>JAGPOW010003642.1:39637213-39694919 GCA_030014935.1 Caiman crocodilus
TGCACCTTTATTGCTAGCAATAAAAACTTTTTTTTCTTTCAAACTTCCAACTGGCATTCGTGTATTGGCTCATGCATGCCGGGCAACGAATTCAGACTTAAGCTGAAGCATAACACTCCTGTTGAGGAAAGCTTTTGTTATGTGAGTCCAAAATAAATCAGTTAGACCTGAAAATAGTTATTTTACATAAAGCACTTAACAGTGTGGTATAACAATATCTACTAAGGTTCATAGGTTTGAGAACATAAAAACAGAATTTATGGAAGGATTACATGATACCTGTCCTGAATTCAATGATCTAGGAAGTCCATTCTACTCCTATGTCGTTACATAAGTTCAAATGTAGTTGCAGATATTAATCTACCAAAGACTTCCTGGTTGCACTTAGCAATATACACACTTTGGGCACTACTATCCATAGCAGTGCCCTGGATGCAGGGCCCATGGCACCTAAGCCCAGCCACATCACTATCTTCCTGATAAGGATGAAGTTACATGTTACATTTAGGTTTTACTAAATTTGTGTAATATAAAGCACCGTTAAAGATAGGACATGCTGTGAGCAATCACACATTAATGGTCAATACCATTTCTTGTCTGCACAGATCTGACTTGCCACTAGAGAGCTGGAGAGCAGGGGCATGGCTAAAACCAAGACACCTGGGCTCTACCCCTCCTCAGGGGGAGGGTTGGGGCTAGGAGCAATGTAGCTTAAGATTCTGGAGGACTGCAAATTTCTTGTTTTATCTTCATGGAGCAGACTGAAGTTACTGTAACATGAGTTTAGTAGGATGGCCCAGACTTAACACTCTCTTGAAGTGGTGTAACTTTGAGATGATCAGAGGGCACTTAGCACAAAATAACAAGCTTTAATGTGCACTCTTGTTTTAATGGCTTAAGTGTAATGTGTAACTTCAACTTTAGTCATTTCCTTCTGCAAGAGGATCCGTTCACAAATAGGAAGCTCACAAAAAAATCCTGCTGAAGAAGTTGCATGTTTTTAACGTTTTTCTCAATCCAACAGATGTATTTTAATACAAGATTGTGGATCAACTCGTGTAGCAAAACCCGCCGTTTCTTTTTTATTTATTTTAAAATGCATTCCCTCCCTTCCCCAATCGTTTCTGACTTTTTCTCACCCTCTCTTTTCCCTATAGATAAGTATAAGTAAGATAAGACATAGGTTAAGCTTCAAACATTTTTAATTTGGTAGCAAGTTTTTGGTTTTGGATATCCACTGTTTTATACTGTATTATTATTAGGTTTGTATTGGTTTTTACTGTTGTATATTGTATTATCATCATTTTCGTATTGATTTTTATTGTTTCATATGGATATTGTATAGCTTAGGCCTGTGTTTGTAAGTGAACCAAAGTCATGTCAAGTTTCCATTTTATATGTCAAGCTTCCATTTTCTGTCCTCTGCCTGGGCATCCCATGTTGCAACTGTATGAGTCATGTACACCTCCCATATAAATTGGTTCCCCGATGAATGAGTGTGATTGGAAATGATTGAAATACAATGGTAGCAGGCCTCTACTGGATGGCCTGTAATGATTGGGCCATCACCTCGCATTGATTCACCCGGGAATCACTGACCCCACCCAGGAACAGAGACAAGACCAGTATTTGAAAGACAAAGGACCCTGCAAAACCAGCAACTCTCACCATTACTAGAAACTGCACACCAGAAACTGCACATCCCTGCATGGAGCACATATGCTCCGTACACCAGGGGCTGACTCTTGCCTGGACATGCCTCCTGTCACTAGGGTTACACAGGGTCTGCCCCTATAAAAAGGGGCAGTGAAGACAGACCCAGTGGAATGCCATTTCCATCTGGACCAGCACCATGCCACACCACCTATCCACCAGAGCCCCTGCTATCAACCCCCCTCTGGACAACACCTACTGGACAAGGACCCCTTCCAGCCTGGATAGGTAGATATTACCTACACACCTCCTCCTACAATCCAGACTCTCTCTCTCTCTCTCTCTCTCTCTCTCCTCCTGGACTTCAGTGGACTTCAGCCCTTGCACTAAGCCTCTTTAACCCCTACTGCCATTGTGTGTGGAGGGGGAGGGGGAACCAATTTGGCATTCCATCACCATCTCTCCTGTTCAATAGAACCACTGTCATTTGCAACCCCAAGTTGGGTCATGTTTTACTGAATCCCAGTCCCTTCCTTATGTTAAATTCCAGCCTCATTTTTTCTCTCTCTCTCTCAATTACAGGCCCCACCCCTCTCCACTAGTTTCCCAATCTCCTCTCAATTCTTACTGCTTTTTCCCTGTGACTTTCTGCTGCCTTTCTCTGCTTTCCTGCTGCCCCTGCTGCCTTTCAGTCTCTCCTGCTCCTTTTTCTGTGATTTTCTGCTGTCCATCTCTCTGTTTTCAGGCTTCCCCCCTGCAGCTTCCTAGACTTCTCTAGCTGCCCCGGAGTCATCCTCTGGCTCCCCCACACCCAGAGCCCCTCTTTAACATCCACACTTTCCCTTAGTTCCACTTTCCCTCTCCAACACCTACCTTTTCAGCTCCCCCATAGCTCTGGCTCCAGTCCCAGACTCTGTGCTGGCATGCTTCCCTGTTCTGCAGGCTTTGGGCATTGTCTTTTAATCAATTAAGCTCAATTAACATAAAGTTACCCCTAGCCTCAGTTCTTTAGCCCAGGCCCCTGCAGTCTACTGGTTCTAATCCTGGTCCTGGTAACCTTAACTCCTTACACTTCTACTTTCCTACCTTAACCTTTCCCCACGTATCCCAAGTACACCAAGCACATGTATACATATACATCACAACACTCAACTTAGAAACTCACCTGTGTGTATGTGGTGGTGGGTGGTATGTGTGTGAATTAGTAAATTCACATATATAGATTATATTTTGTGTGTGTGTGGTATATGAATATGTGGTGTGTGTAGCATGTATGGGCTTAAACTGGTGATAGGTGTGCATGAACCTAGACTGGTTATTTTGAACATGTGTGTATCTGAGTTGCTAGTGTGAGTGTATGTGCGTGCACATATATACACACACACATATATACACACATATATATATATACATGGCATTGTGTGCATGATATATGAATTAGTGATCTGTGTCTAACTTTTGGGGTGTATAGTGTATGTGTTTGAATTGGTGATAAGTATGCATGTGCCTACACTGGTTTGGATGTGTATGTGCCTGAGCTGGTAGTATGTGTGTGTGTATGCATCTAATTGATTTGTGTGTGTTTTGTATATGTGCAATTGTTTCATACCCTCCTGTCTAACAGTGCAATATTGAGATCCTGAGAGTTGGCCTGACCCCCCAGGCCAACACTTGGAACAGTACCATTTGTTATATACACTCAAAAAATTAGAGCACTTCCTTATTTTACTAATGATTTTACTTTTCAGAAAGTAAAACAACGGAAGTAAAACAACAGAAGTTGTTTTTCTTGTGTCTTTAAAAGTGAATGTAACTTTTTCCTATTTGTTACCCAAGATTGGCAACCTGTTACTGATTCTAATAGTTTCCTGTGTCCTTCTGCAAATGCTATTTACCACCAAATATGTTTTGGGGAAATACTGCATCTCATTTTATACAAGTCACAGGGAAAAATATAGACTAGTTTAGCATATAGTCACAATAGCTACCAAGCAGCCTTGTTAGAAAAATATTAGCCATGCACATGGTGAAACTAATCAAAATATAGTCAAAGTGAACTTGGTTATTGTATTAGGAACATTAAGCCTAGCCCCACATGGTTATGCATTATTTCCTTCCCTCTCTAAGTTACAGGATAAGAACAAAAAGTAATTGTGTTCCCAGTGTGTAAGTATTAGAGAATTGTAGAGGAGATGACAATGGTATAAATCCATTAAGTACAGCAGGAAAGTGAAGTTACAGTCCTGCCTGCCTCACTTTGCCAGCTAGCAGAACATGGGACTCTGTTCAGGACTCTGGCAGCTGTCACTACTCTGTTCTTTCCTTCAGTGTTACTGTACTTGATATAGGATAATGCTGCCATCAACTGCTATACATGCTTTATTTCAAACTCTCCCTCCCTCCACCAACGCAGTTGTAAAGCCACAATGCAGTGTCCAGGGTTCAAGAACTAGCTCATAATAAGTGAATTAGGCCCAACTTAACTCCAACAGTTAAATCTGACTGCTTAACAAGCTGCACCAGAAATGGTACGATGGCTGTTTTTTATATTGATCAGGCAAAACCTCAGCTCATTGATCAAATCTGCTCTTTTCTAGATAGATAGATAGATAGATGTTCTTTATAAAGCATAGTGTACACACAAACAAGTTCTTTGATGGCTGTTTAATTTGATGCGTGAGTAACAGTCCCGCCCACAGCTAGGGCACACCCACGCACTAGCAATGCTCTGAATCCAAGCAGCAGATTCTTTCCTCCACTGACACCAGTCATCACAAAACTTGATTCAGTCTGCCTCAGCATCTCACTCCGTGTGCAAGCTGACTCTGACAACCAAAGTGGCATCCTGCACTCCTTTCCCAATCATCCAGAGATTCCAAAGGATGGTAAATCATCTTTGCAAGCATCCCAAAAACTTCACAGTGGTCTGTCTCTTTTCCTAGTTCCTTCACAAGCTTCCGAGTAGAACACATTCTTTGGGATCCTGTGATCTGGCTTGATATGACCAAGTCACCTGAGTCTTTTCTTAATAATCAATGTTTTCATGGATGACATACCAATACAATATAACACTTCCACATTTGTCATCCTGTCCTGCCATCTTATTAGAAGAATTTTATGCAAGCATCTGATATGAAGGTTTTTCAGTCTTTTGATGCATTTGGCATAGGACTTCCATGTTTCTGAGCCATAGAAAGGTGTGGATAAAACATCTCTCTCATAAATACAGATATTCACTTTAGTTGACAGTGTGTTATTGTTCCAGGCTCCATCTTGCAAGAGACCAAAATTCCTGGCTGATTTGCTAATTCTATTAGATGACAAGAAAAACCCTAAAGTGGACAAGTCCATCCAAACCCTACAAACTTTGACCTGAATCAAATCCACTGAAGTTGAATACATCTATAAGCAATTGCAATCTTTTTCTAGTTTGGCTTGAGTCTCTTCTGTAGCATGTTGATTTTGTAGCATAAATAGGGAACAATCAATCCATTATTGTGTATTAAAGCAATATTGTTTGAATTGATAGTTTTTCTTAAAGTTTTTCACATATAAAATTAACAGCATCCATGGAATTCAAAGACAACTGGGGAAAAAAAACTGCACGCACTCTGTGTTACGTTACTACAATTTTATGTCAACCTCCATATTCTGCAAAAGAACAGATATGCATGTATGTTTGAGCAGAGTTGAATTCCATAAGCCAACTGTTAGAGAAAAATACAGAATAATTTTATATCTATAGGCCTCACTTAGATTCTTAAAATTATATTTGAACAATAAATTCTCTTATTGTTATTTATATTTTATACAGAACCCAAGTGTGCTATGTGCTCTACAGTTGTCAATGTTTTTTAAATCAATCGTTTCACCTTCAATTCTGACTATGACAAGATCGTGCTGTAATACTACAATTTTATTATTGCTGGTATACTTTTCAGTAGAACTGCAATACCATACTGCTTTAAACATGTTAGTGTCTCCTTCCACATAAATATAAAGAATTTTTAATAAAACACATTTTAAGGTAGTTTGAATTGCAAGGCATCAGCAGGCAGTTCAATAGGAGACCTGCAAGGAGGTAGCTAAGTACATTGATTTTGACTTTTGCAGCTATAAAATGGTAAAGATCTTGATGTTAAAAGTTAGGATACTGAAAAGAGACAAATTAAGTTAAAAACTACTTATAGATTTCAGTGTTGGAGTTCATTGCTTCTGGCTTCAAATATTTCTCATCATCCAAAGAAGTCTCACTTCTGCTTTCACTTGTGAATAAAAATCCTGATAAACATTCCTGAAAGAACCCTAGAGGAAATTAGAAAGAGTCTGACAAATCTAATGTTATCAAAGGTTGTAGAAGCCAAATTTGAGATTTTTTGATCTTCCAAATAAACATTACACATTATAAGCGAGTCAATAGTCTTAGCCAGGCAATGACTAAGGTTGTGGAGAAACAGGAAGGAAAAAATAAATCAAAGAAATTTAAAATGTAGGAAAATCATCCGAGTTCAGATTTTGATGGTTTGGTGCAAAAACATAAGCACCTCAGAAATAACTTGGATGTATCCATACTTAAAATAAAACCCTAAAGTAATACACAATGAAAAATGTTGAAGTGGTAGCAAACCTCTCAGAAGCAAAACTGCATTTAATCTTACATATGAAATACACTTTTAGCACTGAAGATAGAACTCAAGCTTTGCATTTATATATGATTTTCACATGAACACAAACAATATTTAGTGTTAGTTTTGCTTCTAAAGCTTTAAAGGATTAAAATTATGATGACAAGTTTTAGAGAGCAAGAGCAAGACACCAAGCATCAAGCTTTAATAACAGTAACAACAATAATAACCATAAACTGCTCTAAAGGAATATGTTTGTATAAATACGACCAACAGTTATGATGCCAGGACCTTTATGGATTTAGCTCTTAACTTTTACCAAAGTATAAAAATGTTGGCCTTTGTCTTTAGTACCACCTAGTGTCAAAAACATTATGTTGAAACTACAAAGATATGGGCAGAATTACAGCCATTTCACTACATTCCACTGTCCCAAAATATGTAAAGTTCAATCCGTTGAAGCTTTCTTTCTGCAAGTGGATGTGGGAGAAATGTATCTTTCATAGCTCTATGCTCTACGTCAGGGATTACTATACACATCCTCAATGATCAGAATGGAGTCAGAGGAGGGGCAAGCTGAGGCACTCTGGGTAAGAATGCAAGGGGGTCATGTGGAAAGGGACTTTATAGTAGATGTCTACTACAGACCACCTCACCAAGAGGATGAGCTGGACCTGGAATTCTCAGGTCAGGTCACAGAGGTAGTTAAGTCACGGGATGTGGTTGACATGGGTGACCTAAACTACCCAGACATTGGCTGGGAGGAACAGCCAGCCAGGTCCAACCACTCACACAGGTTCCTAGCTGGGATACAGGACCTCCACCTAACCCAGGAGGTGCATAGTCACACCAGGGGAAATGCCTTGCTAGACTTGGGCAATGACCTGGTGAGGGGTCTGCAGGTACTCAACCACCTGGGTGACAGCGACCATTGCCTGCTGGAATTTACTATCCAGCACAGGGTGGTAAAAGCAAGCAATAAGGCAAAAGTCCTTGATGTTAGGAGGGTCAACTTCAATGAGCTAAGAAGACTAGTAGGAGAAGCACTGAAGTCTCAGAGCTTCAATGAGATGGGAGTCCAAGATGGGTCATTGTTCCCCAAAGAGACAATCCTCTGGTCTCAAAGGGAGTCAGTCCCAATGTGTACCAATCCATTACTGTGCAGGGCAGGAATGCTAAAAAAAAACCATGGCTAGACAAAAGCATCCAGGAATGCTTGAGAGCAAAAAAGGAGGCATATACACAGTGGAAGCTAGGGGCAGTCACCAAGGAGGATTACACTTCCATTGCTCATGACTGAAGGGAGACTGCTAGGAAGACCAAGGCAAAGGTGGGGCTAGGGCTAGTGACCAGAATTATGAATAACAAAAAGTCCTTTTTCAAGTACATAGGGAGTAAGACTGCGGCACCAGATAGCATAGGACCCCTACAGGACAGGCTTGGCAATCCGATGATTGCAACAAATGAAAAAGCTGACCTCTTTAACAAATTCTTTGCCTCCATATTTCTAAACAGGGACCAGGACATCTCCCCCACTAGGATTAGGGATGGACCCAGGGGAGGCACCACCATGCCTAGGGTCAGGGATGATCTAGTTAGGGAATTTTTGGAAGGGCTGGATGTGTTCAAATCAGCAAGTCCAGATGCTCTTCACCCGAGGATACTGAGGGAATTGGCAGCGGTCATAGCGGCGCCCCGGCATGGCTTTATGAGTGCTCGTTGGGCTCTGGCCAAATACCAGAGGACTGGAAAAGGGCCAAAGTGATCCCCATTTACAAGAAGGGGAGGAAGGAGGACCCTGGCAATTATAGGCCAGTCAGTCTTACCTTGGTCATTGGAAAGACCTTTAAGAAAATTATCAAGGAACATATCTGCAAGGGCCTAGCGTGGGAGGTAGTGCTCAGGGGTAACCAACATAGTGTCATTGAGGGCAGATCCTGCCTGACTAATCTGGTTTCCTTTTATGATCAGGTTACAAAGTCCCTGGATGATGGTGTCAGGGTGGATGTCATCTTCCTAGACTTTAAGAAGGCCTTTGACATGGTTTATCATCACATTATCTCAAAGAAAACTAGGTGGCTGTGACATCAATGCCTACACAGTCAGATGGGTGGCAAATTGGCTAGATGGCCACACCGAGAGTGGTGGTGGGCAGGTCATTTTTGACCTGGAGAGATGTGAGCAGTGGAGTCCCCCAGGGCTCGGTCCTGGGGCCTGTACT
The DNA here is from genome assembly GCA_030014935.1 of Caiman crocodilus. Classification (NCBI taxonomy): domain Eukaryota; kingdom Metazoa; phylum Chordata; order Crocodylia; family Alligatoridae; genus Caiman; species Caiman crocodilus. The sequence continues at coordinate 39,645,713 of JAGPOW010003642.1, forward strand.
GTTCAATATCTAATCAGCAATCTGGATGTGGGTTTGCAAAGCATGCTGTCCGAATTCACTGATGACACTAAGATGTGGGGCGAGGTGGGTATGCTGGAGGGGAGGAACAGAATCCAGCTAGATCTAGACAAGTTACAGAGGAGGGCGGATGAGAATACGCTGGAATTTAATGCAGACAAGTGCAAGGTGCTGCAACCAGGGAGAAGGAACCAGCAATACACCTATAGGCTGGGGAAGACCCTTCTTGTCAACACAGGGGCAGAAAGGGATCTTGAAGTCATTGTTGAACATGAGCTGCCAATGTGAGGAAGTGGTCAGTAAGGCTAACCACACCTTGCTGTGCATCCACAGATACATCACAAGCAGGTCCAGGGAGGTGATCCTTCCCCTTTATATGCTGTTGGTCAGGCCACAGTTGGAGTACTGCATCCAGTTCTGGGCATCACACTTCAAGAGGGATAGGGCTAGCATTGAGAGGGTCCAGAGGAGGGCCACTCATGGTCAAAGGGCAACAGGTCAGACCCTATGAAGAGAGGCTAAAGGTCTTGAACCTATTCAGCCTCCACAAGCGAAGGCTGAGAGTGGATCTGGTTGCTGTTTACAAGCTCACCAAGGGGGGGGGTGAACAGAAATCGGGTGAGACTTTGTTCCCCTGGGCACCCCCAGGGGTTACTAGGAATAACGGCCACAAATTGTTAGAAAGAAGGTTCAGGCAGGACACCAGAAGGCATTACTTCATGGTTAGAGCTTCCAGGCTGTCGAAAGGACTCTCAAGGGAGGTGGTGCTCTCTCTCCTACTTTGGGGGTCTTCAAGAGGAGGCTAGATAGATATTTGGATGGGGTGTTATGACCCCAGCACTCATTCCTGTACAGGGCAGGGGGTCAGACCTAATGATCTGTTTAGGTCCCTTCTGACCCTAAGTACTATGATACCTAGAACTGGTCAGGAAACTGGAATTTCTACCATACTAAAATTTTATTATTATTATTATTATTATTATTTTCATACCAAATTGGAACAAACACTAAAAACCCATAATTTTCCATGAGACTTCAAAACCCAAACTAATTTTGTTCCTGATCCAGTTGTCCAGGCAGCGGAAGGGCATGTTAGTATGCAGCAAGCCAGGTTGTGAATGTACTGCATCCCTGTGAGGACATTCAGTGCAAACTTTCAAACTAAACAACTACACACAAATGTTTACAGAGGGAAATGGTGCAGAGTAGTTTGTGTTGAAAATTGCCACCCTGGCTTACTGTGCACAATCTTCCTTGTTATGGAAGCATTTCCAATATAAAATATGCTCCCAGGGATCCCAAGCTCCTTGGTTGCCTGCTTAGTCAGACAACTGAAAGAGCTAAAAATCTAGCCACTCCAAGAGATTTCTTACCCACTTTGCAGGCACCTTGAGTAGCCACTCACATGAACACCCCTCAAGAGTGAGGGGTCTGTGGAGCAGGAAGTTGAGAGAAATGGACAGTTAAAAAGTTAGCAACTGTCTGTCCCAGAGAGCACAGCTGCCTGGGAAGTTAGCAATCTATTTGCCTCCCAAGTGGGTAGTGTTGCAGGGCACTTTGCTTTCCTGCTCCTAAAGGAGGAAGAACTGCTAGGGAAAGAGCCCTAGCAGTAACTAAGCAGTGCAGTTGCAGGTTGCTGGGGCAACCAATGAGCATCAGCAGACTGGAGAGGGCGGGGCAGACAGTTCTTTGCCAGGAGCCAGAGGGGCAGGAGCTCCAAGAGAGATAGTAATGTGAGTGTAGCTCACAAGAGCTCCAGAGGCTGGAGCAATGATGCTGTGGGATAGTTGGGAGGCTTACGCTGTTATGGCCAGGGGCCTCACGTTTATGTTATAGGTGGAGGCTTGTGTTTGTGTTCTGTTGTTATATATGACTGGTAGTTTGGGCAAGGCTGTAGTGGTGGAGGAGGCCTCAGGGGCAACCCACAGTAGTGTGGGGCCCTAAAGCCCAGGAAGGGGCATGATTCGGCGCCCGTGGGGGTGCAGTGTTCTTATAGGTGCCAGAGAGGGTGCAGCAATACAGGGGTGCATAGGCCCCAGCCCAGAGAAGGGCACTTGGAGAAGCCCAAGTTGGGCATAGCAAGTCCCAGATAGGGGGCAGCACAGAGAAAGGGTCCAAGTTGGACTCGATGAGCCCCAGGAGGGGGGCAGCATTGAGGAGCCCTGGAAAGGGGGCCATTTTAAGGGGAAGCCCAAGTCCAGGCACGGGGAGCCCCTAACGGGGCCGCATTAATTAAGGAGCCCAAGTTGGGCATGGTCAGTCCCAGGAAGGAGGCAGCATTTTAAGGAGCCCAGGGAGGGCACAGCAAGCCCAGGACGGGGAGTGCCATGTTGAGAAGCCCAAGAGGGGCAACGCTCTGAGGAAGCCCAGATGAGGGGCAATATTGAGAAGCCCAGATGAAGGAGCCCTGGCATTATTAGGAAGCCCAGAGGGGGCATCAGGACCCCTAGGGGAGGGGTGGTCTCATTGAGAGTCCCAGGAGGGGACAGCAGCATTAGAGAAGGCCCAGAGCGGGCGAGACTATAGAGGAGGCTCGGGAGAGCGGGCTGGCATTGTATTGAGACCGGCAATGTCTTTTGCACATAGCCCTAAGGCTAGGGTGCCTAGGGAGCACCTAATGGACAGTCCAGGAGATCACGGAAACAGAGGTCCTGATACGCCGAGCCCAGGGAGGTAGAAGGTAGCCTCCCTATGTATATTAATAATCAAAGTTGTGGCGGGTGAGAATTAGAGGGTGTCCTTGGGCCGGCTTGGACACGGTGCGAGGGACCTTCAGGGGGATCACGGCTTCCCCCCTCCCCGGTCACAGTAGCCTTGAGAAGCAACCCTCTGGGTAGCTACCTATCTATCTAGGTACTCCAGGGAGCTGGCTGTCTGGAGAATCTAGTAACCCAACAACTCTAATAGCAGGCATTTTTGAAAGCAGAACCAAGCAGCCCTGGAAGGCCCAAGAGGCCTAGCAGCCCACCAGTAGCCCAGAAACACAGCAGCCTGTAGGTGCTAAGCAACAGACACCCTTGAGAGTTAAGAGCTGGCTGCCTTTTTTTTAAATCAGAAATTTTGATAGAATCAACATGTTCTGTTGGATCATCTTTTTCCTCAGAAAAGCTGTTTTGCCAGAAAGGCTAGGGAAAGACATTCAAAAAGCCTAAATTGATTCAATCTTCGCAGGTTAATTTAACCAGCATAGATTGAACCAATTTGCAAGTGAACGGATATTCACTTTTGATTCTGGAAATGCAGGCACGTGCCAGCACCTGAGGGCACTACAGTAAGCCCTTGGCTGCAGGAAAACTGAGCTGAGAGGTGAGGGAGAGGGCATGGTGAGGCCCTGGCAGGCCTCAGTATGATTGAGGAGTGGTTTACTCCCATCCTGGCCTGCAGTGACCCCAGCCAGGGTGTGCCTGGAGGGGGAGCAAGGGAATCAGCCCCTGTCAGGGGTCTCCACCCCCTCCCACCACTCTGCTGCTTCAGAGGCAGGAGTGGGGACAGGGCCAGACACCAGTAGCCTGAGGGGAAGTGGGGGTTTAAACCCTGCATTTTGGAGGGGGGTGGTGTGGGCACTGATGGACTCCTCATGCACTCAGGGCTGCAGCAGCCAGATTCCAGCAGCCTGAGGGGAAGGGGAGGGGTGTAATCTCTTCATTGCAGGTAGCAGCAGTGCAAGCACTGACATGGTGCTGGCTCTGTCCCATACAAAAGATCCCCTCAAGCAGGGCCTACACTGCAGTGCCTGTGCCAAGTCTCTTGGAGGAGCAGTGAGCTGGCTGTAGGGAGGGGGGATGGGACCTGGCTGCAGGTGTGGAGGGCGGTAAGGGGAGCAAGGGCTAATGTGGGAGCCTGACTCACTTCTGCCTCCCACTGCTGCAGCATAGCCTGGGCTGTGGCAGCCCTAGGGGGCAGGGTGCAGTGCCTGCCACCTCCCTCCTTGAACCCCATGCAGAGGCCACATTTTGCAGGTAGACTGCAGCTGGAGCACGGCTCCCCACCACCTCCCTCTCCTGGCAGTGGTGGAGTAAACCATCATGGCAGGCAGAGGTGATGCACCTGTCACCTGCTTCCTGCTTGTGGTGGCGCTGAGCACTTGGGGCAGGCTGCTGCAGGCCAGGGGCAGCAGCAGCGGGAGACAATGGCCACAGCCCGGCCCTGTGACCCAGAGGCATAGGCAGTAACTGGCCCATGACAGTCCCAATGATAAGCAGCTCCTGCAGCAGGCAGGGTGGATGTAAGGTTTTCAAGAGCTGGAGCCAAAGCTCCATGTGCTGGGTAGAAGATGCTGGGCTGAAGCTTATCTCTTGCTCCCCCAGAACGGCACAGCAAGGGCAGAAGTGGGAGGAGGAGGATCTGCTGGAGGTGAAGAGAGGACAGCCACACCAGGAATAGCTGCATTGGAAGCTGTTCACTGGCTGAGGCCAGGAGAACTGTTCTGCCCCCTAACCTCTAGCTGCAGCTCCCACTGCTATCATGCTGCTCTGGATGGGTGGAAGCTTCAGCCCAGAAGCTTCTGCCCAGTGCATGCAGATCCAGCTCCATATCCTGGACACCTTCCACTCACTCCTCCAACCTGCAGGGGCTGCTCATCACACCAGGTGGGAAGAGTAGATGGAAGGCATCTGTTAGCTAAAGCCAGAGCTCCATGAAGCTTCCCAGCTGCCCACCCAGGGTGGTGCAACAGGGGTAGAGGTAGGGGCAGCAGCAGAAGCGGCAGTGACAGTGGGAATATGAGCCCCTGTGGCAGGTGACTGCCAGGCTCCAGGCCCACTGGCACCTGTGAGCCAACCCAGGCAGCCCACTGCTCAGCCAGCCACCATCTGTGCTGCTTGGCCAGGCTGTCACACAGCCACAGGCAGGTGGGAAGGGCCCTGCCCCTGCGGTCCGGCCTGAGGCTAAAGTGATTCAATCTGCACAAGTTAGTCTAAGATGAGTAAATTAAACTAATAAGCAAGTGAACAGACATTCACTTTTGATTCCAGAAATGCAGCCACGTTCCTGTAGCCCAGGCCAGAAACCGGGATTTACTAGAGCATGCCTCCTTGTTCAGCTGCAGCAGACAGCTTGGGCCAAAACTAGCCCACCTGTCCTGCGAGGCAGGGGCGTGCAGGGAGGGTGCAAAGCATCCTGGAATGCTGGGGACTGAAAGTTAACTTGAATCTAGAGGCGATCTGGGACAGAAGTTCAATGAACCAATTTACCTAAATCAGTTAAGTCTGATACTACATCCAACTAGGTTTATCTTAAACTCGATCTAGCAATTTTAAAAGCAGTATATGTGCACTGAATTTCTGTTGTGTTACAGATTTCAACCTGTTTCCAGTCACTTATACCAGTTTATGTGTAACTTCTATCCCCAGCCAAAGATAACATAAGTGTGCACAATCACAGCAAAAAATAGTCAAGGTGAGAATGGGGTTAGAACAGACAAGATGAACAGCAACTATATACAACAAAAATTTACTCAAGCAGAATAACGTGCATCTGTTCTGAACTCCCCAGAGGTTCAGACAAGCACTCCTAAGACTAATGAGGAACTGCCCTGACAGTGCCATGTACAGTTTATAGATTTATTCATAAATTTAATCTAAGAACAGACTAGAGAAATTAGATAAAGATTAAATATATAGCAAACATTGTTGCAACATCAGCTAATTGCATAGCTGTGGCAGGAAATGTCAATTACAATTACAGATGAGCCAGCTAGTAATTCACATTTACGGATAAGAGAGTAATCATCAACCTGCTGGTCTTTAACTAGTCATAATCTACATGTTTTCACATTTTTGATGGAACATAATAGATGTATTGAACAATGAGACAAAACAGAAATGGATAATGTCCATTTACTTACCTACAGCTGTGATGAGCAACATTACCAAAGACATTGTGTCTTTTGGATTAGTTGATACCCATACAAACTAAGCCTTTCTTCCATTAAATTTCAGTAGGAAAAAAAAAAACACAACATGTATTTCACAGATGCAAATTTCTGTTTAAATTTAACAGGAACATTTGTATCTAAGTTTAAGCTTGACAAATAAATTAACCTTGGCTTGACCAGGGACCAAAGGCAGAGTGTAAATTTTGTACCAGTAAAAGTTTTAATCTACGAGTGTCAATATCAGGACATCTGTTTCAAAAGGATATGTTGGAAGAATTCCATTGATATTGGACAGGAAAAATATAGTCTCTGAGGCTGGCAAATTAAAGTTCCTATGAGCATTGGACTGATTCATTTTGAGGGGCTCACCCAGGAATGATCACCTTACTTTGTGCTAGCTGGCCTATGCCATAAGGCATCACCATATGGGAGAGTAGGAAGAAGCTTTTAAAAACAGGTCACCTTCACAGAGATAGGATGCACTGAGGCAGCTTGGCACTTACAAGTTGTATCTATGTCCCTCGGAGCTAATAAAATCCAGGGACAAGACATGGGTCTGCTGTTAGTGGTAATGCTTCCCTAAGGGAAGGTAGGCTGCAGGTGTAACCCATGGCAACTGTAAATAAGGCACAGTGCAGAATTCATTATTTTTCCAATTATAGAAGAATGAGCTGGACTGAACGTTTTATTCCAATTGAGCTGCTGTGGCTTGTATATAGAATGCAATGAAAATCCCCTTCAATCAAATGGAGGACACTTGCTATAACTGAACTTTGCATGTTTACATTCCTGACATTTTTTTGCCCTCTCTCACTCATACTTTGAACACATTAAAAAAAAAAGAGTTGTTCCTACTCAGTTATAAAGTAGAACATGTTAAAAAGTAACACTAGCATTTTATACACTTTCCATATGTTTATGTCATTAACCCAATTGCACTGAAACTCAGTTTTAGAAAATAAAGTAACTATGCAATTTTTTATTCCTGAGAGTTAGTCTCTTTCTGGGCAGACGTTTATCTGTTAAATATGGTACAGTTGGGATATTATGACTGAGTTACACATTTTTTCTGTTTGGTCCCAGTATTTTATGTGTGTTTGTCAAGAAGGTACAGTCTCTCTTATATTAGTGTACAAAAAATTATTTCTCAACAAAAAAAAAAATCACAATATTTTCTTTTGATTCATATATGTCATAAATTATTAAACTTCTAAATAACTTTGGGGTGATGACTGGAACTAGGTGGATTGGGGGGACTTATACAATTCATTTGAGATTTAAAATTAATTTGTTTTGGTCATATTCATGGCAAGTCTGGATTAAAGTCACACAAGGTCTGCATACCACTTAAATTCATATAAGTATTATGTTGAGGACTTCCTGGGTACAGGGATAAATGTGTTTAGAAAGATGGTATATTCCCATGTAATTTTCTTCTCGCTATTTGTAGACCATCACCTTTGCTGCTGCCTGGTCATGCTTGTGATGGGGCTGGGGCCAGAGATCACACATAGGGTAAGCAGTGGTAGGGAGCAGGCAGAGGGTGGGGGGGGTGTAAGCATGGGTTGGAAATCTGGCTCCCTGCCTCCCTACCACTGCTTTAAGTTTAAAAAAATTGACCCCTCAATAATTAGATTTTATCCATGGAAAATTATAGCAAATTATTAATTGTCCATGTATGGAAACTAATGGATGGCCATCTTAAAATCTGAAGTCATCTTGGATTTGAATGAATAAAGTAATTCAAACACTGCTTCTCAAGTATTGTTCTGCAGTGTTATTACTCTCACCTGAGCTAAGCTAATTCTACTTTAACCTAATCAAAATAAGATAAAAAACTAATTTTGGGCCCTACCCTGCAACCTATCCTATTACAAGACCACTTATCTTTTCTTGAGAAAATATTTTTCATTTTCTACAGCAGTGCTTGTGAAAAAGCGAGTCTCCCAGAGCTTTAAAGAATTAATTAGGTAGTTACTGGTCCTGTTGCAACTATGTAGACATGCATGGCAGCCACTGTGTGCTCAGATAACACCGTTTTTCAACATGACGGACCTGCTTGGGGAATATTATACAGGGCACTATGGAACTTGATCCTGATTAGGCCTTCTGGGCACTGTTATATCCTTTGATCACTGCTAATGTTATTAAATATTATCATTACTTGTGTGTGATAACAATAGTAATAGCAGCAGTAGTAATATAGCCAACATAATGAGATGTCCAGATTGATTGAAAACTGGTATGGATGAATTGCAAAATGTCTAAAAATATTTTCATATGCATTTTGATGACATTTTCAGCAAAAAAGGAAGTACAAAAGCTGGAATTTATAAATGTAGTTTCTTACCAGGTCAGATGTGAGTTAGAAAGGCCAAAGCTGAAATGAACCTTAGGCTGGCAATGAAAATTAAAGACAACAAAAAGGTCCTTCTACAGGTATACAGGGAGCCAAAAGAAGGCGCAGGGTAACATAGAACCCCTACAGTGCAGACTGAGGCAATTGCAAACAGACCAGTGGTACAAAGCTGAACTGTTCAATGAGTTTTTTGCTTCCATATTCCTGAACACAGATCAGGAATAATCTCCCAATTGGATTATAGATGAGCACAGGAGGGGAACCAGCCCACCAACTGTTAGTGCCGATTTAGTGAAGGGACACATGGAGGGGCTGGATGTGTTTAAAATCAGCAGGCCCATATGATCTTCATCCAAGGGTGCTGAAGGAATTGGCCAGCATCATAGCAGGACCACTGGCATGGTTGTTTGAACACTGATGGTGCCCAGGACAGGTCCCAGAGGATTGGAAAAGGGCCAAAGTGGTCCCTATTTACAAGAAGGGAAGGAAGGAGGATCTGGGTAACTATAGGCCAATTAGCCTCACCTCTATCCTTGGGAAAACCTTCAAAAAAATTATTAAGGATCACATTTGTGGGAGTCCAGCAGGAAATATAATGCTGAAAGACAACTAGCACAGGGTCAAAGGAGGTAGATCCTGCCTGACTCATCTTGTTTCTTTTTATGACCAGGTCACAAAATGCTTAGATGCAGGGGATGAGTAGATGTTATCTGTCTGGATTTTAAGAAGTCCTTTAATACAGTATCTTATCCTATACTCATAAATAAACTGAGCAGCTGTAACAGATGATTATACGGTCAGGTGGGTGACAAGTTGGCTAATGGGATGCACCCAGACAGTGGTGGTGGACAGGTCAGCATAGACCTGAAAAGATGTGGGCAGTGGAGTTCCCCAAGGTTCAGCCTTTGGACCAGTGCTGTTCAATGTCTTCATCAGTGATTTGGATGAAGGCGTGGGGAGCACTCTGTCCAAATTCACAGATGACACCAAATTATGGGGTAAAGTAAGCACACTAGTGGGCAGGGAATGAATCCAGGTGGATGTGGACAGATTGGAGAAGTGGGCAGAACAAGTGAGCAGAACTGAATAGGATGAAGTTCGACAAGGAGAAATGCAAAGTGCTGTACATAGGGAGAAGGAATCACCAACACACCTACGGGCTCAGGAATGACCCTCTCAGCAGCACTGTAGAAGAAACAGATCTCGGAGTCACAGTTGACTCCAAGACGAACATGAGTCATCAATGTGATGAAGTGACCAGTAAAGCTAACTGCACTTTATCATGCATTAGCAGGTGCATCACAAACAGGTCTAGGGGGGTGATACTTCTCCTCTGTGCAGCACTGGTAAGGCTGCAGCTGGTGTACTGTGTCCAGTTTTGGGCTCCGTACATCAAGAGGGATGTGGATAACTTTGAGAGGATCCAGTGTAGAGCCACCCATATGGTTGGGGGTCTGCAGGTAAGGCCCTAAGAGGAGAGACTGGGGGACTTGAATTCCTTCAGCCTCTGCAAGAGAAGGCTGAGAGGTGATCTTGTGGCCCCCTACAAATTCATTAGGTGGGGGAGGGTGGAATGGGACAGCAAGGGATAGGAGATGCTCTGTTCATCAGGGCACCCCTTAGAATAACTAGAAATAATTGCCACAAAATGACAGAGAACAGATTCGGGTTAGACATCAGGAAGAAATTCTTTATGGTAAGGATTGCCATTCAAGGGAGGTGGTGCTCTCCTCTACCTTGGGGATCTTTAAAAGGAGACTGGACAAGCACCTGGATGAGGTCATCTGACCCCAGTGCTCTTTCTTGCCTGGGGCAGTGGGTTGGATTTGATGATCTGATGAGGTCCCTTCCAATCCTAATACCTATGAATCTAAGTTTAACTTGAATTTTAATAAATATTAGGTGGGAATATTACAAAAAACACTATTTCTGCAGTAGCAAAAATAAAAATCTTTATAAAAGCATTCTAAGGCATCTTGTTTAGCAAAGAATTCAAAGGACTGAGAGCAGGTCATCTAATGGATCTACAGTTGAGTACAAAGATACAAATGCCTGGAACTGAGAAGAGTACAGTGACAGAAAATTCTCTGGAGTTAAAATTCCTTAATAGCCTTAAGGGCAGAAGTTAGGATAAATTATGCCTCCATTGTTCACAAACCAGTACCTAGAAAAGATCCAGTGTATAGTGCTAGAGAACCTGAAACTGGCCCTGACAAATCCTAGCATTGTTCTTGAGTATCAAAAGGAAGACTGTGGTAACAGGTAAACAGGCTATAATATATGAAAGGCAAGGCATTGTAGATGGTCAGCCATGATTTTGTCTAAAATATCCTGAGGCAGAATCTGTGAATACAGAGCATAAAACTTACAGGATTAAATGCTATGTTTTATTTTCTAGTACACCAACATTAGCATAAACCACAGTGAAAACAAATGTGATACTCCCAAGTACAATATACCTTGACATCATGACTCTCACTGCAATATCTGGGGCAGTTCAACTGGGGATCTTGTGGACTCTGGTTTGGCTTTGCTCTTTAAGGTGTCTTTTATAATATTACTAACAAATTCTTTGAGTCATAAATTACTTTTCTCAAAGAATACAATACATTTTAAAAATTGTTATTCTGAACTCCAGAAGTCTTCATCATGCCCCATGGACCATTTCTGGGAATGCCAATGCCTCAGCTTGGAGTAAAAATTGGCTTAGTGGGACACAAAAAAAATATATGATTTTTAGATAATGTACTTAATACCCCTTTTAGCCTGACTCTGAGGCATTCAGCAAATAGCTGCAAAAAAGAACCAGAAGTTAATTAGTACTTTCCCAGAATTAATATGCAAAAGATTCAAATCAAATTCACAAGAAACGTAAAAAAGAAAGAAAAGGTTTATATCACAGAGACTAAGAATGAATTACAATATGGACCACCTCATTTTGCAAAAAAGGATGGTAATATGAAGAGTTGGGAGGGTGGGGGAGAAATCAAGCTTGCATGAGAATGTGTGTAAATATTGACTTGCCCATGTAGAACAAGATCACTATATATGTAAGACGGTTGTGACCCTTTGAATCCATAGCTTGGCATATGGAATGCTACCTAATGGGCACATCTACACATGCATCTAAGCTCAACTAAATGTAATGTGCATTAAGCAATTTATTTGTGCCTCTAGTGGCTAGGCAGAAGACCTGCCACTAAAAAGTTAGCACCGGGTCATGTCTAGATCCACGTTCATGCACCTTAAGTAATTGCACCTAAATTTGGTACCTGCATTTGCACACCCTTAATGCAGGTACTCAAATTTAGGTGTGCGTAGCCTAATTTTGCCATTTTTAATGTGCATTAAGGGCTCTCATGTGTAGATGCATGCCTGTAACGCGCATTCAGTTACACTAATTCTCATCAACGCATCTCGTGTAGACACACCCAATAACACACAAAACAAATGGTGCAGAACAAAAATTTGGATGGCGAGCCATGGGAAGAGACATGCCTGAAAATTAAAATAGTAAATAGCATACAATACTTTCTGTGTGTTATTTCTCACCTGCTTTTGGAAAGTGGTGTTACTTTGAATTTTCAAAGTATAGCACACTCCAGTTCACTGTGCTTAGCCTCTTTAGATGCCTTAAAACACCACTTAGATAAATCAGGTGTAGGGGAACTAGTGGCCATCAATGCTTGCTGAACATCCAGACTGTAGCTACGACAGCACAGGAAAATAGAAATGGCATTTTGTTTAACTCCTTGGTACCTGTGGTCACAGCGTGTTCAACTGCTGGCAGAACGACAAGCCCCAAGAAAACCTGACATCCTGTAGTACAGACATCCACCATTATGTCACCTTTTGCTTCCTTTTTTTTTAATTAAAAACTAAATTAGAAGCATTAACACTGACCTAATTGTATTATCAAATTTGGTTAAAAAATAAATAAATAAATACTTGATCTTGCATGTAAAATTTTAAATAGAAAGAGGAGTTTCTTAGGAATTTTAAAACAGGAAAGAAAAGACAATTTTACAGTGTAAACCTCAGAGAAGCTACTGCTTTGTATTAAGTGAGGATTGAATATGGCCTTGTCAGAATTGAAGTATCATTAAAACATACATTTATGGAGGGAAGCTAGAGCAGGAGAGGAAGGTCCGGGAAGCCTGAAATATAAGTTGGCCTACATTATACCCAGGGTAATTGAATGAAGTACTGTATTAAAAGGAAATGTTAAAAGTGGTTGCAATAAAAGCCATCCTGTTGATGTAATATAAAACTAGAGGAAAAAGAGCAGTCAAAGCAATTAAAACAAAATAAAATAAAATTCCTTGAATTTTACTGTCGTACTCTAGTCCTTCCCAGGGAGTCTATTTGGCCTGTAATAATCCTTAGCAAAAACCTTAGCATCAGCACAAACCTAATTGCTAGAATGAGCAGCTCAACCCAACCCAGGGAAAAGATGAGCTGGAAACTGTCTTCCAAGAGGGCTTCCATTGTTTATTAGAGAAAATAAATTAAATCTACTCCAGATATTACTGGCAGTAAATTATTAACCCCAATATACTTGTTCAGCTATTCTGAATGATTTGTTTCAGGGAGAACTAAAAAATACTCGCTGTGTTGTGTTAGTCCCTTCTTTTCCCAGCATACCTGCAATACTTACCTATAACTTGTGCATTCTCATGTAGAACTGGTTCTTTTTGGGGGGAGGGGGTGCAGGAGAGGTTGTTTGTGTTTTTTGCACAGCTGGCCAAAAACATTTAATTGCATTTTTAGATCAAACTCAGTTTTTGCAGAAAAATCATAATTTTGATTCTGAAAGAAAGAGAGAAGCAAAAAGAGGAAAAAGGGAACACCCAAGAAATTTCAGGGAGCGTGTTCTTCATTGTTTTTTAATATTAAATTTCTTAACATTTCTATACTTTTTATTAAATAAGAAAAAGAATTAACTAGCTACTCAAAACATTTTGCAATATATTGTATTTTCTTGCATGTAATGTGCCCAGGAATAAGTTGAAAATCTTATTTTTGAAAACCACCTGACTCCTCATTAATATCCTCATGAGAGAAAAAGGCTGGGCTAGAGATTAGTGTCTGACTACCTGTGTGGTGGCACTGAGGCCCTAGCCTTTGTCTGCTGCCCTGGGTTTGAATCGCCATGGTACTAACAACAACTACTTATCTCTTTATGGCTAGATAGTGATATATAATATCATCCCCTTAAGAAATCTCCCATCTGGAACCTCCCCTTCCCTTCTGATTCCTGAGCTGAGGGTCCCTTCACTTTATATTTCCACAAAAGGCATGATGAGCACTGATTCCTCAGCAAGTTATCCAACTTACTATTACACCATCAGTCATCATATGAACTTTACAATTTTAGAAAGCAAAATAAACCTGATGTCCCTAGCCTCATACTCAAACTGTCAAAAGCAGTCAAAACAGGTTATCACAGTCCAAACAACCACATATGAGTTTTTCACTCCCTTGTCTAGGCATACAGTGGTGGGCCAGTAGGGGGTGCTCCTGTGCTAAGCCACCCACTTCACTGTGCCCAACCACCTTCCAGGCTCCAAGTGCCTCCCTGGGGGCACCTGCCATCTGGTAGACCCCACTTCCTGGAGCACACCCGCTAGCCTGAGGGGTAATGCTGCCACCACCCAGGGTCTAGACTGTTCCTGGACCTGTGTCTCCTGGCAAACACAGGCCTAGTAATCCTTGAGAGTGCTTGACTCACTGCAAGAACTTGGGGTGCTTCCCTTAGTCTGAAGCACAAATAGTGGTCTCCCTTAGTCAGCTGAACCAAGGGGACCCCAAGGCATAATCTAGTCCCTCTCCCAATAAGTCTCCCATGCTAGGTACAAAGCACAATATTATTGGTTACAAGGAGTCAGCTTGGAATAGTGTACAGGGTAGAGCAAGAAACCCCTTAGAGCAAACAGGGTGGCTGAGTAGCTTTTTAACATGCATCTGAGTTACTGCAAACTATATATCTAGTTAGATCTCAGATATTTTACTCACAAGTATCATCCAGAGGCAGGTGGAGATTCTCTCTGGAGGCAAGAAGTTCATTGATCATGAGTTTCAAGAGAGAGTGAAAGTTTCAGATGGTCCAGCTTCTCTCTAAGTTTTCACCATGGCTATTACTTCTCCTCCTGGGCAGTCCTTAACTTATATAGACCTTATGACCTGATTCACCTGGTCCAATGGAGGCCAGCACTTGTTGGCTACCAGCCAGCCAATTTGAAATGCATCACTGGTTGCTGGGTAGACTGGCAGGGTCTCTAGCTCCCTCTCAGTCAGATTGGCATTGCTTGAACCAATAGGGAGTTTAAGCCCCTCATCCAGGTATGTTATGCCTGTCGTGTAGGCAGCAGGCAGACAGAGCAGGTTTCCCCCACCTCAGGAATGTATCCATCTCAGGTTATAACTCAGGGTCATCTCAAGAGATGGGGCAGAGGAGTCTGCCCTTTGCAGTGACCATATTAACCAGATTGTCACATAGTAGAGTTTTTGGGGAGAGGCAGAGGTGGCATTCTGCCACACATACCAGTGGAGGATACGCTGCTAAGGGACCTAATCCAACCTTGCTTACCAATGGTGGTATACAAATAAGCACTTAAGAGACCATTGCCTTATAGGTACAAAGCAACAGGGTCACAAAATAAAGAATAAAACCACTAAATATAGGTACATTTCATATGTACTTACCTCATGTGCCTGGTGGGGGAAAGGGAAGACCCTGATTCAGCTAAAGCACTTAAATGTGTTATCAAGCAGATGCATTTAACTGATAAAGTTCTGTAGACACTTAAATGCATTGCTGAACCAAGGCCCAGGTTTCTTTACTGTAAACCAAAGCATCGTAGTGTCTGTGCTCAATGATTAGATGTGCCTCGGCACAGCAGAATTCTTAGCACAATGCGAGCGCTCGGTGCAAAAGTCCCTCGATACGGTGGGAAAAACCTTGGTGCAATGATCAGTCCCTGCCAAAGCTTGCAGCTGCACGGTTTCCATGCATGCTACTGATTGGCTTATCGTGAATTATTCCTACCTGGCAGCTGGCATTTGGCTCACAAGCTGTATAAAAGCTAGGGCAAGTTTCCGCCCAAGTTGGAGAACTCCGTGTGTATGTCGGAAGAGACTTCCACATGCGTCTCGGAGCAAACTTGGAGGCCTGATCAACCACCAATGACTCCCCGTCGCCATTATCCTGGCGTACCCCGTACCCTGCATGCTCGGACAGCATCGGTGTGCCACCACCCAGTTTTTCCTTTTTGCAACTTGTACGGAGCGTACCTACACTGCTTGCACCAATGCGAGTCCCTGTACAGCAGTCTGTAAGTAAAGTTCTTTTGAATTCAACCAACAAGCTTCTGTGCCTAATTCCACTCCATCAGTGCGACCCCATCCGGCCATTCTCGGCCTCCACATGGCATCACAAGCAGGATCAGTATCCGGGGAAGACACAGTGGAGTTGGAACTAGTTAAGAATAATGGGAAACGCCATGCGCTGAACACCGTGGAGTTAGGTGCACACATCGCCTACCACCAAGCGAGTGGAACAGGTGGAAGACTCATGAGTGGTTACCTCTCGCTCAAAGGAGAAGGGGAAACTGTGAAAGTGGGAAGTACATCTCCACCCTGGGGCATTTGGATGTGTGATGGGAGGCAAGCAGTCTATTTAGACCCTGAGAGGAAGGGGGAACCGAACCCTTCGCCAGAGTAAAGCCAAGCGAGGAAGGCACTGCCCTCAGCCAGGAGTTTGCCCGCTGAATGTGTTGCGCACAGGAGGGCAAAGAGCCAGTGCTGATTGATTTAGCCCCGGCTCCTGAGCTGAGAGACTCGGAGCTTCTTTCCGAGCTCCGCAAAAAATTAGAAGCGGAAAGTCACTCCACGATTAAGAGGACCGGCTCGGAACATGGAAAGGGGAAGATGCTGCATGTAATGTTCCGCATGGTTACAACCTCGATGCAGGAAAAGGCAGATCTAGAAGCCCGACTGCTTGCCACTTAGGAGGCTAAGCAGATGGCAATGGAAAAAGACCCCAGTCCTCCACCATTTCAAGATGGTGACAAAACAGAAGGGAGCTGCCCGGAGAACCTGGAAGGGAAGGGTGGAGCTACCGGCGGTTGGGCAGAAGTTCAGTCAATGACTCCACCCCCGAAGATGACATTGCTCCCAATGGGCCTGCCTCCGGGCTACAACAATGGGCAACGGGTAACAAGCTGTGCCCGAGTTCCCCTTCGGATACAGCTGTGTCTCAGATGGCAACGCACCCCGTGGCAGCAAGAAGCCAAGTGATTGGTGAGCAGAGTGCAACCTGCACCACTGCCGACACCTATCACGCCGGAACCTGGACCAAATTGCAGGAACTATGCAAGAAGTCCAAGATGAGACCTGAAGAAACCTTAGCTATGTGGATGGGACGCCTGGTTGTGGAGTTTGGATCTGACCTGATGGACTGAGAAGAGGCGAGTTTTCTGACTAGACAAGCCTCATGGAGTGGAGGGTATGCTACTGACATCGATATGGTGACCTGCAACCCCCACTGGCCCATTCAATTTCCAGCACTTGTTGCAGGTCAAGCTAGCCAGAAGTCATATGCATGGCACGGAGGCTGTCCATTGAAAGTTAATGTGGGACAGATTTTTCTAGCAGTCATAGGCATCTCGTACTGCACCTGGAACCCTAGAGCACACGCACTGGGACTGACAACACCCCAGCAGTGAGGACCATGGCCTCACCGTTACTTGCAAGATCCTGGAGCTGTTCCAATAACGTTCAATGGCGTGGAAGCCTGTATCAAAGCATATGAAGGAAGGATTTCCATCATCCTTCGGATTCTTCTTAATTCATTGGCCGAGCAACCCGCAGGCAATCTCCTGCACCAACTCCCACAACTGCAAGATCTTATAAAGCCAGACATAAGAACGTCCAGTGACTCGAGGCATCGATTCACCGCATCCACGAGTCTAGCTCTCAGCAACAACAAGTGTCGACGCAGAGAATGCCGGAGGAATGGGCCACATTCGGATTCCTCCTGCGTCCTCCTGTGTTCTAGACTCACAAAGTGGCAGTTACGAATTTTGGGAGATGAGGGTCAATGGAAACTGACATATGAGCTGGGTTTCCGATATTCAGCCGAGCCAGACGATGGGTCATCGTGTTAGAATCCAGAATGCATTAATGGCATTGTAATATAAGTTAACTAATTGTTTAGAGAGTTTCTTTCTCCACAGGTCTGCAATCCAGAGCATGTGCCAGAGTCAGACCAGACCATAGAGAGAGAGAGAAAGAATACTCCAAGAAGCAAGGGCTCGATGTGTGACGTTATCATGACACTCCCCAAAGTCCTTATAGTTGAACTTTTTGTGACAAATGTAATCATGTGCATTTGTGTTGTTATAGATTATTGTTTAATCTGTTTTTTAGAAAACGCACTTGTTTCGTTGTCTATATTTGTTTATACCTATTTGCCTCGTGAACCCATCGGGCAAGGCGACTATTTGACCAACTCGCATGGGCTTCAGATGCAACTGTGCCATTGGCAAGGGGGCATGTCTGAGCTCAATGATTAGAAGTGCCTCGGCACAGCAGAATTCTTAGCACAATGCAAGCGCTTGGTGCAAAAGTCCCTCGATACAGTGAGAAAAACCTTGGTGCAATGATCAGTCCCCACCAAAGCTTGCAGCTGCACTGTTTGCATGCATGCTACTGATTGGCTTATCGTAAATTATTCCTACCTGGCGGCTGGCAATTGGCTCGCTAGCCATATAAAAGCTAGGGCAAGTTTCCGCCCAAGTTGGAGAACTCTGCGTGTACATTGGAAGAGACTTCTTTGTGCATCTCGAAGTGAACTTGGAGGCCTGATCAACCACCAATGACTCCCCGTCGCCATTCATCCTGACATACCCCGTACCCTGCATGCTCGGACAACATTGGTGTGCCACCCGGTTTTTCCTTTTTGCAACTTGTACGGAGCGTACCTATACTGCTTGCACCGATGTGAGTCCCTGTACTGCAGTTTGTAAGTAAAGTTCTTTTGAATTCAACCAACAAGCTTCTGTGCCTAATTCCACTCCATCAGTGTGGCCCCATCCAGCCATTCTCAGTCCCCACACGTAGAAGTAATTTATACATTGTAGATAAGGAGTCGCTAACTTATGGCATGTGTTCCACAAATGGCAAAAGCAGCCATTGTGAATGCCCATGAGACCTAGGCATTCCATAAACAGAGGTGCCAGAACGGAGCCAGGGGGGCTCAAGCCTTTGACCATATGAAACAGAAAGAGAGAGGTGTCATCACCAACAGCCAAGTTAATCCTTCCTTGGTCCCACAATTACTGCAATTGTATATGCTGCGTGAGGAAGCAGCTGCAGGTTCAAGGAAGGGTTAACCTAGCTCTTGCTGTTGATACCTGACATCTCCTCAGGGTTCAGATTCTATCAGGTATACCTGGAGTGGGGGAAGATTAGTGGCACTCAGGAAGGGGACAGGGTTTAAGTTATGGCATGCCTGCCCAAAACATCAGCCAACAGTGTTGTACATTATAACTACAGACAGATATCACAAAACAGAAGTAGTTGCTGAAACAGATCAATAACAATGAGCAAAGCAATGCTCTTTTCAATGAAAACCAAAAAAAACTCCTTAATTTCCCCATTTTAACACAGACAAGACAAAGCAGCATCTAACAGAAATGAAGCCTATATTTATCGACATTCATTAGTTTTCTCCAGTCACTTGAAGCATACAAAGTTTAATGGCCTGTGAAATGTTATCAGGGAATAAGGAAAGTTAGAAGAAATCCATATTGTTCTCTATTGCCCCAATTTCTTTCAAGATAATGTACACATTTGATGTAATATAGCAGATAGTGACTTCTTCCTTGGAGGATCCAAATGACAGAAAGAGAAAAGGCTTGGCACTGTCAGGCCTTATGCCTCTATAAGTAACCATTCAATCAGTAAGCAACTCAAAAGTGCTCCTAGCAGTTAGGTGCACGTATTGTGCATAATTCCTGCCTCAGGAATTCTATGAATCAAATACGAGTCTGAGAGATGCTTTTTATTTTTAATTTTTTAATTGAAAGCATGCAACAACCAGTCACTGAAGGTAATCTATAATGTCTTAGTCCTATCACAGAGAGTACCTTCAAAATGACCCATTCAGAAAGCTAATGTTCCCTATAGTACAGCGAACAAAATATAATGAACCATTGCCCTCATAAAATATTTTGATAAACACCCAGTTTAATAGGCCATTGGAATAGGATTCATCTCATTAGAAACCAGCCTGTTTTCAGAATTGGTGGTTACTATCACTAGCTGATTACCAAATAGGGACAAAGTCAATGTTTTGTTAAGCATGAAAAATATCTATCATTTTCTCTATAGTCACTGCAGATAGTAACTCAGCTTTCCACAGATGATAGAGCTTCAGTTATTGTCTCACTAAAAAAAAAAAGGAATGGAAGATAGGTCAAACTCTGAACCAGGAAATGGGCACTTCAACAGTATATGATCAGTCATGTGAGGAGCTGTCATGTGTGACAAGGAACCCCTTATTACAATGACAATACCGCCGAACCAAGTTTGAGGGTTGATTTCTCTTGCTGAAGTTAACATCAATTGAAAAATAATACATAGCACATAGCATTTGCAAACAAGCACAGGCAACAGCGTTGACCATGCTTTCATCTACATGTCTCTCTAAAGTATGATGAATTTATTCATGCTGTCATTGACAACAATAGTTGCAAACACAGACTCAATGTTAGTTTCCTAGATGTCAAGCTTTCATTGAGAAAATGCAGAATTAACCTTGAAGTACCTGAAAGCTTTATTTATTTATTGCAGAGCAAATGTTGTTACATTTGTAAAAAAAAATATTAATAGTGTATGCATGCGTGTTTGTGCTACAAATTACATAGCAACTACCACTAGTGTTAAAAGAAAAACCACAAGCCTTAATGCACAAAGCTTTTAATACATAGGATGAGAATATACATATCTAGGAATACAAACTGTAATTATCTTTCCCAAAGGCATATGGTAACCCAAATGGCACAAAGGTGCATACAAGCCTACCAGCTTACTGAGCTGTCCCAATTAAGACCTACTTATAATCTGTTGTCAGTGGCACTGCATCACACCATCATTGACTGTATTGTTAATGAGCCAGTAGTCATTCACAATTTGATCATCTGGAGGCAGCCTTTTGGAATAATTTGGCATAGACATTGAATTCAAGCCTTTGGAGTCCTACAGGTCACCTTAGCTGTTCTCCTGGTATACTGGAATGACTTCTGAGTGAATAAATGTATGAAAAACAAGATACCATATTTTCTCACATACAGCACACCCACAAAATAAGATAAACACCTTGAGCACCTATAATGAGTGTGGAGGCTGCTCTGACACACTAGAATTACAACACATCAGAGACTCAATCAACCAATGATTAATCAAGTCTTTTTAGCTAGGGACAGACATTTAAAAACCCTGAACCTGAATTGATTTACTCTTTGCTGGTTAGTCTAAGATGCATAGCTTAAATTAATTAATAACTAGCCAGACATTCTCTGTTAAAATCAGGAAATGCAGCCAAATGCCTGCAGTGGCTCAAGCCGGGGAGCAGTAGAGCATGCCTGCCAGCCATTGTTGAAGGGGACAGAAGAGAGATGCCCTCCAAGGCTCTGACCCCTCTCTGCTGGAGCAGAAATGGCATGGCCAGGCACCAGCCAGAGCTAGCATGCCACACAGGATGTCAGCCACCAGCCTGGGGGGCAGGAGGGCAGCTGCTGCCAGCTAGAGAAGTGGGGATAGGGAAAAAGTCCTGTCTCTGAAGCAATCATGTATTATGTATTAAACACAGCAATTTGCAAAGCATACAACAGGAAACTACCACAAATCATTGCCTAAGCTAAGATAAAGCCCAGTAAAACACAGCATACACAACTTAGTCTAACTTAAAATGGAAACCAAGAAGACAAGAATTAGTTTCACTAATCCTGAGGTAGAATGTCTCCTTATAGCCAGGTATTCAGAAATATGTTGTTTAGGTATTCCCACCTTTTACACATTCTGCTTTATAACATAAATGTAGCTCTCTGAATTCTTTGGTGAAGCTGTCTGCAACTTCTCCTAACTACATCTCCAGTATGTGTGATGATCATCAGGTCTTTGCCGACACTTCCCACCTCTCAGTCTGGTCCTGCAGGTCTTAGCTCTGGGTTCACAGATGCAGGGCTTAGACCTGTACACAAGGGCTGTTTTATATGTGGCGGACCCCAGCTGCAGTCCTCAAGGCTTGCCAACAGAGGGAAGAGTGGGAAGGAATGGAGGGAGAAATTTGCCTCAGGGGCCATAGCAGGTCAGCATCTGGCCTCACCCTGCCCCTGCTCCAGCTAGAGAGCAGAGGGCCAGGGCCAGCCCAGCTCAGCTCACTGGAGCAGAGAGCAGAGCTCTGCCCAGCCCAGAGAGCATGCCAGGATGCTGGGGGAGTCTGGTTTAAACTAGCAAGGGATCTGGAACAGACATTGCATAAATCAGTTTGAGCCAAATCAGTTAAGTCTGATACTACATTCAACCAGATTGATCTCAAACTGGTTTTGGCCATTTTCAAACTGGTTTATGTGCATCGAATGTCTGTTCTGTTACAGAGTTAAACCAATTTCTGATCACTTAAAATGGTTTGTGTGTAATGTCTGTCCCCAGCCCTAGAGCATGACAATTGTTGTGTGTGGTCCAGCAGCCTTCTGCATCGCATGTGCCAGTGTTCCCATGTTTCAAAATTGTGGCAGGGGCACTCAAACCAAATCTTGTCAAATGAGCTTTAGTTCAAGTGCCCCCACCACCGTTAAGTGCAGGGACGCTGAAACAGGAAACATGGTGGCACTTTAATTAGAGCGGTTCTTGGAGTGGCTCTAATTAAAGCACTCTCTCCCCACCCCCAGAGCACATATAAAACTGCCCATGTTTTTGGGAAGGCAAAATAAAGATTTTTCCAGAGTTACCACTGCATAGAACAGAACCTAATGTTTAGTTCACTCACTTTCCCCCTTTCCTGCTTAGCCAAAAGCTGAAACACTAGCTGGTGCTGATGACCGGTCTCCGTGGGTGAAGCTGTGTTTCTGTAAACAGCTAAGAAGTCTGCAAGGCTGTGAAATAAGAGAGACATCAGAAATAACTAAGAGATATAAAATTGCCAAAATAAATTTAGCTTTATTAGTGGTGTTAGGGCTTACGACCAAATATGTCCAGCTAGGCCAAGCACTTGAGCTATCACAGCTGCCCCTGATCCCTTGCTTACAAGATGTCCCCAGTTTCTTGTACCCAAATTGGCTGCTGGAAGTGCTACTTATCCCTTTTAAGCACACCTGAAGTCTCAGGCTGCAAGTAAACCACTCACAGCCTCAGTCTGTTCCAACAAGCCTCATGTTTACTTCTCCTTCCGATTCTCCTGACTCAGCTTTAACTCTTACTGACCCTTACCTTGGATCACCCCTGGAATTAAGCATAGGCTCTCTGACCCCTGGCTTCTGATCTTGGCTTGCATCGTGGATTATGCCTCTTGGATTTCACCTCTCAGTCCTCCTGGATCTTGGTCTCCCGGGGTGTTTATAGATGTGCTCCAGGAGTGTGGGGGGCAGCACTTTAAATTACATCAGCTCCAATGCACTTTTATTTACAGCATATCAGAGTGGCCACAATACGTGTGTATAGGTGCCCCCTGTTCTCAACCCCTCTGACCTAAACCCCAGCCTGATGTCTGATAAGGCATGCTCCCGCCTTGCTGACTCTCAGATCAGAAGTGGGCTAAATACAACCCGTGCTAGACAGGGAACATAAACCAGGCAACCAACTGATTGGATGCAGCCAGTGTGTGGGTGCCTGCTAGTTGATTGTGTGATAGGCTGATGGCAGTGACCTAGCCCAAGGGTTTTGAAAGGGCAAAAGATGATTGGAGGACTTGGGATTCCCTTTCCTCACCAGTCAGGCCCCAGAGACTCACCCTCCATGTCCCCTGATTGGCCTCTTGGGTCACCTGGAGGGGGATAAAAGGGGCAGTGAGGCTGACTCAGGGAAGATACCAACAAGGGATCACCAGGAAGGGGCTTTAAAGAGCTGGCAAGAGCTGAGCCAATGGCATGGAAGCAGTTGCCCTAGAAGAGCCTGAAGGAGCGGGACCTACAGGTAGCAGTTGGGTCCTCAGCAGCGCGGCATGCGGCCAGCAGGAAAGGCTTCTTGCTAGGCTCCAGGATCCCCTACAAAAGGCTGTGGTCAGCAGGAGAGACTCCCCCACTCCAGCAAGGATCTGAGCAGCAGCTTGAGAAGTTCCCAGCTCAGCTTCCAGCTCCCCCAGTCAGAAGCCAGGCAACTTGACGTGAGGCTGGGGCTCCAGGAAATCAAGACCCCTAGCAATTTGGAGTAGTGATAGCTGTGTGGTAGTATTTCTGCCTACCACATAGGAGATATGAGTTCAAATCCTAGCTGGGATGACTTGGGGTAGGTGAGCTAACAAGAAGCAAATCTTGCAGTGGAAAGGGGCCCATTGTGCCTTTCTCCCCCTCCAGGTACCTAGGCCCTATATTCCCTTGTCATTTGGTATTTTGTGACTTTTTATATTTTACCAACAAGTATTGTTTGCTCTGCTGTTTGTGTTATATTTTTGTTAACCCTGTCTTTTGTCAATGATTTAAGTGTTTAACCTTTGTTGAATCCCGCCCCCTTGGGGCATTGTAGTGTCCACTATACCCCCTGATTTATGTTTATGTTCCCAGTATTGTTCCCTCATTAAAAGATATATGCTTACGTCCCCATTGGTGGTCTGGCTCTGCTCGATAGGGAGAAGAGAGAGTCCCTACACCTTCCACAGTGCTTGTGCACCTGCTTTGAGCCCTTCAATTGGAGAGGGGGTACTTCTTGGAGTCCTGCCCAGGTTACAATTGAATCTGGTCTGTGGCTACGCCTGCAGCATTCCATATGGGACTGAGCTCCGTGCAGGGCAGCCCACACTGCACTCCCGCTTGTGCCCACCAGCCCCAAACCCCAACCAGCACTCACAACTTCCTGACAGATACTGGTTATCTCCCTTCACCTCCACCCACCACTCCAATGGATCCTCCTCCTGTCCCTACTGTGCCCCCTCTAGGTGGGGAGGAAGTTGCAGCAGGTGGTTCCTGCTCCAGCATGTGGGACTCCAGCTCCAACTTTTAGATGCCTTCCACATGCTCTGACCACCCAGCATGATGAGCAGTCACCTACGGGAAGCCAAGTAGATGAAAGGTGACCTGGAGCTGGGGACCCCCACTCTGCAACAGAAGATACCCAGCTGCATCTTTCCTCCCTGCCTGGAGTGGCACAGCAGGGGCAGGAGGAGGGGTCCAGCAAGACACAAGCAGTTGCCGCTGCACGAGAAGCAGCCTTGCTGGGAAGCTGTGCACATTGGCTGGGCCCAGGGCTGGCAGGTATGGGAAGAAGCACAGCAGGGGCTGCCCCAGCTAGGAGCAGGCAGGGCTTGCCCACATGCAGTGTGCAATGGGGGCAGCTGTGAGCCAGATGGGGGTGGGGCATGGACTTCACCTACAACACCCAAGCAAGCTCTGCTTCATGCACCCCCTGCCCCCTTCTTCCCCTCCCCCACATCCCACACTATCACCTGGGATCTAGTCTACAGGCTGCCCTCCATACACACATGCACACCCACACCCTACAAGAGTAAGACTACTTTGAGCTATTATGCAATCTATTCTATATAAACTATTAAAAAAACATAAATCATGACAAAAAATATTTTTAAATAAAATTGTATGTCAATGATTTATTTATGTAGATGCTTTATTAGTAGTATATGATTTATTTTTTATATATATGTTGTTAAAACGATATCTTTCTGAAAGATTTTATATGCACAGTCCTAGACAGCTCATCAAAACACATCAAGTGGCTCTTCAGCTGAAATAATTGCCCACTTCTGCCCTAGCTGCTCCTAGCAGGCTATTCACAGGTATAGCCACCTACACCCTGGGTGAACACTTATAAATGGAACATCCAGACCATTAAAAGGAGAAATTATTATTAATACCTGTGGACTGAAGAACAACTAGTTATTGAGACCACTGATTCCCTCAGCTGCCTAAATAGAAATGCCAGCGCTGCTGCCAGGAAGTTAGTTGTGGAGCAGGAATCAAAGTGTGGTGCTTATATGATGCAGACTAACTAGAGCTGGTTCAGAACTTTTGAAGAAACATTTTTGTCAGAAAATGCCAATTAAAAAATCCAAATCCTTTGGATGAGGTATATAATAAATTATCTACAGACAACATATTTATGAAGAAAGTCTGTAGTTTTTATGCTCAAGAATAAAGATAGTGCTTTGAACTATTATTTCAATTGCAGTATAAAAAAGGCACAGCTCTTTTAACAGAGATACAGCTGGGCAGTTTAGCGCTCTGAGCTGTAATGGCACATGGAGGCAGTGGCCACGCCTATTTCTGCACCCCTGTGAAGTGATGCACAAGGTTGGTGACCCACCCCACCCCACTCCTTAATTATACCACTGCATTTTAAGCTGATGTCTAATAACTGGAATCTTTCTATTTATTATATACTGAAATTTAAGTTACAAGAGTAAGTATATCCTAGCATCAAATTAACCAAAACCAAACTATTTTGGACTGCAACACAGTTAAGGCAGCTAAGTGACAGCAATACCTCTCCTACAAACCCCAAGCATATAAAAACTTTGAAACAAGTAGTTAAAGACATCGTAAATCTTACACTACACAAAGATATTGAATATAAATAGGTACATACTTCCTCATTGTTGTATTTCTACATTAGTTTTTCAGCAAAGAATCCTTTCTAGCATTCAAGGTATAATTTCATATTGAGGTCATTGCAGAACCCCTGGAAAAGCTCTTTCAGAATTTGGGGCACATGGGGGAAATCCCTGAGGACTGGAAAAGGGCCAACATTGTGCCCATCTTCATGAAGGGGAAGAGGGAGTACCTGAGCAACTGTAGGCCAATCAGCCTAACCTCTATCCCAGGGAAAATCCTGGAGAAGCTCATTAAGGAAACTATGTAGAATACGCTCGCAGAAGGTAAGTTTCTGAATAACAGCCAGCATGGCTTTGTCACAGGTGGGTCTTGTCTTCCCAATCTCATCTCCTTCTATGACCAGGTCTCTCACCACCTGGACATGGGAGATGAGGCAGACATTATATGCCTAGACTTGCAAAAGGCTTTTGATCTAGAATTCCACAGTATCCTTGTGGGGAAACTAGAAGATTGTGGGCTCAGCGGTTCAGAGGGTGGGAAATTGGCTACAGGGTAGGACCCAGAGAGTTCTCATGAACAGATCTGTGTTGTCCTGGCATGAAGTGGCCAGTGGTGTCCCTCAGGGATCCGTGTTTGAACCGGTGCTTTTCAACATCTTATCAATGATTTGGATGGGGGAGTGAAAAGCTCACTGACCAAGTTCATAGATGACAGCAAGTTATGGGCAGTGTGGTCATGCCAGGTTGCACATACAGGTGGACCTAGAAAGGCTCGAGAGTTGGGCAGACCGGAATCAGATGAAGTTTAACATTTCCAAGTGTAAGGTGCTCCATCTGGGGGCAAACAATCCTCAACATACATACAGGGTTGGTGGTGACATCTTGACTTGCACCACCACTGAAAGGGACCTATGGGTAATGACTGACCATTGCATGAATATGAGCCGTCAGTTCAAGGTGACCAGCAGGGCAAATAACATGCTAACATGCATCTTGCATAAAACTAAGGAAGTGATACTCCCTTTGTATTCAGCACTGGTGAGACCGCATTTGGAGTACTGTGTCCTGTTCTGGGCGCCGTGTTTCAATAAGGACGTTGAAAAACTTGAGAGGGTCCAGAAAAGAGCCACCCAGATGATCAGGGATTTGCAAGGCAAGCTATACAAAGAAAGGCTGAGGGACTTGGACCATTTTAGCCTAAAGAAGAAAAGATTGAGAAAGGACTTGGTAGTGGCTTATTGCTCTATCAGAGGAGTGCGTTAGGAGTTTGGTGAACAACTGTTCACTAGGGCTCCCCTGGGGAAGACCAGGACCACTGGATACAAACTCCTGGAAGGTCGCTTCAGGCTTAATACCAGGGAAAAAACTCCTTCACAGTTACAGTGTCCAGACTGTGGAATATTTATTCCCCAGAAGTGGTGCAGTAACCTACTCTGCTGGTTTTCAAGAGGAGACTGTATAGTCAACCTGCTGGGGTCACTTGACCCCAATTGTCTTCCTGAGAGAAGGGGCGCTGGACCCAATGATCTGCAAGTTCCTTTCAGCCCCTACCAATCTACGAATCTATTCTGGAGATCTATATTTCATTCTCATAAACAGAAGACCAAATTAGTACTTGTACCAGTCTGAACTTAACAAATCTATTTTTTCTTTTCCACATTCTTCATGGACAAGAGTTGGTAACAAGTACCCTATTTACTAGCTAGAGTCATAAGTAATCTTTGCACCTTCACATCTTTGGAACTCATACAGACCTCTGTTACTAGGTTGGTAACAGTTGTTTCTCTAACATTATCTATTTTATCTTGCATAAATAGTACAGCATATGTCCTCTAAAAATCAATGCCAGTTTCTTCTCCTGAATTAGCCTTCAAAAAGTCTTGAATTGATTCGACTTCATGGTAAAGATATCATCATAACAATAGGAGAGCTAAGATTATAGAAACTCTTTCTCCTTGATCAAATTCCTCCCTTATATCCATCAAGAGCAATGTGCATTATCATTTCAAAGGCAACTCATCAGGTTTTCTGATTGAAGAGGTTGTAATATCATAGCTCTTTTCATGAAAACTCCTATTACCCCATAAAATGATAGTGACAGATATGTGTTTGTTCTTTTATAAATACTGTTTAAGAGTTGCTCCCCAAATATTCCTGATTATCTCAGAGTCTTTTATGAATGCCAAAATCATTCCTAAATAAAATATCTATTGCTACCTTAGTACAGTGCAAAATAAATAACACAAGTTTTGCTTCTTTCATGTTCTACTGAGAAAAAATAACTTGTTTCCTCAAGAGATGGGAAAATTCTCATACAATCAGTAAAATATGAAAAGTGGCATCATCATGAAACATGAAGATTAATAATCCATAGATATATTAGAGATATGTCTTTAAATATTTTTAAAATACTGCTTTCTTTTACTGCCTAACCTCAGTCTTGAAATTGTTGTTTGACATGTGTCAGCAGCAAAAAAAAAAAGTGACATCACCCCCACAGCATCAAGCTCTGGTTGCTGCTCCTGAGCTGTACATTGGCACCACCCAGGCTGCGCAATATAAAACTGTCTCTGCAGAGAGAACTCCATATGCCAACTTGAGATTTTCAAACACGATTCCAGATCTCACACACTGATTGTGACCCAAGACCTCTCCATCCTTATCATAGTATCTCTTTCATAAATCTTTCAAATTCAGTCTTAAAGCAATTCTGGTTCTTTGTCCCCATTACTTGGCTCATTAAGTCCACTGAAAAACTTCAGTCCTCTGATAGTTAGAAATCTTCTTCTAATTTCCAGTCAAAAGTTGTTCATTACTTGTTTGTAACCATTTTGATACTGTATTGGTATAGTTTTTCAGCTCAAAATGTCTCTCTCTCCCAAACATTTATCCTATAAATGTACCTGTAAAAATAATCATATCCCATCTCAATCTCTGTTTTGTTAAGCTAAACAAGCCAAGTTCTTTTAATGTTTTTTCATAAGGAGTTTCCAGATCCTTAACCATCTTAGTGCCCCTGCTCTACTTTCTGTTCAGTTTTTGAACATTTGTGACCAAAACTACATACAGAGCTCTAAATGGGGTCTTACTAATGCCATATACAATCATTCTAGGACTTTGTCTCTACTGAATATACCCTAATTGATACCAATTGTATTAGCCAAGGGTACATAGAACCAAATCTGTTCCCATAAAATGTCCTTTGATCTCACTGAAATAATGAAATGTTAAAAAAAATTATAGCCCCTTGAATTAGACAATTTACAAATGGTGAAAAATTCCTCCTCTACTCTGGCATCCTAAAATAGCCAACTCAACAAATATATTTTTCATTCATTCAGCTGCGCTGCTCCAGAAGATTGGATCCATAGTTGTACCATACGATGCAAGTACTTTTAGCATGATAATGTCTTTGGGGCATTTTTCTTCCATAATCAGTTCTTTGGTGTCCCAGGCAGATATTGCTGGACAGAATCCAATCTTTTAAATTATACACATTTTTTAATCCAAAAACATTTAACAAACATGAGTCACTGTAGACATCATGAACTATAACAACAAATAAGGCTCCAACTGAGGAAAGCATTTACGTCCGTGAATGTCATACTTGTCAACATTTAATAATAACTCACAATATATTCTTATGAACGTTTGGTTGCATGCATTTGCATGTGCAGTGTCTGCCTGAGTTGCATTCATCCCACATATTAATATCAGGCATGTTAACCAACATTCAGTATAACAACTTTTACTCCATCCTACCTACCACACACACACACACTCTCTTCTGACGCAGCTGCCTGTACAATCAGCCTCCGCTCATTCCATAGTCCCCCATCCACTCATTCTGCACACTTGAATACACAAAATACATAAAGCTGCTCATTCGGCACGCACATTCTTCCCACTCCACTTGCCTGTTCTCTGTGCACTCATGCTCTAGCAGAAATCTCTTTCCTTGCCATAAACATCCAGGCTCATGATTTTTCACTCCTTTTCCTGGGCAAGGAACTGTTAAAACACAGTTTCCATGCTAGCCATAAATTTTCATTATTCTAATACTTGCCTCCTTTGTCCTGGTCAAAAGTAACTCCCTCGAATGCTTCAGCTGTCCACTGCACTCCAAGTAATGTAATTCCCTCCAGCTTCCCAAAACATGTAACCCTAGCCCCAATATCTCTAGTGAGCTCCTGCCCCATGCATGCAGACTTCTTATTTCATCCTACTACCCACACCCTGTCAGAAGACCTTCAACTTTGCCAAATTGGTCTATGTCAGGAGGTAAGACCTCCAGAGTTCTCAACACTGTCCTCATGATGACACCTCAAATGAACTACATGGACCCATGACCACAGTTATCATACATATCTCTCTCACCCCTTCCCATAAGCCCACAGGCCCTGGATTCCTCTTTTACTTTAGTAGTATTCCACAAGGAGCTCAGATACACTTTGTTTTCTCCCCATTTTCAAGCATTGGCTGTTTGTACCCAACAATTTCAGATTATGGCCCTCAATCAACAATACCATGGAAAGAGACATGCTAAGGCAAAAGAAGTTCAATACCTTCAATACAAGAAACCTCCAGTGAGAACAGGCTGTCTAGCACCATGCTGGCTTCAAAAAACCCCTGTACTTTCCCCCTATGAAGAGACCCTGTCTCTCACAAATTGGGAAAACAATGGCCTTTCCTTCAGCTCTCTCTAACACTGAAGACCGAAGCAGCTGGAAATTTCCTGAAGATAGGAAAAGGCCATCATGTCCCTCCCCAAAGAGACCTCACCAGAAAGAATAGCCAGGGTCTGGAGATTTGATGTCAAAGCACCATGAGCAGAAACACATGGAAGGAATCAAAGGTAGAGAGGGATGTAGCAGTAGATGGACATGAAGAATCAGAGGCATGTGGAAGACATAAACATATCAGAGCACTGGGTAGTAAATCAAACATGCATGAAGAGGGAGATGTTTATGGGAAGACAAGGGCACAAGCAGGGAATGAAAGGAAAGCAGGTGAATATGGAAGAGGACAAGGTAAAATGGAAAACTGCAGAGGTAGCAGGAGGCAACAGACTCCATCAGATCCCTCTGAGGTCAAATGGGATGTTAATAAAATAACAACGGGCACAGAAGGGAATTGGTGAGGTTTTATTCACCAAGACACCCCCGGGGATTACAAGCAATAACGGCCACAAGCTAACAGAGAGCAGACCAGACATTAGGAAGAACTTCTTCACAGTTAGAGTGGCCAGGGTCTGGAATGGGCTCCCAAGGGAGGTGGTGCTCTCCCCTACCCTGGGGGGGTCTTCAAGAGGAGGTTAGATAGGCATTTAGCTGGGATCATCTAGACCCAGCACTCTTTCCTGCCTATGCAGGTGATCAGACTTGATGATCTATTGAGGTCCCTTCTGACCCTAGAATCTATGAATACTTATTGACACACTAGATTTGAATAGATCTCTGGGAATTATTATGATGTCTCATTTCACTGGGACAAATAGTAACCTTTACAGATTCACTGAAGATCTGTGCACAGCTGTGATGTAGGATAAATTACAGACATGCCTCGCATGAGTATCCTGGGATGCTAAGAGAACGGGCAAAAGAAGTAGAATGTGGGCAGAGAGCAAATGTTGTATCAGTAAGCATTAGGGATACATGTTGATCTTTTCTGGACTAACTTAAGGAAGATATCTTGAATAGTCAGGTAAAAAAGAAAGGTAAAGGTGGTAGCCAGTAGGTAGCGCACTGCAGCAGTGTGTTTCACATAGAGGTGGTCTACCTGTGTCAGCAATCTAGATTGACAATCAAGCAAGTAGTGTGTGTAGTCACCATATTGGAATCCAAGATGGCTGCCATGAATTAATATTTTGGCCAATATTTTAGCCCTCACAAGGGTTTAAAAATAAATTCCAAAGACAAAACCAATATTGTATGAACTGAGGAGATCAATCATAACATTTCTGTCATGGTAGCCATACTGGATTCCAAGAGAGCTACTGTGAATTTACAGTTCTTATTAGATGTCCTAAAGTTTTGCAAAATAGCTACGTCAACTCTATTCCATTTCATAGATTTTTAGGGTCGGAAGCGTCCTCAGTAGATCATCGAATCTGACCCTCTGCCCTGGTTAGGAAAGTATGCTGGGATCAGATGACCCCAGCCAGGTGTTTGTCAAGTCTCTTCTTAAAGACATCCAAGGGAGAGGAGAGCACCACCTCCCCTGAAAGCCCATTCCAGACTCTGGTAACCCTTACCATAAAGAAGTTCTTCCTAATGTCTAATCTAAATCTGCTCTCTGTCAGTTTGTGGCCATTGTTTCCAGTTACTCCAAGGGGTGCCTTGGTAAACAAAGTATCTCCTATACCTTGCTGCCCCATGCCCATCCCAAGTGAATTTGTAGATGGCCACCAGATCGCCTCTCAGCCTTCTCTTACAGAGGCTGAGGAGATCCAGGTCCCTAAATTTCCCTTCATAGGACCTTTCCTGCAGGCCCCTGACCATATGAGTGGCCCTCCTCTGGACCCCCTCAAGGCTATCCACATCCCTCTTGAAATGCGGTGCCCAAAGCTGGACACAATACTCCAGCTGTGGCCTTACCAATGCCCCATAGCCCCCATACCAATGCTGTATCACCTTCTGATACCCATTTGTATCACCTCCTGAGACCTGTTAATACATGATTGAATGCAGTTAGCTGTATTGATCATTTTGTTATATTCTTGACTTATGTTCATCTTTGAGTCAACTATGACTCAAAGATTCCTTGCTGCAGCTGTGCTGTTTCAAATGTCCTCAACATGAAAACCTCCAATGAAGATTGTCAACAAGAGGCTCACCTTTATTGCCCTTGAGCAAAAGTTATAATGGAGTCAATAGCAACACTGAATCCAGCAAAGTGCAGGAGGTACGACTTGGAATCTGCAAGATGCATCATGTCTCAAAGTAAGTTTACAGTCAACAGTTAGCCAAAGTAAACCTGCTGGAACTGCATAAATAAACGAGGCACTTGTTCAACACAGGGTAGTTGTTGAACTCAGCACTTGTTATGGCAGTATTTGTGACAGACCATCACATTTTTGGATTGTTGCAGCACAGGATCAACACAGCCTCAATTGGCACCATTTTTTCTACAGTTATTTTACACACAAATGACATATTGAGAGATTTAAGAAAGTCATGCAAGGTAGAAGATGAAAAGAAAACCCTACCAACTACATTAAGTGAAGAACACACTAGAACATCAAGTACATCATGTACTCCAGCAGTTCACTGGAGGATGGGCATATTCTGCCAGAATCATTCTAATAAGAGACAAGTCAAGTGTTGTCATTTGAATCAGCCAGTGCAATACACAAGCTGGCAGAGAATGAAGTGTTGTTTTGCCAAACTGGTGTCAAAGATCTAATAGCTGCTGAGGCACACTACCATCCTGAATGCAGGTGAGAGGAACAATGGAAGCAAGAAGTTCCTAGTTCCCATTCACATGTGGAGATAAAAGAATAATCTTATTGCACAACCTCCTGAAGCAAGAGCATGGAATTAAGTGATTGATGAACTAGATGCTGGTTTTACATGGAAATATGTGTACAGTCTGAAAGATACACTTGAAAGATATTTTGATTTAGTACAAGATGAAAGTGGTGAACATCCTCTGGCCATACTGAAGCAAATGAAAAAAGACCTTCAG
Organism: Caiman crocodilus; assembly: GCA_030014935.1. Classification (NCBI taxonomy): domain Eukaryota; kingdom Metazoa; phylum Chordata; order Crocodylia; family Alligatoridae; genus Caiman; species Caiman crocodilus. The sequence goes on from JAGPOW010003642.1 coordinate 39,679,433, forward strand.
ACTTATTACAAAACAGACATTTATTTTCAGCACCGAAGAAATGCAAATCTTCCATGCCTTGTCTTCCTAACTGTGACAATTTGTAAAGCGTCCAAGCAGTTGTAACTTTGCATATAAATGATGAGGAAGCCAGTGGCCTGCAGTTTAGAGAAGAGTTTTCAGACACATGAAACTTGTACTATGGTGCTCTCAAGATCAAAACAGATTTGAGAGTTATTGCCAGCCTGAAGGAATACAGCAACTTGGATGAAAAGCAAGCCGAAAGTTTAATGTGTTCCTGATAGCCTTTTCATATTGATTTGTTTGATCTTGGAAGATGACAATAATGACCTGGATGTTTAAAGTTGTGCACAAGATAAGTATCTAGACAGAGACGTACTGAATGTAATGTCAGGATTTTGTTTACCTGCAATCAAAGGGCAAAAAGCTAACAACAAAATATGCAAGCTTAGGCTTGCTGATACATCACACAACTAGATCTAAGAAGCTGGTACAAGGTCTCCAAGCTGCTGGATGCAGCATACTGTATGACAGTTTGTCACATCAAGATCATCACTACTGAGAAAAACTTAAAAGGAATCTCAGGAAAACTGAGTTGTTATCCCAAGGAATTTCATTCCTGTTTTGTTCAGACAACATAGATATCTTGGAGAAGACACTGGATGAAAAACAAACACTTCATGCTATGCAAACTGTAGTATTTCAAAGAGGAGCATCAACACCAATTGAGATTGAAGAAAGCACTAGCATAACAGAAAAGAAAAAACAACCCTTGAATTTATTATCTGAATTTAACAAAGTTTTACAGTGATGGTGACCCATAACAAGTCATTGAAGCCACCAATCCATAGCTCTGGCAGTAATATGAACGAAAAGTTCAAAAACACAGCTGTTCAACATGTCAGCTACTTTGGATACCAGCTATATCAGCTGACAATTAGGAGAACATCGCCATACCAGTGTGGATAGCATTTAACCAGGTTTTTTCTGATGATACTTCATCACCATCAACTGTTGGATTTTGTCCCATACTGCCTGCACCAGCATCTGAGTACAACACCATTTGGACTGTCATCATGCAATGTAAAACAACTGCAGGATGCCTGGGACAACAAAACAGTCATAACATTTCATCAGGCATTGTACTGCAAACCAAGTGAATTTGTGTAGGCTCAGCCAGAAGAGACTGAAAGATTGATAAATGAATTCATTGTGTAGTTGTCCAGTTCAAGCAAAGGATTAGATTATGATGTTGTTGACCAACTTTTCAGCAGTATAGCTGTTGCATCCAGAAACAATGACTGTGAAGCCAAAAGGAATGTGGTGAAATAACATTAGTGCATCTGCCAATGATTGTCACTACTTCAAGAAGTTGTTATATATTTCTATGAAAGATGTCGTGCCAGAAGATATTGCATTAGATATTCTGAATGCACATGACAAAGGAAGGGAAATCATGAACACCATTTTCCAAAATATCTTACTGCAGATGCTACCGAAAGGTTGTGTGCAAACATACCCAAATCAAAATTGAAAACCTTCAACAATGTAAAGTCACCTATGGCACAGCAAAATGAAATAGATGCAGAATCCAAAGAAGATACAGCAAAGGCTACTTATAGAGGTTGCAGCAGGTAGAAGGATCGACGTGCTCTCCCCGACAGCGTAAGCTGCCTGGACACCCTCCACCACTTTTTAAATGACAAATTGCTCAACATGGCCAACAAAGCAGCCTTGTCATGGATCTTGATTGGAGATAAAGCAGTAACTCTTCTGCCAGATGTTACTTCCAAGAAATCAGCTGTTATCTATGGCATGGCTCTTGTATACAGAATAAGCAAGTCAAAAAACTTCATGAACATTTGAAGATTTCACCAATTCCTTTGTGCAACAAATGTTTGCCAACTATTCGAATGCATGGGATTGATTTGACATCATCTTCAATCAATACATATTGCCATCCATAAAGGAAGGCACAAAAATATTAAGGACTCGAACTACTAGGCCAATCCACAGAATCAATAGCAGCAAATCTCTTGTTACTGGCATCATGGAGTAGTTTTATATCCTTACCATCAGACAACACCCCCCCATAACTGTCCATGATTAAAATGGAATACCACTAATACATACATATATACACATACACTTTTTTTAAACCAAAATTGTGGATTTTTTTTTAAATCAGAGAAAACCAGGATCCCTATGGATGACTCTTTTGGATGTTAGGGTGAAATTATTCCATCAAGGAAAAGCTCTGGATAAACTTTGACCTACATACAGCTCCCTTGTATACCATGTATGAAATTGTAATAGTCTAATCCTATGGTAGTATAATGATAATACAACAGTATATATATAACATTAATACAATGGGTGATTGCAGCTTTTCAGATCTCTTCATCACTTGGAACAGTGTAAAGAGCTGAACGTATGACTGTGTGTTTCATTGCCATTGAGATATTGAGTTATTAATATCCAATTTATCCACATGCTGAAATTTTAAAAGGATATAGTCTTATTCAATACAACTCAAACAAGTAGGTTAACCTGAGTTATAATGTTTTCAGTCCTGTAGGCCTGCTATTAAATTTGTAATAATAGAATTTGTGAGGTTTTAGTATTACAGTATTGTTTACTAGGTTTTTTAATTACACTGAGTCGATACATACATGCTAATGTGTCAGCCATCTTGGAATCTAATATGACTACCATGATGGAAATATTACAATTGATCTCCTTGGTTCATACAATATTGGTTTCATCATTGGAATTAATTTTCTAACTGTAGTGGGGACTGAAATATTGACCAAAACATGAATTCATGGCAGCCATCTTCCAATATGGTGGCTACATACACTACTTGTCAAATTGGCAACATGACTTTTTCTGACACAGGTAGACCACCTCTACCTGAAATACACTGTTTTAGTTTAAATACAATGAATTGCCAATGACAGCAAAATAGAGACCTTGTTGGTCAATGTAGAATCTACTAGGAGACAGTATTACATCCTGATCCTCATTAGCCATTTTTGCTATGCTCATTTGCAGCTTCTCATTACCATTCAGAACAGAATTTCAACCATGCTGTTTTAAAGTAAGTCAATTTCTAGTGGCAATATTAAGGGTCAGTCCCAAAGAAATATTTTTTTCTTTTTTAAATAATTCTGCCAGTGGAAGAATCATTGATCTTCAATTACCAGTGTCTTTCTCTGTCAATGTTTCTTGGGTCATTTGAGGAAAGTTAATACAAAGTTTCATTTCCATTTTTAGACTTACTGTAATAGCAGTTATATAAAAAGGTGAGGCAAAGCAGAACCTTAGGGCTCTTACTTCCTTCTCCAGATAACCAAACCAAAATCCCAAATAAATGCTTTTAAATAAATATAAATATTTCTTTTTAAATTTTTTCTTCTTGGCAGTCTTATTCCAGGCACTATCTATGATTTGTTCATACAGTTAGTATAGTTATTCTTTTTAGGTTCTTCAGATATTTTCTAAAAGCTTTCGACTCCCATGCTTTAGCAATTTCCTTCATTTCCGGAACTCTGCAGTGATAAATGCAAACAATGAGTACCCCCTATTAAAGGAAAAGCCTCAGTGTAACAAGTACTTAACTTTAAGTAGTCTTAGGGTTATATCCACATTATAAAGAAGAGCACTCATGGGTTTAAAATAAAGCACACTTTTAGTGTTTCCTTGAATCAGAGTCATATTCTACAGCATGGAAGAATAAAAACAGACTAGAAGATGACAATACTAATGATTGTGCACACATATAAGAGCTTTACTCTAGCTGGGTGCCGCAGTGTTTGCAAACTGATTTACAAACTACAAATAAAGGAAAAACAGTTTGACTGAAGAAAATGCAACTACCTTAAGCAACTATAGCAGGAGTGAAACACCTACCTCTGGGGTGCAACTCAGCAAACATTTAAGAAGGAAGCACCATTACATAAACATTGGCCACATCTACATGAGATGCTGACTGCACAGTAGCCCAAGACTACAATGCAGCAGTGTCATGTGGTAGAAAGCATGATGCAGCACTACTGTGCAGTAGTCTTGGGCAACCGCACAGTCAGCATCATGAAAAACCCATTCATTTAGTGCTTGTTCGGTCCTTGTATAAACAAGTACTAAACAACTTCATAGTAACTGCACAGTCAGAGTCTCATGTAGATGCAGCCACTTAGTACAAGAAGTGAAAAAATACTGGATCCGATCCAAATTATAAGGAAAATTCACATTAAGCCAGCAGAATGAAATACCCAAGTGGAAGTGTGGCCAGGAATATGGAGTACTATATCTGTATCACCATTTCCTTTACAACCTTTTATTGTCTGCTCCCTTCATGTCAAATGTAAGCTACTTGTCTTTACTTTCAAGGTCCTTACCTTGGCTTACCCTCGCCCTTCTGTCTCATTCAATATCAAAATGTTAGTTCCTACCTTCATTCAGTCCTTAGCCCACTTCCATTGTTCTTTGTAAAATTTATAAGTACATTTGTGCTTTGTCTCATGCTTTCCCTGATCCTTAGGAGGAACCCATAAACACGCACAAAGCCACTCCGTTGTTTCCCATCAAATCCTTCCTTATAAGCAGGGATTCTGGCTTTCTCTGAAAAAATAAAAATTAAAAAATCCTCAATTTTCAGCTTAAAAAAAACAAACAAACCCACAACCCACATTTTTCCATGATCAAAATGAAACACCACTATATCTATCCATCTATTGGTGTTTCATTTTAATCACAGAAAAATGTGAATTTTGGGTGTGACTTTTTTAAACCAAAAACTAGAGCAGTTTTGTTTTTTAAATCATGGAAAGCCAGGATTCCTGCTTATAACTCTTATTTGCTGTGATGCTTACAAAAACTGACAACAGTTATGCTGACAATGGGCTAAGACCTCTGCTAGAAAATTGCCAAAGTACTCTCTCATTATGTGCAGTAACCAGAGTTATTGTGCAGTAGTGCCAGTGAATGCATTTTTAGTGATGCTGCACAATAGCCTAATAATACCATGCAACAGCACATTAGCACCATTGGTGTCTCATGTAGATGTGCCCAGTATTGTTTCATTATTTCCCAGTACTCACTGGGATGTATCTATCTATTGTCTCTTGCATTAAGTGTAGGATAAGCTGTCTGGAGCAAGGAGTATCTTTTTTCTATTTTTATACAGCACCTAGTACAGAGGGGGTCTGGTCCATGGCCAAGATTCCTAGAAGATTCAGTGAGGAAAATAATTTCATTTGACAAAAAGTTACTTTCAGACTAACAGTGGCTTATAATGTCATAAAAAGCTTAGTTCAGTATTGAATTACAAAGAAGAGAACCATCTCCTAAACTAGTCTATCACAAATAGGTGTCCTCTCCACTCTCTGATCCAATCCTGGTTAATTTATAATATTTAAAGAGTTTGTAAGGTGTCCAAGTGACACCAAAACACAGAAACATGGCATGTGCATCTAGATTATTCCAGGTATAGCAGGTCCAATGCTGGAGCAGCAAAGTTACCTCCTAGTGGCTGCCTGGGTCCCACCTTACTTATCCCTTCTGGCCTTTCAAGGTCCCACCCTGTTGTCTCACCTGCAATGCCCTGATGTTGTGATTGGAAAGGGAGGCTGCCCCCCTAGACGGCAGGGGCATTTTCGGTCTTAGGTTCTTGTCTGAGCTGAAGCCTCCTGGCCTTGACCCACTTTGCCTTAGCTGGGCCCCTCCACCCAAGATCCACTGCCTCAGGACTGTAGACTCCCAGACTCCAGCTCCAACCACATCCTCAAAGGCTCTGGGACTCTCAGCCCCAATCTTTGCAGGCCAACATCCCCCTCTTTCAAGGGTCTAGGACCTGGGGTGCCCTTGACATACTTCTTAGTCGCCTCTTCTGCTATTACAGCCACAACCTGGTCCTTTGGTATTTAAGCACAAACAAAAAGATATGAGTATCTGTTTTCAAGTTAATGGATCCTGACCCTTGGTTAATACCACACTATGGCAACACGTTAAGTATGCAGTCCCAAAAATACTTATTTGCAACTGCCCAGCAGTGCAGGATTTCCTGCAGCTTCCCTGTAGCCTGAAGTCCTTCGTCCTAGTCCAGTCAGGCCCCACTGCCCCTAGAGCTCTGATTCTTGCAGCCTGCAGGACCAAACTGTTTCTATTGCCTCAGGCCCTGGGCTTAAATCCCCCTAAGCCCCACACTTCTTGATCATGTGGCTCCCCAGCCACACACATGGGTTTCCCCTTTGTCTGGTACTGCTCTGTTGCAGTCCCATGCAGAAATCTTGGTCTGCTGAACTCTTTGTTTAAGGTGACAAGAGCTTCTGGTTCCCTGTCACACTACGTAATATATTAATATAAAACGATTTAGAATAAAAAGAGATTGCTTCATGCAGCTATTTATGATGTCCACAATTTTCAAAAATCCTTGAATTACATATCCTTGAATTAGATGCCATAAACCCAGTTACCGAGATTCTTGTTGAATATCCTTCCCTAAAAAATATATTCTATGCTGGTGGATGCAAAAATCATGCACAACATGATAAATAAAAACCTGAATACAAAGTTATACAACTAAGTCAGGAAGGCCAAAGCACCATTGGAGTTGCACGTAGCAAGGGATGTGAATGGTAACAAGAAGGACTTCTATGTTGGTAGCAAGAGGAGGATCAGGGAAAGTGTGGGTCCCTTACTGAATGGGGGAGGCAACCTTGTGACAAAGGATGCAGAAATAACTGAAGTGCTCACTGCCTTTTTTGCCTCAGTTTTCACAGGCAAGGTCAGCTCCTGGACTACTGAACCAGTCTGCACAGTTTGGGGAGGAGGTGAGCAGCTCACAGTGATGAATGAAAAGGTTAGGACTATGTAGAGAAGCTGGACGTGTACAAGTCCATTGCTGAGAGAGTTGGTTGAAGAGGTAGCAGAGCCCCTCGTCATCATCTTTGAAAATTCATGGCAATCAGGAGAGGTCCCAGATAATTGAAAATATAGTGCCCATATTTAAGAAATGGAAAAAGGAGGATCCAGGAAACTACAGACCAGTGAGCCTTACCTCAGTCTCTGGAAAAATCATGGTGAAGATCCTCAAGGAATCCATTTATAAGCACTTGGAGGAGAAAAAGGTGATTAGGAATAGTCAGCATGGATTCACCAGGGGCAAGTCATGCCTGACCAACCTGACTGCCTTCTATGACAAGGTTTTCATAGACATTAGGGCTGGAAGGGATCTCGGAAGATCATCGAGTCCACCTAAAGTTTAAGGTGGGTTTGAGTCTGCAAACATCCTGAGCTTGTTTTGTTTGTTTGTTTAAAGTCTCTGAAGAACCGAACCTTCTTGATAAGTTCAACAACAGGACAACTTAATGTTACTTACCTGGGGAAAATACATTTTGAAAAAATGTGTTTCAAAATGGTGTCCTGTAAAGATGGACCCTGTAAAATCTTATAGCCTCATTAGTGCCATGCAGAGGGATATAACGTGAGCTGGCTCGGGGAGGAGGGAGATGCAGCTAGGGGCTGCTGGAGAGTGAAGTCTCCTCCAAGGGAGCAGGAATTTGCAGAGAGTGAAAAGCAAAACTCAGGTGGAGGACAGAGAGAGGGAGAATTGTCCCAGTGTCTGGGAACACCTCTCTCCTCCTTTTCTTCCCCCATTTTCTAAAGGTTTAAGGGATTGATACAAAGGAGAGTATTGATTCCTTGGGGAATGAGGCCTGGCAGTTTAAATCAGGTTGAAACCTGGGAGTTTCTAATCTTGATAGTTTTGGGCTAGGGTTGAGGTTTGCAACTTTCTTCTAGAGGGTAGGCCTGGCTTTCTCCCTCTTTCTTTTGATGTTTCTCTGTTCCAGTCAAGCTGTGTGGTTGGGCCAGCTGTAGGCATTAATCAATCTGTGTCCTTTCTGAGTTTGTCCTCCAGCGGGCCATATAAGAGTTTGGCTGTAGTGGGCCTCAGTGGGCCATATGATCCCACCCAGAAGTTTTGGGGTGCATGCATGCTGTCTGGAGCCTCAGCCACTCCCCCTCTTCCCCATCCTCAAACATACTTTTGGCCATGCAAAATTATATAATTGGGGTTCATCACCAGTAAAACTTAATGTAAGTTATGAAATGTACTTCCCAGGAAATGTACTGCTTTTAATAAAATAGCCCTGTGTTTAAAATAATCTCACTAGTTTTTTGGATGATACAAAACTCATTCTTCATTTGGTTCATTTGGGAAGAACCATGAAGAACACAGTGATAATAGTGGGAAAGATTAGTACAAATACCAGGAGACCAAAGAATAGGAACTGCAATACCCAAACCTTATTGCTTCTGAGACACTGTATTCTATGAGCAGTGTTTGTGATGCATGAGGCTGCAGCAACATCTCCTTAAGGGTTAGAAGATCTGTAATTATTTTCTGGTCAAACCAACCAGTCAAGTCTGAAAACAGAAAATCATTCTTGCTGCTGGTCTCCCTTGTTACCTTAGCTTGATATTTTTTCCCTCTTCTTTCCATCGAGCAGCTGTTTGAATAGCACACTACAATCTTGCAACTACTGGCTTAAGCTTTTCCTAAGATGACTTCTCTTTACTGGCTGGGTAGGTTAATTTGAAAATTTGTAATCAACGTATTCCAGGTCAGTGTTCACAGACAGTCATCTATAGGTACTGTGACTCTGTAATGAGTAATGTGCATAATAGTAGATGGAACCCCAAAGTGTAATCTGCAACACTGAAGACTTGCTAACTTGGACTGCAACTCCAAGAAACCCCCAGGAACTGGGTGGGAGAGGAGGCAGGGTTTAAAAGGATAAGGAAGCAAACAGAAGATGAAGTTGTCACCAAACTGGGATTTTGTTGTTGTTGTTTATATTTTAAGGGCCAAATCAGTTCCAAAATTCAGTTGAGCACTACTCACCAGACAAGTCTATAAGGTTCTAAAATTGGGCAAGTATCTTCCTTCCCAAGCCCATCAAACAGGGGATTCAGATGGTCCCAATATCCAGGCAGCATTCTACATGAAAGTCCTAGGGCCAGAGGCCTCAGAATTTGGATGCCCTCCAACATGCTTGATTTTGGCCAAGATGCCAAAAAATGAAAAGAAAAGAGAGGAATTTTGCAGTGTACAAGTTGGCCAGCTCTACATAGGAGCACATACATGGAGATCCCACTAGCTTGGTCAGCCAGGACTATGTGCACTGAAGGAATTGGACTTAAGACTTGATAACTGCAGGCTGCTGTTTGAATTATTTGGGACTAAGGTTATTTGGGGACACCTCCAGATATGCTGGGGGTAGGGGGAAATTAAGATACTGAGTGTATATTATACATAACACAATTGTAGTTTCTTTAACTTTTACCCTTTGGCTTGTGACCCTAACCCAGGGGTGGGCAAAATCCAGGCCACAGGCGACACTGGGCCCACAGCAGACTCCATTTCCCAGCAGTCCCTGCCTGCATTGTTGCAGCCAGTTTCAATGGAGACTCCAGCAATGGCAGGACTGTGATGGCATGGGGCTAGGGTTTCCATGGAGACTGGTCCCAGAAGAGTTGGCAGGGTGCACAATTTGGCAGGGAGCTGCTCTGGGTCCAGGATTTTGTGGCAGTGACAGTGTGGTCTGGCACCAGGGCAGAACTGGAATCCACTAGCAGCACATCCTGCCAACGTTGCTGGTCCTGGTCTTCATGGAAACCCTGGCCCCATGCTGTCACAGCCCCACCATTGCTGGGGTCTCAGTGTATATTGGCAGCAGCAAAGCAGGCAGGGGCTGCTAGGAAATGGAGTCTAGCTGCTTCCCCAGTCCACCATTTTGCCCACCCCTGCTTTTGTCCTGTGATTTTTCTATATAAAATTGGGAACTTCCCTCTGCTTCTTATGCCAGTTTCTAGGTTTGTGGGGTTGGCACAAATGAAGGTTAAACTCAAGAAAGAAACTATTTAATAAAGTGTGATCCTGCAAACTACATAGGATATGCTTAGTCTCATGCATATTCTTCAGCTATGTATATGCTTAATCTTAGACACCATGAGCAGTCCTATTGATGTTAAGCAGAACTGAGACCTTACTCAAGATGTTATTATGAACAGATACTGAAATCACCAGGGATGTTCACATCCATGTATATGTGTTGTATCAAAACCTTCACCCAAAAGACCTCTTTTTCTCTTCAGTTCATAGAAATCCTAGAACATACAGTATTTTAAATTTTTACAAAAGGATAGCTTTGTAATAGTTATATCAACAGAAACAATTAACAGGCATCTTATAAACTATAAAGCAAAAAAGGGAGGAAATACAGTTAATTTATATCTCTTAATTTTTTTAACATCATGGAAAAACATCCAAATAATCTAGTTCATCTATATTGCTTCAATCATTCTATATTTATCACTAGCAACCCTGTTTTCTCTGATTTAAAAAATAAAATCCTCAATTTTTACTTTTTTTTTTTAACTAATCCAAAATGCACATTTTTCCATGATTTAAAATGAAACACGAGTGTGTATATACAGCAATTGCTGGAAAATGTGGATTTTGGGTTATTTTTTTAAAACCAAAAATTGGGCTTTTTTATCAGAGAGGACCAGGATTCCTATCTATCACTATTATATTTTCAGGTTGTTATGATAAATTATTATTTAATCACATAACTACAGCCTTCCCTTTACAACCTGTTTAGATAAATAGATACTTTAAAGAGTATTTGGTGAACAAAATTCATCTGTTTAAACTCCAATGATGATGAGCATAGTTCACTGTTTACAAATGTATTTTTTATAATAATAATAATAAAAAAAAAAATCCCAGATTAAATACTACCTGGATCAGGGCAGTAGAAGAGAAAGTAATCAAAAAAGAAATCAAGTACTGTAAATATGGACTCTCTGATGCATAGTATATAGGAAAATGGGGCTAATTATGTAATATTTTTATAAGCCATGGGCCTAATGGCCCATCTTCAAGGGAGAATTCAGTGGAAGGGACTAAAAAGGAAGAAACCTCAATGATATTATTGAGGGGGGGGTTCTCATGTAGAAAGTTATGAGATCAGCTCACAAATCCCAAAGATTTGTTGGGATTTATATGACCCTTAAGGAATCAGCAATTGGTTAAAGCCATCTGCAAATTGTGAGGATTATGGGTAAGCGCCATAAGGCTCAGACAGGCTACTGTCTTGCAGCCCTGGTTAAATGTGCTGATTCAGTTACTGCTAATCAAGGCCAGCCGACCGCAGGCCCCTTCCCTCCAATTGGTTCTGGAACTGCATTTAAAGGATTCTTCCAGCACTTCAGCCTTGCTGTATAACACACAGGTCTTCAGTCTCTGAGTGGCTCCTGTCCCAGCAACAGCTTTGACTTTCCTTTCAGACAGTATACAGAAGCAAGGAGGGAGAGTGAGAAGCTCTGTATCATCAACAGATGCATGCACCGTACACCCCCACTTGCCTCAGAGTGCTAGCCCAGGGCTACATTCCTTGAGCAGTGAACGGGGGTAAAAGTTTGGGACTGCAGGCAGGGTGAGGGTTCACACCCCTCCCTAACCAGAGCCCTAGGACCCTGGCTATACCCCCCTCAGTTTATCTCTGTAGAAGGGCAGGGAGGGCTGCTCTGGTGCCCCCCAGCTTCCATCCTGAGCCACTGCAGGCATGTGCCTGAATTTCTTAAGTCCAGAGGGATAGTCTGTATAGTTGGAAGCCAGTTCAGTCTAGCCAGGTTAGGATAACATGCAAAGGTTGAATCAATTCAGGCTCAGGCTTTTTTTAATTTCTGTCCTAGCCAGGCAGTTCCTATGCCTCATATTAGCCCTGCTTCTTTGAGTGGAAGTTTCAAGCACACTGCTGTATGGCAGGCTGTGCTACTAGGGTCTTCCTTCCTAAAGGAAGGTCCCAGTCTCTGGGACCTTCCTAAAGGGAGATCTTGCTTAAAAATATACCTGTTATTACTCTGAACTCTACAAACCACTAGGAACAATGCCCTCCATGTGTGGCCATACCTCTACGTTGCTACCTACCCTATACCGGCATTGCTACCCATATCTTGTGGGCTGAAGAGGAGAGGAAACCCTGACAAGAAAAAACTAAGCTCCCCTTTTACCAAAGAGGGTACATTTGATAGATTCAAAGTATATAATAGAATTTCTCTGTATGTGACTATAAATCAGGGCAGACAAAATGGGCCAGATTGGGCCTATCAGGCAATTTCATCTGGCCCGTGAACACCCACAAATTAATTGTACCTTGCCCAGCCCACACGCCTTGCTCCCACTTTTATGTGAGGAAGGACCCAGCCCAGTCAGTGCACAGCTTCCAGGAGGGGCTGCTGCTGCCACTTTTGCAGCCTCTGGGGAACCTGCTCAGCTTTGGGCAGCAAGGGAGAAAGTGGCAGGAGGAGATGTGGTGGTGGCGTGCGGGTGGGGTAGCTGCAGCTGGGCAGGAGTAGGGTGCATGGGGCTGGGACTGGCGGGAGCACAGAGCCCATGCCCAGGGATTAGCGTGAGCAGAGAGCTCTGGTAGGCAGGCTGTGGGTGTAAGGGAGGATGTGGGTGTGTGGGAACCCTGGCACACATTCCCCACTGGCAACAGCAGCAACAGGCAGCGGGCCCGCAGGGTGCTCATCATCCATGCAGGTATGCTGCCCAGCAGTGCACGGTTCCAACCAGAAATGCTGGCAAGGAGGGTAGCCAAGACTATGAATGCCCTGAGGGCCTGCTGCCTGCTACTGCCATTGGCAGCAGGGGTTGTGTGCCATGGTGGAAGAGTGTGCTAGAGGGTCTCCACAAACCTCACACACTCACACTCTGCCCCCACAACCTCACTGCATATACACACACACCAATGCAACATACCCTATGTCCCCCACACACAGAGCCACACCCTCTCACCTCCCACACTTATCCACCCTCAACCACACCCTACCCACTCCCCCATATACAATATACAAGAGTAAGACATTATTTGTAATTATTATGCAATAACCTCTATATATACTACACAAACACAAATCATGACAATTTTTTTTTTGTAATAAAATTAAAATATAATAGCTACTTGACTTCTACTATATAATTTGTTGGGTTTTTTTCTCCAAGATGGCAACCTACACCTCCCAAAAGAAATATTCCTAGGGGCAAGGGGAGAGACTTCTGGTGGCAAAGGTCAGGAATTAGGGGTGGGACTTCTGGTTCCAAGACAACGACAGGGGGCAGGGCACTTCTCAAGAGGTGGGGCTACCCTTGCAGCTGTCGACAGCTCATCAAAATTCATTAAGTGGCCCTCCAGCTGAAATAATTGCCCATCCCTGATTCAAGAAGTACACTTGAATCTTGTTTTGTTTATAGCTACAGACCCAGCTAAAATCCAAGTATAATAAAGCTGATGTCCAGAGATCCTGGTTTTCTCTGAGAAAAAAGAAAAAAAATCCCCAATTTTCAGTTTAAAAAAAAGTAACCCAGAATCCAATTTTCCATGAAGCACTACTAATATATAGGTATCTATATTAGTCACCACTAATGTGGTACATATAGATATATATATTACTGGTATTTCATTTTAATCATGGAAAAATGTGGATTTGGGGTTACTGGGGTTTCCTTTGACTGAAAATTGAGGAATTTTTTTTTTACTCCCAGAAAACCAGGATCCCTGCTGATGTCTAAACCTTTAGGATTGCATGGAGCAAGAGGAGATAATTTAGACTCCTGCAAAAAAAAAAAAAAAATCAAAGGTGTGTGTTTCTCAGTGATTAGGCTGCTCAGTGACTACGTGCTATCCTAACTGATATTTCAGTTTAAGTGTGTATTACATCAGGGAACTTTCAAGATCAAAGAATCATTGTCTAAAAAATTCTTGTATTGATTTCATTTTTGCATTATTCTCTCATTGCTGAGTTATGTGTCTTATAGCTGTAAACTGAATCATTTGGGGATATTTTAAATTCTCAAAGATATTTTTAGCTTTAAGTACTAGAATATTAAATTTTTCTAGTACATTTTGCTCTCAGATACTAATGGCATCATTAAATAAAATATCTACTGTAATCACATACACAAGATCCGCCGTAACTATTACTCTCACATGTCCATTACTTCCTTGTACATTATGGATTTACAAGGAAAGATGTATTAGTGAGCAGAGAAAGGAGGGAAAAAGGAATATAATACACAATGAAGAGGCAGGCATTCGGTGATATGTATTAAAGGGACTCTTGTTGAAAACAGCATTTTTCAAAGTAGGAAATTAAAAAACTGCTATTGAAGATACAAAACCTTTGAGCAGTTATGAAGACTGACCATGCCCTGACTAGTATTTTATTTTATTTTGTTCCTTCAAAAGAGATGCTGTTCAGCCCATCCTCTCATGTACAATTGCACAAAAATCTTAGTCTAGCATGCAAATGATGTAATCCCCTGGCTGAAAAATCCAATATGCAGCTGTGAGCTAGTGATAAAATTACCTGCTGGCTCAGCCATAAAGGCATACATGAAAATTGCCCCCTCCCGCTGGAACCAGTTGGACTCTGGCTGTGGTTGTGGTTGCCACCTTTGCAGTTTTGTTGTGTGAAATAAAACATGATGTGATAACATATTGACATGGCATGATGTGGTATCAGATGATAGTGACACTGCTATCATGTAATGTGATGTAAGAATAAGTTTTCTATATTCCAAGCTCAACTGAGGACCCAACTGTGCAAAAACCTCTGTGTTGTTGGCTAGATGGATATTTAGCTGTTTAGAAATTTTCTGATGAAACAGTTTTGTGACAAAATCCTGATTCACTGAAAAGAAAATGTTTTGATGAAACATCTTGACTTTTTCAAAATTTACCAGAATACAGGCAATTTTCTGCCAAAAACCTGCTTGGTTTCCTGCAAGCTCACTTGGTAGTTGCTTGAGATCCTGTCAGATTGGCTGCCTAGGAATCAAGGGTCCATGACCTCTATTTCTGGGGCCCTAGGAGACCATTCTGAGGACTACCCGCAGAACTAAGAGCATGAAGAACCTCTGCCTGCGAAGCCTGGATGTGTTGTGTCTCAGCTCCACAGTTTAGACCAGTAGTCACCAACCAGTTAATCTCAATCTACTGATAGATCTCAGAGCCTCTTGGAGTTGATCCAGCTCAGTGGGACTTATCTGCTGGAGAGGTGCACCCCCAAATAACTTTTTCTCTTTCTGCCTCAATCTGCCCCCCCTTTCCCACCCCACAGACTTACCTGAGGTTGCTTTTAAATGCCAAATGTGGTGATTTCCTACTTAAAAGGTTGGAGGCCAATGGTTTAGACCTTGGGTATCCTAACAATCTGCACTTGAGCAAGGGGGTTTCCCTTTTCCGGGCTTTTCTGTTTTTCAGGCTTTCTGACATGGAGCCAGATGTCTACTCCACATGAGATCACCATCTGATTTCCATGCTTTGATTGTCCTCACTCCACAGTTTGAGGTTCTTTTGCCCTTGGCTGTCTCCAAAAATCTTTTATTCAGGTGTTATACTGATTTTTTTTT
>JAGPOW010003642.1:39695309-39713905 GCA_030014935.1 Caiman crocodilus
TTTTTTTTTAAATGGCTGAATGAAAAAATGTGAATTCATAGTGATCCTAATCTTGCACCATATCAAAACATGGGCAGATAAACTTGGTTTATTTTGGTTGGTGGTTAGATTTACACAATGTATTGGCCATATACATTATTCTTCTGAAATTTCTGCAATCTTGTATTGTCTTTAAGGCTGCGTAGAACAGCTAAAGATTATAAATGGTTATATGATTTATGGATTAGCTTCTGAAAACAATTACTCCTATGTGCATGGCTACTTACTGGTTTCCATGAGACTCCTTAAAAAGTAAACTATATAAATGGGCTTTTCAAACACACTCAATGTCAGTCTAACTCTGCTCCCTTTGAAGCCAAAGAGAATTTCAATTGGAGGAAAGTTAGGCCAGGGCTAAGTACTTCTGATATAACAGCCTACAAGTGTGACAAATGCTTATGAAAGTCAGACAAATAACGGTTATGTGTTTACAGACTGAAGCCTATACAAAGGTAAAATATTTTTAGAACTGCATACTCAGTGGCAGGAACCAGAGAGGTTGTGAATGGGAAAGGCAGGTGAGAGTTCCCATAGTCCCTCAAAACACATAAAGATAAATTAATGGCATCACTATGAGAAGATAGTTGTCTAGGGGCCAGTGATCATGAATTGATTTAATTCAGTGTAGTCTAAAATAGGATAGTCCACATCAGTAAACACAAAAATATTTTTTAAAAATAGTGCTAAAACAATCTTCAAGGTCATCTAGTCCAGGGTTGGCCAACCTGTAGTATGTGTACAAGTGGCATGACCAACTCTGTGTGTGGCATGCAGCAGACCGAGACGAGGACAGACAGCACAATGGCAGACAGGGAAGGAAGCAGAAAGCAGGGCAGCCAATTGGGGAGAGGGCTGGGATTGAGTGGTACTTGAGGAAGTTGTGGGGCTAATCTGTGGCACCCACCAAAAAGCTGTCCTACACTGAACTAGCTGATCTACCTGTCGAATGGGAAAATCCTTAAGTAAGCAATTGAGTTGCTAACACTTGCAAGGACCCTGCAGTGAAAGAGGTAGAACCTCATCTCTGACTCAATGTAAGCCTGCAGCCCAACTCTACTTAGCAAAATATAATAATTAGCAATAAACTGATAAACACACAAAGTAAGGGTAACATCAGCAACTATATTAAACAACCACAACAATATAAACAACAACAATCCAATATAAACTACAAGAGAGGGTGCTACAGAGCATAAGTAGTCTCTCACATGCAGCCAGCAGTAGCTGCAGCAGCACCACTCGCACACAAATCCATTCGACCCTGGCTCCTCCTCTAGCCACCACAACACCACAGGGATATCAGTCCCCTGGACCCTCACCCTATATACACAACCTCAAGCCCACAGAGAGGCCAATAGTCCAAGGACACAGCATGAGTGACAACCCCACAGGAGTGTGAGTAAGGACACACTCCTGTGGGGTTGTCACTCATGCTGTGTCCTTGGACTGTTGGCCTCCCAGGCCCTGCAGCCTTAGGCAGACACTTGCATATGTACAAGGCATGTCTACATGTTCATTAATACACCTTAGATAATGCACATTTAATTTAGTACTACCTTAATAAAGTACTAACTAAATGTGTAATACCTAGAGTAACTGCACAGTAGTGCATGGTTATTTAGTGATGCTTACTGTGCATTAGCTTAATAACCCAGTGCAGTAGGCTATTAGCATGGTTTTTGCCGTGACGCTACTGTGCAGTGTTATTAGGCCTATGTGTAGTAAGTGTCTTGTGCAGATGCACCCACAGACTCCCTTCTCAGTCATTCTGGCTCAACCAGCTGATGATCTCCTGCCTCTCTCTCACCAAATGCATGAGGTGCAATCACATGCTGTACTGCACTGGTCTTTGGCCTCCCCAGCTCTTCAGCTGCAATGTTCCAAACATGCATTCACCAGCACTCACACAAAGGGAACACATTCATTCTGCAGGAGACCCAGACCTCTCAGATCTGGTCCCTTTATAACCTTCAATCACACCACCTCTGTCAATCATACTTTGGACCAATCATCCTCACAGAAGTGCTGTCAACCATCAATCACACCAATCAAACCACTGCTCACCTCAGAAAAGGTAGCTGTCACCTTACTGGCATTTTCATGCCAGAAGTGTTACATTTGGCTTATACCTAAAATCAGTCCTGACACACATTTTTAGAACTTGTTCTCCAGTGATGGAGATTTTGACACCTGCTTAGGTAACCTAGTCCAATGTTTAACTATCTGTCTAGTTAGAAAGCATTTCTTAAAAGTTAAACTAAATCTCTTGTTTTAATCTCCCATTACTCCCATTACTTTTTTTCCCCTACAACCAGTGGACATGAAGAACAATTTCTTACCTTGCCTTTATAACAAACTTTTGCATGTTTGTAAACTGTTACCATGTTTCCTTTCCATCTTCCTGTCCTTGGACAAACACAGGTTTCCCCGCATTTTTCAGTGAATTTGCACTGAGGAGAATACTCATGATTGTCACCTCTCAATCTCAAAAGGGCTTTCACTCAACAAGGACACTCCTCCAGAGAGAGAGATTGCACTTTGAAAGAGCCATCAGGATACCACATGATAAATTGCTACAATACAGAGAGAAAACAGCCATGAGTCACACACCACTAGTTATGACATATCATCTCTTCCTTGAACCTATGCAGAAAATCCTCGAACAATTGCAACTCATACTAGAAGATGACCAGTTCTTAAAGAGATCTTCCCAGAACCACTCATCCTAGCCTTTAAACACACACCAAACCTCACCAACCTCATCACCAGAAGCAGACTTCCTATGGCCCAAAACGCACTGAATGATCCAAACAATGCCATGACAAGAAATGTAAAACCTGCCAACATATCTCCACTATCCCCACAATACTACACCCCACAACAGAGCCATCAGCATTCCTGGATCTTACACCTGCACCTCTAGAAATGTCATATATTTCACCGAGTGCACCAAATGCCCTGATGGAAAATATGTAGGAGAAACCAAACAACAATTGTGTACCAGAATGAATGCACACCTGAAATCTATCAAAGACAAGAATACCCAATTATTTGTGGGGGCACATTTCTCACAAGCAAACCACTCTCTCTCCAATCTCTCAGTTCAAATCCTCAAAGTGAATTTACAAAACACCTTTCACAGACATGCCTACAAACTTCACTTTATCAACCTACTGGATACAACAAATCATGGACTAAATATAGTCACTGGATTTATGACACATCATATCCTACCTAACATCTGACACCCGAGATAACCTCTCTACTATTTACAAGCTATATTCTTATCACGAGGTCTGCATTCCCCTACCAGCTCCCTCAACCTGTCTCTCACGCACTGACTACCTCAATTTGCATTTTCACTGACTGGCTTTCTCTCCATGCATCCTGGCCTCTAGCTTCTTTTCAGTTCAATCCAGGAAGAACACAGACCAACTGCAGATGCTTTATCAACCTGACAAAGGGTGTTTGTACACAAAAGCTTGCAAAGGATTTTTCCAACTCTTTTAGTTTGTCTAATAAAAGATACTGGATTTACCCAATGTAATCAATGAAAACATTTAATAAGATAAGTCCCCAAGACTAATCCTTGAAGACAGCATCAACTAACCTCTGCCTAAACTGATAGTTTTTCCATCCCCATCATTTCTTTAGACGGCTTCTTACTCACCTTACAGTTTCTGTACTAATCTCTATTTTCTTCAACGTAATTAACAATTTGCTATATGGCAGTATATCAAACACTTTCATGAAGATCAGATAGTCTATAGTCTACATACCCATTATTAAGTAAAACCCAACCATCTATTAAAGATACACATTTTAAAAATTCGGAGGTCTGGAAAACTTGTTTAGGATTTGGGGTACAAGATGGCTAAGAACAACTGCTCCAATTATAAAAATGTTTAATACATTTTACAACACTGGAGAAATTTCAGAAGACTGGAATACAAGGGTCTTTGTGTGAATCTGATATCTTTTTTACACCAACTTAAATAGTTGGAAAAAGCATTTTTTAACCAAGCTTTTGGGTTTAAAAACCCTTCGTTGAGCTGAGAACGTTTCTGCAGTTGGTGTGAGCTCTTCCTGGATGGAATGAAAAGTAAAGAAGCCAGAAGTTGGGCTGGTATGCATGCAAGATAGGCTGTCAGCAAAGATATAAACTGAGGAGTCAGTGGGTAGAGACAGGCTGGGTGCAGGGGAGAAAGGGGCTGAATAGTGTAGAGGTATCTGGGGAGATGTCAGGCAGGTTATAATGTGTCATTAAGTCCAACGTCTGTATTTAGTCCGTGATTTTTTGTATCTGGGAGGTTGATGAAGTGAAGTTCATAGGCTCATCTCTGAGAACTGCTTTGTAAATTTCCTTTGAGAATTAGAACTGAGAGATTGGAGAGAGAGTGGTTTTCTTGTGAGAAATGTGTCTCCACAAGAAACAGGGTACTCTTGTCTTTGATGGATTTCCGATGTGTATTCATTCTGGTGCACAGTTGTCGTTTGGTCTCTTCTAAGTATTTTCCATCATGGCATTTGGTGCACTTGATGAGATGTATTTCATTTCTGGAGGTGCAGCTGTAAGATCCAGGAATGCTGATGGCTCTGTTGTAGGATGTAGTAATTGTGGGGGTGGTGGAGATGTGTTGGCAGATTTTGCGTTTCTTGTCATGGCATGGTCTGGATCCATTCAGTGTGTTCTGGGCCTGAAGAAGTTTGCTTCTGTTGATAAGGTTAGTGAGGTTCAGTGCTTGTTTGAGGCTAGGATGAGTGGCTCTGGAAAGATCTCTTTAAGAACAGGGTCTTTTTCTAGGATGAGTTGCAATTGTTTGAGGATTTTCCTGGGGTTTGAGGGAGGGTTGATATCATAACGAGCAGTGTGCAATTCGTGGAGAGTTTTCTTCTGTGCTTCAGCAATTCTTCACGTGGTATCCAGGTGGCTCTTTCAAGTGTGAGGTCTGTATTTTTTCATTATGGCTTCTGATCATTGTGTCTAAAAAGGAGATGTAGGTGCTGCAGTATTCAAGAGATAATCAGACGGAGGGATTGTGATTGCTGATGGAAATCGGAGATTGCAGATTTTCAGTCCAAATAATGAAGATGTCATTGATATAGCTTAAGTATAGCAAGGGTCTGATAGTGCAGTCCTTGAGGAATTCTTCTTCTAGATGACTCATAAAATTGTTGGCATACTGTGGGGCCATTTTGGTGCCCATGAGCTGGAGAAAGTGTTGTTTATTAAAAGTAAAATTGTTGTGTGTAAGGATGAAGTGTATAAGGTCAGTAATATCTTTGGGTCTGTACTCTGAGTTGTAATCTTGCTCTTACAGATATGCAAGGTAGGCTTGGATGCCACTCTGGTGTGGGATGTTGGTATATAGGCTGGTAATGTCCACGATGGCTAGGAAGGTATTTCTGGGAAGGTGGTCTATGTTTTTAAGTTTCTGTGGAAAGTCTGTAGTATCTTGGATAAAACTTGCTCTTTGGGTGACAAGTGGTTTCAGGATTGATTCAACGAAACATGATATTTCCTCATTTAGGGTCCCATGGTCAGATACGATATATCTGCCAGGGTTTCCTTGTTTGTGGATTTTAGGGAGGATGTAAAAAGTCCCTGGGTTGGGTAGTGGGGGGATCAAGGTCTGTAGTTTTTCTTGTAGTCCTGATGGAATTGATTTGATGGTATTATTGAGTTTCTTGGTGAAAAGAGGAGTAGGATCTTCCTGTAGTTCTTTGTACTAGGTGGTGTCAGAGAGTTGTCTGTTGGCTTCCTTTACGTAGTCTTCACAGTTTAGGATAACTATGGCTCATCTTTTATCTTCTGGATTTATTACTATTTGCTGATTGCATCTTAGAGATTCTATGGCCTTTATCTCTGGTAGAGAGAGGTTGTTATGGTGATGTGTGCTGTTGATTATTTCATTATTCATTCTTTCCCTGAAGCAGTCAATGTAGCAGTCAAGGTGACAGTTTTGTCCACTGTGAGGTATCTAATATGATGTTTTTGGGGGTTTCTTGGTGTTGATCTTTTCCTCAGTGTTATCAGAGAATGAGTTGTTGGAAGTGGATTCATTTTGATCATGGAAATATTTCTTGAAGTGGAGGTGGAGGCATCAGAAGAATTCTTCTGGTTCTCCATGTTGAAGTATTTTATTAGGGTATTTTTCTGGACAGAAATTTAGGCTTTTAGAAGACTGGAATAGTGCTAATGTTGTAACAGTTTTAAAGAAGCAAGTGATATGGGGCCAGCTAACTATCATCTAGCTATTCAGACATCAATTCCAGCCAAAATAATAGAAAACAAAGAAGCAGCTGAGATTCAAGTGACAATTAAAGGACAGGAATACAATTAATGTCAAGTAACTGGTTTTATGGAATATAGATCTTGTCAAACTACTGATTTTTTTTCTTTGATGAGATTAGAGGTTGTGTTGTGAAGAGGAACCACTTAGATGTTTGCAAAGCATTTAATTTAGTACAGCACTTCACTCTGATTTTAAAATTAGCACACTATAGCATCAATAAGGCACATGTGAAGTGCATTAAGACCTGATTGACATACCTCTGAAAGTAACTATAACTATCTGCAGGGACTCGTAATTGAAAAGTAGGTATTTATCATGGGATTGTACAGGGTTTGTACCAGACACAACACTATGCAGTATTTTCATTAGTGATGGGGAAGGAGACATAAATTACTGCTGATAAAATGTGTACATTGCAAATACTGGCAAGATGGAAAATGATGAGGGGGGGATGAGAAGTCATGAAGAGGAATCTGGTTTGTTTGGTAATTTGCATCCATTCTAAAAGTTAATTTTAATACAGCCAGCACTAAGATATACAGCTACAGAAAAGGAATGCAATCCATACCTACAGAATGGGGAACTGTATCCTAGAAAGCAGAGACAATGAAAAGCATCATAGTGGACAAAAGACTGATGCTGGGGCTAATTTTTGGAGGTATAAACAAGTAAGCAACAGTAGGCAGGTAATTTTTTCTCTATACAATATTGATGAGACCAATGCTGGAATATTATATCCAATTTGGGTATCCACAATTTTAAAATAATGTTGAAGAATTATAAATAATGCAGGAAAAGGCCACTGAAATTACCTGAGGACTGAAGAAATGTCTTTTACCAAGAGATTTGAAGAGCTCGATCTGTTTAATTTATTAAAAAGATGAAGTGAGGTCTTGCTTACAGTAAATAAGTACAAGGACAGAAAATACCAGATTCTTAAATAACTTTTTAATGTGATATATCAGGGTGTCCAACCTGTAGCATGCATGCCACAAGTGGCACAGTGTAAGGGACCAGACTGCCCAATTAGGACAGTCGTGCCTAATGGTTAGTCCACTAAGGGAAGGCAGGGCCAGGGGGCTGAGTAAGGGCTTGGGAGCCAAATTAACAGGTCCAGAGGAAAATCCAGGGGCAGAATCCGAAACATGGGTCATGGTCAGGGTCCAGGAATCAGATGTCAGGTGACCAGATCCAAGGGGCAATCCACAAGCTAGAGTTTAAGAATAAACGAAACCAGGGTCAGCCACCAGGAAGCTTACTAAAGCAGACCCGGGTCAGAACTGTTGACTGGCCTGGAGTCTGTGGCCACAACTGGGAATAAATGAGTAGGCAGTGCTCCCAGCAGCCAACTAGGAAGTCAACCAGTTAATTAGGCAGCAGATCAGGGAGGGGAGGCATACAGAGGCGTATAGGAGCAGGAAATAGAAAGCATAGCAGCAGATTAAGCAAGAAGAGGGGATCAGACTGGCACCCAGGGATGGTGCAGAACTAACTTGTGGATACCTGCCAAAACGTTTTGCCTTTACATGCTAGATAAAGACAAAGGAAGAACAAATGGTTAGAAATTGGGGACTTGCAGGGCAGGCCATGTGAGGAGGGGCTGGGGGATGTGGGCCTCTTTAACCTAAAGAAGAAAAGATTGAGAGAGGACTTGATAGCAGCTTATCGCTACATCAGAGGAGTGTGTCAGGAGCTTGGTGAGCAACTGTTCGCTAGGCGCACTCCTGGGGAAGATAAGGACCACTGGATACAAACTCCTGGAAGATCACTTCAGGCTTATTACCAGGAAAAAACTCCTTCACAGTTAGGATGTCCTGACTGTGGAATAAACTTCCTCCAGAGGTGGTGCAGTCGCCTACCTGTCAGTACTTAGTAGTTAAAATGCTTCAGCACAGTGGAATTTTTTGGCACAACGCGATTCCTTGGTGCAACGAATTCCTCAGTACAGCGGGAAAACCTTGGTGCAGTGAACAGTTCCCGCCTAGCTTACCAATTGCATTGTTTGAATGAGCGCTACCTACTGGCTTGTTGTAAATTATTCCTACGTGGCGACTAACAATTGGCTCGCTAGCCATATAGAAGCTAGAGCAGTTTCCGCCCAAGTCAGAGAACCCCGCGTGTACCTTGGAGGAGAGTTCCATGTGCATCTCGGAGTAAACTTGGCAGACTGATCACCCACCAACGACTGCCCATCGCCAACCATCCCGACGTACCCCGTGCGCTCAGAAATATTGGTGTATTGTTTAGAGCTCTACCTGGTGCAACTTTTACAGAGGTGCCTACGCTGTGTACATCGACAGTGCGAGTCTGTGTACTTCGACAGTATAAGTAAAGCTATTTCAGTTCAACAAATACATGTCTGTGCCTAATTCTGCTCCATCGGTCGAAGTACCCACCTGCCGTCTGGGCTCGTGGCCACAGCCCTGCCAGCTATACTCAGCCCCCACACTACCCTGCTGGTTTTCAAGAGGAGACTGGATAGTCACCCTGCTGGGGTCACTTGACCCCAGTCGTCTTCCTGCAAGCAGGGGAACTGGACCCAATGATCTGTGAGGTCCCTTCCAGCCCCTAACAATCTACGAATCTATGAAATGAAGCCAGACAAACTCACATGAGAGATGAGGCACACATTTTAAAATGAGGATGATTAACCAGTGAATCAAAGTACTAAAGGAAACAATACATTCTCTAGCTCTTGATGTTTTCAAGATCAGGCTGGATTCCTTCTGGGAAGATGTGCTTTAGTCATACATGAGTTATTGGGCTCAATTAGGGATGACAGGGTGAAATTTAATAACCTGTGATATACAGGACATCAGACTAGATGATCTAATAGTCCCTTCTGGGCTTAAATTCTATGAATACTAAATGAACAGCAATACAGTCTCTATGGGACCCTATGATGCATTCTATGTAACAGATTTCATAGAAAAAAATATTTTTGAAATATTTTGATGCGTCTATAAGAAATATTTTTATTAGTGCCACTCTCTCTCTCAGCCTACAAAATAAGCCCTCTAGTACCATGAGTCTCAGGAAGTACAGACCTCTGAGAGAGAAAGAAATGTAATGTTTTAGAAATGTAATAAAACCATTTAAATTCAATTGTTTTTTAATTTTATTTATTTATTTATTTATTTATTTTTTACACATAATAATACAGAGGCAAGGTCTGCTATTTCAAGAACTACACACTCAATAGAAAATACTATACTTGTACAATTGCCTTTCCAGCTGTCTATCTTGCCAATGATATATAGTTCTCATTTCTAATACATATGGGACACAAAATATTAACTCTTAATCCAGTTACTGGCACATTACTAAATTTGATGCACTCTAAATTTTAGATCAAAACAAGGAAATTAAAATTTTCTCACGGAAATAGAAGGGCTGAAATATGCCTCTAGCAGCTTAGGTTTTTTTTTTCCCTTTATTTTTTGGGGAAAATGTCCATCATTTGACATTTTTTGAAGTTCATCAGTAGTTAGAAAGTCAGAAATAATCCCAGCAGATTTGTTTGATGCAGTGTAGTGGAAACTGCCAGCTGTGAATGATTAAATGATGAGTATCCCATGGTGCTCTGCTTATCACATGGATGACATAATATCACGTGTTGTGTCCCACAAAATATGTTTTGTGTCCCCTCCAAAATATAAACCAGCATACGTATAGGCTTTGATATAAAGCCAGTGGTGCCTTTCAAATTTTAGATACATCATGTAACAGGAGGGACGGCAGAGTTGCCGTGCTAGCCCTTGCCGCCTCCTCTACTGTGCCAAGCTTTGGACTTGCATCCTCCTAGTCTCACCGACTTTGATGATAAGTGTTTTTGTAGGGAGGCTACCTTCCTCCACTTGGCCACAGTTCTCCTGTTCCAGGTGTCCGGCGTCTAGGCCTTGCGGGCTTTCTCTATACGTCCCCCTTCTCTCCGGGCTCTTCTTCCCGCCGCAAGGCTGCCCTCTCTCATGGGCTCTGCTTTGGAGCTGGGGTCTGTACCCCCGAACTCCGTGCCCTCACTGGTGCTGGGGTCCTCACTCTACCACGAGTCCCCTATGAGGCCTCCTCCATCCTCTCATAGCCTCACCCAAACCACTGGTGTTAAACAAACTGCAACATAAGCTCAAGCCTCTTGGCTATAACTTAAACCTCAGCCACCTGGCTGTACTGACATTGCTCAGCCATCTTGGAGTTACTACCCTTTAATCTGCAAGCAGTACCTGCCGTCCGGGTTCTCCTCGCATCATGCTCCAGGAGCTTCTCTCTCTCTGGCAGGGAGTTCCTGCTGTCTTAGATGCCAGTCAGCAACCGCCTCTGGTCTCAGCTCCCCTCCCCATCATAAGAGCCAGGCCTTGCCCCTTATAGCCAACTGACCGCAGGCAGGCGTGGGTCATTTGCTGGCTCCCGTTGCCTTGGCAACCAGCACCTGAGGAGTCTTCCATGCTCTTCTCAGTAGCAGGCACCTTAGTGTCCTGCTACACAGCATAAAGGATAGGATCATTTGTTATATAACTGAAAAAAATCTATTGCTTCTCTGGGCATATATACCATGTGTAAAACCATTATTCTTATGATTTAATTGGAAGGAGGCAGAACATTACTGTCCCATCAACTTCAGAAAACAGCTATATATTTAACTAAAATAATACTGATAAAGTCTTTATTCTGAAACTTGGAAAAAATATAGATTTCCTTAGCCATGGCAAATAATATTATCAGACTATTTATTTAACAAATACATGCTGACAGATCAGCAGCAATATTTCTATTATATTTACTTAACCAAAAACTTCAGAAACATTAGGAACTGAAAAAATGAGTTTTGTTCCAATACAAATAAAAACAATTCAGATATAATTTGATTTTAAAAGAAATTTACAAATGTGCTAACATAATTCCAAAGCCAGCTGAAAGATGGCTATTTTGATACCTGTTCTAGCTCTTGTTCCTTGCTGTGTAAAAGAGTCAAAGTAGTGTAAATGTGCTGGAAAAAACCTGTATCTGGCAAAAGAAGAATCCCCCTGGTGCAGAAACTGCCTCAAAGCTTGAAGACACCCCACATACCTTAGAGTATTCATGATGTCAGAAGTGAGGCATGGCCTCAGCAAAAGCACTGGAGAGATTCTGAGCAGTTCTATAGTTCATATCATCCCAAGACTATACAAAGCTAGTCAGCAGTGCTAAAAAGTTATTGATAGTAGAGCTTGTTTTTTTACTGTTCTTAGGCTTATATGAAATGAATCTATAGTCTCATTCCAAGCTGCCAACATTTATTGGGAGTCCTAGAAGACACTGTAATAGACACAGACATTACCTTCCGATTCCATGTGTGGTCCTTTCTAAAGGTGCAGGGCCAATCGTTGTGGGGAGGCCTGTAGCACAGGATTGCCAACCCTCCAGGACTGTACTGGAGTCTCCATTAATTAGATATAAATCTCGAGGAGAGACTGCTGAGAGTCACCTGGGAAATAAATGATAGGACATTTATTAAAATAAATATTAAATGTTGAATCTGATTTATACAGTAATCCAGTGGGTTTTTAAAACATAATAGTAATGTGCATTTGTCTTCCTGATGTAATGTCTACGCACCATAATCTGTAATTGATAAATGCAAGCACACGGGCACATTCTCAGTGTGTGTCACAGGCATGATGGCATTCCAGAAACCTCCTAGAACAGATCCAAACAGAGTTGGCAACTCTACTGTAGTACCGTTGCCTCTGTTATGTTTATCCTGTGAATAAAAAGAGAACTGTTTGAAGGCTGCCATTCTGACTCCTTTCATTACTAGTCAAGATCCATATCACAAACAAAGACAGACTCCATTAAAATTCTGTTAGAAGAATCCTAGGCCTGGTCTACGCTACAAAATTGTGCTCTCTTGCAGTGGCAGAACCCTCTTTTCTACTGGCAAAGTTACACAGCTCTACCAACCAAAATAAACCTTCTGCCACCATCCAGTACCATGCAGTGGGGTTGCATGGAGCTGCCAGAAGCTTGTGGACATGCATGCCATCTGGCAGATGGGTTATAGCAGCTGTTGTATGCCAGCCAAATTTCTGCCAACAAAGGTAGAACTAGAGAATTAGAAACATAAAGGAGAACCTCAGATTTCTGTCTTCATTTACAAGCAAGTCTCTAGCATTTCTCTTAGCAAAAGTAATCTGAAATAAACTGATCCCTAAGAGCTCTTTTCTACCACTTTTACAGTCGCACATCATGCTGTGAGCTGTTCCATTTATTTTAGTGGGACAGCATGGGGTGTACAGAGTTACTCAACATGAAGTAAGACTAGGAAAATGAGACTCAAAGAATGAAACAAGTAACAGCTCTATTTGCAAGCTGGAGATCAAAGGGAAGTGAGTAGGGGGAAAGGAGGACAAACCTTAATGTAAAATGGGTCAAGTAAATATGGGTATAGCTAAAAAAATTCTTTCACTAACCCTTCCTCAAAATCTTTAGGTCGGCTCTCTGCACAGTTGTGTAATCACAGTGGGCAGGACCCAGTTTTGCTTAGGAGCAAAGGGTACCAACATTGTTTTCAAGGTCAGTCAATACACTTAAACCTAGTCATCAAAAGAAATTATCATTGAAGAGGGTCTCTGGGACTTACATTAAAATGAATAATTCTTATGAAATATTAATACTCTTGAAATTAACATATGTGCCTAGAATATTGTATTAGGATGAATTTCAAGACACCAATTCTCTACTGTTTGATATTTGAAGCAGTATTATAGTGTGCTTTGTGTTTCTCATGACAATTCCTTTTAATGAAATGCATTATAGTTGGTAATGAGAGGTTATTCTTCTCTTCTCTCAAATTAGTGTTTTGGCAAATATATGCCAACACTAATACGGAAATTATTTTAATAATAGTCAGGAGCAACATAATTTGAACTCAAAGAAATTTCCTTACTTTTATCAATTTATTCAGTAGCTTCAATCATTGGGGAAAATGTGTCTTTTCATTTCGCTTCTCAGGTGCTAATCAATTGTTAATTATCTTTAACCATATCGATCTGTTCCCACTGTTTGTGCCATATAGATTAATGAATGACATTATAAGAAATACAATATCACACTCGGAGAGGAATAGATTCATGTATTATTCACTCCACATAAATATATACTACTACTTTATTTTGCCCTGAGTGTTTAGCTAAGGTTGTGGCCTTGCAGGTTGTTTCCACTGGATAATGGTATCAGGTGTTTCTTTGATGCAGTCCTTTTTCTTACCAAAAAATATATACTAAAACCTTTCCCCCAAACAGAGCAAGAATTAATTTTGTTTGCAGCACTAAGCCACTTTCTGGCAGTGTTCAGCCCAAAAGCCCTCTCTGGGATTTTCTGAGAGCCACACTTCCAGTATTTATTCTGACTGGGTTTGGTCTTTCTCTGCTGCCTTCTCTCACTTTCTGTGGTCTGTCTTGTTTTCTCACAGACACACTAAGCTTTGCATAGCTGTAGCTAGTAAAATCCTTCTATCCACATATAACTTGTATATGACTATTTTGAACAGTAACATTCCAAACAGTGGAGACTATTTTTATTTCAGCCACTGAAAGGATTTTAAATTTTATATTTTAAAGGATTTTAAAAAACCTTTGAGAAAATTGTAAAGGATCACATTTGTGGGGGACCAGCGGGTAAAATAATACCAAGGAGCAATCAGCATGGGTTCATAGTGGGCAGATTCTGCCTGACCTACCTGGTTTCTTTCTAAAACTGGTTCACAAAATGCTTGGATGAAGGAATAAAGGTAGATGTTATTTACCTATATGTTAAAAAGGCCTTTGACACAGTATCATACCCAATTCTTATAAATAAACTAAATATTTGCAATGTAGATTATTCCACAGTCCGACGGGTAGAAAATTGGCTTATGGGACACAACCAGAGAATGGTGGTGGACGGGTAGGTTTCTACCTGGAGAAATGTAGGCAAAGGAGGCCCCCTAAGGCTCTGTCCTAGGACTAGTACTGTTCAATATCTTCATTAGTGACTTGGATGAGGGAGTAGAAAGCACTCTGTCCAAGTTTGCTGATGACACTAAACTATGGGGGGAGGTACACAAACTAGAGGGCAGGAGGCAAATCCAGGCTGATTTGGATAGGCTGGGGAAGTGGGAAGAACAAAATAGGATGCAGTTTAACAAGAATAAGTGTCATGTGTTTTACCTAGGGAGGAAGAATCATCATCACACCTATAGCCTGGGAGGTACCACTCTAAGTAGCACAACTGCAGAAAGGGATCTCAGAGTCATAGTCGACTCCAAAATGAACATGAGTCACCAATGTGATGAGGTAATAAGTAAAGTTAACTGTACTCTTTCTTGCATGAGTAGGTGCATCACAAGCAGGTCTAGGGTGGTGATACTTCCCCTCTATGCAGCATTGGTCAGGCCGCAGCTGGAGTACTACATCCAGTTTTGGGCACTGCACCTCAGGAGGGATGTGGATGGACTGGAGAGGGTTCAGAGGAGGGTCACTTGTCTGGTTAAAGGCCTATAGAAAAAACCCTATGTGGCCCAATTAGGAGACCTGAACCTCTTCAGCCTCTGCAAAAGAAGGCTGAGAGGTGATCTCGTGGCCACCTATATGCTCACTGGGGAGGGGCGGGGGGAATCCTCAAGAAACAGGGGAAACAACGTTTACCAGGGTGCCCATCAGAGTAACTAGAAATAGTTACCACAAACTGGAAGAAAGCAAATTCAGACTGGACATCAGGAAAAAATTCTTTACAGTGATGTCTGTGCTCAGCGATTAAAAGTGCCTCGGCACAGCAGAATTTCCCAGGCACAGCGCGATTCCTCAGTGCAAAAGTCCCTCGGTATGGCGGGAAAAACCTTGGTGCAGTGATCAATCCCCGCCAAACTTAGCAATTGCAGCTTGCATGCATGCTACCTATTGGCTTGTTATAAATTATTCCTACCCGGTGACTAGCAATTGGTTCGCTAGCTGTATAAAAGCTAGGGCGGTTTCCGCCCAAGTCGGAGAACTCTGTGTGTACTTTAGAAGAGAGTTTCGCGTGTATCTCGGAGCCAGGCTGGATGCCTGATCACTCACCAATGACACCCCATTGCTGACTGTCCTGACATACCCCGTACCCTGCATGCTCGGAAAACATTAGAATTCTACCTGGTTTGCAACTTTACGGAAGGTACCTACACCATGTATATCGACGCGAGTCCCTGTACTTCAGTCTGTAAGTAAAGTTATTTCAACTCAACCGATACGCATCTGTGCCTAATTCTACGCCATCAGTTGAAGTACCAAAAAACCCCACTGGCTATACTCGGCCCTCACAAGTGAGAGTTGCCAAAATATGGAATACGCTTCCAAGGGAGGTGGTTCTGACCCTAACATCTATGAAACTCTAAATACTTCTTACTTCTATCCAAATTGAAGAGCAGCAATTGCCCTCCCACTTGTAATAAGGCTTAGCCAAACCCATAAAAAATAAATATTTCTTATTATGTTGGAAGGCTTTAGGTAGGAATATTTTTCACATTTTTAGGTGGAGAAATTTTTCAGTTATGCAGAAAAAAGTAGGAAGCAGGATAGAAAAAGATTGTCTATAGAAAAAAAGAGGTGAAACACCAACAAATAAAAGATAAAAAGGCAATGCATAAATTAACAATTAATTAGAGCTCTTACATGCACATCTTCTTTTCCCACTCCCTTTCACTCCAAAATGACCTCTCTCTCAAGTGCAAATATTCATGTTTATGTGCACACTCACAAGGGCAATGAACTTCCAGTCCTTATCAGCTTGTTACTCTGTTCACATGTCTCCAAATGAAGCATGCATCTTGTTTGGAAGCAAATGCATGGTTTTGGGGGGAGAACTTTTCAAGAGTGTCATGGCACAGTTCTTGACTATCTCTGTTTAGCCAAAGCTACTGCCAGTTCAGCAGCAGCTGCGAAAGGGTTAAAACTGTGACACCACACACAAGATTTTTCTGGTAAATCCAAAATATTTTATTAGTCCAATTAAAATAGTTGGAAAGATTCTATTTTGCAAGCTTTTGGGTACAAACATCCTTCCCAACATTATTTTGTCTGCCTATGTCCTTAGACCAACATGGCTACAACCTATACCCCTGACATTGTAGACTGCACTCTTTTCCTCTGTGAAGTCACAGAAAGAAGCAGAGCCTCAGTACACATTACAGCATCTCTATGTTTCTGTTCTGCTATAGAAATCAGCTTTTCTGCTAAAGATAAATACTTCAAATTTGGAGGGCTAATTATTGGGGGAAAAGATGCTTGTGGTATGCAAGCAAATATTGTATATTAGCTGTTTCTGTAAAGCTGAAGAATAGGTGGATACATAGAAGGCTTTCTGGACCTTGCAAACATCGCTGTTCTATTCTTCCTGAGTCACTCAGTTTATTAGCTGAAGATAGGAACCACCTTCCACACCTTTGATCATGGGCCAGATGAAACAACTGTGTTCAGGGCTGCTGTCTATTATCCCAGCATCAGACAAATGCTTTGCCAGATCTGACAGAGCACTATGCTCCACTCATCTTTCCGTGTACTCCTATGCAGAAGGGGTTACGACTGGATGGCATGGAAACGGCTTTGCTGACTTCATGCTAGCTAAGGAAGGATCAACATTTAAGCCCCTCAAGTCAAGTAGTTTGACACTCAACTGGCCACCCATCTGGCTCCAACATCATGGTAGAAGATTTGTGTCGTTCATGAATGATATGTGCCTCTGGAGACTGGGAGGGGGCAGGCACCAGCAACAGTAGGGGCATGGCAGCAGTGAGTGGGGAGCTCCCTCAAGCAGCTGCAGTGGTGTCGCTGGTGGGGGGGTGGGTCAGTGATGGGGGGCATGGTGCAAGCAGCAACCACCTGCTGGCAGTGTTGGCAACACTTCTCTCAAGGGGTGCACCACCAATCTCAGGGGGTGCACATGCACCCACAACACATCACCAATAGTGTGGTTGATGTAGTCTGAAAAAGGAGAGCACCCTCAGCATTTCTAAACTAGTGTCTGTGGCACTATGTAATAGGGCACTGGCCTGTAACAGGGACCCTGTTCTGATCCAGGCATGCTAGCTGGACCAGAGCCTGCCCAGGGCCTTATCAAGAGTGAGGGGCATTAGAGCAGGCACAACTGATCCATGGAGAAAAATCATCACACAGCCAGCAGAAGTGGGAGAGGCCAGCCAGAGCAGTACATACCCATGGGCGGCAGCAGCCAGTTTCCATTGGCCCTGAGTATTCAGCTGGAAGTTAAAGGAGGCTACAGGAATATGGGAAACCTTCAGAAAGGGAAATGCATGGGGAGTTGTGCAATTCATGCAAGTCACATGGAGATGCAGCACCAGAAAAAATTATCAAGGCTCACATTTGCGAGAGCTCAGCAGGAAAAATTATGCTGAGGGGAAACCAGCACGGGTTCGTACCAGGTAGATCATGCCTGAATAATCTAGTCTCTTTTTATGACCAGGTTACAAAACATCTGGATACAGGAGGAGGGGTTGACGTCGTTTACTTAGACTTCAGGAAGGCCATCGATATTGTATCCCACCCCATACTGGTTAACAAGTTAAGAGTCTGTGACTTGGATGACTACACAGTCCAGTGCATGGTGAACTGGCTAGAGGGTCATACCCAGAGAGTCATGGTGGATGGGTTGGTATCGACCTGGAAGCGTGTGGGCAGTGGGGTTCCGCAGGGCTCGGTCCTTGGACTGATACTCTTCAATGTTTTCATCAGCGACTTGGATGAGGGAGTGAAGTGTACTCTGTCCAAGTTTGCAGATGACACAAAACTGCGGGGAGAGGTGGACACACCAGAGGGCAGGGAACGACTACAAGCAGACCTGGACAGGTTGGACATATGGGCGGAAAACAACAGAATGCAATTCAACAAAGAGAAATGCAAAGTGCTGCACCTAGGGAGGAAAAATGTCCAGCACATCTACTGCCTAGGGAATGACCTGCTGGGTGGCACAGAAGTGAAAAGGGATCTTGGAGTCCTAGTGGACTCCAAGATGAACATGAGTCATCAGTGTGACGAAGTCATCAAGAAAGCTAATGGCACTTTATCGTGCATCAGCAGATGCATGATGAACAGATCAAAGTAGGTAATACTTCCCCTCTATCGGGTGTTGGTCAGACCACAGTTGGAAGACTATGTGCAGTTTTGGGCGCCGCACTTCAAGAGGGATGTGGATAACCTGGAGAGGGTCCAGAGAAGGGCCACTCATATAGTTAAGGGCTTGCAGGCCAAGCCCTAT
>JAGPOW010003642.1:39719330-39748734 GCA_030014935.1 Caiman crocodilus
TCCTTTGTGACCGGTGTGGGAGACTTATTGAGGGGTGGGACTAAATTATGCCTAGGAGGCCCCTTAGGTCTGCGGACTAAGGGATGCTTTCCTGATAAGAACCTGACTTGGGAAGAGTAGCCCAAGTGCTGGTATTGGGTCTAGGACCCAGTGGACGAACAGGCCTGTGTTTTCCAAGGCGCACAGGGCCAGAAATAAGTCCAGAGCCTTGGATGGTGGCAGCGGAAACCCCAGGCTAGCGGGTGTGCTCCAAGGAAGGGGTTGGCCGGACGCAAGGCACCCCAAGGGAGGCACTCGGAGCCTGCAAGGTGGTCGGGCGCAGGGAGGTGGGCGGCTCAAAACGGGAGCGCCCCCCTACTGGCCCGCCACAAGGGGCTCTGAGGAAACAGTATGTGAGTGTAGCTCGCAAGAGCTCCAGAGGCTGGAGCCAGGATGTGGAGTGGTAGCCAGGAGGCTTACATTGTTATGGCGAGGTGCCTTATGTTTGGTTACAACCAGGAGGCTTGTGTTATGTTTTGTTAGTAGTGAATTACACCGGTGGTTTGGGTGAAGCTGTAGGGGTGGAGGAGGCCTTAGGGGCAACCCACAGTAGTGTGGGGCTCTAGCGCCCAAGAAGGGGTGCGATTTGGTGCCTGTGGGGGTGCAGTGGTTTTTATAGGCACCAGTGGGGGCGCAGCAGCATGGGGTTGCGTAGACCTCAGCCCCAGAGAGGGGGTGTTTGATAAGGAGTCCAAGTGGAGCATAGCAGAGCTAGCCTAGAGAGGGGGCAGCACTGAGAAGGGGGTCCAAGTTGGACTCAGTGAGCCCCTGGAAGGAGGATAGCACCCCAAGAGGGGCACTATTGGAGAAGCCCAAGCTGGGCACAGCAAGCCCCAGGAAGGGGACGGCATTGAGGAGCCCGAGAAAGGGGGCGGCATTGAGGAGACCAAGAAAGGGGGCCATTTTAATGAGAAGCCCAAGTGCAGGCATTGGGAGGCCCTGAAAGGGGGCTGTATTTATTTGGAGGCCCAAGTTGGGCATAGTTAGTCCCCAGGAAGGGGGCCATTTTAAGGAGAAACCCAAGTCTGGGCACTGAGAGTCCCTAACAGGGGGCCACATTAATTAAGGAGCCCAAGTTCGGTCCCAGGAAGGGGGCAGCATTTGGAAGCCCAAGTTGGGCACTGTCAGCCCCAGGCAGGAGGCAGTATTTTAAGGAGCCCAGGGAGGGCACGGCAAGCCCAGGATGGGGAGTGCCATGTTGAGAAGCCCAGGGAGGACATGGTGAGCCCCAGGAGGGGAGCGCCGCGTTGAGAAGCCCAGAGAGGGCAATATTGAGAAGTTCAGACGAAAGAGCACTAGCATTATTAGGAAGCCCAGGGTGGGCATTGAGACCCCCCCAAGGGAAGGCGGTCTCATTGAGAGTCCCAGGAAGGGACAGCGGCACTGGAGAAGGCCTGGGAGAGCGGGCGAGCTTACAGAGAAGGCCCGGGGAAGCGGGCAGGTATTGTATTGAAATAGGATAAAATCTTTCGCACATAGCCCTAAGGCTAGGGTGCCTAGGGAGCATCTAGCGGACAGTCTGAGAGATCACGGAGACGGAGGTCCCGATACGTCATGCCCAGGGAGGTAGAAGGCAGCCTCCCTATATATCTTAAGTCATCAAAGTCATGGCGGGAGAGAATTAGAGGGTGTCCTTGGGCTGGCTTGGACACAGCGCGAGGGACCTTCAGGGGAATCACGGCACCCTGAAGGCAGCGCCCTGTCACACCATGTTGTCTTCTAGTTGTGACTGTTAAAGCCTACTGCTTTGCTGTAATGCCCTCAATTACATTTATGTAAAATAATAGTTTCCCAGAGAGTTGCACATGTGCAATTAAGAGCAAAGTTTGGCAATTCTTTTGGAACACAGCTAGATATTCAGTTGATGAAATCTGTGATGGAATAGGCTCTGGCTTCCTCTCCTAAATCTGGGTCAGCTCTCCAAGGATGACAAACATGAAAAAGGACAAACAAAGATGCAAAACTATACTCATCTTTGAATTGAGCAGATATGACTCAGTACATAGAGGGCTCAGATTTGTTAAGAAGATGCCATTTTTACATAAGTTATGTGCAGATGCTACATTTAAAGCAGCCAAGCTAGGGTTGGGGTCAGTCTGAATCGGGGTTGGGCAAAATATAGTCCATGGGTTGGATCTGGCCGGCCAGGCATTTTCATCTGTCTTGCAGTGTCCCCCAATGAATTGCACCCCATCCAGCCTTTCCACCCACAGGGGGGGGTGGGAGCAAGGCACCCATGTGTACAACCCCCCAACATACCTTATTGGGCTCTGCTCCCCCCTCTTACACAGAAGGGCTCTGCCCAGCCAGCAGCTTCTTGGTGGCACTCCTGCTGCAGCTGGAACCTGCTTGCTCAGGGCAGCAGATGAGGTAGGGTGGAGTTACAGTGGACTGGAAGCAGGGGCACAGCAGAGCGGGCACCCAGAGGGGCAGCAAGAGTGTGAAGCTCAGCTGGGCAGGGTGTGGGTGTGAGGTATAAGGATCCCCCACGCTCTCTGCCCAGGGTGTGCAGCACCAGCTATTCACACCAGCAGCAGGTGAGGCGCTCAGGGCACTTGTGCCCAGCACAGGTGCCCAGTGGGGTGCGGTTCTGGTAGCACTATGTGGGGGAAGGGAACACAGCCTGCCCAACTGCCTCTATCACCACAGCTCCACGCCCCACACCTGCAGCACTCACAGTGAAGAAAGCCCCACACTGGAGCTTTCTGCCTCTGTACTCCCTCCTGCACAGGTCCCCACACCCCGCCCCCTGTTTCCCTACTGTGAGTGTGAGCTGCAAGCACACTGTGCTGAGCCCCTGTGATAGAGGCTACTAGGTAGGCTGCATGGGAGTGTTCTTCTCACGCCCAGTACGGTGCCGGCTGCCTCTATTGCAGGAGCTCCACACTGTGTGCTGGCAGCTCCACACTCACAGCGGGGAAGCCCCATGCTGGACTCCGCGGGGAAGTAGGGGCAGGGCTCCTTCCACTCCTGGTGGAGTGCAGAGAACTGCACAGAAGGGAGCAGGCGAGTCAGCGGGCTCCAGTGCAGGGCTTCCTCCGCTGCAAGCACTGGAAGTGCAGGCATGGGGAGTGGAGCCATGGTGATAGAAGAAGCTGAGTAGACTCCCTCCCCCCATACAGCACTGGCTGGAGCCATGCCCCACTGGGCACCTAAATTGGGCATGAGAACCATGGCCTCCCCACCTGCGGCTGTTGCCGGCAGCTGGGGCTGCACGCCATGGGGGGAGTGTGTGGGATGTCCTTACACCCCCCAACTCTCTCCCACACCTCCACACCCTGCTCACAGAGCCCCCTTCGACATGTACATATACCCCCAAATACCCTATGCCCCCTACACAGCCTCTCATAACCCCACCACACACACTATAAAACAGTGACACTTTATTTTTGAGCTATTATGCAATCCCTTCTATATACAGTACATAATCATAAGTAATGACAAATATTTTTTATAATACAGGTTTCTCTTGCTTTATGTGGGTTTTGTATATGTGAATTTGCTCTTATGCTATGACCCTTTTTATACCCAAAATTTGTTATATGCAATGTAAGTCTGTAGGGAAAGGAGCGAGTGGAGGGGCACAGCATAGCCCAGTGACTGCAAGCAGGTGGCATCAGCTGCTACTAGGGCTGCAGCAGGGAGCAAAGCAGTGGGAATTCTTAGTGGGTGTGGGGTGCAGAGCAGCATGGCTTTTGCTGCTACATGCATCCTAGGAGGGCTGCGGGCTGGACCAGGCTCTTCTTTGGGGCACGTGGCCCCAGATCTGCATGTGGGATGAGAGCAGGCTCCACTGTGGACTGGGGCTGGTAGTGGTATCAGGGTCTTCCTGACCCTCAGGGTTGGTGCTGGTGGTGCTAGGAGGAGTGCTGCAGCCATCCCAAAATTCACTAATCCCCCCCAACCTGCCCTCCCAGCTCTGCCGCTACCTTCCTCAAGCACCAGCAAGAGCCTGGTGCTGCCACTAGCCCCAGCTTGTAGTGGCAGCCTGCTCTCAACCCATGTGCAGATCCAGGGGCACGTGCCCCTCAGGAAGAAGCCAGAATAGCCCCCAGCCCACAGACGTCTGGGGGGAGTGCATGCCCAACACCCACCGACAGTTCCCTCCACTTTGCTCCCTGCTGCAGCCATGGGAGTGGACAATGCCACCTGCCTGCAGCCGCTGGCCTGTGCCATGCCTCTCCTCCCACCCCTTCTCTAGCTTAGTCACTCCCTCCCTCCCTTACTGCCATGGGAACTTATCCCTATTTGTTGCCTGATAAACTGGATTCCCTTTATGCAAATTTGAGTTATGCGCAGTTTCCCAGGAACGCATATACCGCATAAAGCAAGGGAAACCTGAAAAAATATGTTAGAGTAGGTGTTTGACTTCTAGTGTATGATTTTTTTTTCTAGTTCTATGATGGTAACCCCATGTTCCTCCCAGTGGCAAAGGTCAGGGGTTACAGGGCAGGACTTCTAGTCCCAATGTGCTGACCAGGGGGCAGGGAAACTGTCAAGGGGTGGCTGCTACATATGCAGCCCCCAGAAGCTCAGCTTAATTAAAGTAGCCCTCCACTCAAAATAATTGCCTGCCCCTGGTCTAAATGCCCATCTGTATAGACATTCAGGGGGTTTCAATCAAGTTGAAAGTGAGTTCACCTAAGTTAGTAGTTCGTCCCACCTCCCCCAAAACCTTAACTGGGCTATTTTTAGCCCCCGACCCCGCTCAGACAGATAACACCCCCTATGAACCTACTAACCCCTCACTGCAAACCTGCCATCCCCCCACCATCCTGCCAACCCCCCTGCAGACCTACTAAACACTGCTCCTTCCTCTTGAGTTAATTACATATGGTTCCCTGCATGGTTTCCAGAACTGGCAAACATTTATTCATATCATTCCCAGTCTACAGTCAGATGGCTTAAAGTTGTATGACCATAGACCACATGTGGCAAATATTTGTACGCACCTATAAACATTTTTTATAGTAGACCCAGATGGTAATTTTGGTCTGTCTGAAGTAAGGATACCTTCACCAGTTCCTATTTCTGAATAACTGGAAGTCAGAATACCAACAATAGAGGACATTGAACATAGAGGACATAGAGGGTCAAGAGAAATTCTGAATACACAAGATTCCAGTAAATTAAGAGGGTCAAATGCCAAACTGAATTACTATTAAATATTTTGAAATATAGTTAAATGAGAGGAAAGAACTAGAATTTGGGAGTGGAGTTTGTGGGAACTGTTATTGCACTCAAAGTGTGCATCCAGATGAGCGTGTGTGTGCCTCTTGCCCTGTCTCAAACCCTTTTGAGATGGAACAAGAGGCATGTGCAGGAATGAAAAAATGTTCATAAGAAAAAATTAGAGTGAAAATGAGACAATTAGACCCCTAGATATCCAGAGGTATAAAAAATACAGTTTAAAAAAGCAGGGTAGAGCACAGTCCTGGACCATGCCCTGTGGAAACCAGAGGCTGGGTCCTCCACTGAGACACTCTGGCTTCCAGAGAGTCTCTGTGTTTGGCCCCTCGTCCTGGTGCTGAAGCACACAGCCTGCCAGGCAGCTGCTTCAACACCAGGGCTCCAGTGGCAGTAAGTAAGGGGTTGGGGAGTCTGGAGGAGGGAGAAGGGGGACTATGGATGGGCTCTGCTGACCCCACCCACTCCCCAGCCCCCCAGCCCTGCCCTGCC
Organism: Caiman crocodilus; assembly: GCA_030014935.1. Lineage (NCBI taxonomy): Eukaryota > Metazoa > Chordata > Crocodylia > Alligatoridae > Caiman > Caiman crocodilus. The sequence goes on from JAGPOW010003642.1 coordinate 39,725,049, forward strand.
TGGCCCCATCGCCTGCGTGCTCCCCCGAGACACCCAATCTCTTCCTTGCCCAGCCCCACCCCCCACCTGCCCCCCATCCCTTCCCTGCCCAGCTCCATTGCCCCCAGACACCTTAGGCCACCAATCCCTTCCCTGCCTGGACCCACCCCCTGCCTGCCACCAATGCCCCGATCCCTGCCCTGCCTGACCCGAGCCCATCCAACCTCTTTGAGGCCCCCAGTCCCTCCCCCCTCACACCAGCATTCCCACAGGAAAAAACCCCCAACCCTGGCACTTACCGGCAGTCCAGCTGCCATCTGTATCACTGGGGCACTGCCCGCATGGTGGGGGAACAGTCCCAGCAGCCCCAGCCCCAGCCCTACTGCCCCCCGCTGCCCTGTGCTGCCCAGGGGAGCTCTGCCAGGAGGCCCCAGAGCCCCGCCCCCAGTCCCTGCTTCTAGGGTAAGTAGAGGGGTTTTTTTCAGGGTTGTTTTTTTTTAAGTGATGGTGCCTGGGGTTGAGGGGATAGCCATGGGGACCTGGGGGTGAAAGTGAGGGATGGGGCTGGTTGGGCCAGCCATCGGGGGGGCTGCAGCAGCTGGCAGGGGATGGGGCCAGCTGGGGCAGCAATCAGGGTCCTGGGGTAGGGCATGTGGGCCTTGCAGGGGGTGGTAGCCCCTGTGGGGGCCATTTGGCCCCTGTTGAGGAGCCGTAACCCCTGTGTGGGGGCCATAGCCCTTGTGTGTGAGCCATAGCCCCTGTTGGGGGACCATAACACTTGTGTGGGGGTTGTAGCCCCTGTGGGAGGGCAGCAATATATATATTTTATGTATTCATGAATTCATGAAACATGTATTTAGAGTTCACTTTATTATTATGATAGAGACACTGGTAGGCTTCCACATTGTTTTAACACTTTAGATATATCAATAAACCATTGCCCAACTGATTGCTGTCTATGTCTCACTCTCTTTCTTTATAGTGGTCTTTTGTTTTACTTGTGGAAGAACATGGATTTTGGGGTATTTTACAGAGTGACTTTGGGATTTTTTTTTCATAGATTTTTCAGTTTTCCAACAGGGAACACCAGAATTCCTGTTAGAGAGGCCAGTAGCAGGACCCTGCCTGCTCAGACCTGGCACCTTGGACCCAGCTGGCTGTGGCTGCCCTCCTGGACAAATGGGGCCAGGAGGACATGCTTTGACAGTTCAAAGCAGGACATCACACTCAGAACATCTTCCAGGTAATAACAGTCCAGATGGCTGGGCAAGGGACACACATGGTAGTAGTGCTGTACAGAGGCCAACTCTGCAACCACAGCCCACTGGCAGCTGGTCCAGAGGGGCAGATGCCTCTGCTGGCTGTGCAGTCCCCATTTGGGTCTGGCAAGTGAGCAGCATGTCACAACCAGGCAGCAGCCCCCACTGCTGCAGTGGGTAAAAGGTACAGGGAACTCTCAGGGCTGCTTCAGCACTCCAGCTGGCACAAGGGGTAGTGTCCCCAGGTACCAATTGGCTGGGTCCCAAAAGCTCCTGAGAGCGAGTAGCCCTGAGGTACTTGACAGGACAGATTTTTGTACTGATGGCACCAGGACAGAGCAGTTTATACTGCTCGGGACAGCACAGGTGCTGGCCCTGGACTCTAGCTCCCCCTGACTGCAGATCCAGGAGGATCCAGGCAGGGTTATTTTGCCCCAAGTGGCACAATTTGCTCCTTCAGAAAGTGCATGTCCAGTCATGTGCACTGAGCCAAAAAGCCCGGGCTCAAATTTGCACCGCTTCTATTTGAGCTGCTGCAAGCGTATGTGCTTGCATGTGTGGACACGCCCATAATCTATAAGGGTGACCAAATGAAATCCAGTTAAGGCGAGTAATAACATATATGTTACATTGTTGTTATAATAATTTGAGTTAATTTAAGAAGTAGAATTAGAAATTCATTAATAAATCTCAAACTCTTAACTCACAGCTAAGAGTGATTGATTTGATTGATCCCAGGCTCTAAGCTCACGTCAAGGTCTAGTAAATAATTCAAGTTATTTAAATCTCTTATTTGCAAGTGGACTGGTAGCATTTCTCAAACAATTTATCCAGCTTCACTGATTTCCCAGGCATTATTAATGAAAATCCCAAACCATCCAATGTGACACAGCCTATCTTTGCAAATATAACTAATCTGCAATGATTTCCTCCAGTGCTCAGATAATCTCCTGTTATAGAGCTGTCAGATTTAATCATGTGCAAAAAGGCATTTGTCATTAATATAAAAAGCAATACAACCTTTAGCACTAGGAGCATTAGTATCATGTGGCTTCAGTCAGGATCTGGGCCCCATTGTAAAAGGTGCTGTGCTGTGCATATTAACTGGGAAATATGTTCCTTCCCTTAAAAATTAAATCTAATTTAAGGCAAAATGTGATGCATGGAAATAGCAAACAATAGGAGCAAACAAAATAGAAGATAAGCATCAGTAACAAAAGAAATTTGAGCTTTTAAAGGCTTAATTGTTTCCTAGAGAAAGGATGGCATTATGAGAAAGATAAAGGAGGGAGGTCCACTTCTCTCTAAATAGAATTAGTGCCTATGCTTCAGAAAAGCCAATATGCCACACTGTGAACATAACTAAGCTTTCCCTAGTGAATAACCATGTGTGTAGGCACTTGTATGAAACACTAAGACAATGATACCCTGAGGAACCTGTCTTCTCCCCATTCCAGAGATTGTAGTCCAAAACCATTTATAGTACTATGTATACAAAAACTATGTATATGATAGAGGAGCCAAGAGACAGTTACAAGACCATGATTTTGGAGACACTCTCCCCTGCCCCCCATCCTCTAAGGGACTGGACTATTTCCATGGTAGGGAAGGAGCCCTAAATCCACAATATTCTTTGCCAGGGCTACCCAATTTCTACCCCGCTGGGAACTAAATACCCTGTAGGCTGCATCACTGGGGGTCACAGCCCCCAGGTCACATGTTACAAGGACTCTTCCCCTATTGCACCATATATTCCCCCTTCCTGCTATATTGACCTCACACTGGGACACACTGCATGGGCCCTGCTTCACCCTGAGATCCCTGTGCTGAGCTATGCCACACCACACTGCTTCTTGAGGCAGGTTCAGAAAGCAAAAGTTATAGGTAGCAAAAGAATCCTGAAGACTCCAGCTGCTGTTGCAGCTAAACAGGAGCCCCAGGGCTGTCAGTTCGGCAGCTCTGCTCTATGTGTATAGGAAGAGCTGAATCCCCATTGACCTCCTACCCTTCCCTGTCAGTGGATTCAGGGACTGTCAGTAGAGTGCTAACGGGAATGGAGTCTGTTGGTACCGACCTCTTAGAAAGTGGGGTATGTTCATGATCATCACTTCCCTGGCTTCTCACCACGTAAAGGTGGACTTGCTTCTCCCTGGGATTTCTCTGTAGAAAGCAGTACTAAGGGCCCAAACCTATTTCAACTAACGACATCAAAGTGCTACTAACATGTCAAGCGTAGCTGCCCAAGGGGCATTTGTGGCACAGAATTTAGTGAGCTGTGAATTGAGCCCTTCTTACCTGCCCCTGAAGGATCCACTATGTCATATAGGGTGCCTGTACACGAGCTGGGAGGCTGGTCTGACATGCTATAATTACAGCACATTGGAGCAGATTCAATTAATCGAGTATGCTGGAGCGTGGTAATTACTGTGTTCCAGCCAGCCTCCGTGTCTCATATAACAGTGTCCCTGAACTTGAAAATGGTAGTAGGGGTGCTTTAATTAGAGTATCTCTCAGAGCTGATCTAATTAAAACCACTCCCCCCACACAGTCCTGGAATGAATGATGGGTAAAAGACAATCAAATGCACATTATAAACAAACAGAAAAGCAGACAAAATCCATATTGTTTTCTTGGATCTTCCAATGGTCCCAGAATATTAATTAGTTGTAGTCATAGATTTTAGGATGTGTTACTCAGGTTAGTGATGTCTACTTAAATTTGCTTCTTTTTATTTTTTATTTCAGCCACATACTTATAGTATACTAATGTTGCCATTTTTACAGTTGTTTTTTTTTGTTTGTGATTAATCTTTTGACTCCGGATCCTGGATATGTCTGTAATGGGGCCTCTATTATTGAAAGAAAGAGGAAGCCAAGGATCAGTTGGCAGGCTCCAGCCTCCTGGACAAACTGATAGTGACAGAAGGCCCTTGAATAAAATAACCACCCATCCCAAGTGCAGCAAGTGATTGATAGGCCTGGGGCTGAAGTAGTGGGTCAGGTGACCCAGAGAGAGACATCAGGGTTACCATACATCCAGGTTTTCCCAGACATGTCCTCTTTTTGGGTTCTCCCATCTCTGTCTAGGCAGCTTTTTAAAATATCAGCAAATATCCAGAATTTTGCTCTGCCTCTGCTTTCCCAGCACTTCCTGGCTTGCCCCAGCAAGGAGCTGCTTGGGGCTGGTGGCAGCAGGAGAAGGTGATTAAAGGTCAGGGCATCACGTGGCCTGGCAGCTGCAGGCAGGTAAGTATCTGTGTGCATGCATGCGTGCGTGGATATGCATACATGTGTGCGTGCCTGCAGATGTTGGGGCTGCAGCAGAGCAGAGAAATGGAAGAAGAGGGTGGAAGGTTCTTCAGGGGAGGTAGGGAGCTGTGTGGGCAGCAGGGCTAGTGGGGAGGGAGCTGTCAGGAGTAAGGGACACTGGTAGGGCTGGGGGGAAAGGGGCTATGGGTCAGGAGTGAGGGGTATCAGCAGGGATGGAGTGGCTGCAGGTTGGGAGTGAGGGGCACCAACATGGTCTGGGGAGCGGGGTACTGTGTGTCAGAATTGAGGGACAGCAGCGGGGCTAGGGGTGCTGTGGCTTGGGTGTGAGGGGCAGGGGTACAGCACAGGCATATCATTGCCCCCCTATTATATATCTCCTCCATCTCTTTCCACTTCTCCCCCTCCTCCCTGCCACAGGTATCTTGTTTTTTGAATCTGGAAATATGGTAACCCCAGAGACCTGGGGGTGGACCAGGACCTAAAGCAGGGGTGGGCAAAATATGGCCTGCAGGCCGGATTTGGCCTGCAAGGCCATTTTATCTGGCCTGCAGGTTCCCTAAAAAAATGAAGAAAATTAATATTTCTCTGCCCTTGGTTCCTGTCAAAAGGGCAGTAGGACCCAGGGGAAACCCGGCAGGCTCCAACAACAGCAGGGCCATTCGGACCTGCCCCCAGCCAGAAGCCCCAGCCAGGGTTTCTGGGCTGGAAGCACATGGCTGCCCCAGTGCAGGAAGCTCAGGTATGTGGGGGCAGGGGGACCCCAGGCAGGGAGGAGCCCATATGGGCTGCAAGTGCCTGCAGCATGGAGTACCGGGCGTGGGGCGAGAAGGGACTGCTTCACCCCCCGCACTCAGCTTTTCCCTGGGCTCCTTCCCTGCACAGAGAAAGTGGCCCCTTGCCCGCCCCATGGCCAGCGCTCCCTGCTGCAGGTGCTCACAGCCCATGCGGGGCTGTCCGGAGCAGGCACAGGCAGCCCAGGCATGCTGCAAGTGATGCAGCACAGGGCACTGGCCATGGGGTGGGGAGGGGCTGCTCTCTCCTCCCCCCCCCACTCAGCACCAGCTTGTAACCCAGCCCCACTGCCAGGCGGGAAAAGTGGTCCCTTACCCGCCCCATGGCCAGTGCCCCATGCTGCAGCCACCTGCAGCCTGCCTAGGGCTGCCTGTGCCTGCTTCAGACAGCCCCGTGTGGGTTGTGAGCACCTGCAGTGCGGGGCACTGGCCATGGGGCAGGCGAGGGACCACTTTTCCCCGTGCTCAGCACCAGCTTCTTCCCTGCTGGCAAGCACAGGGTTGGGGCTGTGCACTGCACACCGCTTGTACCGGGGGGCACTGGGTGTGAGCAGGCGGGGAGCCACTGGTGTCCTGGGCGAGTGCTGGAGGGACCCAGAGCAGGGTGGCATAAGCACAGGGTCCCAGCCAGCCGGGGCTTTATGAAGCCGGGCCAGCTCCCCCATCTCTGCTGGTGCAGCCCAGCCCAGCTCCACAGATCCCTGCCAGCCTGTGCCCTGCTCTGGGCCCCACTGGTGCTGGCCCTGGGATATTGGTCCCCAGACATTGGGACATTGGTCCTAAGATGGTGACCAGGGGGCAGGGCACCTGTCAAGGGGTGGGGCTACCCATGCAGCCCTTGACAGCCTGCCAAAACTGGGTAAGCAGCACTCCGCCAAAAAGAGTTGCCTGCCCCTGACTTAAAGCCTAGTAAGCAGTATGGCTGCAGGCTGCTAGAAGCAGAGCTCTAAAGAGGAATAGGGCCTGATTGGACAGGGTCTACCACTGCTGTCAGTGGAAGGGCTATGATTCCAGACAGCAAAAACAGGGGCACAAGCCCAAAGCCCACGAGAGTGAGACCAGTGGCTGAAGGGCTTAAAGCCCAAGAGAGTGAGATATAGGGCTGACGGGCTCAGAGCCCTTGAGAGCGAGCTGGGGCTTGGGAGCCTACAGTTCTGAGACAGTGGACCTCAAGCAGCGGGGCACAGCTAGAGGAAAATGGGCCAATAGTAGGGGGTCTCAGCCCAGACAAGGACCTAACACCCAACCCCCCTCGCCCTCTAAGGGCAGCCTCCCTGTCCAGTCATAACATCAAAGTACAGCATGCAAGACAATGGGACCATAAGAGGCCAGAGGATGCAAGCAAGATGGGGTCCAGGCAAATGCCAAGATGTGACTTTGCCATCCCAGTGGCAAACCCACTACAATCTGCTCTGGCGACTTGTGTGTCCAGAATTACACCTTTGTTGATATGTCAACAAAGCCATTCAAGGTCCTGCTGATGCTAAAAGTCCATTGGATCTTCTCCTGCATGTCGCCAGCCCTAGCACATACCCCTTTCTTTGTGCACAGGCCCCCTCCTTCTCTATGCACAGGCTAAAGAGGTAAACTGGGTCATACAATAGAATGCAAACCATTAATATAGAAATATCACAATACAACTAGTTGTCTGTAAGACATGAGAACAATTATCCTGTCAAACACAAAATTTACACTATGAAAAGACTGCAGTATTTGCAAAGCTACTGATCTATTCCTCCTAAATGCTTAATTATAACTTAGAAAATGTTGCTGGGTGACTAGCTAGCATACGTTGTGCATTGAATGATGCTTGTTATATGTTTATTTCCACAGACTGTGTTTCCTTTCTGTGGTTTACCTGTCTTGCAGTTCTCAAAAATTTCAAAGCAGAGTAGCACCATCTAGTTGTTTACACACCAAAACTGCTATCCTTTTCTTAGTACTTCGGTTTTGCTTTTGAAAGCATTCTTGATGATTACATCTCACTTCTGTTAAAAATACGATGGTTTTAACAATCATAACCCTAGGGATAATATTTAAGCAAAACTATCCTTTGCACTCACTAAAATATGTTTCTGCTTGCATTTGTGGGGATGTTTAAGTATGAACACAACAGAACTGACAAGATTTCATTTTGGGAATGAGTTTGTGGAACACATGTAGGATGTCTCAACTCTTTGAATTTACAGAGTTGCCCTGAATAAGGGATCCCTTATACATTCAGGGCTCCCAGTGCATACATTCACTTATGCACTGGCAGAACACATTCTTAGTGACAGGAGAGTCCAAGTAGACCAAAGATAGACAATCATACAGAGGACTGTACTTTAAAGTTTCCAAGCCAAAACAGTCTAACTGAGTTTGTAGTATATAATGGTTCATAAAGGCCAGGAAAATTTGAAAACAGAAAGTACTGCTACAAATTGTATCGCTTACATTAGAAGAATTATTAATGGTCTTCACAGCTCTTTATAAAGTTAAAGGCTGTTATGACAATGATCTTAAAGATCCTTATAAGCCAAGAAAATTTGTTGTATTGATTGAAGTTAATGACAAGAGAAAATCGCTGTTTTTCTTGGATATTGTTTCTCTGGGGATCACAAAATGGTACGTAGGGGTTATGGGGATTGAAAGAAGAAAGCGTGCAGCAGGATGCCATGAGCCAGAGAGAGAGAGAAAGAGGGAATTGATGCAATTACCACTGCCACAGTGTATATTTGGCTATTGAAAAGGTTAAGAACATAACTTGAGATAGACCATTCTGGTAAGATGTTAATATTGCCCTTACAAATAAATGTTTCTAGATATAAAATTTGGAATAAATACAGGAGAGGAATTGCAAAAGAACCACTGAACCAACATTTCCCTAATGATCCTTGGTTCACAGTGCAGAATCTTTTAAATTAAATGAGAAAGATTACCTTTCATTAGTGGACTGCTACTTAGGTTGTTTTGCAAATTAGCTGTTGCACAACACATGAATAGCAATGTGATAACGCATTTTAAGTAGAAGTTTGGTCACCGTGGGGTTACAGGTAAACAATAACAAATAACAGCCCACAGCTCATGAAAGATTCATTTTAATCTCTCCTCTTTGATACATCTTTTCAAGTACACAATGTCAAGGAATTGACATCCGCATGGTCAAAAAGGTTAACAGAAAAGTCAGTGGGGTCAGTTCTAATAACTTTATATAAAATATCTGATGAATTCATATTAGCAAAGTTAGAATATTGTGACACACTTCATGATGTTTTATATGACCACAAAATCATGGGCAGGACAATAAAATCATAGTACTAACATCTGTTACATTTCTTATACAAAGACCTTTACCGCTGAAGTAAAAGATTAAAAAAGATCCAGTAAAGCAGAATAAAGTGAATTATTCAACAAGAAGATAAGATGGTTACCCCCTTGGAAGTGAAACTTGTGTGTCAGATTTAAAACAGTGTTTTGCAGCCTTCCAAGCTAACAGCTGTACCATACCCAGCAAGGTCATATATCATAACAATCTCAGTAGAAACTGATAATATCTAAATGAAACTACTGACTCCCTACTTCCTGAGGGGACCTCAAGAATGTTACTGACCAGACCTCCCCATTGGATCATATGTTGTGGTACATTGGTTTTGAAGCCTTTCAAGGTTGCCTGATGAAATGTTCCACTAGATAGCCAAGCCTGGTGATATCCTACAAGGTAGCTGCCATTGGGACCAGAGCAACAGCCAACGGGTGGTGTGGCAGAAAACAGGAGCAGGCAGCTATTTAAATCAGTGTTTCTCAACCTGGGGGTCACAACCCAAAAGTGGGTCGCAAGAATATTTCAAAGGGTTGTAAGCAAGTCCCAGAAAAACATGGGAAAGTATGGGTTTCCCCTTGAAGGCTGGCAGCATTCCAGCAGGTGCACCTGCATCTGCACACACACACACACGTGGCCAGCATGCAGCTAGACAGGGTTGTGGGAGCAGCCCCAGCAGCTGGATGCAGGTAAGTGTACATGGAGTGAGGTTTGTAGGTCCAGGGCTTGGGGACTGTCCATGGGTGTAGGCATGGAGGGGATGGGTGCATGCGGGGTGGGGCAAGTGCCTGCTGGCACTGGGTGAAGGTGGATGAGCATCGAGGCTGCATCAGTGCAGGGGGGATGGTGGAGGGGGGGAAGGCACCTACCCCTTCAGCAGGGGAAGGGGGAAAGGGGCAGCTACATGGTTGAGCTGGTAGCTCTGGGGCCAGTGCCCATACTTGCAGGGGCGGGGTGCCCAGGAGATGCTGCTCAGAGGGCTGGTGCAGTCAGGACCACGCTGCCTGGGGTGGCACAGGAACCCCAGCCCAGGGCTGGAGGTGCCTCAGGCCTCCTCCTCCTCCCTCCAGTCTATGCTGGGGCCAGACTTGCTCCACTGTTTTCCACATAAGCCAGAGCCGTTGCAGCCACTGCACTCTGGCATGCGTAGGATCAGGGCAGTTCGGGACCCCCTCTAGCAGGGCTTCAGGACAGGGCTATGGGTTGGGGACTGATGGCCACCAGGATGGCCTGAGGACAGGGGGGCAGGCAAGGGACTGTAAGTTGGGAGTGAGAAGACCGGCAGGGCCAGAGGACTGTAGTTTGGGAGTGAGGGGCACTGGAAGGACCGGAGGGCTGTGGGTCAGAAATGGCCATCAATGTTTACAAATGGGTCCTGGTACAAAAAAGGTTGAGAACCACTAAATAGCACATTCCCTGCACATACACTGTTGACATCAGTGCATATAGTACATAAAGAGTGTTGAGCGATACGATATCTGCCATCCCAGGGTCCTAGCTCCAGGGTTCACATGATGAAAATCATAATTTCAACTTTTTCTTTATCCCTCAGGTTTGTGAACAAAAGCTTGAATCAAATGTAAAAGATGCTATGGCATCTATGTGAGTGCCTGTAGACATGTGAGACGCCTGCACCAATGCGTCTGTACTTACAGATGCGACTAATTGAGTTTGATAGGGTTGTAGCATGGGGCTAGGATTCAGGGGTGGGTCCAGCAGGATGCAGTGCTGTGAATGCACCCCTTTTTCAGCTGACCATGCCACAGGAGCAGCAGACAGGATTTTTTTTTAAAGTCCCCAAAGCAAATAAGAATTCCCCCTTCCTTCCCCTCCATGTTCAGTAGCACATTCCCAAACCTTCCTTTTTTCTTCCCTTGCCCCCACTCATCCACCACTGACATTATCTCCAGCTGTCTTGGGGGTAGCGGTGGAAGTAGGGGCGGTGGGGAGCTGGGTTCAGCCAGTGACAGTGGCAATGAAGAACAGGTCCCCCCTCCCCTTTTCTCCTCTCTCCTGTGTTTCCTGCCAGCCCAGAAACAGGCGTGGAGGAAGGGAACAACCCTGTTGCTGCTGTCTCTAACTGAGCCTTGCTCCACTTGCAGACACGAGTGGCTTTAGAGCCTCCTTCTTGTCCCCAGATCAGCTGGGGAGAGTGCCAATGGTAGCAACAGGTAGGGGAAGGGCTTATTTGTTACACAAGCAATGTGTGGGCTAAGCTGCTCCCTCAAACCTCTTTCTGAAATCCTGGATCTGTCCATACTACTAGGATTACACCAGGCTTTGAAAAGAAAGTCCTAACACTGCCATTTCATGCGAGGTTATAGTATAGGACCACAGTTGCAGACCAGGAGGTAGAGCCAAAGGGGACTTGTTTCTCCTTGCTTCTTTCCCTGGGCCAGGGACAGAAGTTGAACATAAACTGGTTTAAGTGATCAGAAACTGATTTAAACCTGCACCATACACAAGTTCAGTGCCCATAAACTGGTTTTGGCCATTTTGAAACTGGTTTAAGATAAACCTGGTTGAATGTAGACTTTACTAAACTAGTGTGACCTAAGTCAGACTTTACTGATTTAGGTCAAACTAGTTTATGGAATTTCTGTCCCAGCACCCTTCCTGGTTCAAGTTAAATCACAGTCCCTCAGCATCCCAAGATGCTTTGCAGCACTGGGCTGGGCTGTGCTGTCTGCTCCACCCATTCTCTAGCTGGAGCAGTGGCAACTGGCTGACAAGGGGGGTGGGTGTGCTGGGGACGCAGCTCAGTCTGCCTAGTAGAGGCAGAGCAGTCTCTGCCAAACTTTTCCCCACTGGAATGGAGGGGCAGGGGTGATGGACAACAGGCTCAGGCAGATGGAGATTAAACCCCTTCTTCCCTCTCTCACTGGTAGGGACCCCAGCCAGGGTCTGCCCAGGCTTTGCCCCCTACTCATGGCCCAGCATTGCCTGGGACTCCCAGAGCCCCGCTCCCAGCCACAGGGTGATCCCACTATACCTTCCCAGCTGCCAAGGCTGGAGTTACATTTGGGGAAGTCCAGGAGCAAAGACCAGAAACAGCCCCAAGTCCAGGTGGGGACATGCACAGAAATTGAGGTAGTGAGGCTCCATCCTGGACGTGAGCCCCATTGAGCAGAAGGACTCAAGCTGCGGGAGGTGGGTGAGGATGGAGCTTGAGTGTGTCTGTGCTATCCTGGGGTAGAGCCAAGCCAAGCATGCAGCTGGGGGAGCAACTCTTGCCCAGCAGCACCTTCTACCCAGTGGATAGTGGTGCCCGGGCTGGCCCCGGCACCCACAGTGGTGCGCACAGTGTGGGCTCACCCCCTCAGCTTTGAGCACTGTTACCTGTATCCACTGGGCCACTGGGTGCCAAGCTAGACATGCTCTGCTCACTCTACCCCTACTCAGCAACAGTGGCACAGCATAGCCCTGTGTACCAGGTGCCAGACACAGGCACCCCTATGGCTTCCCTGCCATTGCCACTGCCACCACCACTGTCTGCACTCAGCTTGGCGCCCTGTGGACTGGGGAATGCAGGTAATAGTTCTCAGGGCTGAGGTAGCAAGTCTGCACTGTGCATGCTGCTGTGGGTGCTGGGGCTGCCTGCACGCCACTCTCCACTGGGTAGAAGGGGCCACCAGGCAGAAGCTCCTCCTCCAGCTGCATGCTCAGTTTGGCTTGGTTCTGCCCTGGGCTAGCACGGACACACTTGAGCCCCTTTCCCTTCCCCTTTCTCTAGCCTGGGTCCCTTTGCTCAGTGGGGCTCACATCCCAGCTCATGTACAGGATGTAGCCACCACCCCAGCCACATCCTGGGTCACATCCAGGATGTAGCTGCCACCCATGTGATCCTTCTGTGCATGTCCCCCTGGGGCCATTTTGCTCTCCTCCCTCCCCCCAATCTGGCCTTTGCTCCTGGGTTGCCCCAAGAAAAGCCCTGATGGCTGTGGCACAGTGGAATCATCTTCTAGCTGGGAAGGGGTCTCTGGAGGGTCCCAGGCCATGCTGAGCCACAAGCAGGGGGGAAAGCTAGGCAGACCCCAGCTGGGGTCCCTGAAAGCCAGAATGGGGGTTTAAACCCCTCCCCAGTTATAATCAGCCTGCTGGGGCTTGGTCACCCCCCACCCCTCCCAGCACATGTTCCCTCCAGCCTGAAGGGAAGAGAGTACTCACTCTACACTCCTCAGCTTCTAGCCTGAGCTACTGCAAGCATGTGCCTACATTTCTGGAATCAAAAGTGAATCTATTCATTTGCTTGTTGGTTCAATCTACGCAGGTTAGCCTAACCTACAAAGGATGAATCAATTCAGGCTCAGGCTTTTTGAATATCTGTACTTAGCCCTACTGTCTTAGTAGAGGAGCCTGCTGGGTAGGGGTAGAAGAGAGAGAATCTGGAGAGGATTTCTTCAGGGAGGCTGCTCCTGCCTCTGAAGGAAGCCTCCCACCAGATTTTGTGAAGGGAAAAAACAAGGAAAGGACTTAAGTGATAGCAAAAGGAAAATGGAAAGAAGAAGAGCAAAGGAAAGAGCAGAGGAGCCAGAAGAGGGAGTAAGGTAAAGGACATCCCCACTAACTTTTTATTGTGCTATAATATACAAAATGTGGGTCCATTTATATGGTTCTTGCTTATGTTCTATTTGTTTGGATTGCAGCTATTTATATATTTTGATTTATGTAAAAGACAAGCAAGACACAACAATAACTATTGTAATGAGTAGACACAAACAAGTCTACTTCCATGATAGGTGAACAGGATGTCGTGGCTGGGTCAGAAGCATTTAGGACACTGTGCTGGAAAACAACCTTTTATATTTTTCATTGCTGGCACCAGCAATGTTCATTCTTTTTTCCTGAAAGGTGACTTGCCAGAACTTAAATAAGAGGTCAATAAGTGCTTCTTTACTTCTGAGTACAAATTAGCCATTCTAATAAATGCAATTAGTGATTAACATTCCTTTTTGCTTTTAGAAGGGTGTGTTGAGGACAAGAGGAGGAAGAGTGTACAACTATTTATAATTGTTTTTTCAAAAGTTAAGTGTTTTTTAACAAGTTTGGTATCCAGCAGTCATTTCCAGAAACGGACTTCCTTGCTACAAATCTTGCCTGGACCTCAGCCATGCTCCTTTCCTATTGCTCTTCCACTCTTCCGAAACCATCTCGCTCTTTCCCTACTTCCTCTTCCCTTGTTGCAAATTGCATTGGTACAAAAGGAAAGCTCTGCCCCCTTAAAGACTATGTAAAATTCCATCCTGTTTACTTCAGTTACAGATGACCTCCTGGTCAAAGCTACAGAGCTGCACCATTTTTTCACAATAAATTACAGCATCATGAAACAATGAAACTAGAGCTGAAATGTTTACCTTCCATATGAAAGGATATAAGGGCAGACTAGGAAAAGCAATGCAGCAGTGTTAACTAATTAATTGTCACAACACCTCTAGAAGGTAAGCAAATAAGATTTACTAAGACAAACTTGAGAAAGCAGAAGCATCTTACATCTTGAAAATATATTGTTTAGTTTCACTCTGCTTACACTCAGATGGTAAAAATAATGACATTTATATCCTCCCAATCTTTTTGCACCTGTTTATATTCAAAAATTTAAAAAAACCTTTGGTCACTTCAGTTATTTTGGTCACCCTGAATTTACTAAACAAGAGCTTTATCTCTGTTGGTCAGATAGCCTACTTTCAGAGCAGAATAGCAAGAGCAACATCCCTATGGCATAAAGAAAACCAATGAAAAAAATTACTAGCTGTATTTCCTTTTAAGCTTCTAGGTGACTTTCTAAATTCAATCTAGATTGAAAAGTTATGTAAGAATGGCTAAAAAATGTTTAAAAGTGAACTAGTTTCCCTGAAGCATTTTGCAGTTGATCTGCCTGTAAGATAAACGACACTCCTCATTTTCTCTTTGTACCAGAAGCTGCGATCAGTTTTGATTTACGTAAAGATGAGATTCTGCATTGTTTCTTTTTGTGATGTTGTAGATTTAATTTAATTTGCAAAACTTAATTTACTTGTTCTAAAGCTTACTGGGAGAATTACTATGATTATTCTGTTCTTTCTTTTTTTGGAGATGGAACTGTTTACCAATCAGGCAAAATCTTTTGCAGTGGTAATAACCTACAGAAGAGGTTCATAGTTTGGGGGGTTGTAGCCCTTGTAGGTAAATCATAGGCAAATCCAGGAATAGGTATGTGATTCTCCACTCTTTCCTTATGGCTGAATGTGAGGGAAGTCCTGATTTTTTTTTTCTTTTATGAGATGGGGGTGAGAAAATGGTGCGAACCACTAAGTTGTAATGAAAGGGCTACAGTATTACATATCATTACTAAACCATCTGCTACTAAACCATCTACTGAAAAGAAATGAGAGACAAAATTCTCAGCCCTAATTGGTAATAGATGATTGAGCCCAAATAACAGAAAACTACTTCTGAAGAAAGTGTTATATTTTATCAGTGCTGTTGCCACAAAAATCTTAAGTGAATACTGAGATCTGATTCTGAGAATCATAACATCATAGTCAGAGTTATAGTAATCATAGGGCACTTGTACACATAACAAAAACTGCCCACTTGTGGTTTAAATGTGTCATGGTATATACATGCAGGGTTTTTTTACAATATAAATGAGTTTGTTACATTACATGCAGATGTAGTTTAGTTTGCAGCTTGGTTTACAATGCAGCTATCTGTAACTCTGCAGTCTTTTGATAGCTTGCCCCGCCCCTCTCCATTTGAGAGGAGGGCTGAAGGCAGAAGTGGTGAGGGGCTTGATCCTTTTTCTTTTTTTTTCCACAGAGACTGAGGGGCAAGCTGCCGGCAGGCTGAGTGGCCCCTGAGCTGTGGCAGGCCCCGGTCCTTCTCTCTGTGGCAGCGCTGCTCCCTGAGGCTGCCCGGGCAGGCTGCTAGCTGGCCAGAGGCTGCCTCAGCTTGGGCTCAGGAAACAGTTGGATTGGGCTGGGTGCTGCCTCCAAGCTGCACCCAGCACCCGCCCACTCCTGCCCCAGCACCCACCCGCTAGCCACATGCCCAGATATCCCTGAGAGGCACCGCCTCTGCAGAGAAAAGAACTGAGGCCTCCTGTAGCTCAAGGCCTGCCAGCAGCTAGGGTGGACTGATTCAAATCAATGTAATTTAAATCACTAATTTAAGCCACAAAGAAAAACCCTGATTTAAATCATTGATTTAAATCAGGTTTCCTACTGATACTTCTTCACATATTTCTTAAACAATGGCACAAATCTGATCACTAAAAGCTGTTAATTTACAACTCAATACAGCATTTTACAACTCAACACAGCATTTTATGTCCTTAAACTCTTTTTTTTAAATTGTCAAATTGTATTAACTCTAACAGACAAGTCATCACAACACTAAATGTACGCTGTCCTTAAAACTTTTACAACTAGATCTCATTTTCCCACTTTTTATTCATAGACTGAAACAGAAATATGAATTTTCCTGTTTTTTCAACTCCTGGTCGATTTCCTAGCTTTGAGTGAATATCAAATGATGAAAATATTCTCTCTGTACCTGCAGAGGAAGCTACTGCTGTGAAAAGTTGACTTAGCAACTGAAGGAGCTCTGTTTCAAGGTGCTTGGCTAATAATTTCCACCAATTCAGGGGAGTGACTTTGTTCAAAACATCATCAGTAAACATGTACTGTTTAAATGGTTCTCTGCCAGCCCTGAAATTTATTATAACTGGCATAAATAAGGAGTGATTTTGAGATGCTCCTGCCACAGCAGCGTCATCTTTCAGAAGTTAGGCATCTACCTTTATATCT
The DNA here is from genome assembly GCA_030014935.1 of Caiman crocodilus. NCBI lineage: Eukaryota > Metazoa > Chordata > Crocodylia > Alligatoridae > Caiman > Caiman crocodilus. The sequence goes on from JAGPOW010003642.1 coordinate 39,741,435, forward strand.
GGGGTTGAAAATGTTCTCAGGAAAATGAGGTGGAGTTAGTGCTTGATCCATTCACTTCTTTATTGCCTGCAGTTTAATGATCTGGTTAGGTATTTCTTTCTCCAGTGTCTCTTGAAGTACCTTCCAAATTTCAACAGCACGAGCAATGCAGCAACAATTTCTCTGAAGTTAAAGGAAATGTATATAGTCTTCAGTATACTGAGCATATTGTGCAAGCTGTGCTGCAGGCGGTGATCCATGACACCACTTAGCAAGCCAAACCCTCGTAGTAGTGCCTGAAGCCAGCTTTATACCAAAAAAGGAATAGAACGAAAAAACTGAATCCCATAGGCTAACTCCAACTATATAACCCCACCCGTAGCTAATACGGACAGAGCTCTCCCTCTCGCAACCCGCAGATGGAGGTCATTTGCAGAGGCTGGACACGGGTGCCTGCAAAACGTGCTTACTAAGCCACAGTAAGAAGCTGCAGCAATGCCCGAGACCCCCGGAATCCTACCCCTCCCCTCGGTGATTAACTACTTGCTGTAACACGATCTTCAATAAACAACTACTAACAACAAGCTGTGTAAGTACCCTCATCTCCAGAGGTCTCGCGAAATCTGATCTATCTAGCAGCCAAAGTCAGGGGAAACCAGAAGCTAGCATGGAATAAGCTACAGTTTAACCCGGCTCGTGTACGGGGCCTGCCGGAAACAAGGCTCCGATCCATGACATGGCGTCACGAACAGGATGCTCATGGACGGTTAACATGCTGCTAGAAGCCTGTCCTTGGCACAGAGGGGATAGGAAAGCCGAGACGAGTGATCAACTCTGGGCACATATAGTTTACCAACAGGCTGGTGGCACGCTGCCGCAGGGAGACGGGGTTGCGGAGTACCTCCCCCTCGGTGCCACCCCAGGTGACACTGGTAACCCCGAGACCTACTCAAAGGAGTGGACAGTTTCCAGCTTACACCCAGCCGCTCTTGGCTGCCTGCTGTCCAACCCCGGGGTACTCTTCTGCCCCGAAGATGCGGCCGGCACGGCCACTCTCCATAAGGTGCAGCCAAATAAGGAAGGGACATCCACGGCAGCGCAGGACCTCACAGCCTGTGTCCAGTACGCCTGCGAAGGGGGAGAGCCCACCCCCATGGATCAATTCAACCCACCTAGGCTCAAGCAAGGGGGAGCAGGCCACGCGCTGCTGCGCAAGGCACGGGAGGAGCTAGAAACCGAGTGCTACCATTGGAACAGACTGGGAAGGTATAAGTGGAATCGGGGAAATGGTCAATGTTCTAATGCACGGACTGTTTCATGCCGCACGCTCGCTCGAGAACTGGGAGAGTCAGCTGGAGACGGCCAATGCGCAGGCAAGGGCTGCTTGAAGCTGCCAACCAAATGAGCCGCCGCCCAAAGATGGCGCCGGGAAAGAGGGCCAGAATCGCGCCGACGAACCATCCAGACCCGTTGACGCGCAAGTACCACCTTCTGCCCCACCTCCCCCTTACACATCAGCCCCGCCCTCTCCTCCATCAAGCCAGACTGGAAACGAGCCGGCCCCAAAGCCGCCCAAACCCCCATGCCTCTACCCCTCCCTCCCGGTGGAGGAGGATCTGGAGGCCAACTACCGCGGGGCCGACCAAGGTCAACCGCAGGCTCAAGCCTTCCCCGTCCAAGTCACTAAGTTGTCCAGCACCCGACCACAAGGGGGGGCTCAACAAGCCCAGCAAATACAGGAGACAGTCACCTTACACTCGCGCATGGCTGCCGAAATGAAAGACATTTTTGAGAGTACTCGCCACACATCGGACGAGACTCCGGTTCAGTGGCTAGGAAGATTGTGCATAGAGAATTGCGCTGATCTCCTTGACCCCGAGGAGAGCGTGTACTTGACTCGACACTCGTCCTGGGGAGGAGGGTTCCCTACCCACGTCCCCGCGATCCAGGGCAATACTAATTGGCCGATTCCCCTCCCCACCCAAGTGGCCGCCATGCTTCTACACAAGCCACATGTGTGGCACCGGGGAAGGGGAGCAACCCGACGAGTGGCACCGCCTTCCTGCGTGCAGTAATAGGTTTACAATACCTAGCGTGGGACCCCCTCACCAACCCCTGTAACCTGCCAGGATACCACGTTGTAGCAGAATGGCCCCATAGGTTTTTGCCGAACGCAGGGACCGTCACCCTTCAGGCAGACACTTTGGAGGCGGCTATAGAGGTATATGTCAAAGGCCCCCAACAAGGAGCCATCACTGCACTCTTGAGCCTATCACCGGGAAATAACTTTACTGCGCTCCTAGTAAAGGAACAAAAGCTTACCTTAGCCATGGAACCAGCGACCACAGGAGCGAAAAAGGGAGTGTCCTGTTACCCAGTAATGCCCGAGCAGTCAGGACCCCCACGGGGCAGTCCCTGTGACCCGAAAGGAGTAGCCGCAACTGCGCCTACTCGCACCCTCGAAGAGCGAGCACAATTCAGGTTCCTACTCAATCACTTCGGGTTGACAAAGCCCCAAATCAGAGGGCTAGGGGACGAAGGCCAAATAGCTCTAGCTAAAAGCCTTGGATTTGTTTTTCAGCAAGACAAGCCAAAAAATGAGTGATGGCCGCCAGCATGGAAGCCGGCAGCCTAGACTTGCCTCACATGCCTGAGCAGGCCTTCACAAACAACTCATCCACTCTTGAAGATCCACACCCCTACGCAACCCTAACAGTTCACGCCTACCGCCGGCCAAGCCACGGTAAGACTGTTCACTTCTTATTAGACATTGGGACACAAGTCAATGTGGTGACGCCAGACACCCCTCACAACCTCACTAGTCATGACAAGGTTGGACACTAGTCCAAGGACTCAGCTCCATCACTGATGCACCAGTCGTGCGCTTCTACGCAAACGGGTATCGGTGGCCACTCACCGCTGTCAAGGGCAACTACAACCTCCTGGGGATCCCAGGGATCAAAGCCCTTAATTTAAAGACCCAAGTGCTCGCAGCCCTCCCCATGTCTATCCCCCTCCAGGACCAACACACTCCCACAGTAACTAACCCCACTCAATGGAGGTACCGGCCTATAGAAACCAAAGAACCTCATTCTAACTCATTCCAACGCTTGCTCGAGACTCTGGAAGCGAAGGGCTGTATACAGCGAGTCCAGAGCAGCACATACTTATCGCCAGGTTGGGGATGTCAGAAACCAGGCCGCCCAGCAGAGGCCAGGTTAGTCATCGACTACCGAGAAGCAAACAAACACTGTGCCCCTTTTACACAACCCCACCCTCGTAACCTCCCGGACATTTTGGTCAACAAGGCAAGATACCAGGCGCATCCATAGTGGGGAGTGACATTTGATCTAAAAGACAAGTTCTTTTCCATCCCTATTCAAGACTGTAAGGGGATTCTAAACATGTGCGTCGGCGGCATTATGTATAAGTGGAATGTGTGCCCCCAGGGGTACCGCAATTCACCAGCTCTCGCCACAACCACGCTCAACAATTCTTTGCGGCTCTTCAACCCTCACTCAATGACGCTTCAGGTTTGGTCGTACGTCAATGATATCGCGATCATGGGACGCAATTCCACTGAGGTCGCTGACGCCGCCAAAAAGTTAGCAAACCTCCTCGAACAGGAGGGCTGGACCATAAACCAAGCCAAGTCACAGCTCACCCCAAGCCAAGATATAACATTCCTGGGAACCCGCTTCGCCCAACGGGTCTGAAAGCCCACAGCCAAAGACAAAACCCTGTTCATTACACCGGACCCAGATAACACCCTAATGCCCACCACGGATCTAAAAGGGGTCCAATAACTGCTGGGACACCTCAACTGGTACCGACATTACATCAAGCCCAAACAGCTACCAGTGCTCACCGCTGTTCAGCGACGCATCCGCGAAAAGGCGAGGCTCAAAATGCCATGGACAGAGGCCAATAAGAAGAACCTCAACAGCCTCCTCTTCGTGGTAGAAAACACCGCGCTCGCTGCCATCGACCTCGCAGCACCACTTGTGGCCACTGCCAGCTACACTGACACTCACCTTTGGTTCACGGCCAAAAATGAGGATGATCAGACAGTCTTCTCAGCACACCGTACTCTTCAAGGGCCCAAACACCGTTATGACACCATAGCCAAAGTCCTACTAGCGACCGAATTAGGAAAGACCCTAAGCTGTGGAAACGGCACCTTGCAAGCACCAGGAGTGACCTTACTTCCCCAGCTTCAGCCGGAAACCCCTTGTCCATCCTTCCCAGGTGAACCAGCCACCTGGGCAACCCTCGTCTTAACCTTCCAGTACCGCTGGGCACATTGGCAATTGCGAGCTATACCGACGCCTCCCATCATACCGCGCAATCCAGCCCCACAACTGTACGGTACGACCGGTCCCGCATGGATGGCCTCCGATGGGACGTCAAGGGGGCAAGAAAGTTATGGATTTGTCTGCGTACCCCGCAAGCTGTCGGACTTAGAAACAAGCCCCAGTGAAAGTCCAGAGTCTGCCCAACTTCTCGAGCTCCGCGGATTTCTTAAGGTGTTAACGCACTGTCTCGAACGCCATGATAACACCCTGCCCGTTCCGGTGATCGCCATTGACTCCCAATATATGTACAAGATCATCACCGGGCAAGCAACACCAACTGAAAACACCCAAGTGTGGGAGGAGGTTTGGGAGGTGCTCCGCCAAATGACCACCCATCCCCTCATCAAACACACTAAGTCCCACCGCAAGGACACTGACCCGGTCCACGAGGCTGTCAACAAACTATTAGAAGACTCACTGAGGAGCGACGTCGACCTAGACAAGTTGACCCTCAGAGTCCTAATGGTCGACCCACCTGAACAACACATAACAACCGACCCCTTTTTACAGTGGCTGCACGCATGGTGGGGGCACCCGGGGCCAAAAGCTGCGTTGGATCTGTGAAACTCGTGGATCGGAAGAGACAAATTATGGAACCTGCGCACAATGGACCCTCGCTGCACAAGCGTGCCTTCCATGCGCAAAAGAAAAACCCCACCCTCATCGCCACCAGCGAGGGGCGCTTGACCCAACTTATTTCACACCGGGGACAGTCTGGCAAATAGACTTCATGGGTCCCTTGCCATCAAGTGGGATCCCGAACAAGGGACTTGTAATCGTTGACCTAGGATCCCGCCGCATTAATGCCTTCCCCATGAGGAAGACCACCGCAGTTGCCCTCATAAACACGCTAACCCATGCCTTCGTATCCTGGGGGATACCTACAGCTATCCACATGGACAGCGGCCCACCGTTCAATTCATCAACCCTTGATCACTTTTTCGCAGAACACAACGTCAGCCACCACCTTCATCTCCCATATCACCCCCAGTCCAACGGAGTCGTAGAAAGACACATCGGACTACTAAAAGAAATACTGCACCTCCTAGGGGCCGGAACCTACAAAAGCTGGACAAAACATCTTCCCAGCGCTCTCCTGTCTCTAAATGACGGCAAAAGCCTGTGGACTGAAAGGCCCACCGAGGGGACCCCTAAATGGACTGCAAAATTCTCTCCTCATGACTCAGTATGGGTAACGATCCCCAACCACACACAGCGACACCCCACACCGTCCCCGGGCACCATCGTGAGACCAGAAGCGTACCCCAACACGTACACCATCACGCTCGACGACAGCGATGACACAGATCAACCACCAGAGCCCATCCTAGTACACCATAATTGGCTTTCCCACAGGCATAGACCAAAGCATCCGTCTTAAATTTTACCAAGTTTTGTCGTTTCAGGTAGATCTTCGTTGGAACCATGAAGATCTCCCTGCAAGCCCTCATGATTGTCGCGATGTTCACCGCAGGTCAACGGCCCGAGGACCCCTTCCTTTAGAACACCGTACTCAGAGCCGTGCTCAACTGGGCCAACGCCACAAGACCACACCCGGAAGGCCTCACCGCCTGTTTTCCCAAGCCAAGAAATGCGGCGGATAACCCTCTGAAGATCAACGTCATCCCGCTAAACTCGACCCAATGGCTTCTTACTCTGATCCGAAAGCCCGGAAGCTTCACACAGATATACCTGCCCGCGGGCCCTGATAAAGAGGGTTACCCGGTCACCTGGTCCTGGAACACCACCATGAACTCAATCAGTCATTTCTACGCTCGCAAGCCCACCTTCTGCAATATAACAACCCTCAACATCACACTGCCACAGAGGTGCAGTAACGTGGAATGAGGACTGTTTTCAGGCCAAGGGTTCTTCCCAGATGCCACTAAGAACCCCATAGTCACCCTCCCATGGAATCCCGATACGCTTCCTGTTCCTCCCCCATTTGTACTTAACATACCCCCCCCAGACAGTGACCCCTTCTGATTACTCCTTCCCCTTCGTCGTCCCATCCCTGCTAGATAACTGTCAAGCGTCCAACAAACGGAACTCCACCACGCTGAACCTCACCGCCCCTCCTACTTACCCCCCCTTAGTGCCTTACCTTCGAGCTTATTTTCTTAGTTTTCTATGTCATAACATTTCGATGCCCGATGTCAGTAATAACCAGCTCCCAGCTTCTCCAATCCCCTCCAGGAACGGTGCAGACGACACCCAATACCCCTGTAATACGTTGTCCACCTCACCAATGCCCGGCTACTCTTGGGCCTGTAGTGACGGTTTAGTGTACTCCACACTACTGGCCACTCTAACGCAGACACAATGCTTTCTAGCTGAGGTAGACCTGTGTCCACTCCTTGCCCGGAACTCCTCTCACAACCCCGTAACACTGTACCGACGCATGCCACGCACCACTGAGAGCACGCCCACTCCTTGGACCGAGAACCCCCACTGAAAGCGGTTTAAGACTGTTCTCCAATATTCTGTTAGTTTATTCTTTACACCCGTCCTTACGTCCATTCAACTCACCAACTCCCTTACGCTACTCTGAAGCCACCGAGCAAGGCTTCAATGCCACTCGCCGCTCCCTAGATTTAATCAACACATAACTGCAATCTACCTCCCAAATGACCCTTCAAAACCATCTCGCCTTAGACGTCCTCCTGTTACACGATGGAGGAGTTTGTCAGTTCCTCAACCTCTCCACCGACCAATGTTGCCTTGTTATCCCAAACGTCACCCTCCCCCTAGAAAAGCAACTCACCAAATTGACAGATGCTGCAAAAAAGGCGAATGATGCAGGTAGATTGACCCAAGGTTGGCTTGCCAACCTTTTCAAAGGCCTAGGGCTTAACTTTTCTAGCTTGTTCATGAAGATTCTCGCCCCCATCCTCACCCTCGTCCTCCCTTTCCTTATCCTGCTTTGCGTAGTATGCGGCGCTATTACCTGTGTCCGAAAGAAAATT
>JAGPOW010003642.1:39772283-39841914 GCA_030014935.1 Caiman crocodilus
GGAGCCCATTCCAGACCTTGGCCACTCGAACTGTGAAGAAGTTCTTCCTAATGTCCAGTATAAATCTGCTCTCTTCTAGCTTGTGGCCATTATTTCTTGAGTCTTTTGCTGATTTTTGTCTGGAGAAATACAAGATGAACCAAAGCAAATTCCTCTGAACTATACACAGGTTTATTGGAATATTACCATTCAAGTACAATTACCGATGAAAGCCACATACAGCAGAGAATTTACAGTTATATTCACTACAAGGTTGTGAATTATCAGGTATCTCAGGACCTATCCTTGTAGTAAAGGCAAATCACTGGCCAGACTTCCAGATACTTTTACCCAGTTAATCACATCTTAAGTTGTTACCTAGCCACATGTTAATACAGTTAATGGTGTGATAAAACAAGAAACAAACCACAAAGTTATTACACAAAAAAATGTGTGGCTGGTTCCTATCAAGGCATTAAATGAACATGGGCTTAGACCACAAGAAGTGTGATCCTATCTAGCCTTTACTTGCAGGTCTGCCAGGGGCCTCAGAGTCTTATACTGCTCAGATCTTAGACTTTTCTGTGTTACTGCCCATTCCTCTGAGATAACTATCTGTTAGCCAATTTAACAGGAATCAGTAAATCTCTTGAGTCATGACATGTCACCATTGTCTGTATCTAGGGTTGTATTTTTGGCATTGGTGTGGTCGCTGGCCTGTTTATCTCAACTCACTTGAAACTTTACCTGACGCCTTTGGCCTCTCACAAGCTAGTCCTTGTGTTTCGGACTGAATCTGTTTTGGGGCACCTTATCTTTAAGGAGGAATATTGTGACACCCATCATCAAGGAGTTTGGGGGCTCTTCAACAAAAGAAGCTTATCGTTCTGGAGCATCTTGCAAAGCTTACCTCTGACTTGGTGGTATTTGTGGGTCAGTTAGGTATCTTACAGCAGAGAATGTATAAGTGAGTGGAGAACGCATGCCTGAAAACACAGAGGCTTTGGGGAGATAGAGTGAGGATCGCATTTTCAAAACTGCTGAGTGCTAAAGGGGTATAGGTTATAGCCATGTTGGCCTAAGGACATAGGCAAACAAGGTTCTTTGGGTACATCCAATATCTTTTATTAGACCAGCTGAAATAAGTAGAAACTCTTTTCTTTGCAAGCTTTTGGGTACAAATACCCTTTTTCAGGCTGAGAGAGCATCTGCAACTAGTCTGTGCTTTTCCTATTTCATCCAGGAAGACCCCAGATGAACTGCAGGTGCTTTCTCTGTCTGACGAAGGGTGTTTGTACCTGAAAGCTTGCAAAGAATTTTTCCAACTATTTTAGTTGGTCTAATAAAAGATAGCAGATTTACCAAAATAACCTTGTCTGTCTGAGTGCTAAATGGGATGTTACACTGCAGAGTACAGCAAGTAATGTGTTTACCCATTTTGGCAAGGTAAAGTAGTCCATACAGAATTCAGTGGTGCCACAGGTAAATTGATTCATGCACCTGAGCCTAGTTTCTTTAGGTGGTGCATATCTCAACACTGTTCTGCAGTGTAAAAATAGGCTCCAGTAGACATTCCACTTATGACATAATTAACTTGTCTCTCAGTCCTGGCACCTGGGGAGCTTTCAAAATCCAGTATAAAATAATTGTAGCTCAAAATAAGCTTAGGAGACAGGTTAAGTAACTTTTTTATTTGAAGTAAGCTTTATACTGTGGTTAATGCATGTATTTTATGTAGCCTTATGTATTTTATAGCATAAATGTATGCAACCAAAAGATTTTATTGAAAAAACACCAGAAAATGATAGAAGACTGCAACGAAGATTAGATAAGATGGCGAAAGAACTAGATACACAAAAAAACACTTCAGGTGAGTTAAGTATTTGCCAGTTTATTTAAAAAAATAAAACACCAACCACAACAGATGCCAAAAAAACTTTTAACTTATAAGAACTTTTAACTTATAAGAACTCTGTAAGGTAGAATTTACTCTTACTTCAAGTATTTTAAACAAATTATTTTTAAGAGCTATTACAGTAGTCTTTCTTGATGAGAAATCAAGGGTATATTGCATGTCTCTCTGAAATTCCATATATTGGTGACTAAATTTAGCTTTTTGAAGGGAGGGGATATTTTTTTGGAATTCAAAATTAAGTTTATGGCATTGTTGGGAACATCTTTGGGGAACAGTAACGTCTAAGTACCACATTTACTCAAATGTATGATGAGAGCTTTCCCCCCCCCCACATTTACCATTATGGGGGAGGGGGAAGCCCCTTGTCTTGAACTTGAATACATGTCAGGGGAGGAGGGAGTAGGAGGCAGGTGGTTACTGCAGCTGTGGCCTGGGTTTGGAGTTGAAACTGCAGGAGCCTCCTGACCCCTGTAACCTGCCCCCTCTGTCTGCCTCTCCCATTCCATATAATTTATCCTTTACTAATTCCTGGTCACCATCACTTATCCTCTGCCATAGCTTTGTCCCCAGTTCAGCCTAAGGCACAGGACACATGGTTACTTCAGCCCCATCCTGATGACGCAGCAGTGGTAGGAGCAGCTCCAGCCCCTGGTACCACTCTGGGCCTTGACTGGAGTGTCCACTGCCACAACAGCTGCTGCATGGCCAGGCTTCACATATTTCATGCCCTGGGCTGGAGCAGCACCGGAGCCAAAGGGTCAGCTGTAAAAAGGAGGGGTAGGAATATAGGCATTAGGTGGGGTGGGGAGCATCAGGGGATAAAGGCACTGTGGTGGGGGCAGGCACCAGGACATGCTGGCATGTAGAGGGGAGGAGGGAGGCAGCAGTGGGGATAGGAGGCAAGGGCTGGAGCAAGCTACTTGATTCCCTTGCTACCTGCCCTCTTGCAGTGATGTGGGGGTCAATTTAAGATGATCCTCTAAAAGTTAGGTTCTGTACATGGAAAATTATGACAAATTTATACATTTTGTGTGATTAGAATCTAATTATTGACTGGGGGAGGAGTCCTTGAGTTTGGAAGCATCTTTGAATTGGATAAATACACTTTGAAACGTGAACTTCCTATAACTTAAAAATGTGTACTCTCTCCACATATGAAAGACTTGAAATTGCAATTTTCATGTTCATTTATTTTTTGAAACAGATATACCAGTTTTATTATTTGAGGATGATGGCTCGCTAGTGTATAGCCCTGTTAATAAATTAAAGGAGCAATGCAACGTGATGGAAAGGAGAATAAAAGACATGAAGGACAAAAGGGAAAATCTTTCCCCTACTGGTAAGAAATTGAATTTGTATAGTTTGTGAAAAAGCAGAACTGGCTACAGTCCTGGTTGAGTTACGATCATTTCTTCCGCATACTTTGAAGGACCACGATCTCTTCCATGTTCTGGTAGTTATAGAGTGATATAGTCATGATGGTCCAGGAATTATGTAAGAAGTAGGGAATATTTTTGGGTGATATCTTTTATTGAACCAACTGCATGGTTGGGATAAGGTTAGACAATGTTTCAAACTGAGAGCATTATTTATCAGGGACTTATTAACTAGTTACCGATCTTTGCAAAAATCCTGAGAAGTATTGTCCCCTTCTGAGAGTACGGAGTACTACTACTACTCTTTTCTCTTGCCCAGTAATCTTCCAAATACTAAGGGATATCCCCCTTCCACTGCCCACTCTTCCGCTTGAGAGAATAAACTCTTTCTTTATATAGTCTGTCCTTTTTGTTGCACATTTCATTTTGCACTTGGCCCTTTCCCTGGTCTGTATATCTGCATTGTATTTCAGAGATGGGTTGTAGGTAAAATAATTGGAGTTCATGGCACTAGGTTGATTGGCTGAATGATTTTTCTTGATTGCTTCCCAGGCTTGCAGGGACAGTCCTTTTATGACCGGGACTGGCTGGATTCAGCCTGCCAGGCCATTCTATCCAGCTGGCAGGGCCCCTAAAAAATTTAGAAAATTAATATTAATCTCCCCATGGCTGCCTGCCAAAGATGACAAGGCACCAGGGGCAGTAGGACCCAGGAGGAGCTGGCAGCAGGACCGAGCAGCTGCAGCAGCAAGGCCCACCCAGCCCCACCCTTCCCACAGCTGGAAGCCTCTGACCTTGGGTCTGTTCCTGCCTTCCTCTGCTAGAGGGAAATTCAGATAAGGGATGGGCAGGGGAAATGTGAGGACCATGAGTGATTGCCACAGGGCTGGGCCAGCTCCTGCAGTCCTAGCACTGCATCCGGGAGCCACGTGGTGTCAGAGTGGTGGGCAGAGAGGAGCAGCAGCAGAGGACAGGAAAGTGGGGAAATGGATGGGGATTGGCAGTGAGCAGACTCAGGCACTCAGGTCCGTATCAGTGCACCAAGGCCAGCACTAGTATGGGCTCAGTGCAGGTCAGCAGAAATGCGGCCCACAGGCTGGCCAGCTTCCCCTTCTCCCTACTGGCACAACCCAGCCTGGCTGCATAGAGCCTCTGCCGGTCTGAGCCCTGTACTGCTGCCCCACTCGGGGTCCCTGCCTGTACTGGTGCCAACCCTGTGCTCCTGCCCATGCGTCCACTTGCTGCCACTCCCCCACTGCCTGCTGCCACCAGTTCCCCACTTTCCTGCCTGCTGACACTGCTGTTGCTCTCTGCCTTCCTCCCCCTACCCCATGCTGGTCCAGCACCATGTGGTTCCCAGCTGCAGCGCCAGGCTGCAGGACTCAGCAGGAGCTGGCCTAGCCCTCGCAATTCTCAGCTGGCTCCATGTGTTGGTTGGGCCGGGCTGGCTCCTGCTGTGTCCTGTGGTCATAGCTGTGCAGCTGGGACATGGTGCCAGAGCAGCAAGCAGAGGGGCAGACGGGGAAGCAACAGGCGAAGGGCAGCATGGCAGATGGAAGGGGGAGGTGGCAGTGAGCAGGAGCATGGGCCCCACACCGGTGCCTCAAGGACAGGAGCAGCTGGAATGTGGAGCTCAGATTTGGAGGAGTGCTAGCAGGGGCTTTGCCTGCTGTAGCAGGGTGATGGGCAAAACCTTCCCTTCACACACATCACAACCTCCCCCCACACACTCTTATCCGCCTACAAACCTCATACCCATCCACACCCCACATATCTACACATACATCCACATGCTCCCCCACCCCACGTACACACACACCACAATATACAAGAGTAAGACTTCATTTTAAGTTATTGTGCAGTCACCACTATATACACTACACAAATGCATGTAAATCAGGACAGAAGTATTTTTTTTAAATCCAATTAATGGATGTTATAGATAGTTGATGTTTAGAATATAATTTGGTATTTTCTGGTTATGAGATGGCAAGCCGCCTTGCTGAAAGGAATACTTCCTGGGGACAAGGGAAGGACTTCTGGTGGCAAAGGTCAGGGATTAGGAGGTGGGATTTCTGGTTCTGAAATGGCAACCAGGTGGGGCACTTGTCAAGTGGCATGGCTACCCTTGGGGCCCTTGACAGCTTGCCAAAACTCGCCAGTGTTGTTAATCTAATGTTTCCGTATAAAATACTTATGTCAGGTACTTTCTGACACGTCCTGGTATAACAGGTTGGATAGAATAAACTGCAAAGGTTTAGTTGGTACATATATTGGAATTATGCTAATTAACCATTCTGTGAGTTTGAAGTTATTTTCCTTCTCTTTTCAGGTTTCCTGTATGAACTCTTTCTTGCGGGGGAGGGGACTATTAACATTTTTTTGCACCCAAAAAAACCAAAGATATAAAGTACTTTGAATATTGATTTTGGTGGTTTTGTTAGGGGAAAAAAACTTTTTAAATGCTGATTTTATTTATTTATTTTTAATACTCTCAGGGCCCTCTTATGTTCAAGTAAAAAGTTATTCAATGGGGAATTTTCAGAAATTTAATAAATTTTTTTAGGCTTTTATTATTTTCATAAACTGTCAAATCCTATTAAAATAATTAGGTACACATAATCATAAGCAATGTAATATTGTTAATTTACTCCTTGTAGACTAGTACAGGGTTGAGCCATTTAAATAACGGATTAAATAATTTGCGTGTTGGCCCTCCACCCCTGAGAGAAAAAATCCAAGTTTAAATCAGGTTGAATTTGGGTAAAACAAATTTGAAAACATATGCTATTGCAAATTTTGTATTAAAATTTTACCATACAAAAATGATTTTACAAGGAATTAAAATGCAAGTGTCACTACTAGTAGAGGTCTTCATTTGAAGTTAAAAATAATAATAACCAAAATAACTAAAATTTAAGGCACCAGTCCTGTGAACACTTCAGCAGTTACATTTATTTACATAAATAACCTGCTGAGGAAATTTTGGACAGTTCAAGTTCTTAAAGTTAAGTAGATGCACAAGTGTTTGCAGCCTTGGGGTTACATTTTATTTTCATTAATCCTGTTTGTTGGCTGCAGAATAGTGCTTCATTTGAAATGAAAGTTGCTTCACTGTTAATAATAAAATGTAATTTATTTAGACTTTTAGTATTTTCCCCAGGTTGTCAACTTTTTCATATATCCATGTGAAAACTTTCAAAAACAGCGTGGGGGCTAAGATTTAGTTCCAAATGCCAATGTTCAGATAATTAAGGTGGGATTTTTGTAAAGCCGCTAAGTAACTCAGTCTGGCTGACTCCAAACTGCAAACCCTGAGGAAGTATAAGCAGACTTCAGCATTTCAGATACCTTGACTTAAGGAAATTCAGCATATCAGAAAGTGCTATTGACTACAGATAAATCACAGATCTATTTGCTTATAAGTTTTGTGCTTGATTTTGTGTTGTCCCACACTGAGGGACAACAATCCCTGGAAATTTTAAAACTATAAAAGTGATATAGCTAGTGATGTAGATAGGTAAAATCTAATTTCTTGAATTCCAGCTTATTTAAAATAAGTATTTAAGTTGTAAATATTACTCACCCTGCAATAGCACCTTCACTTTTAATGATAGAATTTCTGACTATGGCAAGGTATTGATGCATAGTTAAATGTAATATCAAAGTTTGACCCATTCTTATTAAAATACTTTTTAGCTTAGAAAAGTATCCACTTTAACTTGTTGAAATAGAAATATTTAGAGTTCAACTGTCTAAACCAAATCAGGATAGGAGTTGCAGAGTATATAATGGAGCTTTTAAGTATAATTACAGTTGTGGAAATGAGATCTGAAGGAATATTTCTGTTTGTTTCTAATTAGTCAACAAGTTTTGGTTTTTTTTATAAATGAACAATTTGGGAAAAAACTGTATTTTTATGCTATTAAATATTTTGTTTTAAGATTTGCTTTAACTAATGTATGAATAATCTATTATATTTGAGCTTCACAAATGACTCCCGTGTCTACATTTAATTCAAAATGGCCTGAAAATGGACCATTCCTGGGTTTAACCAGTTCAGCACATACATTGTCACCAGGTAAATAATGCAACTTTTATGTCAATTCTGTTAAATATATATATTTTTTATCTAATCAACAGCAGAATCTAGATGTACTCACTGAGCATTTCTTCACATGCTCTTTACTGCAGAGTTGGCTACTTAGGTCTGAAGTAAAGCATCACTGTCTACACTTGTGCTGGAATTAGGGCATACTGAGTTATTTAGCTCTGCTGTAGGATAGTACTGTCCAGGATAAATACTATCCTGTGGCAGAGTAATTTACATTGCTGCAACACACATGTAGACAGTGATGAGGGCAGGCTGGGGCATGAGGGCGCTACAATGCGGGAACTACCTGCTGCCTAACACTGTAGCAGTACCCTCATGCCCCACCCAGCCCCTCCACCATCTGCTGCTGCCACCCAGAGCCCAGGGCTGCTCCACCCTGGCTCAACATGCTGCAGATCCAGGTGCATGTGTAAACGCTGCTCCTGGGAGAAATAAACCCTGGTGCAAACTGTGCCAGAGTTTATTTCTTTGCCCTGATTTAATGTGTAGATGCACCCTGGGTTAATATGAAACCTCCTTTATATTTTACTATAATTTGCAAAAGTAAACAACATTTAACAATTGAAGCTACTACTTTTTCTTAATCTGAAAAGAGTGTAAAATATAAGAAACAAGTGAAGTTAAAACACAAGAAATAAATTGAAGTAAACTCTCTGCCTACTTTCTGCTTTTTTCTTAATGGCATAGTTTTCTTAAATGCATAGTATCCTCGCATAGTGTTGTCTCTCCTTTCAGCAGTGTTCTGAAACTGTTATGTGCAGTTTATACTCTGTGATACGAGAAGCAAAAGGAGAATTAAAGACAGAACTGTTCCGCACATGTGGTAATGAATATGGGGAGTGGTTTAGTGAAAACCAGATAAATTTTGCAGCCAAAATAAGAAGCAATACAGGGCAATAATAAAAATGGAAACAACCATTGTTCTGACCTCTCTTTGCTTGTATTTTATGGTTTCACGGTTAATCTATGGTAGTGTTTTTATCAGGGTTCTTAGTTGTTTAAGAAGCCAAGCACTTTTTTTTTTATAATCTCATTGGATGAGATTTGAGGACAGCTTAATTGCTTCTGTGCTTATCTGCCTTTTCATCTTGTTTTTGCTGGCATGTGATAATAAATAGGGCCGAATCTCCAAATCGTGTCAGGAGACCCTTTAATCTCTCTGAATGTAATTGGAACCCTCGGAGAGATGTTCTCCCCCTGCCAGGCAAGGGGCATGGGCACAGTGCTCTTCCCCTTCCTGGAGGAGGTTTGGCCAAACCCCACTGAGACTGAGCTGCCCTGGGAGTCCTCCCAGAGGTCTGACCATGCTGAGAGATGCTGGTGAGATTTGGAAAGATTTGGCAATTCGGACATAGACACAGCTTTAAATGTTTTTTTCCTACATACCTCAAGGTAGCAGGTGACTCGTGAAGGCTGAGATGCTGGGGCAGATGGAGAGTCCCACAGGAGCACAGAGGGCTCCCCAGCATGCTTGGCAACACTTCCAGGTCTGCTGGAGAGTGCGCAGGCCTGCCCCTTCCCCACCATGCCTCACCGGCTTGGCGAGTAGTGTCTCCTGGGTCCGGGGGGCACCCAGGGTCCGCCTGTGGATGATAAAATCCAAATCAAATACAGTCTGTTTTGCACACCCCTAGTACTAAGGGCTTTATGCTTTCTATGTTATATGTAAGAACAAAGCAGCTCTTGACTAGGATAGAAAAATAGGAATTTGACAACTCTAGGAATTGTCTTAAGGGGGATGCATTTTAGTGGTATACTTATCCTACTGCCAGGAACTGTACACTACATCGGACGTGCAAATATTGTATCTTTTACTGATACGTAGACATTCTATTATTAAGGAGCAAAATTTCCTATTTTGTCTTTCCATAACTTTCCTTTCAGTATGCACATAAACAGTCCCTGCTTCGGAAGAAAGATGGTTTCTATTTAAAATAAACTATTATTATCATTTCAAGAATAGCCACTCTCAGGCCAAGAATGTATGTTATCATTTAGTCTACTCCTAACTCATTTGAATATTTCTTAATTAAAGTACTAGTGAGATTTGTTTATAACATAATAAAAAAAGGCATCAGTGCTTTAGCAGTGAGCTGCATTTTTTTCTTCATTACACCAAACCTTTCCTTTTCTTTGTTCATGACCAGAGATCCTGGTTTTCTCTGATTTAAAAAGAAAACAAAAAATCCCATATGATTGCATTTCATTATAATCATGGAAAAATGTGGGTTTTGGGTTACTTATTTTAAATTAGAAAATTCAGGATTTTTTTTATCAAAGAGAATCGTGATCCCTGCTCATGATTAACATGTATCCCATTGGTGATGTAATCAATTCCTGAAGGAAGCTCCAGGTGCAGATAAAGCAATGGCAAACAAATGATAGTTTGTTTTATATTTGAAGAAGCTGTTCAGTGTGGTGCTTTAACATTGATTAATTTTAGTTTTGGAAGTGAACTGAAGTCTAGTATATGTCTTTTTGTTTGAAACATCTGTTAAACAAATATGGCTTTTGACTTTTAATTGCCACCTCAGGTATCTGGGCATGTCAGAGGGCCCTCATCTCACCCACCTCAACATCAGAACAACAGTTATACCATGCATATCTAAGAGTAATATTCCAAATAAAAATTTCATTTGATTTTTTTTCACAATAAAATATTTCAGTTTTTATCAGTTGTTTTGATATTTTAGTTAAGCAGCTTCTATAATACAACTATAAATGACTGTTGCTTACAAATTTACCATAATACAAAATGCACCCTTAGACATTATGGACATAAGTATTAAAGTAGACATCTATATTTAAAAAATAAATAGGGAAAAGACACAATGGTGCTAGCTCTGCAATAACAAAATGTCATTTTTTTTTTTTTTAATTTTTACCATCACTTGAACTAGGTATACCAACATAAAATAGGCCCTGAGCATGTTGGTTTCCCTGTCTAAGGTGCTTACTAAACTGAAGTAGATTTCATAATAGTAATTCTTAGATTTTATAAAAAGACAGTAAAAGGCAGTACAAATAAAAAGGCAAGGAAGTCATCTTTTGAGGAGTAGGCTGAATATAACTATTCTAAAACTTTTGTTTGTAAATTCTTTGAAAACTACCAAAGATTTGGCTATATAATTTTGAATATTTGGTTGTGACTAAATCTTTGTCCAGTTTTTAGTAATTTCTCACATGCTTTACCAGTTTAACTCTGTACTGTTCCAACTTTTGTTAAAATATTTATAGTACTGTTCTTAATCTCTTACAGAAGAGCAAATCAGTGATTCTTTAAACTCAAGTTTTACTGACCTTTGGGGAAATTGTAAATTAAAGAAACGGAAGATGGAGTCACTGGAATGCATTCATGTGGCTCAAAGTGATATTTATGTTTCTACACCTGCATTGGAGTATTCTTCGTTCTCCAACAATGATCGAGAGAACTTAACTCCAAAGCAATGTAATAGAAAACAGTTAAACAAAAAACTGATCTTGCAACACTCATTGGGGGGTGACCTTTCAGAAAAGGGAGAATCTGAAACATCTAACAAGAAACAGAATTATGATCATAATCTGACTTCTGCATCAATTGTTACCAACAGTTCATTTCTCCAAGAAAAAGACTTGAGTTATCCTGCTCCTTCACAAAGAATAGTCCAGTCAGAGGCTGCTGCAGGTACCAAAGACAGTCACTTGGATTTATTAGTGAGCAGCAAAGATTTTAATATGTGTTCAGTTGATGTGAGTGTTCCTGTTGACCTGAGGGATTGTGCTGTTGGACCTAAATCAAAGGGTAAATCAAAAAGAAAAAGATCTAGTATAAAACTGACTACCTCAGTATTATGTAAGTCGGGGTCTGAAAATGAATTCTTGGAAGCAATGACTACACGTAACAAGATTTCACATTCTGAGGAGGGTTCATATGAAGACTTTTTTTCATCTTCTGACTCGAATAGAAGTGAAATACAAGGAAGCCACTTTCTTCTTGGAGTTCAACAGAAATCATCAAGTTCCCCTGAAGTGATATGTAAAGCAGGCTCTTCAAGGAGAGAATCAAATGAACAGGGTAGTGCTCTTTCCAAAAAGAAGAGAAAAGCTGTTCAGACAAATGACACTTTGTTAAAGAGTGACTGCAAACTATCTGCACTTCCAGAAAGTACAAAAAGTGTAACTTTAAATTGTATGGTAGATGGAAAAAATGCTCAGACTGCAGAAGACTTAGTTTCTAGCTCGCTGAATCAACTCCATCAGAACACCCAGGAAAAAAACTGCAGAACTAATGTGAATTGTTCCCCTTATCCTTCTGGTAAGTTTCTGCATAGGACTGAGAAATTCAGAGAGATAGCATCATGATGCACTGCAGTTCCTGTGCAACTGAATTGTAAAACGAGCTGTGAAATCAAGAAATTCTGTCTTTCAGAAGCAACTCTACAGGACGATAATACTGCAGTGATGGTATCACTTTCTTTAAAAAGTGAAAAGAAGGGCACAGTGGAGCCAAAAGAACACCCACTTAATTTCCCAGATTCTGCAAATATGGAAAAGTCAACAGGCGATAAGAAGGAAACTCTACTCAAAAAATGCAGTCCAAGTATGTGAGCCTTCTTTTCCATAATAGTTGGCAACCTTTAAATCCTGTACTGTTCTTCAAGGGCATGTAATAAATAATGTTCTCATATTTAAAATGTATTACACTTCTGCAAATAGTCAAACATGTTTATATAGATCCTTATTTCAGGTGGGGGAACCTTATTAATCAAACAGTAGGAAAACTAAATGAAGTGTAAATAGTAGGAAACCTTCAGAAAAACCCTAGTGTTTGCATCATTATGGCTAGAGATACAGAAACAAGGGAATAAATGCAAAAAATGTATCCCAAGTTGAGCTCTGTGAGTTTGCTGTAGGATCAAGTAAAACATGCAGTTGGGGACCTCATGTTGAAATCACCTGAAAGGAAAAAGATGATAATCAGAAGTGTGTGTTCGGTTTAGTTTAAATGTAAAGTGTTGTGAAGAATTAGTCTTGTTTAAACTCTTCTCTTATAGGTAATATGGAGAATTGTAACAATAAATCAGTGTGGTATAAATATTGATGAACTGTAAATAAAAGCTTCATTTTTAGTCTTACTTGAGTGTGAGCTACCCTTCTAATGAAGGGTATAAATACTTCATTATTTTGGTTGAAATAGTTTTAAAAACATGTTCCAGAAAAAGCTATATTTCCATATTTTGCAGTGCTACATTAATCAATAAATGTACAATAAATGTGACTTTTCGGTGACAAGGTTTAGACATGCATTAATTAGGAAAAGAATTAATTTTCTAGAAGAGTTCATAAACATGCAGCAATATATACTATTTTCAGTGAATAATAATAACTTATGATCTGAGGAAAGCTTGATATTTTTCTTAGGTATTCAAACTTAATTATAAATTGAATTGCTCCAAAGTTCCTCCCATCTACTTGTAACTATTTTTGGCAGTGAAGTAAGTTTGTCCAGTTTTACTTAATTTCTACAGCTCATCTGAGAACCACAGAAATAAATGATACAGTAAACAAGGAATGCAACATTAATAGATTCTAAGAAAGATTTAACATCCTTCTGTAGCTGTTCAGAAATGTGAATGTGGACTTCATTAGTTTCATTTCTAGGCTCTGGGATTTGATTGAATGACCCTTATGTCTTTTTAAGCTGCTTATAATAAATGTGGGAGCGCTGAGTTCTCTTGGCAACAGTTGTAAACTCAGATCAGCTATGGTTTTGGGGAACACAAGGCTGAAGCGTTAGAAGCACAGAATCTTTCCAGGCTGCCATCTCTTATCTGTGACCATCAACAAGTTTACTCCTGCTTGAGAACTCTGGAAATGAAATGTGGCCCTTCTGCTGTTAATTGGAGTGTTGTCATATGACTTCTGCAGTGGCAGTGTAATAAAGTGAGCAAATATTCAAATATTGGCAAGGCCTGATGAAATTTTATCCTAGAAAAGTTAAGGAATAGTTGTAGCAATCTCTGAAGCATTAGCAATTATCTTTGAAAAGTCCATAGAAGAGGCAGGAGGTATCAGTGACTGAAGAAAAGCAAACACAATGTCCATCTTTAAACAGAAGGAGAGGGTAGACTGGAAAAATTTCAGCCCAGTCAACTGAATTTCAGTATCCCAAAATATAATGAATCAAATGCATTAAACCTTCAGTTTGAAAGCACCTAGGGGACAATAAGGTCATAAACAGCTAGCAGCATTGGATAGATTTGGAAATGTTTTCAGATCAGTAAGATAAAATTTAATACAGGCAAGTACAAAATGATTTTATTTGTATTTGTTCACCATAGTAAAAATACAAAATGGAGAGTTAACTGGCCAGGCAGCAGTTCTGCAGAAAGGGATATGAGATTTAGAATGAACCACAAAATGAATGAGTCAAAAATGTGGTGATATTGCAAGAAATTAATCATTCTGGGATTTATTAACGAGTGTCATGTGTCAGATATGATCATCTTAATGATTCCACTGTGTTTGACAGTAGTGTGGCCACAGTTATGTCATTTGGGGCACCTCACTTTAAGAAAGATACTAATAATCTGATCAGTACAAGCAAGAAAAACAAGACTGATTAAGTTTAGAAACTATAACTTACGTGGAAAGCTTGAAAGATC
Organism: Caiman crocodilus; assembly: GCA_030014935.1. Lineage (NCBI taxonomy): Eukaryota > Metazoa > Chordata > Crocodylia > Alligatoridae > Caiman > Caiman crocodilus. The sequence continues at coordinate 39,786,312 of JAGPOW010003642.1, forward strand.
TGTGTTTGTTTAGAAAAGGAAGATGAGGGAATTTCAAGTTTTCAGACACCAAGTTTTGAAAGAAGACAGTGCTCAATTGTTCTTTGATCACGGAGAAGAAGGCAAGGAGTGACGATTAATTTTCAGAAAGGGAAATTTATGTTAATCTTAGGAAAATATTTTTAAGTGTGAGGTTAGTTAGGCACTTCAAGCAGGTTATGGTGGTAAGGATATGGACCCCCACATAATGACTGTCCAGAAACGGTAAATGGAAGGGGGAAGGTTGTAATATTAAAATCAATGTCAAAACTAAATTTCTCAGCTTGTGACTAAAGAGCCTGTTGTTAGAAACAGCTGATAAAAAGGCAGCCTAAGTAGCCAGATGCAGCAAGGAGAGAAGATGGAAATTGCAAGATTACAGGTTACCATTCAGAGAGTTACAGGATGGAAAAAAGTTTAGATGAGTAATATGTATATGGAAGAAAACCTGCTAGAAGTTATAAGGTTCAATCCTTAGTTGCTTCATAGAGGATCTCTAGAGAGGGCAGGTCTGGGTTCTTTTTTCCCCTCACCCCTTTCGTGTACAGTATAGGAAGTGATAGCAATGAAAAACAAAGTTAAACTTGGGGAGTCCATAAATTGAGGGCACAGCCTCTAGATTTTTAATTTAGGCAAGAACTCTGAAGAAGGTCAACGCCCAACCTGTCTGGACAGAAAAAAGGTGCAGGGGTGGCAGAAAGACTGTTGTACCTGGCAGGTTCACAAAGGGGCACTACAGACATTGAGCATTCAAATACCTTACTTAAATCCAAGATGAGAAGTTTTTTCCACATTGAAGATGGGGGTGGGGAGGGATTGCTTTATCTTAAACTTAAGTACCGCAGTGGCTCTGGCCCTGACCCGGGGCAGAGCTGTAGCTGCAGCCAGTGCCTGCCCTGGGTTGGAGCTGCTATTGCTACTTGTCTGGGGCTGGAGCTGGAGCTGTTGCCTACATTGCTGCCTGGCCAGCACCAGGGTGGGGCTGGAGTCACCATGTGCTGTGTACCTGGGCTGGAGCCAGAGCCACTGCTTAGCATAAGGGGATGGAGGGGAGAGTGGCTGGAATGCAAATGGCAGAGGGCATGGCCAGCAGGGGGGACAGGTGCTAGGGACGGTATCAGCACTGGGGTGAGCAAGGATAACAGCCTGGCTGCCTGCCTCCCAAGTACCTGCTCCCCTGCTGATGCCTTCCCACTGGCCCCCCACTGTAATGGTAGGGGGAACAAATTTATGATGTGCCTCATGTAATTAGGTTCTACATGAAAAATTACCGCCCCAAAATTATAACTGACACATAAAAGGGTGCCTGTAAAAAGGGAGGGGAAAGAAGAGAAAAGTCTGAGTACTGGGGGAGAGATTTAACTTGATTTTTTTTTTTTATAAAATAGCAATAATGCATTTTTATCATATGAATCCTCCTGAGTCAGACTTGTTTTTGTTTGTGAAGTTCCTAGAACAAGAGATCCTGGCCAGAGGCTGGGGTCTACTCCTGCAATACCAACTATTAAAATCAATGTCAAAACTAAGTAATAAGTACTATGCAGTTAATTTAAACCCCAATTTTAGCTATTTCTTCAATAGGGTCTTACTTAAAAACCAGCCTTTGCTGGATGCTTAACTGAATTCAGCAGAATTTTTATTTATGTAAAATTCCTGCAATTTTGGCATTGAAAACCTAATCTGTTTGCTTTTACAGCATGAAAACAAGAATGGGATAACAACAGTAAACAATAGTAAATTGTGTGCGTTTTTATTATAAATTGTCTATAGTGAAAAGATTGTGTATGAATACATGAATAAGTTACCATGCAGTTATGTTATGTGGACATTGCCTGCATGCGTTTATCCAGTAGTAAATAGAAGGTAATTTATCTTTCTGTTGTGGTGTAAGCTACGTTGTTTACCACAGGTTAATAGCATACATATTTGGGCTAAGTACAGACAGTCAAAAAGCCCAAGGCTGATTCAATTTAATTTTTGCAGGTTATTCTAAGCTGCATAGATTGAACCAATAAATGAGTGAACAAACATTCACTTTTGATTCTGGAAATGCAGCCTTATGCCTATAGCGGTCCAGGCCTGAAGCTGAGGGGCACTAGAGCATGCCTCCATACTCAGCTAGAGCAGACAGTGTGGGCCAAAGCTAGACCACCCACTCTGCAAAGGGGAGTTTGCGGAGGAGGTGCAAAGCTTCCTGGGATGCTGGGGGACTGAGTTAACTTGAATCTGGAGGGAATCTGGGGCAGAAATTCTCTAAACCAATTTAACCTAAATCAGTTAAATCTGATACTACATCCATTCCAGGTTTACCTTAAACCAGTTTCAGCCATTTTGAAAGTGGTTTATGTGCACTGAGCTTCTGTTGTGTTACAGATTTGAACCAGTTTCCAATCGCTTACACATAAACTGGTATAATTTCTGTCCCTAATCTTGCAGTCACTATACAGCAGCGGCTGGTAACCTGTGAGCTACATCTAGTCTGCTGAGCCTTTGAATCCAGACTGCCACGGTGTTCAGGGGTAGGGGGCTCTGCCTGACCTGTGCTCCAATGTAATTGGGCACCCAGGGCTTTAGTGGAGCAAGATTTCTACCATGCTGTGCCACACCACGTAAGGGCAGTGGACAGAAGTGACAGCAGCAGCAGCAAATTTCTAATGCCTGCCCATCTCAGACCTGAGCTACCATTCCAGTCCCATGCTGGAATGTTGTCAATCATTCTTGTAGAGTATTTGGTACACTGGAAGGTCACACTTCATCTCATGGACAGCTGTCTAGGTACCCATACTTTCCCTAGAGTAAAAATGAAAAAAAATTAAATCTAATCAAAGTGGCAATTTTTTTCCTTTTGTCCTTATTTTCCAGCCATATCTTGATGAGTAATGTAAAAAAGTTTACAAATACTTTGGTAGCTGATAGAGAATTTGGAATATATTACTAAATAGAATGTAACTCTTGTTTTTAAATTCACATCAAATTAAATGCAGCTACATTTGTAAATACAGATATGGTACCAGTACTTGGCCCTTTAACACTAATTAAAACAACTTTATTTGGGAGAAACTACATTTTAGGCCAATCACTAAACTTTAGTAAGGATAATTTAGGCCATTGGGTCAATAATAACGGAACTCTGCTTTTTCTTTATTTTAAAAGAAATAAGTATCCCAAAGTGGACTTTAATTAAACTTAATTTTGCGAAAAATGACCTAATTAAATCTTCAGTAATTGCATCTATTTTAAAAATAGAGATTAAAAATACTTTTAATTTAAGCAAATTAATTTTTCAAATGAATCTATTATTGATAGTATTAGAGATCGAGAATTATTAATTCACATAACAGATATGGCTTTAGTATACAAGCAATTTTCTCACTTCTGGAGGGGCCATTTTTAGAAAAGAAAGTTATTTTGTCTGCATATATACAGTTAGTTCTTAGCCAAAGTGCCAGATATATTAAAAGGTCTGATTTGAAAACAAACTCGAGACTTGTAGCCTCTTTGGAATGAATTACTAAGTACATTCTAGGACCATATTTTAAATACAAATGTGGGTTTTTCCTCTGTTTTTTTCAATTTCTTCTATGTGAAGCCATTGCATGGAAATCGAATAGAATAGATTGTTTTACCATGTTTGAAGTCATCAGAAACTTGAGAGATTAAACTAGAGACACTAGTGTAATTTTATTGTCATAGTTTAAAATGTAAAAATAATACAAACATTAGCCTACAGATTATATTTTTAATACTCAGTAACAAAATTTGGGTAAAAAATGGTTCAAAGCCTTAAAAGGTTTTTGATGACAGTTCCTTTTTACAAGTATGCACCATTTTCCTGTCACCGTTCTAAACATCTAATCCACTGGGTTGTTTGGTTTTTTTTTTAGGTATTGAAAATGAAATATCAGTACGTGATGCCAGATGTGGCTCTCATGAAGTTTTTAATGCAAAACAGAATAACCACAATGGGGAATTAAAGAACACTGGGAGAATCAAAAAGGTCAGTCTACTAGACAAAATGTCAAGAACACTTTTTGAGTTGATACATAATTTCAGCATCTTTTAGAAATAAGTTCAGTTCACATGCAATGCCATGTGATCATAAAGAGTTCCACATGAATTTTATTTTTTTGTGAAATACTGCATAACTATTAGACTGAAATAGCCCTTGAATATAAGAAGCCCATGGCGTCTTAACTGTCCTGGCAAAGTTACACTGATTAGAGAGGTATAAAGGTGGCAGGCTAGGATAAGCTATGTATTAGGAAAGAGGTATTTAGCCAAGTTATTCTCAAGTCAGGGAGAAGGCAAGGTAGGGTGCTACCTTAGAGACTAACTGGTTGAATGGCCCAAATTTTTGTAGGCAACAGCATACTTTGTCAGGAGCTATATAGTCTAAAATGCAGTTTTATTCATATAAGTTGTATCCATTCTTGGAGCATGCTACTAGGATTCCTAGATCAGAAAAGTGTTTTTAAGATAGCTGCAACCTTACTCTAGTGCACGGGTTGGCAACCCCTGGCACGTGTGCCAGGCACACGGAACCATTTTTGCTGGCATGCGAGGAAGCACATAAAGAAATTGTTTTTTTTTAAAGTTGTTGCGTCGGCTTTTCTGTGCAGCCACAAGTCCCAGCACCGCGGCAGGTACCGGGGCGAAGCCAGATGGCAGGGAGGCTGTCTGTGCTCTACTGCCCCCTCCCTGTGCTCCCAGGTTGTGTCTTCCAGCCTGGCTGGCCCCTGGAGGGAGCTGCCCAGGTAGGCAGACGCCCTGTCCCACCCGGGGTAGCACTGAGGTGCCAAGTGCTGGGGCCAGGTGATCAGGGCAGGGTCTGGGCGGTGTGGGGGGAGGTGCCAGAGACAAGCCAGCTCAGTTGGGCCCTTAGGAAGGTGGAGACTGGGTGGGAAGTTGGGGCAACCCTGGGGCTCTGCAGGCTCGAGCTGTGGTGGGCAGGCAGGCAGGTGTGCCCAGCAGCACCAGTGGTGGGGCCTGGCCTGGCCCAGACAGTTCCTCAGGGATGGGCCGCAGCCACCCTGTGCATGTGGGGATGCTTGCTGGCCTGGGCAAGATGTCAGGCTCTAGTGGCTTCCCTCTCTGGGATCGGCCTCTCTGCACACTGGGCACAGTGGAGGCAGGGCAGAGCCATTCCTGGTGTAGGGGCCTGTCTGTGGGAGCCCCCTAGAGCCTGAGAACAGCCACCGTAGCTGCCTCAGCTTGCCCGGCTCCCAGCCTTGCCCACCCGCAGCTCCCCTCAAGGGGCCAGGACTGCGGCAGCTGCACTGCAGGCTCCTGGCTGGCTCGGCCCTGAGCACCAACTGCAGCAGCTGCAGCTCCCACTCCCACTATACCCGGCACACGCAGAGACCAAGCAGGAGCCCCCTGAGCCCTGCGTCCTGCCCCAGCCAGGCAGTGTCCCTTTGTGGGCATGATAGCTGCACCCCGTCCCCGCAGAGCTGCACAAGCTGGCTGGGCCCACCTCTAGTGGTGCTGGGCCCCCCGCTGTTGCCTGAGTAGTGGAGCCCTGGGGCAGTCCCTGCTCCCCACCTGACACCAGCTTTTTTTTTTTTTTTACAGTAAAATAGAAAGCAACATTAATGATTATTAATAGTATTAAATATGCAGTACATCCTGCCATGTACCCCCTCCGCCCATTTTGTTTTGTGGCGTGCCGACACTCCGACACCTTACAAGGTTGATATCGTGGTTTTTTCAGCACTCCGGCCAAAAAACATTGCCTGCCCCTGCTCTAGTGTATGTTGACCGCAAGCTGAGTTTTTGGTTGTAACTGTGTTGGTGTAAGGGCATAGGCAGGCAAGGTTCTTTGGTTAGATGCGATATTTTTATTAGACCAACTGAGTAGTTGGAAAAAGGGTTCTTAGCAAGCTTTCGGGAACAGTCACCCTTTGTTAGGCATAGGGAGTCTCTGCTGGTGTGAGGCTCCAAGGAATTCTCATTCCTTGGAGAATTCTATATTTGATTATTTATTCTTTTATTTATATATTTCCCCATTAAAGTATTTTTCTCAGTAAATATAAACTTCCCAGCAGCAAATCAAATTAAAATAAATTACACAAACAAATGTACATAGAAAATTGGTGGAAGGTGGAATCAAGGTAAATAGGTAAAATTTCTTGAGCATGTGAAATTAAATTGAAGAGAATGCTGAGAGAATTCTAAAAATTAGGGCTCCTCTACATGTGCAGATGAAGGTACAATGAGATATAATGCGTGGTCCACATAGTCGTGCCTCCTGCCATGCATGATCCCATCGTGCCTTGTTGCTGGTGCAGGGGAAGCCCATTCTTGTACCAACAAGAAACAAACTCCCATGACTGAGAGTCCCTTCAGTTGAGTGGCTCCACCCCCCACCCTGGGGCTGGGGGATCACAGCTGCTGCAATCTCCCAGCCTTACGGGTTCATGAAGGAGAACTAAGTCGCGCACTTGGGACAGAACAATCCCATGTATGGTCTGGAGACTGACTGTCTAAGCAACAGTTCTGCAGACGAAGACCTTGGGGTTACAGTGGACAATAAGCTGAATGTGAACCAACAGTGTGCCCTTGTTGTGAAGAACGCTAACAGCGTCCTGGGTTGCATTAGTAGGAGCACTGCTAGCAGATCAAAGGAAGTGATTCTTTTCTTTTTGACACTGATGAGGTTATACCTGGATTACTGTGTCTGGTTTTGGGCCCCACACTGTAAGAAGGGTGTAGACAAATTTTAGAATCCAGCAGATAGCAACGAAAACAGTTAAGGGGCTGGGTCATATGATTCATGAAGAGAGGCTGAAGGGACTGGGCTATACATGTGCCCAATGTCTGATCTGATGTTCTAAGAACATGTCGGAGCAGACTTGATTAATCAAGTTTGTTGAAGCATGCTAATTGGCCGTGGTGTCGTGTATTTGGCATCCCTGTGCTTCAAACTGTTGGCAGGGTGCTTTAACTAAAGCTTATCAAATGAGCCTGCACCACCATTTTGAAGCATGGGATGCTGAATGCACAAGGTGTTACATGTGCTTTAATTAGCTCCTGATTGCAGGTTGTGATTGTGGTGTTATTTTTCAGATGGTGCAGCACATTGTGAAAGATTGCCCAGTTATATCATGTAATGGTGATCTAAAATCAATCCATGGAGCTACCTCTAAAGCAGTCGAATGGTTATCAAATTTAGATATTAATCTATGAATGTTGTAATACTAAAATGTCATATGAAAGAAGTAGTAGTAGCTTCGTGAGAGCTTTAATTAACGGCCCCCTCCCTACTCCGGAGCACATTTAAAGACACCCATTTAGTCTGAGTGGGGATTTAATAGCAGTCTTCTACTACCTTTTTAGTGGTTCCAGAGAGGATGGAGCTAAACTGTTCTGTGGTGGCAGATGACAAAACAAGAAGCAATGGTCTCAAGTTGCAGGAAGGGAAGTTTAGATTAGATATTAGGAAATACTTTCTCACTTGGAGGGTAGTAAAGCGCTGGAACAGGTTACCCAGAGATGTTGTGTAATCTCCATCCTTGGAAGTTTTTAGAAACAGGATAGACAAAGGCTTGGACTGGATGATATAGTTGGGGATGGTCCTGCTTTGAGCAGGGAGTTGGACTAGATAACCTCCTAACACCCCTTGCAACCCAAATTTTCTATGTTTCTATGAAACCCACAGGGCTGCAAGACTGTAACTGCCACAATTCTCTAGCCTCAGGTAAGAGAAACCACTGGGGCTGCGGGATCTTGGATGTCATGATTCCCCAGCCTCAGGGGTGCATGAAGTATGGCAGTCACAACTCTGCAGCCCTGAGGGGTTTCATGGATCCCCAGGGCATCTGCGCCCCCCAGCTGCCAAGACCCACCTGGTCCCAGCACCCAGTGTCTGCAACTGTTGGGTTCTGAGTCCCCATATTGCCAGGACATACAAGTCCACAGCTGCTCAGGCTAAGAGTCACCTCTGTTCTGGGACTCCCAGCCCTGCCTAGGCATGTTACATCCCCGTGGCTGGGCACCTCTTTAGCTGACAGGGCTCCCACTTGCAGGAGAGACCCCTGCTACATATGCAAATTAAAACTGAATAGAAGCCAGCTATAAAGTTAATACATATTTTCAAGGTTTAACTTTATAGCTGATTGGACCTTTTACAGCAAGATAGCTACTTTGCATATGTAGCTGGTTCCAAGTTTATTATGAACATGATCCCTATACCATATAGAGGGAGACTCAGTCAGCTAAAGTGGTTAAAAATCTTGGACCAATGTTCTGCTATGAAGCTATTTGAAGAATTTTGGACAAAACGGCTGATCAAAGCTATTTTTCTTCTTTGCTAAAATATTTAGAAGTTGCAGTTATTAGATAACTTCCATATTATATGCTTCTTGTGGAGGCAGGGTACCAGACTAGATAAACTGGTAATCTGTTCTGGAATAAAATTCTGATTTTACTTCCTATCTTTGTTCATACTATTTGATTCTTTTCTTAGCTGTTCACTTGCATTCTTTTTCTAACAGAAGTATAACAAACTTGCTGCAACCTCTTGTTGATGCCTCAGAAGGTTTCTTGTCCTGACTGAATCATTTAATTTCTTGTCACTGAAGTCTGGCAAAAGTGCAATATGCAAGTCTTTTGTGCTCATTAGGAATCAGGACATTGAACCTTAAAATAATGCTCTGTCAGATTTGTTGCTCCAGATTTATTTGTTCTTTAGGAGAGAAGACGGGTTATTTAATTGTTGTCTTCAAATACTTAAAGGATAGCTATATAGAGAATGATAAGACTCTTCTCTGTGGCTACAGGGGTCAGGGCAAAGAGTAATCATTTTAAATTGCAGCAAGGGAAATTTAGGCTGGATATTAAGAACTTTCTCACCATGAGAACAGTTAAACAGTGGAGCGTTACCTAGAGAGATGGTGGAATCTCCATCCTTGGAAATATTAAAGAGCAGGTTAGAAAAACACTTGTCTAGAACGGTTAGACAAGGATAGGATGATGTTGCCCTGAGTATGGATTAGACCTCTTGAAGTTCCTTCTTTCCATACTTTTCTGTGCTTCTACTTCTATGAGGTTTTTACAAACAAATTACAATGCAGGGGGAGGGCAAAATACAGCCTGTAGGCTGGATCTGGCACACCAAGCCATTTTATATGGACCACGGGGCTCCTCCAGAAAAACAAGTATTACTGGATTGCAGCTGCCCTTTTGAAAGCTGATGGGAGGCAGGCTTTCAGAGGTCATGCACTGACTAGGTGGACTCTATGCTTCCACCTCCAAGGGGCTCCTTGCACTCCATCTGGGAACCCCAGATGGGGGCACCAAGTGCAATGACGTGCAACTGGACAGCAGGTGAGTAGTGATGGGAACTCCTATCTACAGGAGGGAGAGGTGAGGTGGGGTTTGTGGGTAGGTGTGGACCCCCCTGCTAGCAGAGGCTGCTGCAGCAGCAGCAGGTGGTGGGCCCTTGGGGCTCTCCTAGCCTACTGCAGGCACAACCCCCAGTGGCACATAGCTCTAGCTGAATCTTGGGAGCTGCTTGTGGTGGCACAGAGCCCACCTGCCATGGCCCGTCTCTGTGCCAGTACATGGATCTCCTGGCACTGCAGGAGGAAGCTGTACACCATAGGGCTAAGCTGGGCCGGTTCTGTACCTCCACGCGGGGCTTCCAGCACTGTAGTGGAGAACAGCCCATGAAGACATGCAGCCTGCCTGTCCCAATGTTGCGTGACTCCCCACAGCTCCTTGTCCACATGCCATTGGGTTGGGTGTGCTCTGTGCCTTCAAGTGCAACTCGCTGCTGGAGTGCTGGAAGCCCCACATGAAGGCATCCAGCCAGATGGCGCACGGCTCCTGGCTGTAGTACCAGGAGCCTCTGTGGGGGCCAAGAAACACTGGCGGAATGGGGTCGCTGATGGAGCAGAATTGAAGTGCTAGAGACGCAACGGTTGTTGGAAGTAAAAAAAAAAAACTTTATTTACAGTCCGTACACTGTAGGCACATTCCTTGAAGTTACAGAACTTAAACGGAACACAGGCTCATTGAAGCTCACATGCAGGGTATGGGGCGTCAGATGATTCCAGCGGGGCGTCGGCGTCGGTTGATCAGGCCTCCTTCATGTCTTGGAAACGCACGTGGGGATCTCTCCTCATGCACATCCGAGCTCTCCTCCAATTTGGGCAGGCAATGCCCAAGCCTTTTATGTGGTCAGCGAGCCAATTGCTGACTGACATATTTGCCTAATTTACCATGAGCCAATCATAAGCACGCACTCAGTGGTGCAGCTTCAAGGTTTTGGCGGGCTCTGATCCTGCACCGAGTCTTTTTCCCGCATTGCAAGGGTAATCCCTGCACCCGTGCTTGCAATGTGCTTAACACAGCTGTGCCGAGGCATTTCGTTAACTGTTTTGTACAGACAGCCTCATGTACTGGCATGGAGCCAGCCTGATCTGGATTGAAAGCCTGTGCTAGCGGACCAGGCCCAGCAGGCTCTGTGCCGTCATGTGCAGCTCCTGGGATTCAGCAGGAGTTGTACACCACTGGTGAGCTCTGCGTGCCATGAGCCAGAAGCACCCTTAGGGCCTACCACCTGCTGCTGTCACTGGAGGCAGGTGCTGTGCGCTTGGGGGCGGGAGGGGCACACACCTGCAAAACCCACCCACATCCACAATCCTTCACAAACCCCACACCCCCCTATGAATCTCTCCCACATACATGCACCCCACCCACCCCTACATGATATACAAGAGTAAGACTTTATTTTAAAATAAATATTGTGTTCATTGTCTAGTGTAACAATAGTATTGCAAGAAGTGTGCTGGGGAGAGCAGAGGGGAGAACAACAGCAATAAAATAGATTTGATTTTTCAGATTAAATAGAATATTTACATTAAATATGATTTTTACTTTTTATTATTAAATAATATTTACTCTTTTGCTACTAAAAACTTGTTTTTAACTTAAATTTCCTTTCATTAAGGTTGATGTATGAAAGGTCCAGCCCCTAACAACTATGACATTTTTTCCTCTATTTTAATACAGCATGCCTTCCAGCAATCTAAATTTACGTACTGAAGTGGCATGAGTTGCTTAATCATTCTTCTAAATTACATTATAGTGAAAAAGTGTGGTTCTTCTATATGTGGATCCTATTGCTCTAGTTATAGAAATCCTTTTAGAAATGTAGTCTGTTAAAGCCATGACTTCAGCTTGTAAAAAACAATATGGGAAGCGCTATTAAATTGTAGTGAGCTTTCCCTGAAACTTAATTCGGAATAAAAGTCTGATAAGAAATATTTTCACTGGTCATAGGAGTATTACTTTCTCAGGAAAGAAGATTCTTGCAGTAGCTTTTCCTTTAGTTAAACTTTGAAGATAACTGTCTTCAGGTGACAGTGTATCAATTACTGTTTAGGATTTAAAATATAAGTAGTGTAAAAGACATGACATTAAAATAGGAAAAATAAAGGACTTGACATATAACTGACAGTAATATAAATGACAGTTAAGCGTTACAGTTATTTGATTGTATTATTCTACGTATGCTAAAACAGACCAAGAATTGTATGATGTCATAGTGTTATCTCTAACTCTTTCACAAGCTTCAGACTCCTCATACAACTTGTATTTGTTACTGTTCGGCTTTTCTGAGCTGGTCTTAAAACAACAATTCAAATCTAGGGTGGTTTTACTACAGTATTTTTGTATCTGGATTACAAATTATTCAAGTTCATGTATCCTTCATTTATCTCTATCACTAACAGGAATTGAATTAAAAGGAGAGTTTATATTCATAATTCTGTCCAAGTCATGTTTATTGGGTTGCAAGAACTGCAAGCTGCTCCCAAATTCAAAAATAGGAGAGATTACAACCACCTCTAACTTCAATAGTATCTGGAAGTTCAGTGATTTTGTTCACTGATTATTAGGTTAATTGATGATTAGGATTATTTTAGGTGGGTAAACGTGGGGAGAGTATAAAACCTTTTGTGGGGAGTGTATTAAAGAGCTTTTCATGTTCCTCTTTAAGGAATCAACTTTAATTCTCTGCAAAGCAAAGAGTTATGTTTTCAAATAGGCTGTGCTATAAGAGACAAAGTGTGTGTTAATGTCAGCAAGTGATTTTCCTGAATCTTTGAGGTGTGTGGAAAGAGAGAGCCAGGACAAAATAAATTCTTTGAATGTTGCAGTACATTTTCTCCTTGTAAGCACCACCTGGGGTGATGAGGAACAATGGTCATAAACTGATGGAGAATAGGTTTAGGTTGGAGATCAGAAGGCAATATTTTACAGTTAGGGTGGCCAAAGTCTGGAGCCAACTTCCCAGGGAAGTGGTCCTCGCCCCTACCTTGGACATATTCAAGAGCAGGCTGGACGATCACCTGTCTGGGGTCTTGCAAACCCAGCGTTCATTCCTGCCTGTGGCAGGGGATCAGGCTACATGATCTGTTCAGGTCCCTCCTGACCCTAGCGACTATGAAATATGAAAGAATTCAAACCTGTTTGTGGTAGCCATGTTGAAGGGTTATTGGTTGCCATTTTTATGGGTTATAATTTTTTATTTATGTTTTTTGACTGTGTGGCGATCAATGCTTCCTATCATTATCAGAGGGATATTTTAATTTTTCCAATTAGCAAAAAACCTGCATTCCTTCCCCCCCCCCCCCCCCAAATCTTGTTATCAGATTTGTTTGGCTGTCTGGCTGGAGAAAAGACTTCTCTTCCATGCTTTTCACTGAAGAGATTTATTTTATTCTGACTCATTCAGATTGCTTAAGGGCTTTTTGATTAAACAGGTATTATACCCCATTTTCCTGGAAAAGGTAAAGTCACAGGTTCTTCTGATATTTGCTTACATTTTACACCTAAGTCAGGGTTGAGATGAAAGCAGACTGCATTATGTAGAATCTCCTCAATTCTGGGCTCATTAAAAACAACAAAACCAACCCCCCTCTCATTCCCCCCTCTATACACAGCCTTTTTCAAAGGAGTGTCTCTTTAAGATTTTGCTACTGTATCAATAGGAATTTGATAAAGGTCTTTTTTAATACTACAAAATGTATTTTGATTAGTAGAATGAGCTACTTTAGATGTTAACGTGAGAAAAGAGTTAAGTGTGGTGAGGGATAATGAAAATCGTATCTTTTCAGATGGACAAGACAGCATGCACTTAGTTGAAATTCCTTAAGGTTTGTTTTTAAACAGCTTCATATTGGCATGAATGCTTGTAGCTCTTGGATTTGAGTGAAGGTACAATTGTTAATGTTGCACTTATGAGGGGGTTTTTTAAAGGAAAGGGATTTTATAACAAAAGTCTAAGCTTATACTGTGGAGAAACTGGTTATGAAGTAGGCTGCTCTGGTTTCTGTTATCAGAGTATATAACTGGGGAAAATTATTTACAGCAAAAGCTTTTAGAATGTTGTGAAACTTCTGCCTTTATAAAAAAGATAAGGTGTTTGGCCAGAAAGGCAAAGAAAGTACAGGTTGCCCATATTTGAAATGTGTCATTGTGGTATGACTTAGATATAAAAAGCTTTTACCATGGTAAATATAGTCTAGTCAGATACATTCAGGTTTTGTCTTCCACTTAAAAATTACAGAAATTAAGTATCATGGTTAGAAATAAAGCATTTTTGGTACTAGAGACATTAGACTCTAACTTAAAATTAGAAATTATCTTATTTTAAAAAACAAGAAAGAGATGGGGAACATTAACATTTCTTTATCATTCTTATTAGGAAAACATAAATAAGTTTCAGAGCAGCATAGTGGTTTAAGGGAAAAAAGTACTTAAGGTCACATGTGGAGAGAAGAGCATGGATGACACTTAAAATATGTTGTTATTGGGTGCTGAGGAAAGGGGTGATGTTGGGAATGTGAATTTCCTGTATCAAGTGGATGTGATGTATCTATTGTTGCAGGAATCTGTGTGAGGGAAACTAATTACTGAATTGAACAATAACTTTTTTTAAAGTAAAATTTAAGGCAGCAGATGGGTGGAGGTGGGTTCACACTCAATTCAGAGAGCAGAAACTCAAGTCTTTTGGGTGTTTCAGTTACAAATCAGCAGTTGAATTAGAGGTTGAATTAAAAAAAGAGAAATTATTTCTATGGGCAAGATGCTACTTATACTATTGTTATAACCAAAATGTAACTGTGATAATGTTTTTAAAGATTTCAATGTGTGGAGTATTGCCTTCATTCAAGAACAATGTCTAAATCTAAGAACAGTCCTTCATTTATAAATTTGAATTGAGTATACCCTTAAATAATGTGAATTCAATATAATGTCTGAGTGGCTGGGCACTGCAAGCTTCTCAACAGCATGTGCCATGCCACACCACACCATATAGGCATCTCCTCCATACTACACGGCAGGCACTGCCAGTGCCCCCATTCTGCATGGGGTCCCTGAGTCCTCTGGGCTATGGACTCCCATGGCCCCATAGACAATGCTGCTCCAAACCAAACACGTCTATGGGCAGGAGCAGAAATCAAAAGCTGGAGAAGGGAAAGGTAGATCAGAGACCCCAGTAGAAGCAGCAGGAGAGAGATTGGAGGAGCAGTGACAAGGCCAGCAGTTGAGGGGGGAGCTGCAAGTTAACCCTTAGGGAGCTGCATGCTGCCTTTGGGCCACTGGTTAGAAGTAGCAGCCTTTGATATCTCCAATATGCTGCTGCATTGCAGTAATGTTGTATTGTGAAGCCTTATGATTCAGACTCATGATTCTTATTAAACTTTGGATACAAGAAGCATATTGTGCTCTCCCAGCATGCCACCTCCTACAGAATTTCATGGTATAATTTTTTTCACCTCTGTATTCTACTCTCTACCCTAACTATTGTCATTTTTAGTACCCTGCCCAGGGCCACCCTGCCGTTCAGTGGAAGAAGCAAATTTATCAAACTTTATAGTCTAAAGCAGTGGGTCTAAACCTTGTTATACTTGAATTATCCTTTATTAGACTCAAGGCATCCTTCAGAAAAAGCCATCTCTTAGCTTTCACTTGTTGTATGATTACGGTGAAAAAAATTCTACTGTTGCACAGAATTCAAAAAGACCACAACAGGACAGAAATATTTTTATTCCTGCAGATTACTATTTGAAATTTCTGGGTTTATCTTTTAAATCTTGTTTGCATGCTTAACAGTGATAATTTTGTGCACCACCTTTAAACGTCTCCCTGTTTGGAAATCACTGGAGTTCTTATTACCTTTAATTTAAAGTAAAATCCTTACTGATGTTAATGGAAGGACAGTACAGAAATTAGCAGTAAAATTCAAGTGTTGTGGGGAAAAAAATAAATGGGCCTTTTGTTTCCATTTATTCAGTACCTTATTGTTATATCGAGTTTGAGGTCGTAATTAAAATATCACGCCAGAAAATCCAGGAGTGTATGCCAGAGCGCTGCAAATGGTTTGGCAGTGAGTCACTGAAAAAAAACCCAACAATTTCTCCTTTTGGCTTTGGAAACCACCAGAAGGAAAAATGGCTGCTGGTTAGATCCTGCCATTTCGGATACTGAACTTTTGGAAAATGCACATCCTATGTAAACTAGGTGATATCTGACATTACTCTGCAGCCCGGAAATCCTCTAGTTTTTGTAATTGCATTCTAAATGAAACTTGCTGTAAATCAACCTGAACAAAAGACTTCCTAAGCCTTATTTAATTATCAGTTGACATACTTTTTGCATTAATAGACTTCTGAGTGACTTAATGAGCATTTTTTGCACTCATTTAAATTAACACTTTGTGAGGACATAGTGTGTGTTGAAAGGAATTGGTGGTCCTCAGTACAGTAACAAGGACAGTGCCAGCAATATACCATCATGGCCATTCATGCACTACACTGGGTGCTAGCTTGCTGAGAGGTTTGAGGAGGGCACAGCTGCTGCTCCACAACTAAGGTGCTTGGGTACTATGGTAATGCACATAATATATAATAATCTATTAAGAGGTTTGTTTTTTATTTTTACTTGTGCTGTATTACTCATCATGCATAGTTATATACTTCTCTTTTTACAGAACTTAAAAGTTGCTTTATTGCAGGTTTATGAGCTTTGAAATCAATTGATTTAAATTTTGAGTATAAACTGAAGCATTTTATTTTTAAAACAAAGTTGGAAGTCAATGTGGGTGGGAGAGATGTATTAATATCAAGCAGGGTTGTAAAATCTAACAGAGAAACTGACTTTTAAAGCAGAAGTTGTATCTTTTTAAATGATTCTTTATTCCTGGTTTATGCTAGTTTTCAAACTGTACATATATATTTTGTTAAGCAAAGCACTGCTGTAGTATTACGGTTATATTGACTTAACAGCAAACCATCAAGTTAATTAACACACCAGAGCAGGAGGTTCTGCTGTGGAGGTACATGAGAGTATAGCTTCACACATTTAAACAGTTAAAAAAAGGGAAGGAGTTTCAGTATTTCAACTCTGGTAGTATGGTATTTATTTTTAAAGTATAGCTATAGGAACATTAAATAGCTCCCATTTAGCTTTAAACATAATGCTTTTGTTTATATTGCAGTTAAGAAACAGATTTAAGCATGCAGAGCCTTCTTCCATATTATTTAGACACAGGGGTAGTCATTTCAGAGATCCTGGTTTTCTCTGATTAAAAAAAAAGAACCTCAATTAAAAAAAAGTTTACCCAAATTCCACATTTTTCTGAGATTAAAATGAAATGCCACTACTATATGTGTGTGTGTGTGTGTGTATATATAACCCTGGGTGCGACACTATCCACGCCTTCAACCGAATAGTGGGATCCTGGGATACCCAGTAGCCAGTGGCCTTGCCCAGTTCCCTGGGTAGCTGCTGCAGGGTCCCCGAGCAAGAACCTCCCTTACAATCAAACAGCTGTGCAGACCATTATAAAACTATGTACAGTATTTAATTAGTTGCAGAGTAATACATAACCAATGCAATAGAACAAATGTTGCATTGCATGACCTGGTGATAGTGGCTTAAGGGTTAGTGCTTCTTGGATACACATTGCACTAGGGGGAGGTATACAAATTACCCACAATAAATAAGGAACCAATAATACTCCAACTAATAAACCATCAAGAACTTATTTACACATCTATAACTTGTACACTGGGTACTGAGGACTCCATGTGCACCGCCCCTGGCGGGGTGTCTCAGGGAGCAGGACTGCATATGTATCCCTAAACAGGCTTTGTGGGCAGTCCCTGGTGCTGACATCCCTCACACAAGCTCCAGGGGTCTCAGTGCAGCATGCAGTGGCTCCTCCCTTGCAGTCCCTACAAGAGAGCTGATTCCTGCCCAGACCTCTATAAAATTAATTTGGCGTTGTGTTTTGTTTTGGTTTGGGGCGGGGGTGGGGGTTAAGGAATTGGTAGAAGCCTGCAAGGGAAACATATCATCTAAAGCCAAATAGGACAGGGAGTACAAAACAGAGAATGTTGTTCTTGCTTTCTGTGTTTATTCTTAACTGGACTTTGTGAATGTAAGATAGCTTCCTGGTTTTATACTGTCACTGGCATGATTCCCTAACTAAATCTGATACAGTATTTATGGTCATCCTTTCTGAACGCAAAATATGGAAGGTTCAGTTCTATTATCTGGCTTGGTATATGAGGACCACCTGAGGTACTCTGTTTCTATCCCTAAAATAACTCCTCTCTAGTAGGCCATGCATTAGAGCTAGTAGGGGAGTATTTGGACAAAAGTATTGCATACCAAAAGATGGTATTAATTGCTTGACAGCCTGTGTTTCTTGGACAAATTCCACTTGGCCTGAGGACAAAGCGAGATCTAACTTCCTTAGGCCTTAAAACCAGAACTTAGCTAGTGATAAATTTAAAATATTATTGTTATCAAATAACTTTTTATTGTGGTTGTATTTCTTCTTGGGAGTTGGCCTATAAAACAAATTGAGCATTCACTTTGTAGTTTTTTACCAGATGGTGTGATGTTCTGTTAGAAACAAAAATCAGGATTCTTGGAAAGTACTGTGATGGTTTTAAACCTTCTTCAAGGAACACCTGCTCAAACTTAACAATAAGTGAACATATTTTGAGAGTATCTCTTGTGGTGTTAGATTAGTTCACATACAGGAAGTCTCACATTGTTTTAAGTATTGGCAAGGTTTAGAAATGCTCTTTCCTTTAAAGTATTGAAATACATGTTTTATATTTCATGTGATTTGGAAAAAATATAGCTGCTGGCAGACTCTACAATGAAATACTTAATGCAACTGTGTATATAAGAAAATGCTTAAAGGGCCTGCAGTTGCCTAATATATAATATGGCATGCAGTCCAAATTTAAAATATAATTCAAAAGAGTAATCTTCTGTTTAAAAATACAAATATGCAGCTCTTTAGAAATCAAAGATTAATGATGAATAAAATGCCACCTTTTCCAGTGTTTTTAGAAGCAGTAATCCTGGTATAAACGTGCATTAGAAACTCATAACGATGCTTCCCAGATGCTTTTTTGCTAGTTAAAATGAAACTGTTAACTCAAAAAATATTTTGTAATAAAACCAAAATGTAAAATAAAACAGACAAAAGTAGTGTAGATGAAAATAAATTGTATAAAAGGGGGTTAAAAGGGAGCAAAAGCAGTTAACTTGAAAAATGTAGAACTGAAAATTAAGATGCATAATTTGGCTCAATTTCCACTGGGTAACCATCTTAAAGCACTCTCTGTCCTTGTTGAAGTAATAAAACAAAATGCTGTCTGCTTCACTAATGATCCTTGACTTGCATAAATGTTTGCTTTTGGTTGAAGATGGAATAATTCTTTAAGAGGGAGAGAAAATAGTTTGGTTTTTAGGGTGCATAATCACAGGCTTAAGGTCTACAGGGTCCAAAGTCTACACGTTCGTCAATGAGTTTTTGGTCCTGCACATTAAATTTAGTATCTCTAATGGGGGGTACTATATGAAAATGCATTAGGCTGCCCTAATGTACAATAGTGGAGGCACATGCTTTTTTAGTGATGCTTAATGCCCAGTAGCCTATTTTTACAGCACATTAATGTATTAGCACGGTTTTTGATGTGACACACTAATGCACAGTAAAATAGGCTACTGTACATTAACCTGCACTTGCAGACCGTAAGCCTCGAAGGTTGCTTACAGGTGAAAAAAAAAAAATCCGAAGTGGTGCTTTACTTTAAACTTATCATGTGCTACACCTCCTTCTCCCTCACTTCTGTCCTCCTCCTTTCCCTCTCTCCCATTGTGGATGTATGGGCATCAACACAAGTTAGGCTGCAGTCCCCCAGCATCACAGGATGCATTGTGGCTCCCCACTGATCCCTCCTGCCCCAACAGCGTGGTCTTGCCTCTGCTCCAGCTGAGCTGTGTGGTCCCACCCCCAGGCTGTCACGGAGCTGAGGCAGCAAAGCCTCTGTTTTCCACCCCAGCCAGAGGTGACACAGAGGGTAGGTGCGGGAGGAAGGGGAAATGGTCCTCAGCCCCTGTTACCAGATTTGCCCATCACTTTGGGGTGTGCTCATTTATTAAGGATACGTTTCTAGGGTCTTTGTAATTCTGTCAATGTGCTGCTTGTGTTACTTGTGTTTCTATACACAGCTCTCTTGTATTTATCTCTCTTCTGCAAGTTCTCACTGCCAATGAAGCTATCTTGCAGGACCCAATTTCAATGGAGCTGGGTTCCTCCAGTCACTAAATCAAGCCATACACACACAGATACACACAGATTAATGTGACATGCCTGACCGAACCAGGTTTATCAGCATGGACAGGCTGACACCTTCATATGCCAAGAATCAGTTCATCAGAGCAACAATAAATTGCAGTCAGACACAAGCACACAGGTAAACAGAATACTTCTTAATCCAGCTGTGTGTCCAGCTGACACCCTCAGGGGCCAGCATTCAGTTCATTAGGGTATGTCTGAGCCAAACTGGATCAATCACCCTGTACAAGCTGATCCCCTTATGTGTTTCAAACTCAGCACATCCCAATCTTTAGCCCCTTGATGAGCAGACTCCACAGTATTTTTGAGCTTCACAGGGATCTTTAGCTTAGATAAAAGAAGCATTGCTGCAGAGCAAGTGGGGAAGGAGAAGTAGAAAACGAAAAATATACCCAGTTACTACTAGTTTGAGTATAAAAGTTATTTTTTGCTAAGTATATGAAACATATAATGGTACTAGTAGTAATAGACATGCAAAGGAAAACAAAAACAATTACAATACTACCCTGGTTTCACTGAGTATTAGCGGAAACTTAGCTCAAGCTTAACTAATACAATTCAGTTTCAGAAATCTATGCCTAGAGAGAGAAAAAAGAAAAGAGAGAGAGAGAGCAAGAGCTGGGATCTCACCAGTCCAAAGCACTTGAGTTCCAATGCTGCCAGGTAAAGTTCTTAGCACAATCCTTGACAGTAGATGATCTGTTTCTTATAGCTTCTTAGGAACAACAGTGGATTGTGTCAGAGTGACTTCTCCATTTGAAGCACACTTTGCTGCTTTTTTTTACAGGTTTTTATACCCTCAGTTCAGCTTCTTCAAAGCATTTTTTATAGTGTAAATAATTGTCTTTTCTATTGACAAGAGGTTATTTGGTTTAGAACGTCTCAAGGAACTGATTAACAACCAGGAGAAACATAAGTTTTTAAGGAGTAACCAGACACTTAGGAGCCAGCTTGAAATTCCTGTGGATAGCAGATATACTGGATGGGATACCTCATTGTTTCTTCAGAAACCATACATAGTTTGCAGCATCAGTGTTTTGGATTTTTACCTGTTGTGAACAAGCCTAAGCTTAGCATGATTTTTCATAATTTTTGTGGGGAGGACTTCCACCAGTCATCCCAGGAAAAGTTTGACAACACTTGTGGTTAGGGCTCCAATGGGCTGGACACTGTGATGTTGAGGCAAAGAGACAGAGTCAGAGTGGGTATGCCCAAATGTTGCCCATACCCCCTCTGACTCTGTCTCTTTGCCTCAACATTCCCTAAGCTGGCAACCGCGTTTTAGTCAAACAAGTTTAAGTAGGACTCCCAAAGTGGGCCTGGGGAATGTACTGCCTGAGATGCCTATTAAACTTTTACTTCTGCTTAGAGGTGGGGGGAAGTCCTTTGTAAATCCAAATTAAAATTGGTCTGATAAATGCTGAGCTGGGTGTGTGTAAATGTGGGTTGATTAGCATTTGGAGCACAGATTCCCCATCATGCAGTGCTTCCCTGCTTCTCTGGTCCCAGAATTCACTGCGGTCTTTGCTTTGGGCATTCTGTTCTCCATCTTTCATGTAAATGAGTTGTCATCTGGTTCCATCATGCATGCAAATGAGACCTAGGGCAGTTGTTTCACTCTTGTCACCCTTATCTGGAGGGCTTTAGGTGCGTCTCCTACTGCATTTTCATTGTCTTTTGTAATCAGTTCGTGTTCAGGTAGAGGAGAGGAGGAAGGTGGAAATCTTTGTGAGTCAGACCCACTATGTTCTGTGTCAGAGTTCCCCAAGAACACAGAGCTGAGAGGTAACACCCCCACCAGCCAGGGTCCACTCAGTGGGGAAGGGGGAAGCCCCCAAAGCAGAGTCTTCCTCCTTGCAGAGTCCAGCTCTGCCAGGCAGTGAACATCCCAGCCCCAGCCCCTCACCAGTCCCCCACCTCTCAGCTTCTGGGGGTGGGGCGGGGGAATAGGCCCCCCATTATCTTCCCCTCAGCCCAGCATGCACAGCAGTTGAGGGTTAGGAGGAGTCCCTCATGGCAGAGAGGCAGGAGTCTGGCGAGGGGATGAGGCTGGGACATTTGCTGTCTGACAGAGCTGGGCAGCCTGGTGGAAAAGCCCCTGCCTTCAGACCTTGATCAGTGCAGACATCAGCCTGCCTTGGCTAACAAAAGAGTGAATGAGAATTCTGTTTGTTAACAGTCTAATCTATGCAGTTTAAGAAACCTGTGTAGATTGGATGATTCCATTTGAGGTACTGTGCTTAGTCGCAAAGGCTCTAATGCCTCCTGATTATAATCTTCATTATACTAAATTGTATTTCACTTATTCGCAGCAAGAATAGATTCCCACCCATGGGATAAACTAGGATTACCTAGAATTCCTAATTGCTAGACTAGACTTGATTTGTTGAATAGACATAGAATCATAGACAATTTGGACTGGAAGGGACCTTAGGGGGTCATCTAGTTCAGCCCCATGCTTAAAGCAGGATTACCCCAGACTAGACCACCTTAAACAATTTTTCATCTGACCTTCTTTTAAAGACTTCCAAAAATAGATCTTCTATAATCTCTCTGAATAGCCTCTTCCAATGCTTAGCCACTCTCATAGGGAGAAAGTTCTTCTAAATATCCAACCTAAATTTCCCTTGCTGCAGTTTAAGAACATTTTTCTGCAGCCACAAAGAAGTGTATCTCTATAGTAGTAGTATAGTATAGTTGTAACTACCCGTTTAAGTATACAAGCTGTTGTCAAATCCCACCTCAGTCATTCTTTTTCCAAACTGAATGATCCCAGTTCTTTCAGTTTTTCCTTGTATTTCATGTGTCTCAAAACTTGAATCAGGTTTGTTGCTCTCTGTTGGATTCTTTTCAACTTGTTCACACCTTTCTTGAAGTGCAGTGACCTAAACTGGACACAGTATACCAGGTGAGGTTTCACCAGTGCCAAATGAACAGAAGAGTCACTTCCCTTGACTTGCAAGGGTTGCTTCTACTAATGCAGCCTAGTATTCTTTTTTTAATTTTTGTTATTTATTTTTTTGCAACAAGAGCACACCGTTCATATTCAGTTACTCATATTCAGTCTATGGTTGTCTGTTACTCCCAGGTTCTGCAGCCTAACCAGTACTACAGCCTATCTCATCTGTATTTGTACATTTGATTTGTTCCAGCGCACATGCAGAACTTTTCACTGGTGCTTATTGAGTTTCACGTGATTAATTCTGGACCAGTTCTTCAGTTTACAAGGTCTGCAACTTTACCATGCTTGGTGCCATATACAAATTTGATAATGTGCACTCTATCCTATCCTTCAAATCATTAATGAAGATATTAACTAATACCAGACCCAAGACAGAACTTTGAGGAGCCCCACTCAGTGCTATCTACAATATCAAGCCATTGGTAACTACTCCTGGAGTGTGATGATCCGACCAGTTTTGTATCTTCCTTACAGTACTGTCATCTAGACTCTATTCTTTAATCCACTAATGATAATGTCATCAGAGACCAAGCTAAAAGCCTTATTAAATTCAAGATATATCATATCCATTGCTCTCTACCCCACCAACAGGGAGCCTTGTCATACAAGGAATTTGGGTTGGTCAGGCATGACTTGCTCTTGATGAATCAGTGTTAACTGTTGCAAATCAGCCTATTTTCAGTTTCACTGATAACTTGCTCCATGATTTTTCTAGGTATCATAGACAGACTGTCTGGTCTGTAACTGCCTGGATCCTCCTTGTTCTCCTTCTTCCCTTTTCAATAAATAATAATTTTGTAGTGGTGGGGCATCAGTGATCACTGATAAAATAGGTCTTTTTTTAATTCTATGATTCATTACTGAGCAAGATGCAGAGTGAGTTTCTAATGTGTTGCTCTTTACAACTAGCCTTAAACTGATTTACAGTATTTCAGACTTTCTAGAACTCAGAGGAAATTACTGATGGTGGTTGGAAAGAATTGGGGAACTTTGTTTGACATGGGCAAGATATGGGAAGAGGGTAGAAGAGCCAGTTTTTGTTTTGTTTTTTTGTTTTGTTTTTTTGTGGAGCTGTAGGTTTCTGCAATTTTTTTGTATTACATAACTGTTTTAAGTAACTTATAAATTATCTTTAAAAAAAATCCTTCTTTCATGTTTTCCACATACTTTTAGTACATTTGTGTGTTTGAGTATTTATGTAAACAGTAATACAGTGCTTCATTGGTATTTTCTTGAACATGCCAGAGATGGAGCTTTTAGCCTCATTTCTAGGTCTAGAAAATGTGGCAGAGCAGAAACAGGTCAGTGGGCCATGGTTTTAGGTTTTGTTCTCAAAACCTACACACAGTATTAGTTATAGGCAAGATGTACTTTTACATAAGCAGAAGCAGTATAGACATACCCCTATGTAAGACTGTTGGTGCATTCATTTAAGTGCTGGAATATGCTAGCAGATAAAAGAAATGGTAGAAATTGTAACTTGATATTGCCTTTCCTAGTGCCATTGGGCACTACTAATATGTTTGGCCTTGGAAACAAGTCACCTGCAATCTAATCTGAGTTCTTGTCTTGGAATACTTGCATCTTTATTATGACTCAGCATTTTTGCTTCAGTAGTACTTATTATAATTTAGTTGCTCTGGGAAAATCTTCCATATATTTACTTTGTTTTCTTGTTCTTCCTTTTCTAACTTTCTAGCCAACAAGAACACTAGTCATGACAAGCATGTCTTCTGAGTAAGTATTAGATACTTTGCTGACTTTCTATTCAGTATAAAATTTGAACTTCAATATGGATAGTCTTTTCTTGCACAAACTGCACTGAATTTAATATGTTTATAGTCCATATTTGAAAATTTTCATTCTCATGCTAGACTGTATAGACGTAAAAGATCTGTAAATCGACTTTAGGGTAATAATAATAAGATGAAAAAGTTGAGAATTTTTCTGAGTGAATGTATACAGCAAATGGGTGGAATTTTAGCCTGAAAGAGCCTTTTTTCCACATACATTTGAATTGCTTTTGTAAAGAATGTCATAATGAACTGAAGCATTGGATTGGATGTTTTCTTTGACATAAATAGCTTTTAAGGAAATATTAATTTTAGGCCTTTTAGACACTCAGTTACAAAACATTAAAACCAGCTCCCCCTGCATACTTGTGGAAGAATTAATATTTTTCTGGCATGCTCTTATCTTTCTTTTTAAAGTCTTACAAAAAAACATCCAACAAAAACACAATTACATATTTTATATTATGGTTAGTTCCATTTTTTTCAATCTTTTTCAAAAACTCCAGTTATTGGCGCCACCCACAAATCTGTTTCGGGTTTGAAAACATTAATCAAATCATGATAGTTACATGAAGATGAGTACTAAAATGGCACTCAGTTACTGGCTATCTTTAAAAGATTTGTACATGTTTCTGTCAATATTTTTCTCATAAGCCTAAGTTAATATTTCAAGAAAATGGAAACAATGTACATTTTCATTTTTATCTTGTTCCTGTGTAATAAAACGTGACACTGATGGTAGTGTCCATCTGTGAACCTCAGTACAGTTTGTATACCAGTCAGTAATACATCATTATAAGACATGTAAATATGATCAGCATGTTACAGATGAGAACAGTGAGTTTCAAAAGGACACCAAAAAAGTCTTGGCAAAGTTGGAAGAGAATCCATATCTCTGGACCCCAATCATAAGGCTGTCCTACCCATGCAAGCAAGTACAAATGTATCTGTATTGTTTCCATACATTCCTGATGTAAAATCTGCTTTACCCTAAGCATTATTGCACATATTTACTATAAAAATATTTTGTGATAACCAACTTTATTCTTCAGAATTCCTTTTATGACCTGTGTTTTAGTCTTTCTGCAGTTATGATGCATGATAAGGTTGTGGCCACTAGTCTATGGGTGGGGGAAAGTCCTAGGAAAGCAAAAAAAAAATTCAAAATACAAAACCAGCTGTCAACAACCTGTTTTTCAGTCCAAAGAGGATACAAAGACCAAACAAGGTCACTAGAATTTAACTGTATAAAGTGGTGAAGTTGGTGGTGTCGTGGCATCATTTTTTGGTCATAAAGAGCATATCCTCACCTATTGGTCTACAGCAGTACCTGTGTATGTTTCACTGAAATGCAAATCAGTATCCTCAGTTTTGCAGTATACTGAGATATAAGCTAATCAAATTCTGTGATCTGTGAAACACTATAAACAATCTAAGAGCTATTTCAATTTTTCACATTGTAGAATTTTTCCTCTCCTAAAGAATCTTGTGAGCATATCAAAAAGAGCCAAGACTAACTCAAGTCATAGTGTGAAATACACATCCCCTGAGCTTGTAGTCCAGCAGGGTCAGCATCCTCTTTGGATTGTAAAGTTAACATGACCTTTGTTAATGTGCTCTGTCAGGCTGAAATCTTTTTTATGGTTAAAAGGAGACTGAAGGTTTTCCAGTTACATCTCATGACAAATAACCAAGGCCAGGATTCACACAAATGTATATAAAGTTAGGCTCCTAAGTGTCCTGATTTTTTTTTTTTTTTCAGAATTGTTTCTTCACTTCCATCACCTTTTGATTTTAGTGGCAAGTCAGTTTATTAAGCTGTTTATTTTCTTTGTTCTATAGTTCCTTTAAATCTCAGTTTAAAAAAAAAAAAAAAGCTGCTACTTTTGCTGTGGAGATTGCTTTTTGGGTTTGTTAAAAGTTGTTCTGTGTTCTGTTTGTTTTAGCTAGCTTATTTTGAGAGCTTTTTTAAAGTTACTTTCTGCAGAGAAAAAAATGGCTGGAATGAAAGTGCCCCAGGGCTTAAGGAGATGTCCAGAGTGTGCTTGTGCTGATTGAGTAATGGGCCCCGTCTGCTTTGTCTCGGAAGAGCAACATTATGTAGGATGTGGCTTCATGCAGGATTTTTTCTAAATTACTTGATCTCCAGTAGAATACCATAGGTATTTTATCCTTCTTCACAAGATTGCTAGTTGTCAGATTTGTGAACAGTGTATGCAATTGAACTGGGCTTTGGGGCTATAAGGTGCCAATCTACCCTATCTACTGCCTAAATTATTAGGTGACATAAGGAAAGGAAACAAAAGTGAAAGAAAAAAGGACAAAGGTAGGGGACAAAAAGGCAAGAGGAGTCTGGTGAGCATGAAGCCAAGGTAAAGGCTGTGAGGGAAGATGAAGAAGAGGTTTGGAACAAACAGCCAGTCAGCAGAGGGCAGAGTTAAAATGTTTTCACGTGCTACTGCTGGTATAATAAAAATATTCATGTGGAGTGATGCTGGGTTTTTTTCTTTTGGCAGGAAACAGAATACTGTAATTCAGGTGGTGAATAAATTAGGAGGCTTTTCATTTTCAAATGATGTTTGTGAAACAACTAGTCACATAGTTGCAGGAAGTCCTCGTCGTACATTGAATGTAATGCTGGGAATTGCTCGTGGCTGTTGGATTGTGTGTTATGAATGGGTAAGCAATGTATCTGAATATACAGCAAAGTATATCATGTTTCTTTTATATAGCTCAGGTTTCAGGCATTAACAGTGCACGCTACAGCATAAAGATACCTGAGCTAACTTTCAAGATGCTGAGTGGCCTGTGTATTACTCTATGCTACCATGGCTAGACTGTTTTCAATGCCAAGGATAGCTCTGGTATCTGCATTGCATCATGTCTCAAAAGTTGGTTGGTTGTTTTTTTTTTTTACAAATGAAAGTCACCACTAAGATGTCTAACAACACACAGTTGGATAAGTAGTATTTCTAGGTAGGTTAATGGTTAGGACAAACCAGATTTGTTCAGTCCTAGTTAGAACTTATAATTCCTATTCAGAATATTTCCACAAATATTTTTCAGTAATTCTATTTAAAATTTATGTTCTGAATGATATAGTTGTGCATTTTTACAAACATGGAATACAGGGATTATTATAACACTCCGTTGGAGTACTTATTATTGAAGTATCATTTGGAGAAAGATAAGTGTAAAAGTTTAAGACTGAGTACCTGTGCAGACATTTGGTCTCCCGGGACAGGTTCTCCTGGGTTCCAGTTCTCTCAGATTGCTCCCAAGTGTGGCCATTTTTGCATTGAAAGAAAAATTATAAATGTCTGTACACATGTGGTTTCTCCTGGGAGAGCAGCATCTCAAAGTTTATATGTATCCCGAGGTACAACGGGGGTGAGAACAAAGTTGAAAACATGCTTCATGAGCCTTGCATGCAAATAGTTACACACAGCTTGAACTGTGAAGATGTGTAGCATGTTTTCCTTTACTATGATTTCCCTATAATTTTCTTGTTTTCTTTATTAGTATTACTTTAAAATGTAATTGCTGTACCTAAAACAACACAAATAGCTGTTTCCTTTTTTCAGTCCAAAATACGGTAGATAATACCTGATTTGTCAGCAAAATTGTATAGCCGGTTGCAAAGATATCTAGGAACCTAAATAAGTGGGTGCCTCTGAAAACCCCAATAGGTGCATACCTAATATCCACTGAAATCAAGTTCACCATTTCCATAGGCACATGAATTTAGATTTGAAAAATGTGACTCACCATTTTTTGAAAATACTTTCATATGATTTACTAAAAGGCAACTATGTATTCATAGGCAGTAGGTATTCAACATGAAAATTTTGTATTTCCATCTGAAAATTGTTTTAGGGGTCCATAGAGATTATTATAATGGTGATGTAAGGGAAAATATTTTCCTTTATCTCTTAATTTAGTTCATTTTGACAGCATATATGAGGTATCAGTTTCAGTGCTGAAAGTCACTTGCACTTCTTGTTTTATGCACTGTGTGTGATCTCTTTCTTTCATGTACTATCCTGTGGAGAGTCTTCATATGTGCTCTTTGCTAGACCAGTATTGACCAGGAACAATGCCAAAGTATCTTCTGTTTAGGAATAATTCACACAGGACTGTATTAAACTCAGTCCTTTCACAGACTGAGCCAATTTTATCCCTGGTATAATGCCAGTGAAGTGAATGGAAATGATTCAAGGATTAATTTGTTCCTTTAAGTATTATTGGAACAAGTCTTGAATTTGTCTTCACTAAGTTTTTTTCAGTGTGTTGAAGTATGAGCAAGATTCTAACTGAAGTTAGCAGATGATATGCATGAATGGAATCTAGGGAACACTTCAGGGTTTAGCTTATTCTAAATCACGATGTTTAATGTTTTACTTGTGAATATATTAATCTCCATAATGGTCTCTGAACTGTTCGCTTACTATTTTGGAGTGTATAGAATTTGATTTGTAAATGTCTGCTCGTAGTGGTGGTCATAAGGTGATTCCAGTAAAATGGGTCCATAAGCATGTCTAACGGACATGAATGTATTAACTGTTACTAATACTGCAAGATCTTTTATTTAAAAAGTCTGGTTAAAGGACCTCTAAAATCTGTAGGGATCTACCCAAGTCACGGTGAGCAAGAGGGATTTTCACAGGCTCCTCGCAGCGTGCAGAGCTGATTTCATGGCCTTTTCATGGCAAGCCTGCCCCTTGCTGTTGATTGCCTGAGGGGCTCCAATGACCCTGCCCTTGCTGCTGATTTGCCAAGAGGGCCATCCATTATGAAGACCTGCTCCTTGCCACTGATTGGCAGAAAGGGGCAGGGCCATTTGATGGGTAGCTCTCTCAGTCAATCAGTGGCCAGAGGAGGAGGGACGAGAGTGGCTGCTATCTTTGCAGCTCCCCTTTGTGCCTGCAGTTTCCCCTCTCACCTATGACAGGCTGCGATGCTGGGCTACAGCAGCCATGAGGACCCTGGGGAGCCAGCATTTTATTTTTACTACGTTGGGGGTTTTTTTGATTTCACAGACAATGCCTGATTTCATGGCTTTTGCTAAAGCCATGAAATTGTGAATGAAGTAGGTCCTTACTATTTTGATAAGAACATTCTTGTATTGCTTTTAGTTTTGTCATTGGCATCATTTTGCCTTCCTTTAACCCAAATTATTTATCACTCCAAACTCTTATCGGAGAGAAGGCAGTGAAATCATGTGCGTTTGTGTGCAAGTCCATTTGTTTGCTGTGACTACAATGAACGGTTCCAAAAATTCATCATGAGAAATTCAGTTTGAGTCTGTCTTTGCCATTATTGCTAATACAGTAAATCCATAATATGCTTTCCTTTAAATCATCTTAAAATAACCACTCTGTGGCAAAACATTTCAAATTGGAAATTTAAATTAATGAGTTGGTCATTCTGCTGTGGTAGGTAAAATAAGAGGATTTCATCCTTTTACTGGTGATTTTTATTTTAGAAGATTCTCGTGACATTTTTGAGATGCTTGTTTGCCACTGGCAGTTGACAAAAGGCATTAAAAATTAGGCAGTGAAGTCAAACACAGAAAACTGATTTTTTTGTTTAACTTAATTTTACTTCTTTGTACCTATGTGATGGGTAGCTCTCTACCCATCTATGATCTAGTTTTTAATTGCATGATTTAGTTTTTAATTACATGATCACAGGTTGTGTTTTTCCCTACAGGATTCCCTGATTTTTTTTTTTTTGCTATGCTAGCTGGTCATGTAAGAAGGGGAAAACAAAAAGTTTGCATAAGCAACTATAAAATATTTTTTAAAAATACTTCACTTTGCAATTTAAATACAACTTTTAATGCAGGTTTATGTATATAGTAGAGAAAATAGAGTATTTGTGTTAGCAGACATAATTTTTCCACATTGTTTTACAAAATGTTTCAGCCAGTTTTCGAGGACTAAAAATAAAATCTAAACCAGCAGTGCTCAACCTTTTGGCTTTACAGGCTGGATGAGTGACACAGGACCAGTCCATGGGCTGAATCCTGTACACTGGCCTTGTCTCACCATATACTGGTGATCTAGTATGCTTGTCCATGACCTGTGCAGTTCCCCATGGGTCTGCAAATTTGGCAGCAGGAGAATGGCAGTTAATGCAGGCATTGTTACCTTGCTACCAAATTTCCAGACCCACAGGGATTCCCATGGGCTGAATAACACGGCTCCATAGGCCAAAGGTTGAGCACCATTGAACTAGACCATAATGTTCAGTCACTGCTTACTAGTAAGTGCCAGTAGGAACAATGTTTTGGGGTTGTTTTTTTTCCTGTAATAGGAACGCTTTTTCCACTAGGAACTAAAACAAACTTACTTCACACAGAGTAATATTTACTTTGTTTACAAAATTCAGCTGTAGTAAGTTTGCATACTTTGCATTATAGCACTTCTTAAGTGTGTTGGAAGATCTCGTTATTTCCTCATAAATCAGCCTGAACATAAGACATGTCATTAATCAGCCTAGCCACTTGGGCTTTTGTGCATTACTGCTTAATGATGTTATAATAGAACTTGACAGCAACAAAGCAAGTGTATAAACTAATGGATGCTTAAGTTATGATTTTTGTTTTGGGGATAATTTCTGTAACACAAAAATCCCAAAGCAAAATCATATGCTAAATCTCTCTTTCACTAGGCTTGGAAGATTTCAGATATAGCTATAGGAATATAAAGTCATTAATAGCTGGAGGGTTTTGTTGTAGACAAAAGACAATCTTAGGTGAGATGTCATACTTGTGAGAGGTGTTACTTTTCTAATAGACTTGAAAATGTGATTAATGTTTAAAAAGATTTTTCTTTATATTCTTTATAAATGCTTTATATTTTGTAGTTACAGCTTTTTTCAGTTGTTATATATATACTGTATTTACTTGAATACAGGACAAAGTTTTCCTCGCAATTGGAATGGGGAAAAACATCCCTCGTTTTATAATCACATCCAAGGAAATTTCACTAAATATTGTTATTAACCTGCTGTCAAAAGCAGCTTGTGTTGAGCAGTGGAAACCAACTATGAAGTTGATTAAATGCAGCTAACACTGAACAAGATTATAAAATACACGGTCCAAATTGGGCAAACATGCTGATAAGAACCTTTTTTATTATTATTACAAATTTTATTAAAAACACTCATCACTACACTTACAAAGCTTCACATATTGAGCATCCTTGTTTTATCTAAACTTCATATCACAAAACAACTACATATCAAAAACGTAACTATATATATTTAACCCTTAAACAACATACATTAACTTCCCACAAAAACCCTTATAGAATTCTTTCTTTATACAGAACCACAGGGATATCAATTAATCTCTCAAAAAAACCCCCCAAGACTATTCAGTGGAGAGTTTCAGTTACTACCTGAAACTTTCCATCTTGCCCATCAGTCCTGTCTGTTGGTTCAGTGAAACTGGTGTGTCCATTCCTTTTTCCTCCACTTTTTCTCCACCTTCTTTTCTCTGATCTCTTCCTTGTCCTGATATTTCAGTTCATGCAGTCCCAGCTTCAGGCACTCTTCCAGAGGAAGTCAGCCTCTTAAAAGCCCAGAGGTTTCTTACTTTCCATATGCTGGTTTTAAAACTTGCTAACTGTGCCCTTAATATTGTTTCCTCAGACCTTTTTTGTATGAACCCTTACAATACAATCTTATGTTAAGGACTGGCTTAGTTTTGTGACACTGAAGAAAAAAAAAAAGACATACCCTTTCCCACACAGCCTTTGCATATGTACACTCCCAAAAAGCATGTCCTACCATTTCATCATTTCCACACCTCTCCCTTGCTTTGCTGTTATCTTCAAGCTCCATCTATGTAGTACCTCCCTTACCAGCAAGATATTTCACATGATCAGTCACAGTAGATCATCATGCTCCCCCTTTCTGTCATTCATCAGTCACCTTCCTCCACACCTTTTTCATTTATCCTTCTTTAAGGTCACCCACCAATGCCCTCCTGGTTTATACTGTCTCAGTTTTTGTCAGCCACGTGTAATCTTTCAGGACCCCCAGCCCCTGCTATTGTATTTTGTATATCCTTATAGAACTTTCTGTTCTTATGTAATGAATGGGAGGTTGCCAAGTCCATGGCTTCTTCCAAGAGCCCCCATACATTCCTTATACATTTTCAAGATTGTACCTGCCAAAAATTGGCTATAGTGTGCTACTTTCCCTTCCCCCTCTGTTGTTTCTTTACGCACTGCACTTATTCCGTTAGTATCAATGGTGGCATCTCTTCCCCCCCACCCCCTCCCCGTATCTGTTGCTTTATACATTTCCATTCCGACTAGCCTTTCTCTTTTCACTTTCCAAAAGAACATGCATATTACCCTTTCTACTTTTGCTAACTGCCACCATGACCATGGAAACATAGTTCCAGTGTACAAAATGATCGGCAACAGCACTGCCTTAATTGCCACCATTTTTCCAACAAAAGACAGTGTTCTTCCTGTCCACAACCATAATACTTGTCATACCTTCACTGTCAGTATTAACAGTGTGTCCACAGTTTGACTTCTGTGTGTGCATTTCTGTTCACCCCATCTCCAGTGCCTTACAGTTAGTGAGTTGGGGCTAGGGGAGAGAGTGCTTGCACCCATGCCACATGGGATGGGTGACCTGTAGCTGGCGGTATTTTTACTTTCTGCTTTTCCTTCTCTCCTAAACATGAGTTAAGTGAAGTTCAATATCCTGCTTTTAAAAAAACTCTGTCTGCTTCACTGATTTGGGATGCATATACCCATGTTTTTTGGATCCAAGGTGCTGGGGAACATGATGAGGGCTGCAGTCAGATAGGGAATGAGGACATAGCAGGCTGTTACAAAGGTATGGGGTTTTTTGAACAAGCTATGCAAAGGAGTTCATTGATTATGAAGTGGAGGGAAAGAGAGAAATGGAGTTCTGGATGAATACCAACGCAGCCAGTTACAACGTTGGAAGGCTAGGAGGAATGCAGTAGTACGGCAGAGCTGCTTATCAGCAGTTGGGGATTGAATGCCTCATGGGATCCCTGGCCTGCATGTCACACAGATGCCCTCCTCCCCACCCCTACCACTGTACCATGCCTGCTGTGGCTTACAGGAAGTCCCTGAACCTCACTGCTCCATTTTAATAATATTTTAAATTATGTCTCTGGAAGGCAGTTGTGCTCCTGTAATGGAAGCAGTCACAGAGCCAGAGACAGTAATAAAACTGGTCCTGCTCTTTCTCCGGTAACTCATGGTTTCTAGGGTTGGAAGGGACCTGAGCAGATCAAGTCTGAACCTCTGCCTTGGGAAGGAATGAGTGCTGGGATCATAACACCCCAGCCAGATATCTATCCAACCTCCTCATGAAGACACCCAAGGTAGGGGAGAACACCACCTCCCATGGGAGTCTATGCTAGAGCCTGGCAGCCCTAACTGTAAAGTAATCATGCTCATACAGCCCTTCTATGACCACCACCAATTCCTTCAGTACCCTCGGATGAAGAGCATCTGAACCTGCTAATTGAAATTTGTCCAACCCCTCCAAAAGTTCCCTAACTAGATTGTCCCTGACCCTAGGGATGGCATTGTGTCCCCTGACCCTGTCCATAATCCGAGTTGGGGAGTTGTCCCTGCTCAGAAGTATGGAAGGAAAGAACTCATTGAAGAAATCATGAGCTTTTTCCTTTGCTGCAGTCACCAGATTGCCAAGCCTGTCCTGTAGGGGCCCCACATTACCTGGTACCTTCTTTTTACTCCCAATGTATTTGAAAGAGGACTTTTTGTTGTCCTTAATTCTGGTCACCAGCCCTAGTTCTATCTCTGCCTTGGCCTTCCTAACCACCTCCCTGCAATCACAAGCAACAGAGGTGTAATTCTCCTTGGTGATTGCCCCCAGTTTCCACTGATTGTACACAACCTTTTTTGCCCTCAGGCCCTCTGGGACGCCTTTACTGAGCCAAGGGAGCTTTTTAGCACTCTTGCCCCCTTTGATTAGCATTGGAACTGACTCCCTCTGAGCTCGAAGGATCGTCTCCTTAAGGAACGACCACCCATCCTGGACTCCCATCTCACTGAGGCTCCAAGTCCTCAGTGTCTCTCTTACTAATCTCCTTACCTCATTGAAGTTGGCTCTCCTGAAGTCAAAGACTTTGTCTTACTGCTTGCTTTCACCACTCTGCACCAGATAGTAAATTCCAGCGATGATGGTCACTAATGCCTAGGCAGTCAAGCACCTGCAGATCCTCACCAGGTCATCACCTATGGCAAAGAGGAAGTCCAGCAAGGCTTTTCCCTGATAGGATTATGGACCTCCTGGGTTAGGTGGAGGTCTTGTATGCAGGCTAAAAACCTATGTGAGCATTCAGGCCTGGCTGACTGATCCTCCCAGCAGATGTCTGGGTAGTTTAGGTTACCCATGACAACCACATCCTTTGTCCTTACAGCCTCCATGAGCCGACCTGGAAATTCTAGGTCCAGCTCATCCCCCTGGTGAGGTGGTCTGTAGTAGATGCCCACTACCAAGTCCTTTCCCCATAACCCCCTTGCATTCTAACCCAAAGTGCCTCAGTTTCTGAACTCATCCTGATCATTGAGGACTTGAACTACTCTTTAACATACAGCGCTACACCCCCCGACTTTTTTCCCTACTTTGTCTTGTCTATACAATCTATAGCCCTCTGTCTATTGCTTAGTCATGGGTAGAATCCCAACAGGTTTCTGTAAGCCCAACCAAGGCTGGGTTTTTGCTAGCTAGCAGGAGGATAAGTTTCTCCTGCTTATTCCCCATACTTCTAGTATTTGTGTAGAGACAATTGAGACCAACTATGGGTGACTGTGCTGCCCTCTTGTTCCCAAGCTTGCCTGGGCCCTTGTCACTTACCTGGGTTGTTCTTGCTCACGTCACCTGGCTTGACATTGAAGTGTCCTCCTGCGTCTCTGCATCCCCATCCCCCAACAATCCTAATTTAAAGCTCGCTGTACGAGATCAGCTAAGAGATCATTGCAAGCTTAGGTCATGTATCGGGAAAAACAGAATTCTGCCTTTAGAGTCCATTAGAATAAAAATGAAATACAATAACAGCAAAGCACAAACTTTTAAAAAAATTACTAGAGGCATGGGAGTATACAAAACTGATATCTTGTTCCCTAGAATTCTTTATAACCCATCAAGTTGTTTTTCTCACGAAATAATAGCAATCATTTCTTAACTTGTCTGGTGTCATAACTGGGGCATAGCAATATTTATCTCACTTCTGAAAATAAGCAAATTTTATGCTGTTTTTTAACTTTTAGGAAAACATATTGTTGGCATAGAAGCAATGAGGCATCTGCTATACTAACTTTATTGTTAGTTTTAGTTAAGTACTCAAAGTGGCTATGGTTCACAGTCTCTAAAAAATTCTATAAAATTGTAAAAGTTTACTTACTGGGTTTTTTTTAAGGTACTGTGGTCTTTGGAATTTGGATGTTGGATCTCAGAGGAACCATATGAACTTTCAGCCAGTTTCCCTGCAGCTCCTGTAAGTTAAATCTCTCTTTATGTTTGTGAATTTAGTTAGCTAAAAACTGATTAGTTAATGCACTGTTGTCCAAGTGGTGGCCTGCGGGCCACATCCGGTAAATGCGTAGCTCTGACTCCTACCTGGCCACCACTGCCCCTGTTTTCTCTGGCTGTTGCAGCAGTTGTGACTGGGGTCTCTGGGGCAGTGCAGCACAACAGGAGTCCTGGTGAGTTTATAGCCTAAACCAGCACCAGAAGGAGACTCACGCTGCTCATGTAGAAGCAGTGATGGGGAGCTCATTCTGCTCACACAGTGGAGGAGCTGTGTGCAGTGGCAATCCTGGGTGTTATGCAGCCCACAACTTGTGCAGCACATGGACCCCAGCCTTTATGAATCTGGGTAGCCTTGGCTTAATGAATAGTGATATTGCTTCTGGCTAGACTTAAAAGATAAGCACTTTCATGAGAACAAGATATTTTTTGTAATGAAGCAAATACAAGTATATCAGACATGGATTACCAGTTGTATCATTTTCTTCAAAATATTCATTTAAAAGTTGAGCAGTAATTCAGCAGCCCTTGTTATTTATGCCAATCTGCCTTCCAAACATCTTGGGAATGATCCAGATGGTGAGAGCTGAAAAATCATACCGTCAGTGCTGATGAGTGAGGATCTGCCCTGAGATGATGGAAACTTGTCAAGTACTTTTCATACTGGTATTTTATTCAAGTTGTCCTTTCACCAGGCTAGATCTGGGTTCATTTAAATGTTCCAATGCCCATAGTGGATGTTACATGGTTCCTTCAGGTCATGTATGAGGTTTGTATCATTTACACTTGTCCAAAGACAAAAAATGTCTGCAGGTGGAGGCAATGGTGTCTTGCCACTACTAATGGAGTATCCCCAATTTTGATACTGACAATTGAAGTCACCTACATATAAGGTCATCTGGTCATAAATAGGCAGGGATGTGATTTGACAACATGGCAGAGGGTGGCTTGTATATATTGATGATGATTGCGTTATTGACCTGGATAGCGTTGCATTCTTTTCCACTCTGGCAAGTGTTATGTTCTTTGGTAGGCTATGACCGGTCACTTCTGTTAAACGTAGTAAGGCCATTCTGCTGGCTATAGAATCTGTAAGGCTGTAGCCTAAGAGCTTCCTCTTCGAAAGCTGCTCTATGTCTTTCTTGTAGAAGGATTGTATGTGGCTTCATTTCCCTGGTGATGTGTTCCAGCACTGATTGCTGGAGTGTGAGGTATAGCCTTCAACATTAAGTTGAAGAACAGTTGAGCTTTACTCTCCTAGATCGGAGATGTTGCTCTGGCTCATTCTGTAGTTAATATTCAGAACTGAAAAACAGAACTGGAAAAGGTACTGAGTACTGATGTGGCGATAACAATGAGTTCCATAAGTGACACTTAAAGATAAGCATCAATAAATCGGTGTCATTGCTCTTCCATCTGGACAGTCATCAAGCTAAGAGCATATATCAGAGTAGACAACCACATCCTTCCCCATGAGCATACCCCAACCTCCCTAAAAGTCACGTTAGACCTTTCCCTCACCTATACACATCGCATTCAGAAGATCAGCAGTAAAATCTCTGCACAGTTAGCTGCCTTAAGATGTTTGCCAGCACAACATGGGGTGCCAACTTCAAAGTGCTCATAACCATCATGCTTACAATGGTATATGCCTCTGCAGAATATTGTGGTCTGGAAGTTGTCAAACTAAAAAGCTCAGCACTGTACTTAGCAGTATGCTGAGATTTCTAACAGGCTATACAAATTACACACACACACACACAGATATATTCCATGT
The DNA here is from genome assembly GCA_030014935.1 of Caiman crocodilus. Lineage (NCBI taxonomy): Eukaryota > Metazoa > Chordata > Crocodylia > Alligatoridae > Caiman > Caiman crocodilus. The sequence goes on from JAGPOW010003642.1 coordinate 39,824,096, forward strand.
ACTATATGGCATTAGATGAAGTGATATAAGATGATAGACCCTAATATCATTACTGGAAATAGAAGCAAGAGATGATGAAAATCACCTGCTCTACCAACTGTTAACTGAAGACCTGAACAAACAGAGGCTTAAAAGTTGTAAACCATTTGCACGTAAAACCCACAAGCTCCTGGAAGAGATTAGGGATGCAAAGCCAAACCTATGGGCAGCAATGGAGTGGGCTGACCACTGGGAAAGGTCAGACCTATTCCTATAGCACTTATGCCCCACTGGGCACAATCTTGACAGAGAAGCATGGGCCAGGCTGAATAAACTGAGATCTGGATAGGGACACTTCAAAACAATGCTTCACAAGATGAACATCTTGAACACCCCTCTGTGTGAATGCAGTGTCCAACAAACAGGACAGCATTTAAATTAAGAACTTCAATCTTTTCAAATGTCCAGACATGGCAGATGGAGTCTGCACATTGATAATACCAGACAGTGGCTCATAGATGTGGAAGTTGATATCTGGGAGAGAGTGTAATTTAGCAAAGTGTTTGTGAAGTATTCATTTCTCTTTTGCATAGTCATCTGTTCTGAAGTGTCTATCTAGCTTCTGGTACCATATGATAAAAATTTAAGAAGATACTCGGTAATTTCTGAGTTAAATAATCTTACCTTTAAATATAGATGTCTGTGATTTGGTAGTAGATGGTCTTATGTCTCAATGTGTTTATTTCTCAATTGGAGAGCAATTTCTTAAAATGGGCAAACTGCTACAGACCACAGTTTAACGTTTCAATCACAGATGCTTCTCACATTAATGGGGTTTTTTTTTCAATTACTTTAGAAGCATAAAGTAACTGTGGGCTTAAAAACCTAAAAAAGGAGTACTACAGAGCATTTTTCCTTCCTGAATGTGCATTTCCAAATCATAAATTGGTCATTTGTATAAAAAGCTTCCTTACCTGTAGAAAGAGCTGCATTCAACAGCACCTTTGCTTCAGATCATTTAAATTTATTAATCAGTTAATTTGATTTTGGCTTTGTAACAAACAATTGAATCAAGTTGGTTGTTGATCACATCAGTTTTATTGTGAAAAGGGTTTACAGTTTGTCTTGACAACGTAGCAGCTGTGTAAATATATTTCTATGTGTTGCTTATAGTATTTAAGATGCTGTAATGAGATAATTTAGTTCAGAAATTTAACTTTGTTCCTGGTTACTACAGTTTTCCTTTTTTTGTTGTTATTTGAAACCTCAATCTTGAACGTTTTAAAATTTGTATAAAATGATTAGGAATATTGAAAGGACTTATTATTTGATTGTATACAGCATGTTATCAAAGCATGCAGAAAATACTGTAGTTATTTTACAATGACTCTGTGGTGATGGGATTTAGGTTGCATTTTAATTCTGATAGTTTTATGTAGTTGGTGGATAGTTTTATGTATTTGGGAGTCCTGGTCTTTGATTTTGTACTATAGCAGTACAAAAAATAAACGTGTTCTTTTCTGTCATATAATAGTTGTTGATCCTGTTTTGCCAACTGGGTTGTTACAAAATTTTGTTGAAGAGCATAGCTAGAGAAAGCATATGATATGATTTTAACTTAAAGCTTTTGGGGTCTCTTTTTGTTCAAATCACCTTTTGTGTAATAACTTGGCAAGTTATTAGTAATTAGTGTAGTTTTAAACAGCATTCTGTAAAGCAGTGGAGGCCAGCCTTTTCTGGCAGCTATAAAACATTATCCCTGCACCCTCTCCAAATGCTACTCCAATCCTCTTCCCCTGTTTTGTCTGCTGCTCTGCTATCTGCTTCCTGACTGCATTGCACTGCCTCTCCCTTCCCCATCAGCCACATGCCACTTCTGGCACATGTGCTGTAGGTTGGCCACCCTTCTTAAAGCTTGCTGAGAGAAATTTCTGCCTTTTTGTTAACAGTCTTTACATTCTACTTGTGTTTTTGTATGACTGAAATACTTTTTTGGGAGCAGATTATATTCGTAACAGGATGGTTTGTTAGTTGTGTTTAACTCCTTTCTCAAAACTAATCATTATTATTATAATGTAATATGTTTTGTTACCTGAGCCTAAAAAGCATCCGATAAGATTCTCTGAACTAGAAATATGCTTTATTTTGTTTTATACATGGAATTGAAAAATTAACAGAGTAAAATGAAAAATATCCAAACTTATTAAACTAGTTCTGACACTAAGTGTAAGAAATGTCCTCCCAAAAGTTAATTTTTGGAAGCAGCTTTATAAAAGATCAGAAAAGATGTAAAATAAAGGGCCTTCTGAAGCTGAATGCCAACATTTCTATTCTGCTATATGAGTGTATCTATTTAAGCATATATATGAGACAAAAATAGTCAGTCACCCAGTAAAGCAATGTATTCATGTTATTATATACAATAAGGGCTCGACCACTGCCACATACAGAAGACTGTCTGGCCTGAGGTCATTTTTAACTTCCTTCTCTCTCTCAAGTGCAGTAAAACTTTATCTTAAGAAAGAAACAATTGTATTTCATCAAAGAGTACGTTTGTTTTTAAGCTAGCTTATTTTCATAAAAAATCTAAATTGACTACAGCACCAACTGATATTTAATAGTCATAGACAACAGCACTTATCTGAAGCCTAATGCTGTTGTCTCATAAGTATTCTTATAAATACCTATTTGCCAGGTATTTTACATTTAACTAGGAAGAAAAGTGCAATCTTCATACAGAATGTAATGAAACACATGCTACTATGTTATAATTAACAGGGATTTTTGTAGCTTTATCATAACAACTATAACAAATACAAAATCTGCTAATTAAAATGAAAAAAAAATGGTTGATCTTGCGTAGTATTTTCCAAGAATCAATGCAAGGCACTTAGATGGAAAAACTATTTCTCCTAAGACTGTTAAATAAACTGATATGGACTACAAGAAAATCCCTGAATAAGTGTAAATGTTGCTCAGGAAACTATAATAAAAAAAAGGAATGTTATTTCAAGGAGCTAATTACAGGACAGTATACTTTTATGTACAATAAACTACAAACATGGCATGGTATAGAAAATAGATATAGGTCTAGACTGCAAGCTAAGAGTGTTTTATATCAGTGTGGTATTTAAAGTTCAGTGATGAGGCACATTTCTAAAACTAAATTATACATATTGTTCACAGTTCCAGTTATTTACTAACACGCATGACATATATGATCAACAAAATGTAGTCCTTAAGTTGTTTGGCAGTTTCTTGGACATCCTCTTAAATCAGTTGTTCTGCCAAATCATTATTATATCAGAATACTTCATGTTTTAGACTTTGCTGTGTCTAGTTGAGTAATGTAAGCTTTAGCTGATGATGGCTATTGCAATTCAAGAATCAGAATCAAACTGATCCTTCAGAACATTAGTGCATATTTTCTGGGCTGGAAAATGAGAAGTTGCAGCTGTGTGTTTAAATGTTTGACACATTAAGTCTTTGAAGATTATATGATACACAATTCATGTACAATGCAAAAGCATTTAGAACTCTGCTGGTCGGATCATCATAGTTGTGGCTTTGAGAGAGTAGCCTGACCCTTTCCAGTAGTACCACTTAATGCCATTAAATTTGTTGGTGTTCTGTCTCAATGGATAGTACATTCCATTCAGGTTGGAAGGACCACATGCATCAAACCACCAGCCTGTAAGAGCAGAAAACACAGATCTGAGAGTTACCAGTGTGCTTTAAAATTATTACCTTTCAAGATAAAATGCACACATACCTTACAGTTTTGTGATGCTGAGTGTATTGATTTAGAATGTATTCACCAACATACTAATTACAATGTCTTGTCCATTAAATACTGTCACTTCAAATTATCTAAATGTGGTAATACGTTCAACCTTGCATGATAATGATGCCATAATGTTGTTTTTTAATGGGTAATATAATGACTTCTAACCCTAACATCATTAGTAACTTCTAGTATCTAAATAAGCTATTAGAAATTATTTCTTTGATTTTAAATAAAATTCCTATCAGGTTTCTTAGGCATTTCTTGGGAATGTTTCTATTTCTTGAAAGCACAATCTTATTTTTTCTCTCCAGCAGTTTCAGAATAGGAGGCCTTGTAGTGACACTGTTTGAGAGAAATGATAGCTTTTCATTTTTAACTCCTTCAGTTTTAACTATACATTTACTTTAACTGACCTGTCTGAAATAGTAATGCATTCAATATAAATTAACTGCCTACTTGCATCTAAGTCTGTAAATTTTGGACTTACTATTCAGTATTTAATAAGTCAGAATTACCACTGTTTGCCTCATAAATAGTTTCTTTGCCAATAAAAATAGGAAGACTAAGAAACAGAAATCATCCCTACCTCCTGTTAGCATTTGTGAACATTTGCAAATACATTTATCATTGTCTGCATCCTTTGTGCTAAAATCATTTCCTGGTTGGCTTATGCTGCTTATTTTGCCTGCTGTCCCAGTAAGTCCTTTAAGTTGGATCCTACAGAAGTGCAGAACAGAAAAACAAACATTAGATACAAGTTAACAGTGGTTGATATACACCGAAATGAGGAAATATTTTGCAATAAATATCCTGTTCCAACAACACTCGGTTCTCTTGTGGTTAATGTACTGTTGTAAGCTTTGTGTGAAGTGTTGGTATGGTCAGTAATACTGGAGAGAGAAATGGTAACCTCTACTATTATAAATTTGTTTAATCAATGCCAGTTCATAGGAGATTAACAAACAGGTAGATATGGATAACTCTTGAAAAACATGCTGTGTGTAAAAACTATACCATAGTAATTTGCAGGATCCGAAGTTCACTGCGTCAGTGTAATGCTAGCAATATGCAGTTAAATATGATTTCTTCCTTTTTCTTACACTCACATTAACACACTGTGGCAGTCTAACATTACAGCTCTGGTTCTATGCTGGCTGATGGGTTGGTAGTTTATTTTCAGTAATAGGATTTTCTCAATCTTTTGTGCCTCAGTTTTCAAGTGAGAGTCTTCCTTTTCAAATCTGGGGTTTTAATCCTGCAAAGGTGAAGATTTACACATTTAAGTATTGGAGAAAGATATGGCTCTTCCTATGACAAGTTTGACTTGTCAAATGGGATGGTTATCATATTGTTTATTCTCTCTGTCTTTCTTATAAATATACATTGTGAATATCTAGTACTGTGGTTCTCAAAGTTTTAGGGTTGTTCTTAAAGTTTTTAGGTCTCGCAGCACCCCTCACTGGACTTAAAGTAGTTCCCCATAACTTCTGTGAATTAAGTGGCACCCAATTTCAAAAGCTAATTTATAGATGAAATGGCTTATCTCCTTGCAGAGGGGCCTGGCAGTGATGATGGTAGATCTTCCAAGTAGGGACATTGAGGCTAATCTTATCTACTTAGTTTATCTGCTAATCTCCTAACACTTCACGTATTTCTTCACATATCTCTTTAAAAGATCTGGCAGCCCTGGCACCCTGATTGAGAAACACTGGACTAGTAGTATGGCCATTTTCAGAGCTTCCCTCTTTGCCTAAGGAATAGGATTAACCTTGTAAAGAATGTTTAGCTTCTTTCCAAATATGTTTTGATTTTATACAATGTTCACCTACCATAGAGCATTATTAAATCAAGGAGCTTTTTCCTGGTTCATAGATTCATTGATTGTAAGGGGTTGGAAGGGACCTCGCAAGAACATTGGGTCCAGCCCCTCTGCACTAGGCAGGAAAGACAACTGGGGCCAGGTGACCTCAGCCAGGTGACCGTCCAGTCTCCTCTTGAAGATTTCCAGGGTAGGTGATTGTACCACTTCTGGTGGGAGTTAATTGCACAATCTGAACACCCTGACTGTGAAGACGTTTTTCCTAGAGTTGAACCTGAAGCAGTCTTCCAGGAGTCTGTGACCATCACTCCTGGTTTTCCCCAAGGGTGACCTGGGGAACAGTTGTTCACTAAGCCCTTGGTATATTCCCCTGATGTAGCGGTAAGCTGCTACCAAATCCCCTCTCAGCCTTCTCCTGTTTAGGGTGAAGAGTCCCAGGTCCCTCAGCCTTTCCTCATATGGCTTGCCTTGTGAGTTTCTGATTATACGGGTGTCAGTTTTATTACACTGCAGAATATTTCTTTTAAATGTTTATTTTTAAAATTATTTATAAAGTGCTAGAAATAGTTAAATAAATTGTAAAGTTTTTAACTACTTTTCTGTTTCTTTATATGAAAGCGTAAAGAAGCATGGTGCTTCTCGCATGTTAGGATTCCAAAACATATTGCTAAATCATTGCACATTAAGAATCCTGGTATTTTCTTTGGAATTTCTTTTGATAAGAGTAGGTGGTCTTAGACTTTTTTTTACAGTAGATGCTCGTCAGCATTAAATATTTCAACTTTATTTTAAACTGATCCAGCGAAGTAGATTTCTCATGTAGTTTGGCTATCCCATTTAAACAGGACTAGAATTAGTCTAGTAACTGAATTAAGAAGCCATTGAATTAAGACAAGAATAACTTTGAAATATTCTATACTTCTAGATTTTATTTGTAAGATTCCATTGCAGTTTATAAAGAGAAGAAGTTTTCCCAGGCATCTAACCAAAATGGTGCCATTTTTACTTGGTTTACAAAGTCATTTGGTTCCTTCCTCTTGTGCCCAAGTGAATACTCAATTTGTGATTCTACATTCTACCTATAAAGTTTCTGAAGCACTTTGGGACATAGGGTGAAAAAACAAATTCAAATATATATTATTAATTTGACTGAACAGATTTTTCCATTTGTATAAAATGCAATGAGATTTAATATTGAAAATTAACTGAATATTAAAGATTTTGAAAATTTTCCTTCTAGAGATTATAAAGTGCAATTCTTCTTGAAAAATATTTGAGAATTTTTAATAGTGACATTGCAAGTACACACATTATAACTGGCTAAAATTGTGAAAGTGTTCCTGAGGTTCAAAAATGATCAGAAAGTAGCAGTTGTCATGGAAATTTAGAGCAGGATACATGTGATTAGAAATGAGGTGCACATTTTTAACAGCAAGGCCATTAACCTTTTGTACAACTGACAAAGGGTACATGGATGCTGTATCACCAACAACTTTTAAATCAAGACGGGATGTTTTTCTAAAAGTGATGCTCTAGTTCAAGCATGAATTGATTTGGGGAAGTTCTGTGTTTTGCGTCATATAGGAGATAAGATTATATGATCAAACACACAGGTCAGTAGGCACAGAAGCTAGGGACAGAAATTACATATAAACCAATATAAGTGATTGGCCACCAGCTGAAATCTGTAACAGAACAGGACTTCAGTGCACATAAACTGCTTTCAAAGTTGATATTGTATAGTGGTAACTCACCATTTTCAGCTTCCCAGAATGCTTTGCATCTCCCCCACAACCCTTCCCCCCTTCTCAGGGTGGGCATGATAATCTTGGCTAAAGCTCTCTACTATAGCTGCATAAGAAGGCTGTTTTGGTGTCCCCTGGGTTCTGGCCTGGGCCACTGCAGTCATGTGGCTGCATTCCCAGAATCAAAAGTGAATGTCTTTGCACTTGCTTATTGGTTCAATCTACACTGCTTGGACTGGCCTGTGAAGATTGAATCAATTCAGCCTTGGCCTTTTTGACTGTCTGTGCTTATGCAAAACAGCAAGTTGTTTTAAATTAGACATGATAACCATGTCTGGCAGGGCTGAAGACATTTAGGAGTTTAAGTATATTACGAAGAACAGAACCCATAACAAAGGTATAATCCATTTCTAATAAAGATGGTAAATCTAATGGTGCAGGATAGTGAGAACTGTATTTTTTGTTCTTTGTTTGAAAAGAAGCAGGATGATATACTTTACTTGTACAAATATTTTCCAGGCTGTTCGTAACTAAAGATGATATTAAACATCGACCAGGATGCATCAAGTAAATGTTTAACATTCCTGGTACATGTTTAACATCTTCTCAGTCAGTTGTACCCTGACTACTGGAAGTCTGATGATTTTGTTTCTATATATGACTTCTAATTAAAATACACACACGCACACACAGCTTATTTCAGCTGCAGAAGAGAAGACTGAGGTGAGATTTGATGGCAGGCTTTAACTACCTGAAAGGTGGTTACAAAAAGAGTAGAACAAGACTAATCTCAGTGATGGCAGATGACATAACAAGGAACAATGATCTCAAGTTGAAGAAAGAGACGTTTAGCTTGGATATTAGGAAAAACTTTCTTGCTCTGAGGGTGGGGAAGCACTGGAATATTTTACCTAGCAAGGTGGTGGAACCTCCCTCTTGGAGATTTTTATAGCCTGGCTTGATGAGCGCTGGCTGGAATGATCTAGTTGGGGTGGTCCTGCTTTGAGCAGGGGTTTGGACTAGATGACTTCCAACCCTAATTTTCTGTGATTCCATGATTTTTTTTTTCCTTTTTGTAATCAGCAGACTCCCAATTACAGGTGCACGAATAAAGATTTTTCTAAGTCAATACCGGTAGCCGATGATCAACCATATTGACTGGTGCCAATCCAGTAATGGATATTTAGTAATAGTGCAAGGCATTTTAAACTACTGACACAAGTAATCTTTTGTTTGTTTTGCCTTTATAACACACACATGTGCCTCTTGCCTGTTCTGGCCCTCATTGAGGAAGGCGGTAACCTCACACATGTTACCACCTCGCCCATGGCTCCTGCCCACAGCCCCATCCCCAAGCAGCCCACGCTGCTGTGCTGGGTGGGCAGGGTGGACCCTCGCATGGCCAGTGGTGCCGGGCACATTTGGAGCCCCAGAGCATGCTGCTTCCTCAGCGCTGGCAGGCTCTGTTCACCTGAGCTCTCACAGTCCCCATTTTTGCAAATATTTCACCCTCTCTAGAAAAGAGAGACATTCCTCTCTGTGGTGTGCAGCAGAGAGGAATGTCCCTTACATGGCACCTGCCCACATGTGGCCATCTCCATGACAGCTCCAGCGCTATTCATTTTTAATGAACTGTTCAATACTGGGAAAAATCCAGAAGACAAAAGACTACTAAGTGCTAATATTCCACAAGGACAAACAGGACCTCCTGCTAATAATACATCTGTGAGACTGACATTAATCCCAAGCATAATGGGAAGCCTGACTGGAAATGACAAACAAATAGGTTGGTCAAACAAACCTGTATTCATTCTTTGATGTTACAAAAATGAAGATAAAGATGATTATGTTGAGATGTAATAGACTTTTATAAGGCATTTGATGTCAGATAATATTTTCAATAAAATGTTACCACTATACAATATCAATAATGACACAATAAATGCATTTAGTTATACATCTGGAAACAAAAAAATGCAGACCATGCCTACAGGATGCAGAAGAGCAATGAGTTGGAAATGGATTAAATGGTCATAAACAGGGATCCAGGTTTTCCGTTTTTCATGGAAAAATGAAGTAAACCACGGATTTTGCCTTTTACCAGAGGCAAATGTGGATTTCTCATTTTACCAAGAAAACCCATGGATTTTGCCATTTTACAATAAGCTCCCTGCAGTCTGGCAAAGTTCCGGAAAGGTGCAAAGACTTAGGGCATCACATGTATAGACATGAATGGGACTCCTGCAGGCAGCCTGCAGAGCTGTTCTGGCAAGTGGGCGGGGAGGGAAGGGGGATTGAGGCCCCTGTAGGGAAGAGCTGGGCAGGGCTGGAACAGATGACCAGCTGGGTGGGGCTTTTGCCTGAGGCCTAGGGCCACAATGTGGATGGCCCCAGTGGAGAGCAGGACAGGGCCACAGGTGGCTTGTCCAGGGAAAGGGTTAGGGCCAGCTCCCTGCTGCCATGCACACTCTGGGGAGCAGGGGGGACCCGCAACCCCCAGATTTGTCCCCAGGGCAGGCGCAGACTCAAGGTCCCACCCTGCTTCCTTCCCCTGGGGCCTCTGGAACCAGCAGGCACAACCTGGTGCATCTGGGGACAGCGGGGCAGTGTAGGAATTCCTCACTGGTGCAAGCTGCCCCTCACTACCTGGCGACGCACCTGTCACTGCACTGTGGGGTGCAGCCTACACTGTTGCCCTCACCGCAGCCCCACGCACAGGAAGTGTGTTGCTGGGGCAGTGAGGGGGTGAACAGCGGTGAGGTGGTTTTCTGCATGGTTCCTCGGCTCCCTGCTGCACTGACTCACGGGGGTGAAGCAGGGTGGTAGGGAATAGTGGCAAACAGGGGGCCTGCTTTTCCCTGCCAAGGAGCCACACACAAAACCTTCTTGCCGTTCCTCACGTCCCTGCTGCCCCAGCGACATGCCTCCTGCACACAGGGCTGGACTCTCCAAAGCAGCAGCAGGCGGTGGAGGCACATCACCAGGGTGGGCGGGGAGGGGGGCTGCCCTCCCCCTCTCCCTCCCCTAGATGAGCCACCTGTAGTCTGTCCTGCTCCCGGGTGGGGCCCTGTAGCCGCACCTTGCAGACCTGTGCCCAAGCCCTACCTAGCTGGGCAGCACCCTCAGCTTGCACCTGCCCCGGTACAGATCCAGGAGGCATGGGTCCCCCCTGCTCTCCTGGAGTGCATTCAGATGTGGGGAGTCACCCCACCCAAGTGTGCAGCAAGGGGGAAGCGGGGGCAGGGGGCTGCAGACCCTGGTCCATTTTCCTGGTAGCTGGAGGCCCCTTCTGGCAGGGGTGGGGGAGAAGAGGCTGTGGATGGTAGGCAAGGGGCACCTGCAGGGCTCTGGGGCCTGTGGGTTTGGAGTGAGGGGCACTAGCAGGTCTGGGGAGGACCTTTAATTATAATCACGGATTTTAGGGTTTTTAGTAGAGAATTTGTGATTTATTTATTTATTTTTTAATCAGGAAAAACCAGGATCCCTGGTCATAAAGGACAAGCATCTCAGCGTATGTTCCTAGTTTTGATGCTGTAGCAAGAGAGCTAACACAACCTTTCAGTTGATACAGGGGGAAGTTGTGAGTAGGAGTAAAAAGATGTGTTCTACTTCTGCATAGCCTTGGTGAGGCCAGTACTAGAATACTGGAAATCTGCATTTAAAAAGGGTACTGAAAAATTGGAGACAATAGCCTGAATCTGTCCTGTGAAAGTCCAGTCCAGACCAAAATTACTTTTCTGTACTGTCTCTCCCCTGTTGCACCCTTCTCCTCAGGCTGCTCTTTCATGCCTGTGCTTACTGTCTGTAGAATTTTCCCCTTCTCGCTGCTGTTGGGGATATTGGAACTTGGCTCCTGGCCAAGTCTCCTGCACTTAACTTTGTCACTGATCCCCAGGTTCAGGAGACTCAGTTGCTCCAGAGGGGTGGAGGTTTGCATCCAGTGGCATCATTCAGGTCATAAAGAGCAGCAAAAACATGATTGAGAGGTAATTTATAGATGATAAGCATCTCCACAGAGAGCGAATCCTGCATTTAGTTACCTTACTAAAGACAGTAACAGGTTCTCTGTCTTGAGTTCTTCAAGTTAAAATTAGATGCCTTCCAAGATGATCTGTTTTTGCTAACTTCAGGCTACTGAATTGAAGATGCATTATGTAGTGGTTTAAATCTATATATAACAATATGAAAGATGCGCATTTTTAAAATTAAGTTGAAAAAAATCCAGATATGTTTTAATATTTGTGATATAAAATTGTTTCTTTTTGTACTAGCAGCCTTTAGAATACCACAAAGAATAATATATGAAAGTGAGTCAGATATACTGGCTGTATACACGATTTAATTTATCTGGGAGAATTCTCTTCAGTTTCCGTTCCTGGTGGAGAACCTTATCTGGAAACATCTGAACAGACATTTCAATGTTGAGTCCCGGAAGAGCAGAGAGCTTACTGTTCTGATGCTGCACAGCCCTGAGTGGCTGACCCAGCCTGCCTGTATCTCCCTGCAGCACAAATAGGGATTCTGAAAGGGGCCTGTGCTATTTTCTGCTTAGTTGGAGCAGCAGAGGCCACCACACAAGAAACTATTCTTTTTGGGAAGGTGGGGAAGAGCAAAGTACCCTGGGATGCTGTAGGACTGTCCTGTGGCTTCTCTCAGAAGATGATACATAGAAAAATTCTCTCTTTAAAAAGAACCTCTCCTGGGAGTGATTTTAACTCTGGTTCTTCTCAGTTTATTTTTCTCCAGGGCAAGTATTGACTCTCCCAGGAGAAACTGAATGCCTGTACCTGGTATCTATAAGTGCACAAATCTCAAAATATTAACAGATGTTAATGTGTTAAGCTTACAGCTCCCTTTTCAGATAGATCAGTATAATACTCCCCACTGTAGAGTTGAAGAAATAGAACCACAGAATTTTACATGCTCAAAATCACCCTGATAAATCTCTGAGTTGGGAATCAAGACACCACCTGATTTGGTTCTGATCATGTTCTTGTCCTGGGGAATCCATTTGAAATTTTGTCCCCTAGCATAACTTACATTGTTTCTTTGCAGCATTCAAAACCCAGCTAATACAAATAGAAATTATTTTATATCATGAATATATGACCATAGCTGGATATATTTACACTTAATTTTAAGACTATATGTCTTTCAGAGTGTTATGTATCTAATTTGAACCACTGTATTCTATGGCACATCAAATACTTGATAGCATTTCAAAAGGAAGTATCCTTTTACAGACAACCATCTTATTTTGCAGTAATTATTTTTTAATAATATAAATGGACATGGGTAATGACCCATTTTGCAAAGGTTGCATTTATAAGTATTTTAATGCCTTAATTTAAAAAATAAAATCTCTGCTGTAGATTCTAACTGTTTCCAGATGGAAAAATATTTGGTTTGGAGTTGAGACAACTATATGCTGCTTATACTGCTAACACATTAAATTCTAACATTTTTTGATGGAGAGATATTCAGAGTTTTGGATTGTTTTGTTTATGAGAGTTGAGGTGAAGTAACAGTTTCTCTTTCTGTTTACCTTTGGTAATCTCTTGACAGGGAAAGTCTTATTATACTTTTATTTTTTTTTTGTGAAAAATATGTATTTAAGAGTTTAAAATATTTTTAATGGATTCTAATCTCCCTGGATGAATGTTGGTTATTGGTGATTATATTTTATAAAGGATTTTATTTAAAAATGTGTGTAACATATATGAATTTGGTTCTTAAAAAAGGGTGTCAAATTTACTTTCCCCATTGTCAATTACCTTAACTATAAGATGGTCAGATCTTGGAAAGCAGAGCTGTAAGCTTTTTCAGACTGTTCCTTCCAACAGCTTTTAACTTTTTTACATAATTCTCCTAAAGCAGTATTTTCCAAAGTGTTGGCTCACTCCAGCTCCCAAGCTGGACAGAGGGAAAGAGTCTTTTTCAACCACTCAGTTGTTCCTCAGTTTTTGAGATCTTATTTAAAATCAAGTCTCCGAGGTAACTGATGATTAAATGACATCTCTGAGATTTCAGAGAGCCTGAAACAGTAGCACTGAAGTATGAACTGCCCCATTTATTTTAGTTGTTGCTAATGATAATATTTTAAACATCAGTCATATTAATCATTTGATTCCTTATCAAAGCAAATATTCTATCTATATTCTGTATTGGGTGTCACAAATTGAAGGAAGTACAGATCATGCATATACTGAGATGCAGTGTTACAGATATACACTGGTTGCTGGAGAGAGGGAAAGACAGACTTTTGACATATTTGCTTAATTTTCCTTATTAGGAAGGTCATTTTCACTATAAGTGTGGTTAAGCATTGGAACAGACTACTCAGAGAGCTCATGGAATCTCCATCCTTGGAAGTAATTAAAAAACAAGCTAGATAAACACTTGTCTAGAATAGTTTATACAGGGTTGATCCTGTCTTGGTCAGGGTTTTGGACTCAGTGAATTCCTAATGTCTCTTCTAGCCTTACTTTTGTATGCTTCTCTGACTAGGGGGCTTATTTTACCATCATTTAGAGCAAGATGGTAGTTTAATTTCCATTCTGATTTGTATCTCTTTGATTGTCTTCTGAGATTTCTAACATTAGAGCCAATTGTAAGGATACCATCCACCATAGGCCTGGGAAGGAAAGGCTCCTTCTTGCATTACCACTCTTGTTAGTTCTCCCCAGCAAATTTTTCTTAATTTAAGGAGTCATAGTTTCCCAGTTGCCTGTTTTCTATCAACTAATTCCTGCTGTGAACCTAGTAACTTTCCTTTTTTTCCCCTTATGCATTTTGTTAGTTTTTTATGTAATTAGCCAAAAATGGAAATATAATGCTTGTGGAATAATATTAACTTAATGTGGTTATTGGAGGGCTAGGATAGTCCTTTACCTTATTCCAGTGAACAAGCACATCCAAAACTATATTGTCTAGTAGCTTCATTTAATTCAGTCTGACAACAGAATTTAAGGGTGTCCCTGAATACTTTCCTTCTTTAAATTATAACTAACTCTAAGTACAGGAAAAAAATGTAACAATATACCAGAGCACTAAGTAAAAAAAAAATAAATAAAACAAAAGGAATGGTGATGCTAAAAAATTAAACCCAGGCTCCATGGCTCATCATGAGAAACTCATCTTTGAACTGTAGAGATTATCAAGGATAGAAGAACAAACTAAGCCCTGCTCTTCATCCTGAAGTTTGTAACATGAATGTGTAGGTGTGGGATTTGCATTTGTCACAGTTTGTATACTTAATGATCTTCCTGCCTCTATTATCTTTCAGTAGAATATATCCCGCTAAGATTACCCACAGGATTCCTCAGAGACCTCCAAACATCCACACACTACATGAGTTTCTTCTGTTCCCAACCTATATGCCACATTTTGCACCCAGAGCCTTTTATAAAGGAAAGTGGAGGAAGTGAAGGTGTTATTTACCTTCATTCACTGGTAAAATACACATTCTTTCCCATTCTAAAAATACATTTAAAATGTCAGCACTATATGAATATTTGGATTTGTCCTCTGGTTGAAGAAGCGCCCAACAGCTTGCAAAGAAACATATTTTTTTTGCGATTTCTTAGTTGGTCTAATAAAAAGGTATAATCTCTTAACCAAGAGTTCTAGAATTTTGCATTTCTTTTTGTCTCAACCAACATGGCTACCAAATACATCCCTGAGCACTACATGACATATTTTAAATGCACTCATATCAACTACCTCATCATTTTTTAAAAGTCTATGAAGCTAAGCAATTTATAGAAATTAATAATCAGATGATGTTTGTTCAGTTCAATTCCCATTGTGCTTACCTGTACTTTTGCTCTTCACTTGCTAGATAAAAATGGTCATATAATGAATATGCCTCGTTTCCTTCCCAGTCTTTCAGGTGTATTTTAAGAACATAGTGTTTCTGATTAGTCAACTGAGAAACAAACTCATTTCCAAGCCAGTACTCTCCAGCAGGATCACCAAATCCCTGTAATCCAAGTTGTATAGTTAAATAATTTTAATTTGTTGTCCTTCATGATTTTGAATTCACCAGTTCATCATTTTTGAAAAGGAATCTTTTTCAGTCAGTCAACTCTAAAGCATTACTATGCATGTGAAGATCAGAGGTTTTTAGTTTTTGAAAAAATGGATTTGAACAAAGAAAGTTTTAGGAACTTGAAACAAAATGAATTCGTATTTACATTTATTAGATTGGACAGAAACTGTCAGTAGTCAGAAACAGACTGTCAGAAACAGAAACTGTCAGAAACTGTAAAACAATTTAAATTATATATGTAGATGTATTAGGAAATAGTTGACTGGTGGGGGCTGGGGAGCAAAGCTTGTCTTTAAAAACAAACATCACACTTGTAAGTCTCTAGTTAGGCAAACAGTTTACATTTTTCTGGCATTTCCCAAATGAGAGCAGAAATTTTCATCTCAGAATTAAAATAATACTTTCAAACCTGCTGACTTACGCCCTTTTAAGTAACTGATTTATACTTTTCTATGACATAAGCCTCTATAGAAATCATAAGAAAAATGATAATTTAAGGCAGTATCTAGGCTGCAAATTTATGGAGCCCAACAGCAGCACCATTAGTCTGTCTCCTGAATTAGAAGTAGCATAAGCCATAGCAGCCAAATGTTTCCAAAAGGTAAATTAACTTGGCTATAGGCAAATTGGCATGGTTGTTGAGCAGTGCCAATTAGTCCACCTGAGGCAGCTGATGTATAGGAACAGCACAGCATGCTTGAAGGTGCCACTTCCAGGCATGGTAAATTTTGCAGTCAAGTCATAGCCTAAATATAAGAATTCAGAAGAGTGGTGTGCTTACCATCTTATACTCTTTCCAAGTCCGGTGAAAGTCTACACTTCCATCCTCACGTCGTTGAATAATTGTCCACCCCCCTCCACTGGTTTCCATGTCACAGTATGTCTGTTAATCATAATCATGAAATGCAAATCAATCTTTAGTAAAAGGCAAAAGATTTGTGCATTCTGTTGAGAAACCAGAGAATACATATTGTGCACATAGAATCATAGAATCAGTGGACCGGAAGGGACCTGTAAGATCATCAAATCCAGTCTCCTGCCATAGGCAGAAGGTTAGTAAGCTCAAACTAGCTCAATGAGGTGCTTATCCAGCCTCCTTCTGAATACCTCCAAGGATGGTGACTGCACCACCTCTGCCAGGAATGTGTTCCAGGTTCTAGGTACCCTTATGGAGAAGAATTTTGTTTCCAACTTAAATCTTCCCTCAATTAGTTTGTGCCCATTCATCCTCCAAAGGGGTGCCTTCCCCCAGATCTTGGTGCTCTGCCCTGACATACTTGTAGGCAGCTATCAAGTCACCTCTCAGCCTCCTCTGACTCAGAATGAACAAGCCTAGTTCCCGAAGTCTCTCCTCATAGGGCCTATCCTCCAGGCCGCTAATCATGCAGGTGGCCCTTCTCTGTACCCTCTTGAGCTTATTTGCATCCTTCTTAAAGTGTGGTGCCCAGAACTGGGTGCAGTACTCCAGCTGTGGCCTCACCAGTGCTGAGTAGAGAAGGAGAAGCACCTCCCTGGATCTGTTAGCAACATATCAGCTGATGCACGCCAGAGTTCTATTTGACCTGCTGACGACTTCATTGCACTGTTGGCTCATATTCATCTTCTGGCTGACTGTGACCCCCCCTCCACCCTGGTCCCATTATGGTGAATGTTCTTCCTACCCAGATGACAGACCTGGCACTTTTCCCTGTTGAACCTCATATGATTCCAATCAGCCCACAGAACCAGTTTGTCAAGAGCATCCTGGATTCTTACCCTAACCTTTGGTGTACTCACATTTCCCCACAGCTTGATATTGTCCACAAACTTAATCATAGAGCATTCCACCCCCTCATTCAATGCATTAATAAATAAGTTAAAAAGTATGGGCCCAAGCACTGATCCCTGTGGGACACCACTGGAGACAGCACAGCCCTCCAGGATGAGGCCTTCCCATTGATTATAGCTCTCAGGGACTGGCCTTTAAGCCAATTATCCACCCACCATAGGCTGGTCCAGGCCAGTACCCTCCAGTTTAATTGATAATTTCACGGGAGACAGAATCAAAGGGCTTACTGAAGTCTAAGTAAGTGATGTCTACCTCATGTCCCTTGTCCAGCTGGTTAGTTACCTGGCCATAAAAAAACACCAGGTTTGTCAGGCATGATCTATCCTCCACAAAGCCATATATATCACTGTATACTGAAACTCTCTATGCTGCCATATAATGGAATAATAAAATCCAAGTAAACACTCGGTCCTACCAAACTATACTGCCCTGAGGTTGATGTGCAGATTGCATTGTAGGCGGTGACTCATGACACCACCTAAGAGGCCAAACCCTCATAGTGAAATCAAACACCTTGTAGTAACGCCTGAAGCCAGCTTCATACCATATAAGGAATAGCATAAAAACAAAGAATTTCATAGGCTAAAAGCGACTCAGCGATTATAAAAAGC
>JAGPOW010003642.1:39842014-39867624 GCA_030014935.1 Caiman crocodilus
AGGGAAATCAAAGCCTAGTGCGGGAAAAAGAAATTAGTTAGAGAGCGTTCGTTCTCGCCCTAGGAGCCTGTTGAAATTAAGGCTCTGAAGGTGCGACAGTTGAAACCCACCACTTTGAACTTCCAAAGCCAAGAAAAGCTGTGGAAAACAGAAATCCTATGAACTAAAACAGATGACCCAACTGCAAGACAATTCCAGTCTGAGTGACTTTCTGGAGGCCACAAATAACATCTGTAAGACAGGACATTAGAGTAACACCGGTCTATTTTACCAGACTTTCAAAAGGGGGCTTTAAGAGCTACTGACATGAAGTGTAGGAGTTTTATGATTGGTTTATTCTGATGGGTATGTATAGTATATTTGATTAAGTTAAAATGATTTGAGCTTATGTAATAGAAACTAAATGGGGACGGTGAAAGAAAGGATTTGAATCGGAGATGAATGCAAGTAGAATGAGGAAAGTGTTACCATTTTGTGCAGATGGAAGACAAAGGAATTGCAAGAAATGGGAGAGTTCTGTTGTTATCCTGTATAATAATTTTTACTTTAGTTCAATAGATATCTTACATAAAATATATCCCTCTGTTCTTGCCAGTATCTTCCTAACACATGACTAGTAAGAGAATATGCTCTTTTTAGCCTACATTTTTTGGGCTATAAGCTGACTTTGCAAATGTCTTTGGAAAGCACCTGGCACAATCACATAACTACTGAAATACAGCTAGGAATGATCACAGGAAGTTGTTCTGGCAAAAGTTTATAATTTTTTGAATAGCTTTTTAACCAGTAATGATTGTATAAATATATTGTATAAATGTAAAGGAAAGGAGGAGAGTACATTTTCTCCACTTGAAAACATTCTGCATCAATTGGGTTTGAGGGGTTTTAAAGATCATAAATTCTGAAAATACTGTACAGACAAGCATGTATTACACAGTACAGCTTTTTTACTCTCTGATTGGCAGCCAAAGATGCCCATCTTGAAAATATACACATAATTAACTTTGTTTCTTCTTAGTCCCTCTGACTAGGGATCAGTGCCTTGGAAGCAAAATTTAAGCTCTTGCTGCTGACTTTTTGACTGATCCAAATCAGAGTCTGTCTGCTTAATGTATTTTAATACAAGGTACTAGTACAAAAGTATTTTAGTACAAAGCTAGCTATTTCAAATATATATATGCATGTATTCTCTTGAAGATCAGTTATGTTGGTTGAATAACAAAAGTAGATTGCAAGGAGATATAGAGATAGTGAAGAAAAGGAAAGATTAAGGAAACTAAAATTAGGCAAAATAATTTATTTTCTGGTAGCAACTAGAGAAAAGGATCACTTGAGTGGATTTTGTGTTTGGAGTTTTTTCATCTTCATAAAAACTTAAAAAAAGAGATGGAAATATGTGTTTGGAGATATAGGGACAATTGTTTTGTTTAAAATAAGCACAGTACATTTATTGTGTATAAATCTTTTGTGAGGAGACAAGTCTTAACTGTGTATATTTAGTAATTAATGTAAAAGCTGAAAAAGTGATAGAATTGTTGTACTATTTAATCAGAACTTAAACCTTTCAAAAAAGCCCTTAAAATAGAAATGACCTGCATTTCTTTAGGACTTTTTTTAGCACTCACTCCATTGGTAAAACGCCTGTGGAATTTGGACACTGAATAGAGCTTATATTCAGAAGGATCAAATATAGTGTGGAATGGAAACAGAAAAAATATGTATCAGGATTAGAGAACAGAATAAACATTTTAGTTTTTTATATTATAGAAAACTGGCAGAGTGGGATATTCAGCAGATTTTGAAAGTGTTTCGTGGCTCGGACCTAGCAGCTGGGGTGTAATGTGAATTATTTATTAATATTATGGTAGGATTTACAGACTTTGGTTGCAGAACAGCACATATAAATAAAGTGTTGTACTCACATGCATAATGAAAAGTAGGACCCTGCCCCAAATTAAGACTGTAGTAGTCCCACTGACTGCTCATTGTGTAAAGCTGTGTGTGTGCCCAAGTAGTTTCAAAACATTGTTTTTATTGACTGTTGTGAGATTAGAGCCAAATTCTATGCCTTGCCTACCTAGAATATGATAAGATGTTAAATTGAATGGCAATTAAATGGTTCCTACATGTGTATAAAGCACTAATGCAGCATGTCAGTTTCTGAATTAAGGTCTACTCTAAGGAAAAGGAGAGATGCTGATCACACTAGCAACAATCGAAAAGAATGTCAGGGGCTTGGTAAAGTCTTCATGAGTTATTTATGTAACTTTTGAAGTACTAGTATTACCAAATATCACAAATGGCTTGAGCATCTCATTCTGTTTTGTAATATATTTTTATAATTCCAGTTCCTCAGGGTATTGTGATTAGATGAGAATCTCAACTTTCATTAAAATCATTTCAGGTCTTTATGGTCATGAATAAAAACTTGAAGACATGAATTTGAATGGTAGCCATCTATCAACTCATCGGGGGGACCAGCGAAAAATAGGTGAGGCTCTGTTCCCCCAAGCACCACCTGTGATTCCAAGGAATAACGGCCACAAATTGATTGAGTGTAGGTTCAGGCTTGATATCAGAAGGCATTACTCTATGGTTAGGGCTGCTAGGCTCTGGAATGGGTCCCCAAGGGAGGTGGTACTTTCCCCTACCTTGGTGGTCTTTAAGAGCAGGTTGGATAGCCATCCCAGCACTTATTCCTGCCCAGGGCAGGGGGTTGGACTTGATGATCTGTTCAGGTCCCTTCCAACCCTAGAAAAAAATAGCATGAGAATGGAGGAAAGTATAATTAAGTTGTTCTCATGTTTTTTAGGGCCATTGGAATACTTAGTGTAGGCAACATTGAGTGTGAGATGAAGTAGCCTAGTATTTGAGGTATAGGTCATACAATGTGTGATAAACCAAATCAAACATATTAGGTTGGTTTTCTCTCTTTCTATTTTTAATATCATAAAGCTTCTCTACCAACTTATCAAAAAAACAAGTTTTTGTTAACAAATGTAAATTAGAATAATTAAGAAATCTCTTGCAGGAATATATCCATTTGGACAAAGTTTGCTGTGAAGTTTTCTCAAGTGCTCGATGAAATTTCTGTTCATACAGATCCTAGCACACACACAACCAGTAACTTAGTGGTTAGGACAGTTCCCTGGAATATAGGGATGCACATTCAGCTATTTTTCTTGATTCAGATTAGTGACTTAGACCCAGGTATCCTATATCCGAAATGAATGAACTAATCACTGGGCTATTAGATATGCTGAGTGTGGGTCTTTTTTGAAAAAAACAATAGTTTCTATTTCACTCTGATTCAGAACAGGACATTTTTTGAAATCCTGAGATTTTGTTCATAGAATGGGAGAATCACTTCCCACTCAGCTCTGTTGCTTACCACTTACTCAGTTCTACATTGCGATGAGAAACAAGTGATAATGCAGGGTCGGTAATGCACATTACACAGAAGTTGTTTATAAGCCTCTTGGGAGGTCAGAAAGTGTTATAAGAGGAAAAGATGAAAACACAAACAGCAGCACAGTGCTCTGGCAAGTAAAAAAGGTCATTCTGTTTCCTGGTCTGAATGTCAGTACACATTGTAAACAGTAGAAAATGGTATAATATATTTATCTACAAATCTCTACTTCCCAAACAACTTCTCTACTGTATTTATGCATTATTGGTACAAAATATGCATCAAATCAAACGGGGAAAGAGTAAACATTAATTTTCTCTCATTATAAATAAAAAATTGTGTTTTTCTGTACTTATTTAAAATGGACTTTTTGTTCTGTTTGCAGAATAGAGATTGAACTTATTTTTGTTTTTTGGCCCAGTTGATTTACTACCATTCTCAAAATGAAGCATTTCTGTTCAAAGTGTCTTAAATCTTGCCAGAAGATTTAATAAGCTTTACAATGCTTATTATAAAACTAAATTTAAAAATGAGCAGTGCAAGAATTTTATGTTCCAGTGGCTTTTTACACTTTGACAAATGTGTGGGTTTGTTTTTATGGCAACGATGTTCTATTTTGACTGCTTTTGGCTGATGCATGGAGACAGTAATACTGGCAGACCCAAAACAGTGCACCAGCTGCTTTTAAATTTATTGAATTTTAAAAGTCTTCTATTAAAAATCTCAGTCAGCTATTAACATGCCTTTTTTTTTATTCCCCAAAAGTACATGATTATGCATTCCTATTTACTGGTGCTACATTTGAAGATGTAGTCAGAATCTAAATAAAGAAGGGAAAATCAAGAGCTATTTATAGAGCCTTCAAAATATAGCCCTTGCATATTTGCAAAAGTGGGCAAAATGTGGCCCAGGGGCCGGATACAGACCTCCAGGCCCCTAAAAACAGTATAAAATTAATATTAATCTGCCCTGGGCTGCCTGTCATGCAACCCTTGATGGCTTTCTGAAACTCAGTAAGTGGCCGTCTGCCCAAAATAATTGCCTGTCCCGCCTTACTGTAATGTGTGGTTGTGACTGCTGTAGTCCACTGTTTAAATGTACAGTTGCTTCTATCTTCTATCATGTTTAAAGGTGTGAATGGAATTTTCACTTGCAATCACTAACTCACCTAATGCTTAATACAGCACCTCTCACTGAGCATGTAACCTAATTTTTCATTGTAAGAAACTGAAAACAATGGAATTTGATCCAAAGGCAAAGTAGCCCCCCACCAAAGAAAAATTAATACATTTTAATTTTCATTGTTACCTAATTTCTACCATCATTTATCCAGAATAGTTCTAATTTTATGGACCCTAGTTTATAGTTCTGTTCCACTACTATCAGAGGGAGTTGTGTGTGGGTAAGGACAGTTTCTAGTTCTAAGCTTAAACCAAAAAATGTTTTTTAATAATTTCTTTAACTTGTCACTTGAATAAAGTTTCATATTTCCTGACCAAATAACATATAATAGATTTGTCTCTCTAAGCATGTCCAAATATGTGTATACTTTGTGATAGATTTTCTGAGTATTCCATATACAACATAATAAATCCATAAAGTGTCATTAAATATTATCTACCTTTGTAAATGTATAGCAGAAATATTAAATCCTAGAACATTATTGTGCTCATGCATCAAGTCTTAAACTTATTAGCGTTGTCAATCACAGGCTGTCAGATTTTTACCTCATCCACCAAATGACCCTGTTATTTTTCTGTCAAGACCAGGTTAAAACTGGTATATAGATATCAGCTGAGACTATGAAATATGTAAATTTGCCAAGTCCTAGATAAAGGCTGAAGGATATTGGAAGGAGTGTTGAAGTAATTAGTGCAATCAAAATAACACAGCCAAGTACAATTGTCTAACTGCTTACCAAAAAAGGGCATGAACCTGCAATGCCCTTGCAAATGCAGGGATAAGCTTATATATTACTTAGCTGAAGATGTTCACTTTCTTTTCTTTTCTTTTTTTTTAATTCAGTCCGGGGGCCTACCTTGGCTTTTTCTGCCTTCCTAATTTTTCTGACATTCTTTTATGTCCTTGATTTGCCTGACCCCTTTGTAATATTATTTCTTTAAATAACTGAGGCACCTCTCTCAGGAACCCCAGATTTCACTTTGTAAAGCTTCAGTTTTGTTTTTCTATGTTTTCACCATCCAGCCATGTCTTTGACTTGAGTGTGCTCCCATGAATCCTCTTGGAGCATTCTGCTTGCTGCAAATCCTACCATCTCACACAAGATTGCATTGATTTTTAACTTAAATTGACCTTCAAACTGGTCTTACATAAATATTTACAGCACAGAAGGCCCACCCATGGATGTACTTTTATTTCAACCAGTACATGCTTCATGTAGACAAGCCCTCTGGGTGAGTTACAGTGACAGCTACATTTCTGCAATTACTACCTGCCTAGCTCCCTACCATCAATGAAGAAAGACTGCTAGCGTGGCTAGACTTTGTGCGCACCCCACTGTCATTTGAGGGGGAACATGCTAGGTAAAAATAATCTCCTCAAGCCTGTACTCTACAGTGCAATTATGTAGCAGTTTGAAGGTCTTAGAGATTTTAGTACCTTTTTCTCTTCTGAAGTATTAGGAACCGTTAAAGTGTAGATTCCGCTTGTTGTAAGTCCTGATTTGAATGCTTCAGCACAGTCTTTGAAACTGATTTGTTCTTCTTTTGCCACAAAGCTGCTCTTGGCTACTAAACAAAGAGAGAGAGACTTAGAAAACATGACATGAGGTTAAATAACTGAAAAATTACTAAGGAAGCCTTTAAAAAACAACATCCAGATTAAGGTTTCCTTGCAATAGAAACAACTAGACTGTTGTAAAAGGCATAACATCTTTATATCAATAACTGTAGTGAGATAACAAGTTTTAGTTATTCAGTCCTGAAGAGAAAGTTCTTTTCATTCTCTTAGTGATGAAAAACTCTTGTGATGTATTTTTAGTACGTAAGAACATTATTCAGACAGAAATTAACTGTTTGGTATGTGTTGTTTTCTTTTAATATATTTGTATACTTAAGGAAAGCAATTGAATATAATTCTTCCTTCAGTTAAGCAGTTTGAATTCCCCATAGCCGTCACTGGACCTACATAAAATTGACATCCACAAAGATATCTATACTCCTGTATTTACATCCTTTTCGCATTATTCATGATGATAGCATGGAGATACCTTTTGTGATCTTTCAGCTAGATGTGTGTTTATCATTACTGTATTAACTTATTTCAGTTTAAGAATAAGGTAACGTTGGATGAGGTAGATAAACCATAAAATATATTTTCTTTTGATTAAGTAGAATTCAAAGCATAATGCCCCTCAGTGAAGAGACTACATTCTTTCTTCACAGGATTGGACCTATCCATAATTCTCTCCATATTTGTGAAAAATCATCTACTCTGGTCCAAGGGGGTATACCAGGGGTATGCCTTACAATAGTTAGTGGTCTTGGCACTGAGCAAGAACATTTCATCTCTGTGTACAAAGCTGATGCTTACTGCAGTTGAGGGGGGATTCTCAATATTGAATCCTTACTTTCTGGAATTCATTCACGTAAAGAATACTTTTAAATATAAGCCTGGCTATCTTAAGGAATAATATAAAACTTGTCCTTTTTTGCTCAGAATTTTATTAACTTCAGGTTTAAAGTTTCCGGCACTTAGTCAGATGGCTGGTTATCTGTATGTGACCCTTTAATGGTAGGTTCAGTGTGGAGGTAGTAGAGTAAATGTTGGCTATTTTGATGCAGACAGAGAAATATAATCAAACATTACAGTGGTAGGTGCTCTAAAAATGTATGCATGTAATACTTGATCAATGTTATAGATCTTTTCACTTTGTTTATTAACAATGTACTTGTTTACATAGTTTGCTTCTAATATAAAAATAACACATTCAACATTTTAATGACTTTTCCACACCCTATTGTTTGTAAACTGTGTTAGACGCTTTCCCTACTAATTTTGTCTTTTTGGCAAACATTCATTATTTTTTCCATTCTTGATTTAATAGTGTGGTAGCCAACACTTTGACTTGTTTACTTATTTGTGCACTAACATAACAGATAATATCAGCAGGAATGTGTACTACTTTAGGAATGATATTTAAGGAGGTAATATCCTATGCTGAGATCAAAACATGGAATTGCAATTGGCTTTTTAAAAAATTACAAAATCATGCATCTCGAAGGCTTTGAAAAGCTTTTTTTTGTGGTTTAAAAAAAATCCCTTGTATTTGCAATCACACTCAGTAGTATTGTGCTCAGTGCTTCAGAATTGTGAAGTGAAATCAACAATTAACTACATCAGAATAGTTTCATTATCCACACTAAATAAAAGGTAGAAAATAGTGGGGCAGTATAAATATGTTCTTATTGACTGAGGGGTTTTTATTTTAAATTTAAATGATCTTTAACAAGCTCTTCTTTGGGCAGCAACTTTAAAAATATGGTAAAACTAAAAGAAATGGTAAAACTAAAAAATTGTAAGTAATATTTTATTCTCATGTTTATGGATGCGTATATGAGTTATGAATACTGAAGTCATCTGTTCCTATCTTTCAATTATACTGAAAACTTTTCAGCAGGTTTCCATAGTGGTTTTAATCCCTGTGAACCTAATGGACAAGGTTTCTATAGTCTCATGGTTGTCATACTTGGATCCATAGCTGACCACTTTGTTGTAGCTCCATAAGTGACAAGATATGAAAATTATTAAATTAGCTACTCTGCTATATTTGGGAATAACATGCAAGTAGTCATAAATTTCAGGTTACGACCAATGCACCCTTAGTTAATGGCGGTGGCAAGAACATAAATCTGCCCCAAATTTGTCAGCTTGGTTGAGGTAGGTGAAGGGGTACTGGAGGCTGTTAAGAGCATCTGGGATGCTGAAATACTTGACATTTGAGGTGTCTGAAAGTTAAGTAGGAGGGACTGAGTTGTAGCATTGTCCTGTGTGTATGCAGTGTACAAAAGCTGTGTACTTGCATGGGTGCTATTTGTAGTCTGTTGAATCTTGGGTCTATAGCCCCAAGTTGCATGCTGTGATCTTGTGAGGGAGGTTTGGGTCAGTACTGCTCCCCCTCTCTCCGTTGCTTCCCTACTCCATCCAATGTGAGGAGCAATGATAAGAGACAGAGGCAGCCTGCCAAGTAGATCCTCACATTGGGACTTAGGTTAAGTACAGACAGTCAAAAAGCTTGAGGCTGAATTGATTCAGTCTTTGCAGGTTAGTTTAAGATGCAAAGATTGAACCTATAAGCAAATTAACAAACATTCACTTCAGTCACCTGCCTGCAATGGCTCAAGCCAGAAGCTCGGGGGCTCTAGAGCATGGCTCTCTGGCATGTAGCCAGCATGAGCTGTGTGTTCATTTCCTCTTCTTGCTGTCCCTGAGGTCTCTGGGATTTGCAGTCCATAGACACAGCAGCAGAGCTCTGCAGGGCTGCTTATTAGGTACTCTGAGATGTGTAGTCCTCAGTTGCAGCCAGCAATAAGTAAGTCAGCAGGGTAGGGCAGCTCTGTACTTGGGGGAAGGGGAGTTTAACCCCCTCCTTGGCCCTAAACCTCAGCCAGGTTTTGCCGGGGGTATGGGAGGGGACGACAGTGAGCTAACCCTCACTGCTCCAGCTAGGGAGCAGAGCACTGGGGCCAGCCCTGTTTTCTGGAGTAGACAGCACAGTGCAGCCGAGGGGTGCAGAGCATGTTGGGATGCTAAGAGACTCGGATTTAACTTGAACCAGGGAGGGGAAACCAGACGTTTCATAAACCGATTTGACCTAAGTCAATTAAGTCTGATACTACTTTCAGCCAGGTCATTCTTAAACCAGTTTCAGCCATTTTGAAACTGGTTTATGTGTACTGAACTCATGTTCTGTTACAGGTTTAAACCAGTTTATGATCACTTAAACCAGTTTATGTGTAACTTCTGTCCCTAGCCTTAATAGCTAAGAGGGCTAGGAACAGATATTACACGTAAAACTCATTTAAGTGATCAGAAACTGGTTTAAAGCTGTAACAGAACAGATGTTCAGTGCACATAAACCAGTTTGACAAAAACCTGGTTGAATGTTATATCAGACTTAACTGATTTGGGTCAAACTGGTTTATGCAATGTCTGTCCCAGATCCGTTCCTGGGTTAAGTTAAATCAGAGTCCTTCAGCATCCCAGCTACTTTGCAACTCTTGGCAGGGCTCTGCTCTCTGCTCTATGCTCCCTGGTTGCAGCTTTGGCAGAGACTGCAGGTACAGCAAGGTCTGCCTAGCTGTCTCCCGCTCCACGCCCCCCCCCCACTCCCTACTCCCCTCTGCCTTACACAGACACTTCTCAGCATTAGCTAACATAACACATGCTGGCTACAGTCTGTGCTGTGGAAGACAAGACAAAGGCAGACAGGACAGTGTGAGCTTAGGGCTCTTTGGAGCTAATCAACAGGCCAGCTGGTAATGTCCCTCCATTCCTTCCTTGGAAAAAGTTGTTTAAGAAGAGCTTGAACTAATGAGAGAGGCTGTTGTTTTGCTGATGGGGTGATAAATGCTAACACTTTCCTGTCTAATTCCCTGCTGTGTAACTCAATCCTCTGTTATCAACAGTTGGATGGGGGAGGGGTTTGTCCCCTCCCCAATCAGAGCATCCTGCTGGGGCCTGGCCATGACCTCCCTCCCCCACCCAGCATAGCATTGTGGAAGAGAAGGGTGATCTTCTTTAGCTCCCCCCAGCTGCTAACCTGAGCCACTGCAGACATATGCCTGCATTTCTTCAGTTCAGAGGGGATGTCTTTACTGTTACAAACTGGTTTAGCCTAGCCAGGTTTGACTAACTTGCAAAGATTGAATCAATTCAGGCTCAGGCTTTTTGAATGTGTGCCCCTAACTGAAGAGAAACAACAAATGCCGCTGTGCAATTTATCTTGATGTCTAATGATTCTGTTTGACTGTAAGGATGTATTATACAGCTGTCAGATGTCTAAGTACCACATGAGATGCTCAAAATTTAACAGCCCTGTAGTTTTTTTGAATTTGGAGAACTGGGTTGGCATAGCTAAGCAATATAAATAATGGAAGATAAACCAGATATTGTTGAAAACAGATATACAGATTATTTTTTTCATTGCCATTGGAATTATCTCTTCAGGATAAATCTTAAATCATATAGTGAGTTAAACAATTAAACTCTGCATTTAATACAGTGTGTTTTTGAGGCACTGAAGCAGGAAAGTGACTACTTGATAGATGAGCATCTAATGGTAGACTAGCCATATCTGTGCTTTACTTACAGTTTGGCGTAGATATCATGGTAAGCAAGTTGTGAACAGTCTCCATCAAATCATGCTGCTGTTTTTGCAGAACTGAATTGTTTACTGTGGCTGTCACTAACTGCTTTTCTAGTTCCTCTATTATAGAATTTTGTCTTGATACCAGTGCTTGAAGTTGATTTTTTTCTTCTTTTATTGACTGTAGCTGAAGTGTGTGCTTGTCTTCCATCTCAAGAACTTTTTTTTCTAGAAGGCTAATAAAAATAATATAGTTAGGGTCTCAACAAAGTATTTGTGTTTATAGTTGACAAAAAAAGAGTATTGAGCCTGTTGCAAAAGTTTTTTCCATCTTTATAAAAAAAAGTTTTATTTTGATTTCTTCTGAAGATAATCTGCAGAGGAATTCATACATGTGGTATGTAGAATGCTGTGAGTTGCACTTAATTCAGTGTTCGTTAAACTTTAATATGTATTAAGTGTTTTTAAAGGATGAACAGTGTTGGATCTTTTTCTGTTAGAAAAGAAGTAACACTTCTAGTATTTAGCTGAATTCTTCCATGTTTTAGTAAAGATATGATGGTCTCTGGTCTGGTAACTGTAGCAGAAAAATATAGTGACATTTTAAAATTCAGTATTATTTTGCTTCCATATTTATTTGTGTTAGGATGGTAGATAGAACCTTCAGGGAGTACACACGAATATAGCAGGGCAACAGATACAAATGTCAAAACATCTTAAATTTTTTGAGCTAATGTTCTTTAAAAATTAAAAGTACTATACACATATGGTTCTCATTAAAAAAAAGATGTCTTCAATGTAAGAGAAAACTCCGTTATTGCTACTTTTAGAGTCCTCTGTAAATTTTTTACTATTACAAGTAAAATAGAACCCTAAGGTTTGACACTTATGTTTTATTCATGTTGGGAAATAATTTGTTCTGCTTCACAATGCCACTTCAGGATGAATCCTTTAACAATGCAGGGATTTAAACTGGTTAAATAAAAATACACCACCTTTGCTGCATAGCAAGTAGGTATGGATACAGGAAGAATAATGGGTGCTTTTACTCCTAGCTCTCAGAAAATTGAAATTGTGGGAACTTGGGACGTGAATAAGATCAGTCTGATGGACTAGATATGACAAAATAAGCTATTTCCATGATCTGATCATCAAAAAGCTATCCTATTACACAATAAAGTAACAATTGTGAGCCTAAGATAATTTTGTATTTTAGTTACAAAGAAACAAATTTCAATTGGAATAGGTTAGATAGCAGATAGTCCTATATTTCAACATCCAGTGGATAGATCTGGAATAGAATCTCTATCCTGACTGCAGTTAACATTTCCAAAAGTAATTCTGTTTTTAAATGCAATCTGAATAAAGTCTTAGGTGTCTAAATTCCACTCATTTGAGTCCGTAACTGAGATCCTGAAAATCACTGTTTGCCTGCTGCCTAGGGCTGTGCAAAATCACTATGTTTCATTTTGGTTTTGGATTTGGCATTTCAGAGGGACAGTGATTCATTTCAGTGTTTTGGATTACTGTCCCATTTCAATTTGGCCGAATCTGTTTCGGAATCTTGATGCCGTTTCGGCCATCGGCTATAATGGGGAATCGCTAAAATGCCTATAACTTTGTGATTTCTTTCCTGATTGAAATGAAAATTGCAAATGGTAGCCCCTTCTGGGGACACAAAGCCCATCAAGTTTCAAGGAGAGAGGTGCAGGAGTTTTTGTGACATTGCACCTCAAACTGCTTAGAGCAAAACTAGTATCACTTGCTGGCAGCACCAGCATATTGTCATTCCTCACGCATATCTGGGAGCTGCGCCTCCAGGAGGAGTCTGACACAGCACAGCCCTGCAGCCCTCCCAGGGAGTGCAGACCATTGAATCTGCATGCAGGATGATAGCAGGCTGCCACTGCCAGCTGGGGCCAGCGCCAGCACTAGGTTCTTCCTGTGCTCAGCGCAGGCTGTGCCAGGGAGACTCAGGTGCTGGCGCTGGCCTAGCCAGCAGCAACAGCATGCTGTCATCTGCATGCTCTGCAGCTGGTGAGTGCAGAGCTTTAAAAAAAAAAGAAATCCACACACTCAATGGCTCTGGCAGCAGCGATTAGGGCCTCTGAGGGCTTGTGGCATAGCTCCCTCTGTCAGTTCAGGGCAGCAGAGATTTCTCCCCCTGCCTGGCACCCACAGGGCAGCAGTACCATTGCATGGGTACAGCGCAGCTTGACACGGCACAGCACACTGTCCCGGAGCTGGGGCAGATCCACCTGTCAGCCGGAGCTCCTGGTTCGATTCCCCAGCTCTCTGATCTTTCCTCCAGCTCTTCCCCGGGGGGGCATGGCTCCTGGATCTGTGCGTGGGGTTTCAGCAGGCTGCTGCTGCCAACTGGAGAAATAGCACATTGCTGCCGCCATGCCCCACTGGCAGTGGAAGCCTACCATCATCCCACATCATCTGGTTGACCTGCGCTCCTTGGGAAGAGCTGGGGAATTGAAGTGGGATTCCCCCAACTCCTGGGTCGATTCCCCAGCTTCCTGTTCGATTCCCAAGCGCAATTCCCCAGCCTCCAGTTCAAATTCCCCAGCTTTTTGATCATTCCCTCAGCTCTTCCTGGAGGGCGTGGACCCCCAGATGTGCGCGCTGGGTTTTAGCAGGCTGCCACTGCAGGCTGGGGCCAGTGGCAGCACCACAGTCTTTCCAGCGCTCAGTGTGGGCTGCACCACATGTCTGCCACTGTCCACAGGCTGCAGCAGCAGCCTGCTGAAACCCTATACTCAGATCAGGGGGCCATGCCACGTGGGAAGCACTTGGGAAATGATCAGAGACCTGGGGGAAGCATCAGAAAGCTGGGGAATCAAACCAGGAGCTACATCTCAATATCAGAGTAGTCTTTTCCTGCTCTTTCCCCTCTCTCTTCTTAGTTTTTGTTTCCCAGGAAAACCAACTCCAAAACTCTGAAATTCTCAGGAATGTTTCCAAAATGTTTCAGAACCTTCTGATTCATTTTGGAGCTGTTTAGGAGGCTTCCATTTCAATTTGGATTCAGTGTTTCAGGTTCCAAACTGGCCCGAAACACCTCCAAAATGAAATGGCAGCCTAAATTTCACGCAGCCCTACTGCTGCCTAGCCTTAGAGATGCCTAAACTTCAGCGCACATAAGTGTTTTATTTAAAAGTTCTGTTTTTACAGGTGCTTATTAGTAGTCTTGACAGGGTTGACTAGATCAGTTCCAGCCTCATTCCAAAGTCCAATCAGTTTTCAAAACGTAGGTGTTTCTCTACCAGTCTCCCCTGAAAATGTCAATCCAGTAGGCATTGCCAGATCAGAGTCCATGAAAAATGTTCTAGGACCTCCACTTTCTTTTAAAACATGGCCACAAAAGGAAGCTGAGGAAGCAAGTGGTTAGAGCACTTGCACAGGATATGCAAAACCCGGGTTCAGCCCCCTCCTCGAAGAGGATTCAAGCCAGCGACTCCCTAGTAAGTTCCTTACTCGTCAAGTTATTGGCTGTTTTGGGGAGAGCAAGAAGGAACAAAACTTTTTACCTTCACAAATAGGGCACTCACAGAGGAAGAGTCTCTGCTTCAAGGTTATTTTCTGCATATTACGTGAAACAGTTATTGAAAAAAGGGTATAAGCCATCATTAGAGAAGGCAGAGAAGTTGAGGTAAGCAAGGTGACTGAACTCTAGAGACAGGTAGGATTTTATGACACATGTCTTGTCTTCAGTATTTACTTATGGATAACTCTAGACAAGTCTCTATTTAGAATGCAGACCTTAAAGCTGGCCCCTGTTCAGCCTGCAATATGCTTAGGATCCAGTTCTGTATTGCATAAGTTTTTCTGTGGCAAGTTATCTAACACATTTAGCATTTCAGTCTAGGAGCCACATTTCTGTAAGGTAAGTTTTGAAACACTGAGTGTTGCAGTGCCTGAATTCCATTTTAGATCTAGCCTTTAAGAGCCTACATCTCATTAAAAACTAGTTCGGCTTGGACTCCTAAGTGCCAAGTTATTTTTGACAATTCAGTGTGGGTTGCTAAATAGCATGTTTTTTGAAAAAAATTCCCTTAAGGCAACAAGAAATGTACAGCAAAAGCTTTGTTATCCGGTACCCATAGGGAATGGGGGGTGCCGGATAATAAAATATGCCGGTTAATTGAGAGGCCTGAACAGGCATCTTTGCCTGTTGGGACCACCATTTCTCCTACTATGTCCGGGGCATTGCCGCCCTCCTGCTGCATTGCCAACCCTCCCACGGGCCCCATGCAGCCTGCTATGCCCCAGATCATGGGGGCTTAGCAGTGCAGACTGCTTTGCCCCAGGTCATGGGGGCTCAGCAAGACCGGAAGTGCCACAGTGGGCACTTCTGGTTTTGATTTTACCTTACAAGCCGACATGCCAGATAATAGAGCGTGCCGGCTTGTAAGGTTTCAGTTAAGGCAGCTTTTACATCCCAACATCCACCTTCATGCTCCCAATATCCACTTTCATTTAACAGTATCACATGGAACTGCCTAAGACAGTTTACACCAACATGTGGTTCACCTGTCTGGTCTTTTTAAGTGTGGATGTTATACTTGGTTGTAAGCCTTATACAGTAAGGCAGTCAAGCTTTTATTCCAGAGCCTTGTCATTAGTTCAGAGATGACTGGCCGCTTGGGGCATAGGATCCACCCGAATGACAGGGGCTGCATGCTAACAATGGCTGCCCTCCTTATATCTTGCTAAGCTATATTAAATAAAGTTGTGTCCTCTTTATCCAAACAAGTGTTCCAGCCTGTTTTTAAACTGCAAGCTACTGTGTGTCAATAACTAGTGTAACAATCAAGAAAAAAATTGATCATGTGTATTCACAAAGGGAACTACTGTGAAATGGTAGTTGTCCTGTTTTCCCTTAAATGCAACATTTTGCTGCAAAAACAATGACATTAGATACATTACTGACCTCATTTGAGGGGGGTTTTTTTCCAGATAACATTCAGAGAGATGGAGCAGAGGGAAATGTGGGGGACATTGGCTCTGTGTGATAATACTTTTATTTTAGTCCCAGTAATGCATTTATCTTCATCCTAAAACAGACCTCTGACCTTTGGCACATTTATGATTTCATGAAAACAGATGGTATTTCCTTTATTGATCACAGAGGAAAACTAATAATTTCCTATTTAAAAATGGTTGGGCAGTATGCAGAGCAGAAAGCCCCCATTGAAATAGATCAGTTGCCCAAAATTAAGATTTCATTAAATTTTTGGCTAATTCTAATATTCTGACATACGGAAGTAAAGCAAATGTGAGGAATTGGATTTACACAATACATTTACATTCTGAGGAACAATAATTCATTAATGAAACTGATCATTCATAATATAATCAGATTTACTAAATCTGTTGTTAGGACATAATAGAATTTCTACTTCTACATATGCGGGTCTTCACTTCTTTTTTCTTTTGATAAAGTTTTGCAGTTTTAGGGATAGGGGGACAAGGAGAGTTAATTTCATTGGGCAAGGCCGATAGTTGGCTACAACTAATTATCTCATACTGCCAAGTATTGTTACTTTTATGTTGTAAGTCATTGGTTTCTAAATGCTATGATAAGTATGATCACAGGTCAATGGAAATCTGCAAGAAATGTAAAGCTTGACAGTGATCCA
This sequence comes from Caiman crocodilus, assembly GCA_030014935.1. Lineage (NCBI taxonomy): Eukaryota > Metazoa > Chordata > Crocodylia > Alligatoridae > Caiman > Caiman crocodilus. Next base: position 39,858,399 of record JAGPOW010003642.1, read on the forward strand.
TTGGTCATAAAGTCTGGGAACTATTGTTTTAGACGTTGCATATGGTTCCAATTTTATTTTTGTTTGTTTTTCTCAGCTATATTGTCATTCTAGCTTTTTATGTTTATAAAATACAGGGGTGTAGCTTACTTCTTCATTAAGTAAGGATTTCTCAAATTGGTTGAAACAATTGTTTTCCCACAAGCAAATGCCTAAAACTGTTTAAAAAAAAGACAATTTAGCAGAGTAATCTTTGGATAGGTATAGCAATATTACCTGTTTTTTTCTTGCAATTTGGTTATCTCATTGGTCTGATCTGAAATCTGTCTTTCTAACTTGTTTGTTGAGAGAGAATGTTCCAGAAGCTGAAGTTCAAGTCTTGTTGTCTGGTTTAACACCTACATTTTAAAAAAAAACAACAAACATGTAGGCATTTCTGAAAATAGTAAAGTCTAATTTAACTGTACTTTTTAAAGTCAGTGGTTATCACATATAGAAAATAAAATATTTGAAAAGAATATGCACAAACATGCATGCATACAGTACCAATTTGGGCATGAATGCATATAGTATTATTGTAAAAAATGCTCAGAATTATATTTGTATAGTGAACAAATAAACTTATAATACCGTGATTTATATTTCAAGTTATCTTGGGCAATGTTTTAATGGTAAACAACATTTGTGAATAATGTTTAAAATTACATTGTCTTTAAGCTGTTGTCACAGGTGTTTTCCCTTTATGGTAATTAGATAGCAACATCAACATGAGAAATTATGCTATTAGTTCATTAAAGAATAATTTTATATGCAATATATTTGTTATTCTGGTACTGAAATAAATGTTACATATGTTAGTATCTCCAGGTGAAATCACAGCCCCAGTAAAATCATTGATTTTTCTCTTTGACTGCAGTGGTGCCAGTGAACTTAGGAAATATTTTTTTTAATGTTTGAATTAGATGAAGTGTTTACCAAACAATTTTTTCCTATACTCACTTGACAGCTTAAAGTTTGAGAAGGAAATAATTTACACAAATCCCGTTTTTCCTCCAAAGTTCTATCCATTAATGCAGAAACAGTGATATCATTTGAAGTGGAAAATGACTTTTACTTTGACTTGCATTACATTTTGCTGCATGTTCTCTAGAAAATATTTTTTCATTGTGTCAAAACAGCTTTTTTAATTCATCAGAATTTGGCTTTAGTTGACAGGAAGAATTGATTACTCACATCCTTTGTGTTAAACAGTCATTCAGGACATGATTTCACACTGAGGTGTAATTGAAAATTATTGCCAAAGTTAAGTGTCCTTGAGACAGCAATTGTTTGGTTAATTTCCTTATGTTGTTCATTAAGCCCTTAACCTAGTCACCAGTAACTTCACGGAGCAAAAGAAGGTTCCAGTGATAATATTGTTCCTAAACAAAAACTACAGGTAAAGTCTAGAAAGACTTTGCTTTGAAAGAATAAATATATTTCTCTTTTAGCTTATCAAAAAAACCCAACAAAAAAACCCACTGAGCCTCTTAAAAAAAGACTTTTTAATGGTAAAACTGTAGAGGCTGGCAAGTGGCTAGGGGGGTGTCACCCCAGACTCTGAGTGAAAGTGTTAGGGATGGCTAGGGTACGAGGGTACCACAGTGTAGGGCTAGCCAGCAGGTAGCCCCTGCACTATAGCACCTTTGTACCCCAGCCAGCCCCAATCACTGTCTACATGTGTGTTGTTAATTAATTTATTGCACCCTAATATGTGCATGTGTAGATGGTGACACTTTCTATTGTGGAGCTAATTAGTCAATACTGCAGTAAAGTGCATGTGTGAAAACACCCAGTGTCAACCTTGTACATTCTATAGATGCAGAACGACTTACATAACAACTTGTGTAGTAAAGATTTGAGTTAATATTTATACAATATTTTGAACATATAAAACATCAAATGCTAAATATTATTTTAGTCTCTGTTCGAGAATCTTCCCACCAGGATAAGAGAAATCTACAGAATACACATTTTCCTTCAATTAGACTTATCATTAATTTGAAGAGTAAGATAGATCAACACACTTTTGCTTGTTGAGGCATTAAAAAAATCAGTCACTGATAAAGCTGCCTTCTACCAAGCAGACATTTAAATGCTTTTCAATTAAAGCAATTATAAAGGATATGCTTTTTCAAATTCATTTTTTAATAACTTTTGTCACATACTATGTGTAAAGGGAGTGAAGTGTCAAGCTATATCTTTCGTTTTGGATAATTAACTTGTTTAACTACAAACTAGTCATTTGATTTTGAGGCTTCTAACCAATGCTGGAATTCTGGAAAGTTTTTCCCCGTCATAGTATGGGAACTTTTAATTTCCTTTAAGGAACCACAATTGAAGTGGGACTTTCACATTGAAGTCAACTTGAAAAAATGTTGCAATTTTCTTTTCCAGTAGCTTCATAATTCCTTAGCCTTTCTCCCACTCATTTCATCTCCTTTTGATTTATCCCTCCATGAAATCATAATGATATACTCATTACACTAGTGCCTTAACATGAAAATGACTACTATTATCCCACTGCAGCATCTGTAGGAAGAGAATGAGCTTTCAAGAAAACGCTAAGGATAAGTACACACAGTCAAAAAGCCCAAAGCTGAATTAATTCAGTCTTTCATGTTAGTCTAAGCTGCAAAGATTGCACCAATAAGCAGGTGAACAGACATTCACTTTTGATACCACAAATGCAGCCACATGCCTGCAGTGGCCCTGGCAAGATGCTAGGGGGTGCTAGAGCATGCCTCCCTGCTCTGCTGGAGCAGACAGCTTAGGCCAAAGCTACGCTGCCCACCTTGCAAGGGGAAAGTGCAGAGGTTTGTGGGGGAGGTTAAAAACACTCCTGGGATGCTGAGGAAATGTGAATTAACTTGAATCTGAAGGTGATCTGGAACAGAAATTCAATAAACTGATTTAACATAAATCAGCTAAATCTGATATTACATCCCTCCAGGTTTATCTTAAGCCAGTTTTGGCCATTTTGAAAGCAGTTTACATGTACTGAGATTCTGTTGTGTTGCAGGTTTTCAATCATTTATTCTGGTTTATGTGTAATTTCTGCTCCTAGCCTAAGGGTATTGAGAGATGAGTGGGGAGGAAAGCAGCGCTTTACCAGAAGAGGAATCATGTCAGTTTGACTTGTCTCCCCAGTGTCTGTATAGCTCAGGTGCTTAAGCAGAGGTTTTTTGGTGCTTGTGTCTAGTACCTGATTCAATCAACAATTAGATAAAAGCACCAAAAAGCTCCGCTGAAGCACCTGAGCTATACAGATGCTGGGCAAGTCGGATCAAACTGATGCGATTTCTCTTCTGGGCACGCACTGCATTTGGTTCAGTGGCACTCTGAGCTGAAAGTAAAATGCTTTTTTGTTTTGTTTTGTTTAGATATGATTTTTTCCATGTATGCAAGACCTTAACTGGTGATAACTATTAGCACTCATAGGCCAACCACTTAGAGCAGAGTCAGGATAGGAAGAGGCTATGAAATCCCATTTTAGATGTATCACTCTCTTAGTTATGGCTTGGGCATATATTAATATTTTAAGTGAGTTATTTAATTAAGAAAAATATGACTGATATTTGAAAGTTCCTTGCTAAAACAGTGTTCTCCAAGAACCTGCTGCAGTTCCCATTGAAGTCAATAGGAATCTTTTTATTGATTTTTTTGGTGGTCTTGGCATGAGGCCCTAGATCAGCAAATATTAATACCCTCTTAGGCTATGATACAGCTGTGGATTAACCTGTTTGTCTTGTAACTCTTGAATTATAATCTCAGTGCTGCTTTATGGAATTGTAAAACTGTGCTTCATTGTGTTACGTGTCATGGCAGCTCTTTGGGGCTCAGAAGCATTTTTTTTTAGAAATTCATTACTTACTTGTGCTTCAACATCTGTTAATTTGCGGGTCTGTTCAGCTGTTTGGTTTAATAGGTTTGTGCCTATTTCAATCATTACTGCAGTCTGGTTCTGCACTGCGTTTTGCTGGATCTCTACCATTTCTTTCTTCATATTGTCTTGGATGTAATTCTCAAGCTACGTGGGGAAGGAAAGAGAGAAGATAGTTGCATTCCTTAAAAGTGTGTGTGGGGGGGTTAAGAATACAATCAGCATGCTGGAAAGCTTACTAGATAAATCTGCTCTCAGGCTTTATCTATGATACTCTCTTTTTTTTTTTTTTTTTTTTAAGATTTTCCCAACATTGTTAACACCAGGTCAGCTCCACCAGCGGGAGCATAAACAAAGGCAAGGAACTTGTGGGTAACCGTTGTGTAACCCCTGTTCTGGACAGGCTTAGAAGAAACATTGGTTTAAATACTGGCAATCCTTTAGAACCTAGCCTATGCTAGCACTCCCACCATTGTTACTAGCAGAGGAGCTGTGCAAACAGTAGCAATGATGAGATTTGTTTTCCTTAAGAAAAGCCTAAGAGTTTAGTCACCTTCCTGTATCAGGACTTCAGAAATATTTTCAGCAGCTTTCTTTTACTCACACAATTAGAATTCAAAGAAGCTTGATATAATGTATATATCAACCAAAGAGCTGTACAGTAAGGCAAACCACTTTTCTGACTCTAAACACATCATTTGTAAAAGTATAAAAACAGCTGAAAAACATTTGGCTGCAAGGCTAAATGGAGTTTTTACAAAGCTATAGATTTCTAATGTGCTATACCAACTATAGAAAAAAAAATGGTTTTCCAAATTTTGAGGAATGTAAAGTATAAAGGGATAAAATAATAATTTTAAAATGTCTTTTTTAAGATCTGAAAGCTATTTCACTCTTTTTGAAAATTATAAAAGGAACAAATAGAAGTCAACATCTCCAAACTGCCTTCCAAAATGTCAGGAACTCCTACAGTGTAGACACAAATGTTGCTGTCTATGCAACACCTTACAAAGTATCAGTATTTGTTCTGAGAGCTTAATAAACATTCCTTCTTGCAGAAAAAAAATCTAGGCGAAAGCTGGGTGGCTTAACAAAACCTCCTGTGATCAAATATATTGCTTTCACAGATTGTCTTTGAGAAGAGCATAATGAATGCCAGACATACTGATAAAAATTGTTATGGTATAGTCATGCTGGTTAGGTGATTGATTTGATATATTTTTATGCCACAGACATTATTCTGTAGCAGAAGCCCTAACATGTTAGGTATATCAACAGCAATGGGCACTTGTTGGTATAACATTTCTCTGAGGTCTGGGACGGACATTGTATAAACTGGTTTGAGCCAAATCAGTTAAGTCTGATACTGCATTCAACCAGGTTTATCTCAAACCGTTTCAGCCATTTTTGAGCCGGTTTAATTGCACTGAACATCTGTTCTGTTACAGGTTTAAACAAGTTTCTGATCACTTAAACCGGTTTATGTTTAATGTCTGTTCCTAGCCTGAGGAACCAGAATAAACTGCATCAGCAAAAAGCAGCATTGAATAGTAAACCAGTAAACCTTTTGTGATTAGGTCTAGGTCAAAGTTTCCTAACTTAAAATTGTTAAAAACAACAGATCTCACAATCCACACTGTCTTTTCTAAGGAGAAGTACCCTCTTTAGTCTGAAACAGAGAGACTGGAAATATATGTAGCTAGAGCAGGGATGAGGCCTCCATCTGTAAAAGCAGTACATTCAGAAAACTCCAGTTACCCTTAGGTAATTTTTTTACCTTTTGTAAAACTGATCTTATTGATCCTAGACCTACAAACTAGTGAACAGTGAATCTCTAGCACCAGCAGAGCTGCAGAATAGTCTAATGCTAATGCTGCTTTTCCAAAGTCTAATGCTGCTTTTCCAAAGTGAGAATCCAACCTGGTCTCTGTCGTAGAATGTAATATAAGTAGATACCTTGCAGATACTACGTTTGGGAGCTTTTTCAAGGTAAGACTTCATGTTACAGTAGCTTTGGAATCATCTAGGATTCAGAAGAAACATGCTATAACTTGATGCATGTTTACAAACAGGATAATGGCTAATAATTACTAAGTACTGACAAAATAATTAGAATTAAGCTACTTAACATGCAAAACAGCAGACCATAATCACAAGACAGGAAATGAGGGAACAGGTTGGTGTGTCACTGATATGAAAAGATATCTAAAATGAAATATGTGTACCTCACTTAATTGTTTTAACTATCTAAAAGCTGGGCAGGTTGCTACTCAGCTTCAGGGAAATAAGAAAAAAGTCTTATGTTTTAATTCACTGTTACACTATTCAGCAGCAGAGATCTGTCTTCTCATTGGCAAAACTACCACATTACCATTTCTATTGGCATAGATATTTCCACCCAAAATACCGCCCCAGTGAGCAACATGTTTTTCTTTCGTGCCTCTCAAAGCAATTGCTTTCATAGAGTGCCAAATGAAATGTTAGTCTCAATTAAGAACATTGTACATATACAAACACATTTTTAAATAAACTCCAGCAGTGTTTTTTTATCATTTGATTCAAGCCAACAGTTTTTCACCGGAGTAGTCAAAATTGCAACATAGATTTTTTATTACTAACTTCCAGCATTTTCTTGTAGCTGGATGTACTACATTGCACTGAAGCAGAGACTTCAGCCCAGCACTAGTATGATCGAATGCAGGGGTGTCAGACAGTCTGGATCCTGTCCATGGACCTGTGTCATCTGGCCCACATATAATGGGACGAGGGATTACGGTGTGAGACAAGCAAGGGCAGGTCTGCCACCTAAGTCAGGGACATGGAGTAACATGCACATTGGTTACTCCATTGGGTAGGAGGGGGTGAGCAATAACTCTATTAACCCCCATGTCTCCTACCACTATTTGTCCAGATTTGACCTTTGAGAAGGATTGTGAGAAGCCCTGCAATCTGGACTCTCCCCACAAGGAGCCCCACAGTCTAGATCTGGCCTGCAAGGAGCATTATGGTCCAGATCTGGCCCAGGGGTTGGGGCAAGTCAGGTGTGAGTTTGACACCCCGATCTAATGGTTTCAATATAGGTTTTTATTCTCAGACTGCTACATAAATAGATGTATTTATTGTATGGGTGATTTATAAGGATTTAGGCACTAATGTTTACAAAGCATGGTAAAGACAAAGTACTTTACTTTTTATATGCCCCTTTGCACAATTAAGATCACACTTCATTCTACAGGATCAAGCTTTTGGTGTTTTTGGTATTGTTGCTTCTCTGAGTTTATTGCTTCTATCTGTTCTTAGTTTTCAAAAACTTTTCTAGTGGAGAAGGATTGATTTTGATCAACTATATCACTATCTCTCAGAAATGTTGATTACTTGATGTCATGTTCCTCTTTTGTATTGAGAATAAGATGTTTGCCTGAAATTTCTCTAGCAATTAACTTGAGATATTGAATGTTACAGTTTTAAAAAGCAATAAGTCAGCACCTGAGCATCTAATTTGAAGTAGATGCACTGGTAACAAAACTAGCAACGTCTAATTAAAAATAGCCACTGGTCTAGGGGACTGGAGACTAGCAAAATTAATGTTATTTAAAAACAAAAATGTAGACGTAATTTTTGTGCATGAACCACTTGTTGGATTTTAAATAAATTTATCAATCTGGATATAGGACCTGGGCCTTACAGACCTAAAGCAAAGACCTTTGCTCAGTATGCATCTGTATTTGAAAAGAAAAACAAAGATACTTAGAATATATTAGTAATGCATACTGCAAAGCCTTTTACAATGATTCTGCATAGATCAATGATGTGGTCAAACAAGTAATTAAAATAATTGTGGAATGGATATTAAACACCAATGTTTCAGTGTTTGTGGTGTGGGGTCCGGAGGGGGCGGATGGGGCTGCCGATGGAGTGGAATTAGGCACAGTAAGCTTGTCGGTTGAATTCAGAAAAGAAAACTTTACTTACAACTGGGGTACAGGGTAGGCACGCTCTGTAGAGTTGCAGAAAACAAGTAGAAAACAGAAAAGCAGAAACCAGGCGGCACACCGATATTGTCCGAGCATGCAGGGCACAGGGTACGTCAGGATTTCGGTGACGGGGAGTCGTTGGTGGTTGATCAGGCCTCCAAGTTCGCTCCGAGATGCACGTGTAAGTTGTTTCCGATGTGCATGCCAAGTTCTCTCCTCCAACTTGGGCGGAAACTTCCCAAGCCTTTTATATGGCTAGCGAGCCAATTGCCAGCCGCCACATATGAATAATTTATGTTAAGCCAATCAAAAGCATGCCTGCAAAAAGTGCAGATGCAAGCTTCAGCGGGAACTGATCATTGCACCAAGGGTCCTTTCCCGCCTTACGGGGAAATCCCTTGCAACCAAATACTCGCATTGTGCTGGAGCACGGCTGTGCCGAGGCACTTTTAATCACTCAGTACAGACATGTGCCTCAGTGCCAATATGCCAGCCATGAGGATGAGCCATAAATCACTCCTAAAATTAAGGCTAAGTTTCATAAATTACACAAAGGCAAGATTTTTTTGTGGTATCTTAATTGGAGCCTGAGGAAGGGACTTGATACCCAGAAGCTTATCCAGCAGCTCTCCCAACTATACAGTTGCCCCAGTAAAAGATATCACAAAACCTCCTTGACTCTTGGACATTTCCTGAACTATCATGACTACAACGCTCCAGAACAACTACTAAAGTACATAAGCACTTTAAACATTTTTAGCCATTGTCGCTATCCCCTAAACCAAAGTTTATAAGCATAGTGAAATGAGCAACAGCTAGACTTGACATACAAAACAGTTAAAATATGTAAATGCACCCCAACAAGTATAACTCAATCCTGTTGTGAAACTATGCTAACTCGGTGTTTACGATTTAAGGCACTTTGCTGTTCCTGGTGCAGATTCAGTAGTACAGATGTATTTGCTTGCACGACCAATGTGCACATTTTCATATCTTAACATGCTTTCATTTCTTTGAAGTGTAAGAATCTGGAATTCTGACTGTATAATGCTTGATTTTGCATATAATTAACATCCCTCTTTGTGTTACCCTAAATTCCTGAGATGTTCTCTCAACTCCATTTTTTACATACTTTACTGCTATCTTTTTGGCCTTTTTTAATTTAAAGTATTCGGCAAGAAATTCTGAGCATGTCATCACATGATGTATCTAATGATTTGAAGATATAAAGTATAAACACACAAACTTCAAACTGTTCAAGTTTGCTGACGACACCAAACTGTGGGCTGAGGTGGGGACACCAGAAGAAAGGGAGAGGCTGCAGCGGGATCTGGGCAGACTGCAGGAGTGG
>JAGPOW010003642.1:39867724-39882218 GCA_030014935.1 Caiman crocodilus
GGAACCGGCTTCCTAGGGAAGTTGTTCTTGCTCCTACCTTGGGCATCTTTAAAAGTAGATTAGATAGGTACTTGGCTGGGGTCCTGTGACCCTGGCACTTGTTTCCTGCCATTTGGCAGGGGGTCAGACTAGATGGCCTGCTCTAGGCCCCTTCTGACCCTAGGTACTATGATACTATGATACTTTTATAACATTTACAGCCAGATTTACTGATGTACTCTGGCTGCTTTTTTGTACTCTGGAGCAACATGAAGCTGCCAGGGCATGCTGGCTGGTTAAACTGAGTTTGTCGCTATTTTGCTTTACTGCAGTAGAACTCAACTTTCTAGAGGGGCAAGCTGCATGCTGGTGACCTGGCCATACCATAGGCCACCACTCCCCTCCAGTGGGGGAGAGAAGGGCTGCCAGTGTCAGAGGGAGAGGAGAAGAAGAGTTTGCCTCTAGGCAGTGTAGGGGGGGTCAGTGGCACAGTGTATTGTGAGGAAGGGGATATGCTAGAACAAGCTGCTTTCTGTTGATACCCCCTGCCCCTGCTGCAGGCTGGATCCAGTCTATAGGCTATTGGTTGAGTGCCACGGCTTTACTGGATTCATACAAAGCTACATGACAGACATTAATTGGTGAGCCCTATCATATAATCTCTTCCATAAACTCATCCAGTACAGTCTTTGGGGCTAAGTACAGACTGTCAAAAAATCTGAAGCAAAATTGGTCCAATCTTTCCAGGGTTTTTTAAGCTGTGTAGTTTGAACCAATAATGAACTGAACTCATGTTTAAATTTTACCTGAGAAAGGCAGGTGGAGGCCTGCACTGCCCCAGGCCAGAAGGCAGATAGCACTTGAGCAGCCTATATGCCAGCCATTGCAGAGCCCAAAATAGCCAAGCAGGGTACATCACTGATTGACTGTCCAGCACATGACTCCAATCCCCTACTGATTCCCTACTGATCCCCTCCAGGGAGGGAGGGAAGGAGCTGCCATCCCAGTGCTAGCCCCTGAGTCAGGCCTCTGCCTATGGGGTGGGGAGACCCATATCTCAGGGAGTTTCCTGCAGCCCAGGGTTCCTCAGCCCAGGGCTACCCTGCCACAGGGAGCCCCACATCCCTTCTGTCCGTACAGCTATGGCTGCTCATATCAGCCAGTGCCACAGAAAAGAGGAAGAGGGAATTCCCCTGGGCCAATCCCACACCCACACAGCCAGAAATGGGGACATGGGAAGCATTACAGAGGATTTCCTCTGGCCCGGCCTAGAGTCCACCAGCCTGGGGCTGCCTTGACTTGGGGAGCAGCATTGCTTCCAGCTTGGCTTCTCTGTTGCCGCAGGTGCCACAGGCAAGGAAAGGGGAAGAGGATGGAGAGGGATTCCCCTTGGGGCAGGGAAGCCCTGGGCTGGGAAACTCCCTGTCTCTCCATCCCTGGCTGCATGGATGTGGAATCGGCATTAGAGAATCCTCCTCCCCTCCCTCCTAAAGCAGTAGCTGAGCTGAGCTGCCCCCTCCCCTCTAGCCCCCCATTCAGGCAAGGGGGTCTTCCCCGTGACACGGGGTTTCTCTTGGGTCAGGGCACGCCCTGGCTGGGGGACCCCAGGCTAGATTAAGGGAAGCCCCCAAAGCCATGGGAGTCCAACCATACCCTCATGCCCAGCTGTGCAGGTAGGCACCTAGCCCAGGAGAATGCTTATGCTCTGCCACCTGCCCGAGCAGTGGTGTAGGGGGGGAGAGGGGAAGTAGGAGGGGGGTATTCCCCAGTATGGGGCTTTCCTAGGGCAGGGCAGCCCCTGGCTGGCCTGGGGCAAGTCCCCTGAAGTGCAGGGCTTCCCCAGTACCCCCATGCCTTGCTGCATAGGCAGGCAATCTGATCCAGAGGAATGTTCCCCTTCTCCCATCTGTGGTAGCAGTGGAATAGGAGGGAGTTCTGAAGGTTCCCCTCAGCTCCCCATGGCAGGACAGACTAGGCCGCATCGGCCAGGATTGGGGAACTCGGTTCTCCTGCCTCCCCCTCAATGCCCTGCAGAGCTAACAGGTGCAGGCAGGACACAAACTGGGGAGCAGAATCAGATGTTTTGGTGTCTCAGGTCTGTGACAGCTCAGAGGTGGGGCCGTGAGGTGCTGGTCTGGAGCAGCGGAGTGTGATCCATATTCCAGCAGGCCACCCTTTAAGGGAGGAGGTGCAGTGATGCAAAGCATCCTGGGATATGGGGGGCTGAGAGGGATTTGAGCTGGGAAGGAATCTAGTACAGAAGTTCAGTAGACAGTTTTAACTTAAAATCAGTTAAGTCTGATGCCGTATGCATCCAGGTTTGTCTTAAACCGGGTTTGGCCATAGGGTCTATGTGCACTGAACTTCTATTCTGTTACAGAATTAATCCAGTTTTTGATCACTTACAGGTTTCTGTACAACTTCTGTCCCTAAAGTAAGAGATTTAGGTTCTTTTCCCTGCTGCTTTACTTGGAAGACCATTCCAAAACTTTACTATTCTGACAGAAATCATCTTACAATTTCCAATTTGCAGGCTAATGTCCAATGAAGTAGGTTGTTGCCTATGAAATGTCTCATTGCATCACTTAGTCTCTTTGGTTACACATATACTTAGAGACCTTTCAGAACAGCAGCAGCTGTTGCTTTTGAATTGTTGTGCGTGAACAAGCTGAGAAAAATCCAAGTATAGCAAACCCACTCCAACTTTAATCCAGGATGAAGCTGGGTTAAAGTGCCCTGCCTTCTACCTGGCTTCAGGCTACCATAACTAACCACCTCTCTATTCTGAATATATCTATGCAGTTTGTAACAGCATGATCTTGAGCTGGTTTTGTATTTCAGCCTAAAAATCTGTTCTCCATCTCTAATACTCATCTCATGAATATATACTTATAAAGATAGGCTTTTTGAATGTCTCTACCTTGCTTGAGAGGATGTGGTCTGAGGTGGAATTGATCTAAGTTACATGGATTCCTGTAAGTGGTATATTTTGGATGAGTAGTGAACAGAACACACACTCACCCTTTGGTGGAGGGGACAAATCTTTGACCAGATTCTGCCATTTTTAAACCAGTCTGTGTGCTGAACTTCTGTTCTGTTACAGGTATAGAATGGTTTCCAGTCACTTCCACTGGTAAAAGAGTGACCTGGTCACAGTCTCAGTTTTGCTAAATAAGAAAGCTAAATTCCTTATCTTTCTTTCATAAGAAAAGGTCTCCATTTCCTTAAGTATATTAATGACCCTTCTTTCAACTGTTTCCAGTTTAAGTTCATTATTTGTTAATACAAGTGACAAGAACAGCACTCAGTTTTCTAAATGGGATCCTTCCAATGCTTTGCAATATTAGAGATAGTATTAGTAGCTTTGTGCAGTGGCAGTATGGTAGTCAGTGAGGTCAATCTGAGGCATGGTTATTGCTCAATGAAATCTTTTCTCTCTGTCTCTACTGTACATACACCTTCTACTGCCCTCTATAAATACATCAACTCTGTTTTATCTGTGGCATGTCCTACAGAATCCTCAGTGCTTTGGATGCTGTTCCTTGTAGTTATGGATTAGGGTTTGAAGTGGCAATTTGGGAGATTTTTTTCAGTTAATGATGGCCTGTAAATGAAGGCACTGAAGTCCATAGCCCGGGGCACCCTGTCCACTTATTATTCCTATGTACGTGAATTCGCAAGAAAAAATAAGCCCTATAAAACGGGGTTAGACCCAACACTGTCTGTAAGAATTCAAAAATACTTTACAAATCATAGTTCGGACTTCTAATACGTCCACGATGACAAATTCTTATAGGCACATATAATGCACTTTATTTAGATGTCAAATACGGGCTGTCATCCCTCGTTACTTCAAATCATATTAAATTATAACATTTGACAGAAATATTTAGCGTCACTTGCCAAAAGAATCAGGCTAGATCAATCATATTGGAACACATGCCAAAACTTCCCAGTTGTAGCCAAGTTTTTTATAAAAAGCCAGCTTGAGATTGGCAAGTGAAAGAAAAACATTGATAATATGTTTTATTTGACTTTTAACTAACTGTTTTTAGGAGCATCCTACAAGGCAGTCTCTTGTAATCTACAAGAGAGTTCACTTGCCAATTCTTATGTAAATTAAGACCTTTCTGATCTGTATTATTTAACTTATTCTCATCGTACAGAACATTTTTGCCAACAGACTAATGATTTATAGTTTTGACCCTACAGTCACTATAAATCAATCTAGGCTCATCCTCATCCTGCCAAAAGGCACATCTATCCTCTGGCAATGGGAGAGAAGTGCCACAAACCATACATCTCTAACAACCCTTTCCCATGAGGGGAATTGTGTGGGCTGGTAGGACTGCCAGTGAAATCATCAAAATCACCCAAATCTATCAAGACGTACATTTTCCCCTGCAGCCCTAATCTGGATTTTATTTACTAGATTGAAACAGCTGACTTCAGGATCACACTATATGAACCCAGGATAAAACCTATGGGATATAACTCCACAAGCTCTTACACAACTTTCATACCAAAATAGACTCTTTCAAGGAAGTCCATTTTCATGCTGAGATGGTTTCTGAAATGGAGGAACAAAAAAGTCAAATGATTGTTATAGTTTGTTACAGAGGTGATCAGCATGGCAACAGCCTGTCCAGTTTGCAAAGAGATGAAAACTGTTTCTGAACGCGTAGCATGTTTTGGTGTTGGTTCATGAGCAATGCCTGGTCCCTATAAGAACACTGTAGAACACAGACTGCAATGAGAATGAGGCCAGGCAGGAGGGAGCTCAAGCTTTTTGTCAATGCCGTTATTCTTTCCCACAGGACACCTTGCTTAAGGGGATGGTGACAGGAAGAGTGTTGACTCAGAGAATTGAGTCATACTTTGCTAAGGATTTTTTTTTTGCTCATTCATCTCCTATCAAAACTGGATAAGTGGAATGATTTGGATTGATAGGTCATGAGTTGTGTACCAGTCTCCTGCACATGTAAAAATACCATCACTAAAGTGGCTAAGATATATATCAAACTAGGAACTCTACTTTTTCTGAGCGCTGGTTGGGTTGTAAAATATTACTTTTTGTGTCCTCTTGTGGTTCTGTCTTCATCTTGATCTGAATGTCCAAGAGGTTCTAATAGAGGGCAAAATATGCCAGGCTGTTAAAGATCAAATGCATGTACACTTGGACAATGAGTTGCTACTGCTTACCGTAAAAGAAAAACTAAATTGAAAGCATCTGAAGCGCACAAATAAGGAAATAGAAATTAAGCGCCTTGCTTTCATAAATCTGAGTTGTTACTTGTAACATGGGTAAAAGCATCTTGTTTTAACATTTATTTTTAACCTAGCTATGCCCCCTTAAGTCAGGGAAAGGAAGGACAGGATTAGCACAGCCTTGGGACTGGACTGCAAGTGCATACAGGTGTTCCTGGGATTGAGTTAACCCTTTCCTATATCAGGTTACCCCAATCTCAGTCTAGATTAGTGCACCTGCTCAGGTGAACTAACTTCAATCAGTATGCCAGTTTTTTACCAATTTAACCCGTCTGGATACCTGCACAAGTGGGCATTTAGATCAACCTAACCCTGGTTGAGTCAAACTAAATGTAATAGTTGTATGTTCCCAAGGAGGTTGGTCCTATGACTAAGGGATCGTCTGGAGGGTGGATTGAGGAAATATATTTTTGAAGGTAGCATACAATTTCTAAGAAAGTTAGAATAGGTTCCTATCAACAAAGTGATACATCTGACAGAACAGACTTTACTGTCCATATTGGAATAGGTGACCTGGTGTCACTCTACTAACAAAATCACCTAGTATGGACACCAGTTTTTGCTGGTAGAGCTGGTATTGATAAAATAGGTTATAGTATCAAAGTACACTTTTTGGCAGTGTATATTAGGCTGTGTCCTGTTACAGAAGTGCCATTTAAAAGGCATAATCATACAACAGACTATTGTACCAGCAAAATTTTCAAGTGTAAGCCTTACATAGCATTCTTTATTTCTTTTTGAGGTAGTTATGGGAGAAGACATGTTCTCATAGAAAGTCAATACTTCCTGGTGGTTAAGAACCTGAAATGTCAAATGATCGTTGTTCTATCATTTATTTAAAGACCCTGTCTTCCATATTCTTTTTTTGTGGTTTAGCACAATGTAGCTAAAATAAAAGTAGGGGCAACAAAATTTCATATTTTCAGTTGAAGAAACTAAAGAATTTGAGATGGGCATGGAACTTTCCTATTACAAATATTTTGCTTTTGCCATCATATAACAGGCAAGACTCAATGTATAGTAAGAGATTATACAAGAAAACATCAAACAATTCACATAATTCATTGTCCCTTTTTTATCTTTGATATTTTTCTGAATTCCTTTCAATCCTCACCTTCAGATATAATAGCTACAGATGTCACCAGATCTTGACTGTATTCAGTAATGTATTTACAAAAAAAAGTTTAAACTAATTTGGAGGAATATGGAATTTAATTTGGAATACATTTATATTTTGTAGTTAGGAGAGTCTTAGAACAAATGGTTAAAAGGAATGGCTGCATAATTTTCTCTGTATCTGTATTGTCTAAATTGGTTTCTAGTTCTCTAAATTTTTGTTTTGATATTAAAAAATTATAGAGTTGATATAGGTCAAGTTCCTAGCAACAGAAAGCACAACATTTACTAATCCATTATACTGCTATTTAAAAATAAAAAGATTATTAGATTAACGTTTATTCAGATGTCAAAAAGTTTTGACCTAATGTTCTTGCTTCCCTTATACAATGGGCCTTGTGCACTTTGGACCAAAGTGGTAAAATTGGTCCTACCATCCATCTTATACACTTACGTCTTACCTGATGATTTTGCTAACTGGGGAATTGGATACTTAGCCAGAACACAAGGAAACAAAAGAAATCAAAAGGAAGAAGAGAAAGGAAATGATTAAGACCATAGTATAGCTATAGAAGTGCATCTGTCTAACTCCAGTTGTCAAACAAAACAAGGGAGAGTCAAAAAGCAACCTCGTACTCTTTAGACAAATAAATAATACATTACACAAGTATGACGGAGGCTCTCTTCCAATTGCTTTCTGGGACTCAACTGCCTGTTCAAGTACCAGTGTGCTTAAGCCAGGCTTGTCCAACATGCGACCCGCCAAGCCGTTTTCTGTGGCCCATGGTGCTGTGATGGGAAACGAAAGTAAACACTGTTTACTTTCATTCCTACCCCTTGTCCCTCCCGTAGCCCCTTTGCAGCTTCCTAATGGCTGCTGAAGGGCTGGGGAAGGGACAAGGTTCTCACACACACAGCGTCAGCTTGCTGTTGCCGACGTGGTGTGTGTGGGAAGAGGAGTAGCCATGTGCCGCTCAGGATAGGATGAGCCCAGCTGGAGCAGCAGGGGCTCAGCTACATTTTCCCCTACCTGCACTGGTCAGTCCTGAGCAGCACACCGCTCCACGGCTGACTCTGCTGGCTGGTGCTGACCCAGGCGGGTCTGTCCCATCTGGAGCAGCATGCAGCTGAAGCTGGATTCCCATGTGCTGCTGGGGCTGGAAGGAGCCCGGCCAGGTCTGCACCAGCCAGCAGAAGCGGCAGCAGAGCCGTGTGCCTCTCAGGATTGACTGGAGCAGGCAGGGCGAAAATACAGCTGAGCCCCTGCTGCTCCGGCCAGGCTCATCCTGTCCCGAGTGGCACACAGCTCCACCGCTGCTTCTGCTGGCTGGTGCAGACCCAACCAGGCTCCTTCTTTCCCCAGCAGCACGTGGGAAGCCACCTTCAGCCACATGCTGCTCCAGATGGGATAGACCCAACTAGGTCAGCACCAGCCAGGAAAAGTGGCATGCAGCTAAAGCTGGCTTCCCATATGCTTCTGGGAACAGATGGAGCCCGGCCAGGAGCCATATGCAATTTGGCATGGGACAAGCCTGAACAAAGCAGCAGGGGCTCAGCTTCATTTTCTCCCTGCTTGCACCTGTCAGTTCCAAGCGGCACAGGGCTCCGACGCCACTTCTGCTGGCTGGTGCTAACCCGGCTGGGCTCCTCCCATCCCCAGTAGCACGTGGAAAGCCATCTTCAGCTTCGTGCTGCTCCGGATGGGACAGACCTGCCTGGATTAGCACCAGCCAGCAGAAGTGGCGGCGGAGCCGTGTGCCGCTCAGGACTGACCAGTGCAGGTAGGGGGAAAGTGCATCTGAGCCCCTGCTGCTCCAGCTGGGCTCATCCTGAGGTTCATTTCATGTTTGTAAATTGCTTGGTGAGTCCCACATAGATTCACTGCATAGAAATGCAAATTATATTTTGACTTATTTGGTTGGCACCTTGGGCTGAGATTTTTAAAGCTGAGTCAAAAGGCCAACTTCCATTAAAATGAATGAGATTTAGAGGGTTCCAAATCCTTTATGACAACTTTGTAACATGCCTATCTACCCCTTTTTGCAAATCTCAGCCATGGTTTGGAAACTCAGCCAAAGAACATAAGAGTTTCCGAACATAAAAGCATAAAAAGTGCCATGCTTGATCAGCCCCATGGTCCATCTAGTTCAGTATCCTGTCCTGAACAGTGGGAGAGGTAGATGCTATAGAGGGAGAGTTTTGAACTGGTTAGGCCCATTTTATTGTCACTTCCTGCAACTTCATCGGTGTCAAAGGTCACGTGACATCACTTCCTGATGTGATACCACTTCCTGTGAGGTATCATAGTATCTAGGGTCAGAAGGGGTCTAGAGTAGGCCATCTAGTCTGACCCCACAAATGTATTCCAAATGAAATTCCATATTCCTCCAAATTAGTTTCCTCAAATGTTTAGTTTCCTGTGAGGTCTTTAAATATGGCTCGCTAGCCCACTGGGTGATAAAAAGTTCGTGATCTGGCCCCACATTCAAAAAGGTTGGACACCCGTGGCTTAAGGTATATGGCCCCATTCAGTTTTCTGGATGACTGAGTTCCCTGGAGTGGAATCTATCCTAGGGCCTAAAACAAGCTTTGAAGTATTCCCTTAAACATGCAGGTATGACAGTGAAAAATCATCCAATTCTGCATTTTTTAAAAGCCTCTGGTTTTAATTAAAATGAAATCAAATACTTAATTTTATTTTTATAAGTAAATCTATACTAAAAATCCTGATAATGATAAAACTGTTTTTCTGTGTTTCATTGATGGTAGATGACATCTTGTGTAACTGTGTTCTCATTTGTGTGTCTGCATCACTCTAACTTTTTGCAATATAAATGTTAGATGCTATATCAAAACTTGCATTTTGCAAGTAATCTACTTTTCTTTATCTCTTCGTATTTTCATGATCTGTCAATGTTGGGTATTTTCTAAAATGAAAACATAAATTGAAAATGAGCATAGATACCTCCAGAGTACATTCATCCTGATGGATTTAATAAGACAAGTTTAATGTGATATGGAAAGTTAGTTTTTCCTCTTGTTTTATTTAAACTATTCAACATGAGTTTTTGTTACCCAAATAGAATTTTTTTACTTAACTGAAAGCTAAAAGTACGAATGTATTATCTTGCAACTTTAGGAAAAAATGTACTATATAGTAAGTATAAGTGCAGACCAAAGAGACAATTTTTGCCCAATCTAGCCGCAGGAAGCAGTTTATAGTTTTGACCAAACACAACTGCACAGCTGTTTGGCTGCACACCTGTGGCTAGATTGGGCAAAAATGGTCAGTTGGGTGAAAATCAGATCCCTCATTGCATGAAGTCTCAGATAAGGATGTTTCAAAATATAGCATCTTTTATAACTTCTGTGGAGCTTTTTTCAGAATGGGAGAGGGGAAAGGGAGTGGAGGGAGTTCAGTCTGGGGGTTTTTCAGGCCCCCGGCCCCCAAGGG
Organism: Caiman crocodilus; assembly: GCA_030014935.1. NCBI lineage: Eukaryota > Metazoa > Chordata > Crocodylia > Alligatoridae > Caiman > Caiman crocodilus. Next base: position 39,877,542 of record JAGPOW010003642.1, read on the forward strand.
TCGGATGGGTATATTGGAGCCTATCAAGGTGAGGGGGCTCCAATTCATCCACTCCACTATTCAGCACGACCTGGGGAACATCAAGAATAAACTCTCTCCATTGTCTTTTCCCTCTCCGATTCCAAAAAAAGCAAACACTGGTAGAGTCCTGGCCCTTGCTATGGGGACCTGGCTGCAGGCTCCCAACCCCACGGCTAGATTTCCCCTCTCCCCTGGAACCAGCAGTGAACTTCTGTTTGGTCTGGGGAAATGTTGTAACTCAGAACACTTTGCAAAAATCATTCTGAGTTACTGGGAGCTGCACTTCTGTCTGCACCCAAAATGATCTGGAGCTGAAGTAGGATCCACTTAATTGGTTTGTTCCCCTTCCTGTGGAAGGCAGAAAGTCCCCATTGACTTCTGTTGTTTCTCAAGGGAAAAAAATATCCTCTTTGGAATGCATATGGGAATGTTTGAGAAGCATGGCCCGTTGTGTCTGTACTGGTCCATACTTCCAACTAAGCATCTCTCTCTCTCACTTTCTCTTTCTTTCTCTCCCTTTTGGTCAACAAACAAGAGTGAAAGTGACATCAGAAATGAATACTAGCTGCAAGTGAACTGGGATTTATTGGAAAACATTCCAAATAAAATTGTGCCATAAAATAGTAAAGGGTTGTGATAACATTTAAAGTGGTAAATAAGACATTTATACAGATTTTATGCAGGAGACCTTTTTCCAATGAATTGCACTTGTTACAATGACTCAAAACTCACCAACTTGTTCCGTCTCATTACATATTTTCTACTGTTAGCTATTTGTTACTATTCCATAAATGTTGCATTTACTGACAATTATCCCCCAAAAAATTCCTCATAAGAGGCCTGATGTTCTCTTTTATGGAAATAAATCTAAATCATTTTTTTCATTAATCTAACCTGAAACTAGATACATAATTATGTAGACATTTTTGCACAAATATAAAAAAAATTAGCTTAAGATGTATATAGCTCATCTGAAAGCACAACATTTTATAGAAAAGTTCTTAATATTGACTTTTGCAGTATCATGTGAATATGTTCTACTGCATATTTAGAGGTAACTGCAAAAATTGCTAAAGAGCATAAGTGTGAATAGTAAGTATAGAAAGTTATTTCATAACTAACAATATGCCAAATTGAAGAACTGAGTAATGAGGATTCCAAAACTTGCAGTCTGTAAACTTGCATACAGGGGGCAGGTACTTTGAAAAAAGCTTTTATTTTTTTTTCAAGAGAGATGCGTATCTGCCACCAGTCCTATGTGTATTAGACTAAATTAATAATGAAATTATTTGTAAATTGGACTCTTAGATTCCTTTAATTGTGTTTACAATGACAAGCAAACCATAATAATCATTGTGGTAGGTGTATGCATGGTGAAAAACATTAATGGCTTCAGTCACTTTCTGTGTGAACAAAGAAATCGTGACGTGGGATTTTATTCCAACGTCATCAAGAATATAAAACCACCTGAACTGGTGAGAAAGAGTTAATTATATTCAATAAGGTAGTAATCTAAGCCTAAATCACTGTTTTTCAAGATCAAGGCTAAGTGATATTGCTCTTAGAAATGAGGGTAGGAATTCATGAAGTTCCCATTAGTCTAAAAATAAAGAATAAATAAATAAGTCTGAGTCATGAATGGCATTTCGCCCAAGTTTAGTAGCACTAAAGCCAGGAAGACAGTGAACCAGTCCCTGCCACACACTGGAACAAATACAAAAAGCCTTCCGTTAGCATAGTAAATGGGCTTGCCCAGAACACTGAAACTGGGATTCCTCATTCATGATATGTATAAGAAACTTTACCAAGCAGCACTTAAATTTCTATTCCCTATTTTTGTTTTACCAAAAATTCATTGGGACAAGTATATGTTCAGTGTTTTGGGGAAAGAAATCTAAAACTATGCATTATCTGTAGTATTATGATTTGGACAGTAAAGGCAGTGGGCTAGACCTTTTCTAGACGGGTATAAAGATGAGCTTCTGCCTGAAAAATGAAGTCTGAACAAATCGTGTTATCCTAGTAATCCTTTGAAAGGCACAAAGTTCTTGGGGTGGTATCTTTTATTGGACCAACTGCATGGATGGAATAAAACTAGACAAGATGTAGTTTTAGAATAAATGGCTTAATGTCTAGCTGGCAGCTGACATCACACTGAGTGCCCCAGGGCTTTGTCCTAGAGTAAGTTTTGTTCAATATCTTCATCAATGATCTGGAAGATGGGATGGAGTGTATCCTCAGCAAGTTTGCAGATGACAACAAGCTGAGTAGATAGTAGATACACTGGAGGGTCGGGCTAGGATTCCGAGAGACTTAGACAAATTAGAGGATTGAACCAAAAGAAATCTCCTGCAATTCAATAAGGATAAATTCAAAGTTCTGCACTTAGGACCAAAAAATCCTGTGGACCAACTAGCTAAGCAGTAGCTTTGCAGAAGAGAACACAGGATTATAGTGGACAATAACATGAGTATGAGCCAACAGTGTGCTTTTGTTGCAAAGAAATCTAAGAGCATACTGTATGCATTAGGAGGAGTGTTTCCAGCAGGTAAGTGTTTCTTCCCCTGTACTTGGCATTGGTGAGGCCACATCTGAAACAATGTGTCCAGTTTTGGGTCCCCCCACTGCAGAAAGAATGTGGACAAATTGGAAAGAGTCCAACAGAGAGCAATGAAAATGGTCAGAAGGCTGGGGAACAGGACTGATGAGGAGAGGCTGAGGGAACTAGTCTTATTTAGTCTGTAGAAGTGAAGACTAAGAGATAATTTAATAACAGCCTTCAACTACCTGAAAGAGGATAGAGCTAAACTATTCCTAGCGATGGCAAATAACAGAACAAACAATAATTTCAAGTTGCAGCAAAGGAAATTTAGGTTAGATATGAGGGAAAACCTTCTCACTAGGAGGGCAGTAAAACACTAGAACAGGCTACAGAAAGAGGTGGAATCTCCATCCTTAGGGGTTTTTAAGACACGGATAGACAAAGCTTTGGCTGAGATGAGATAGTTGGGGTGATCCTGTTTTGAGCAGGCAGTTGGACTAGATCACCTCCTGAGGTCCCTTCCAACCCTAACTTCCTGTGATTCTGTGAACAATAGAATTCAAGAATCAAGCTGCTTAGAAAACTGTAGACCATTATTAGGCTCCCTTTTCAGATATAAAATTGCATTTCTCTGATATCAAAGCTGAGATCTCACAGCATCTTTCAGTATTCTCTTGCCTGCTCGCTCATCAGATCCCTAAATTGAAGCACTGAAACATTTGGTATATTTCTGCAATTTTGGAAAGCTTCCTCCAACTAAATTTAATTTATGAAATTCCATAAAAGAAATAGTCCTTGTGAAGAATCTCCTGTATGAGCATCAGCCACTTATTTTTAAGTTGAAAAGAAGCCAGTTTTTAATGTTTTAAGATTTTGAAGTATTGCATATGTTGTCAGTAGCTAATGCTCATTTTTCATGACTTCAAATTCATTGCTAAGAACACACTTCAATGTTCCCATCAAGTATCTAAAAAAGAAGTTTGAGTTTGAGTTGCAGACATTTTTCTTCAGTTCCGTAAAAAAAATTTCTAGTTTCTTTCCTTCATTGGTACTCTACAGGGGGTCTAGAGAGCCTTGTGTTAAACCAAATAAAGATTTTTTCCTTGGTGCTAATGGAGTTAACAACCTCTTTGGATATTGTTTAATGGGGCTTGTCAAAAATTACATTGCTGAAGCTGCTAAAATACTTGTGGAGAAAAAACATTTGACCATGATGTGGACCAGATTGCATTATGAGGTAGGCCTTCCAAAAATATTTAACAAGGCAGGACCTCAGAAGACAAGCCCTTCACAAAGTACACAAACTGAATATTTTGCAAATTAATGTATTTTTGCCAAGTGGTATTTTTACTTCTTCAAACTCTTTTTCTCACAACACTATCGCTAAGAGGTTTGAAAGATAGAACTTCAAAGAATTCCATAGATGAAGGACACCCAGGTTGCCAAGTAATTAATAAATACAAGTATTTGGAAAATAAAAGTCCTCATATATAGGCATCATGCAATTCCTTTGAAGCAAAAATTATATCTGGCAAATTTCAGTGAGTGAAGACTCCCCAGTTTTGCATTTAACCTTTTCAAGGCAAAGGAAACTGTGGTCAGTGGCAGAAGACGTTATGCTGAAGGGAAACCAGCATGGTTTTGTTAAGGGCAGGTCCTGTCAGACCAACCTGGTCACCTTCTATGACCAAGTGACCAACTCCATGGATGAGGGGGTCCCTGTTGACGTAGTCTTTTTAGACTTGAGGAAGGCGTTTGACACGGTCTCTCACCCCATCCTCATTAAAAAGATGGGGAGCTGTGGCTTTGACCCCTACACGGTTGAGTGGGTCAGAAACTGGCTGACAGGGCGCTCCCAGAGAGTGGTAGTGGACGGGTCGTACTCGACCTGGAGAGATGTTAGTAGCGGGGGTTCCCCAGGGCTCAGTCCTTGGGCCTGTGCTGTTCAACATCTTCGTCGCTGACTTGGCCGAGGGGGTGGAAAGCAAGCTGTCCAAGTTTGTTGACGACACCAGACTGTGGGCTGAGGTGGGGACACCAGAAGAGAGGGAGATGCTGCAGTGGGATCTGGGCCGGCTGCAGGAGTGGGCGGACAGAAACAGGATGGGATTCAA
>JAGPOW010003642.1:39882318-39908161 GCA_030014935.1 Caiman crocodilus
AGGTACTTGGCTGGGGTCCTGTGACCCCAGCACTCGTTCCTGCCATTGGCAGGGGGTCAGACTAGATGGCCTGCTCTAGGCCCCTTCTGACCCTAGTTAGTAGTTTCTAGTTACTGTAAGAGAAAAGGAAGCTCACAGCACAAGTTTGATTGAAGATTTATGTTGGGAGAAACTGCCAGCAGAAGAAGTTGTCTTGATCTGCCTGTGAGAGGTGCTTTTAACATCTGAGGGAGTCATTGATAAAGCCCATCACCCTCAAGGGAAACTCCTCCAAGTTCTCTGGCAAGAGACTTTCCTCAACTGAGAGACAAATTGCCAAAAAATGTGTTGCTTGAAGAGTACATTCAGCCCAAGCCATTAGCATTGAAGGTAAACTGTCCAGGAAAAGAAGGAAGGAATAAGAGGATGAACAGGAAGGTAAGAGATTTTAAGAAACAAGGGTAAAGACAAAGGAGATTAGCCTGAAAATGGAGAAGAAGGTTATTTGGGCTGAGCTATGGAAGACTCTGTAAGACTCGGAGGGTACAGAGGGGTGAGGCCCAGTAGATCAGAGAACAGTACTAAAGAAATAGATGTCATGGAGACAGAGCATAAAAAGGATGCCAGGAGCCTGCAGGGGCACTACATTTAAGGAGAAGACCTGTGAACCGATTTTAAGTGATTGAGGATTTTTTTTTAAATTTAGGCCTTCTAAAGATGTCAAAAATGTCACTCACCATTTTCCCAAGTATTACATGTGGTAAAACAACACAGGTTCTTTGATGTTTGTTTTCTTGCTTGGAACTCCAGAAATAGCTAATCTAGTGACAAATAAAGAAGCTCTGATGCTAACACTTGCATTGCTCATCGTTAGTTTACTTGTTTCTAAACAAAATTTACTAACTGTAAAAGCTACAGAAGAAATATGTTATCAACCGTTTACAAGCACTTCACTAGTGCAGCATTAAGCTTTGTCCTTTTGAAAAGCAGTAAATTTTTATAACAGTTTTTGTTGTCTTGTAAATAGAATCCTTGCATGTGCAATAGAAAGTGCTTTCACATTAAATTAATTTGTTTATTTTGGTGAAGATCATCTGTCTTTTTAACATCTCAGTTTTAACTTTAAGTTTTGTCCTTTATAATGTTTCATTTAAAATGTATTAGATAATTTTGCAAGATGCCTAGTCTTTAATGTCTTCTGCCATAGTGATGTAATTTTACTTATTTTAAAAATATTTATTTATATCTGATTATAAGAATTACAGGATAAAGGCTGGGTAGCATGTACACATAACAGAAGGAAGGTGGCATAATGGGGTGGAGGTGGATGACAGGAATGAAAATGCACTAACAGATACAATGATACAAATTCAGCCCTCAGGCAAAAGACCTTAGCTCCATTGAACTCAATCTCTTTCTTAAGGCTATAAAAATCTTATGTCTAGATATAGTGTCTTAGGCTATTCAGCTAAAATCTTCTTTGTTTATTTTATTGAGTTGTTCAAATTGTATCAAGAAAGTGAAGGTTGATGTTTGTGTAGCAAAGAGGTTGGGATATTCTGCCTGCGGAAACATTTTAAGATTTTAATTATCTTACATTTCTAAATGGATCAGGCTGTAGCAAGGAAGGGAAGGGTTTCATTAACCCTTCAAAACTGCATATGAAAGGAGTGGGTTTTCCTGCATATGAAATCTAGAGATTGATTGCACAGGTTACGTACTGATAATAGGAAAACATCATAAAAACTTCCTGTAAAGCTATGCCAATGTATCTCAGTCTTGACCTGCAACATTCTTGTCATTCTAGTTCTGACTTCTTCAAGAACAGACACTGCCAGTTGTGCCAGACTTTATAGTAGTTAAATAAAAAAGAGACTGTTTGACAGATTAGCCCATTAAGAAGATGCTTTGCATTTGCAGACTAGAATGAAGTGGGAAAAACTGTCATTTAGTGAACAAAATGCTGCAGATCTAAAAAAAAATGCTGCAGGTGACATTTTAAAAAAGCCTGCAGGGAATTAATATGCCTGTTCTTTAACCTGAGTACAGTGGTTCAGTAAATTCTCAGACTGTTGATTCTTGCTAACTTTTGCAGATACACCTTATTTTATTTTATTTTTAACTGTAAATTCAACTCTAGAAATTATATTTTCATCCATTGTATATGGAAACAATTTTTCTTTTCCAACTAATTGAAACATCTCTCAAAGAATGGAAGGGAATTCATAAATCAATGGATATTCATGTCTATGGAGCTTTTTTGGCATTAGTACTTTTTTCCCTGTACTAAAAATATTTGCTTCCTCTAATTTGGTTTCGAGTTGAAAATGAAGAAGATTAAATCATCCTGCTTTACTACATAAAAAAACTTCAAAACACAGACTTTAAGCTCATTTAATTGCCTGGGTCATCATGGAAGCTTCATTTTATTGATCTAGTTTTAGGAATAGGTTATACCAACACTTGCATGGGATGATTTAAATAGGGATATTCCTGTTTTGAGAAGAGAACTGGACTAGATTACCTCCTGAGGTCCCACCCAGCCCTACTTTTCTATGATTCTTTGTTAAGATAACCTTTGTTGTTCAGTAAGATATTATCAGACTAGCTTCACTGTCACATTTCAGCACTAGTTCCTTGCAAGTGAGAGTGGGTATATGGTGCATATTTGATAGAATTCCTCCATGGGGATGCTGGGACTGCAGGATGGACACACTTGTCTGCTGGGGTAAGGAGGACTGGGGATGCATCTTCTTTATGACCCCTGTAGTCTGGAAGTATTTGAGCTAAGGTTAATAAAATTTTTAAACAGTGTGAAGGTACAGGTCCTGTAGCTTTAGACCTCTCAAACTAGTCTAGAACATACTTGAAACATTTTCAAGATTAGGGAGAAAAAGTTCATTCACTATTAGATAGCCTGTAACCTGTTCTCTGCTCGGATAAACTTCTAAATGGATTTTGAATTGGATTCTTGTCTACATCTTTATTTGGCACTTGAGATGCACCATATACAGCATGCCACCTAATCTTAAAGAGGAAACATGATTCTTTTTTCCTGCACTGTGGAGCTATGCTCTGACAGTTGAATATTTCTGTTAAAAGCTGTTCAGCAGGAATCTGGGTTTTCCATTTCCCATGGGAAAACGGGAAAAAATGTGGGTTTTCCCTTTTACAGGAAAAACATGGATTTTTCATTTTAACAGAGAAACACAAAGATTTTGCTCTTTTGCAAAGAGCTATCTGCGGGATGGAACTCCAGCCTGCCAGGGGCTGGGAGTGGGAAGAGGGCAGGGGGCATCATGTGCATGTACTTGCACATGGCTGCCAGGCAGCTTGGAGAGCAGTTCATGCAAGTAAGTCTGGCTGGGAAGGGGGTGTGGGGATTGAGGCCCCCATAGGGAGTGAAGGAGGGAGTTGGGCAGGACTTGGGCTAGGGTAGGGCTGCTGCCCAGCCTGGCAGTGTATGGGGCTTGCGGCCTGGAAATGCAGTGCTGGGCCATAGGGCCCCAGCAGGGAGTGGGATGGGGCCATGGGTGACTCATCCAGGGGTCGGGGCATAAGGTCGGCTTCCCATAGCTGCATGCGCTCCAGGGAAGGCAGGAGCAGGCTGCCTGCTGTGAGCTTGGGCTCCCTGCCCTTCTGTCCTCCTCCAGGTTCTCCACAGCCCAACGGGCGGGACCTAGTTTGGCAGGGCAGAACAGGGCTGGGTGGGGAATATCCTTGCCGCTGTGAGCCCTGTGCCACCCTGGTGACATGCCACCTCACCTGCCTGCCCCAGATCAGCAAGGGGCACAATTCCACAGTGCTCCCCACTGTTTCTGGGTGCATAGGGGGCATGTTGCCAGGGCAGCATGAAGGTTGCTGTGGCAAGAAGAAGCAGTGCCAGATTTAGGCATAAGGTATTTAAGATACAGTTTAGGGCCTCACAATATGAAGGGCCTCTAAATAAGGGGGAAAAAATTTACTCAATATCAATTTTTATAATAATTAGTTGGTAGATGAAGGACATATGGGAAAATGACTTTAAATATGGACATTTTCGTTATAATATGGCAAAAATATACATACATTGGATTATTTTTATCATATGTGGCCTCTTAAAATGAACATAGTTTAGGACCTCAGCATGTCATAATCCAGCACTGAGGAGAAGAGTCATGCCAGCTCCCACCAGGTTCCACCCACTGAGTTGCAAAGGCTCCAGGGAGGGCAGGGCAGGGAGCCTTAGCTTGCATCAGGCAGCCTGTACCCAGCCTTGCCCTGCACACAGTTCTGTAGGGTATGTGCTCCACCGTTCCCCTGGGAGTGCACACAGCAGCAGGGAGCTGGCCTCCCCTGCTTGAACCTACTGCAGACAGCCTGTATCCTTCCCCCCACAGGCTCTGTTCCAGCCGTGCTTCCCACAGGGGAGGGGGAGCCAGGCTCCCCACTCAGGCTGCAGGAGCCTTCTGTGGGTGGCAGCCAGGACTCTGGCACTGCTGCAGAGGGCATGTGGCTGTGGACCCAGGTCCCTGACGCTGTAGCCCTGGCAGCTGGAGGCCCCCTCCAGAAGGGGTGGGGTTGGGGGTGAGGGACACCAGCAGGGCCTGGAGGGCTATGGGTGGGGAGTTAGGGGCACTGGTGGGGCCGGGTGGCCTATGGCTTGGGAGTGGGAGGCCTTGATCTGCATTCTGGTGAGCTGAAGGGACAAGGGATAGTTTTGACATTCCATGATACCTATGAATTTTGGTATTTGATGTTGGGTTATTTAGAATTTATTTACTATAGTGATTGAGGCACTAGTAAGCTTCAAAATTGTTTAAAAATTGTAACTATATCAATAAAACATTTTGTTGATACTTATATATATAGCAGCCTTTCATTTTAATTGTAGATTTTGCGTTTTTTATCAGAGAATTTGCAATTTTATATGAGAGAATTTGCGATTTTTTTTTTTTATCGGGGAAACCAATGATTCCTGCTGATCAGTAATTTTTTTCAGTTGTCAAACAGTATTTGTGGGGGGATGGTAGGCCAGCTAGGTTAAGCCATTTTACTCTGCATAATTACCATATTGATAGATCACTTGCAGTTTTTAAAAATAAAATCCTCTGACTACCTGCTTGGAAACATTTCCTGTTACTTTCTCTGGCATTTCTTTTATTATCGCTTTTTATAATTTTCTATATTTTAGCTTTTTGTTGTTTTGAGAGCTCAGGAATTTAAAAGCAACAATACGTGAAGAACTCTCTCTTGAGTTTGTGTCTCTGAACCCTATTATACAGTTCAGTACTCTCCAAGCTCTGAAAAGCAATTTACTAATCAATTGTATATCTGTTATTAGATTGCCAGAATTATTGGATTTTGCTAATGCATTTGCATTGCCAGGTCTCACAGGCATCTGATAACACTCTGTTCTCTGTCTCCTTTTATCTATCTATTGCAGCCTAAAATCTGCAGCTTTCCCAAACAGCATGTGCACCCTGACCGTCCATAGCTTTTTACAAGGTAGATGGATGATGGATGAGAAGCTTTCTTTGTCTGAAGTTTAACTAATCACTGTCCATAAAGGGCCCGGGATTCCAACCTGATTCTTGAACCTGGCCAATCTGAATGACTGCAAAAAGCTCAGTGTAACTACACGTCAGGTTAATTTCCTGTTTGTAATTGAGTCCCTCCTTTGCCTATCTTTTGCCACTCACTCAACCCTATGGTTTAGGAATTGTACTGCTGAAGTTGCCTGCTATAAAAAGTTTAAATAGCAATGCTAACTACAGTAATTTCATCAGCAGTGCTGACAAATTTGTTCAAGTTCAAATTCCTTTCCCCCTGCATGTTTTCTTCCAGTCAGCATAGACTTGCAGGGGTGCTGATTCAGGTTGTTTGAAACAATTAATAGTGCACTGTGGTGCGTCCAATCACTCCTTTCACAGAGGTTAAGGTTTTCCCTTCTGTTGCAGACCTTTAAGCAACTAATCCATAGTCTGAGACTGTCTTCCAAATCATTTGTTAGCAGCCTCTGTTCATCCAGTTTTATAATGGCATATCACATGTTTTCTTCGGCAACTTGAGTACTGACACTGTGATGATGAAGAAAGAATCATTTCATTCACATTCCATGCTGGCTTTCAGCTAAAGCTATATAAACCCCAAAAAGCACAAGGTTCTTGTATATAAAGTATGCTAAAATTTGTCATGTATAATGCATGTATTCTGCTCTCTGCGCTAAGCAGTCTTGATTTACTGTATGAAGTGGTTATAAATCAAATAAGGAAAAATGCAGTGAACTTTTTAAAAACCCAAATACCATAATACCAAATAATATATTAATGCCATATATGCATATGTACAGCCATTGAAATTATTAATCTTTAAATTTTGGAGTTATGAATGTACCCTCTTTTCTGCTTTATGCCACAAAGCATGTGTCTGTAGTTGGGGTGGAAGTTAACAGAGAGTAGTAATTACACAAATAATACTGATCATCATTCTTGATAACATACAAGGAAGTGCTAATGCAGTTGTCCCCTGCATTCTCCAATCCAGGGGCAGCAGTATTGACCGAATAACATTCTGGGGTGACATTATGTTCTGCTTTCCCTGTCAACCTTGTGTTTTTCTAATTTTCTCTGACTGCAAGCAACACTTGAAGGTTCTTGCATGCAACTTATTTCCTCATTGCTTGTTAGTTGGGGACAACTTCACTTCATCTTGCATAATAATAAAATATGTGTCAGAGCAGTATACATGGCAAGTTAATGTCCAGGAAGGACACAGTGTTGGAAGTAACTGCATCTCTTCAGAAAATAAAGATTAAAGCTCTGTTTATGAAGGTTATGCTATTTGGCTCAAGGAGAAGTTTATGGTGGAAGTGTATGAAGTGGGTACATAAGCAGGAATTTATTTTAATGAGACATTAATCTTGGAAATTGTCCATCGGTCATTTTCAGTCACCTGTTAGATGCACACCTAAAGAAAGCAAGACAGTTTAAAAGTGAAAATGTCAGTCACAAATGGGAAATGACTTCCCATTGTTGCTTTGACCAGCCATATATATAAGTCAAGACACAGTTTGAGCAGGCAAGTAAAAGTCTATGTTTTGAATGCTTGAGGCAGTTATGTAAAGCAAGGGCCTCTTTACCACTACAGACGTTGCCTTTTACACTTCGCAGATAGTAAATTCTCACGATCATTTTTTTCTTATAAATTGGCACAAGAAAATGTCTGCTCCTGATGTGGCTGGGTTCATTATGTCATATGGTTTCATATTTGTTTCATCTTAAAAACAAGAAGTTTGCAGTTGTAGGATGACTGGTAATGGTATCAGCCTTCACAATATGATCTCTGAGCATGTGGGGGAATACAGTTTCAAAGCATTTCCCTGAGATGCATCTACCTGACTTGTATTAATTAATTGCATAGTTAGATAATTTTATATTGCTTGGAAAATTTATGCTCTAACATGCACTGTTGTCTCAATAGATAAAAGGTATTTTCTTTTTGTGTCCTGCCAGTACTCTTTTGTTTTATGATATGTAACTGATATATGGAATGAGAACTTTTAATATATAAGTGAAAACAGATGCATTACTTAAGCAAAGAATGTGCTTCTTAGATTCAAGAGTCAGCATCATCACTTGAATACTGCAAAATACCAAACAGTCAACTATATTTGTCCCTATGTATTATTACACAAAGGTTGGTTAGACTTGGAAATATTGAAGGTATTCATATTAATGTTCATATTCAAGGTAGTGTAAACTATTTCATAATATCTTAGATGCTAGTATTACAGAAATGGTGTACGAAAATATGCAGGTGTTATGTACTTGTTCTTATATAGCCAAAACCCAAGAATTTGTTTTGCTCAGAGAAGAAACATAGGCTAATTGAGGTAATTAGGAATTACACAGAGCCAAAGGGTTTTTACTTGCAGAGAAGACAAGGAACCATTGTTTAATATTGCCCCAAAGGGCTGCACTTCTTCCATCAGCACCGAATAATTACCCACCTTAGGTTCAGTATTGGCTGAACTTAGTTCTTCTGTTGATCTTGAACTGAACTCTTCAGGCCCAGCCTGCTTCCTAGGATTCCATTTTGTTCAGGAGACAAACTATACAAAATAAATTATCTACCTGTGATGTACTACAGTTAAATAACATATTGTCACAAACCTCTTCTAATAGCATAGGCTAGGAAGACGCAGCAAATTTCTTATATATCCCTCTGGATGGAAGGATCTCCTGTGTTATGGTAGCAAGTTACAAAGCAATGAATTAAAGAAAATATACAAGTATTTTAGTGTCTTTTCTCAACCTGATATACATGAAACTCCAATGATTCAAAGAAACATACCTACCATTAACTTAAACAAAATTTCATGTATTCATTGACTTTAAAAATATGGGATTGTGTAACATCATTTGCACACTCATTTCCCTTAACAAAATCCAAAGTAGTAGTAGCTTGCAAGCAACTTTTGCAGGGTTTCTCAGCTGTTTCCTTTCTGTCTTCCTCTGCCCTTAATTAGTGTAAAATCTAAATGCCCACAGGGGTTTTTTTTCTTTCTTCCTTTCATAAAATTAAGGTAAATAAATCCAATTGTACAGTATGTAAACTGGTCTCTGGGTTGGAAAAAAGGGAAATTACCTTCAAATACAGTGCTACACCATTTAATTTAGGGGTTTCTTAACTGTTTTTGCCTTCACTGTAGCATCATTTATTTTCTCTTTGCTGTAGTAGGTGGAAGAGTGATTTAATCTGGTATGGCAGCTAAATTCTTGTTCACAATTTCCTTATTAAATGATCACTTTAAATGGACACTTTAAAGAGCTGTGTTTATAATAGTACTGTGAATTAACAGTACAGTTCTAAGCAAAGAGGTTGTGCCATGGAAAGTAACAGGAAGCATTTTAATTTGTGGCAACTATAGACCAAGTACAGATCAGAAGAGAATCTGACCCCCTGTAACTAATTTTCTTACCATTGTGTTTGTATCTATTAACTAGAGACAGGGTACCTTTCCCAGGCTTTTCCATTCATACAGCCCAGTGTTCATTCAGAAACACATTTCCTTTGGTTGATGGATTAAAGGGGGGAAATGTGAAATGTTTTGGGACATGCTGTACATACACTTGGAACTCAGTTTATGACATTAATTTACATAAAAAGCTTGTGAAATTATTTTAGATCTTGTTACCCTTGCTTCAGAACAAACAGGTGCTGCCTGTTTGCTGGGATTTCCTGAAGAAATAAGTTTTCTGAAAACAAATTTTGTCACTTTTTTAAATGAAAGTACGTTTAAATGTTCAAGATGAGTTCTAACTAGTTGAGCATTGCAGCTTTATCTTGTCTAACTTGGGCTGATTTTACACCCAATAATATATATCTTTATTGAACTCTGAATGTGAAAATTTGTATTGTGAATGATAAAATGAAGGAAAAAAACAAGCATTAAGCTTGGTAACAATTTTCAGGATTACTGTTTGCTTTTTGCATCCACTTAGAAGATCAGTTGTCACTAGCAAAGTAAATCTCAACATAAGCTGACTTTCCAAGGTATTCTTTGTAGATACAGTCGATAGGATAAAGAACAGGTGTTAAAGCAATGAAAGGTAAACAGGCATTTTTCCGGATGGTTCACTGGTAAATGTAGAAAGAAGCAGGCCATTCTAAAACAGACTTTTGGAAATATGGAAATATTTGCACAACTGACGCCAATAAATAATATTTGTCTCATAAGAAAAATCTATCTTTTGAATTCTTGATGAATGTGTTAATTTGCTTATCCTGTTCTCAGTGACTGACAGTTTGACTAAGAATGGTGGAATTTGCTTACAGGTTTTGGTTTACCTAGTGTCACCTAAGTAAGCAAACACGGTATAGTAACTGGCATTTAGCACAGAATTCTTTGTACATTTGCTGTTTATTTTAGGAAATGGCTTACCAGCTGTGTTGATTAGGCTGTTTTACTTTGAATATTTTTCATCTTGCTTTGCACATTGTTAGTGTTGATCTTAATGTTCCAATGGCTTAGATAATAGCTAGGGATGTAAATATGCTTGCAGAAAAAATGTTTTCCCTAATAAATATGAAAAAACAAAACGGGGTGAACTTTCAAGCCAAAAAATATGCAAATATTCAAGCCAAATTTGAAAAAAAAGACTAAAAAAAGACTCATCATTTAGCACCTAAATATGGATAGAACAGTGCATTGAAGCACTAATGTGCGAATTTAGGGATTAAGATCTAAAGCTACCTTTCAAATATGTAATTATACATTGTCTTGTGCCCAGGAATGTGACTGTTATATCTTACGCATTCAATTACACTAGCTGATTTTACAGGAGAACTGTGTGTATGCGCACAAATGTGTGTGTACACCTAGATACACAGGATGTATACTCAGATAAAGTGAATCTGAATGAAAGAATGTTATTTCACACTGATGATTCATTATGACTTTTAAATATAAGAATAAAGAAAGCAACTTACATTAAAAAAGTTGAGTTACCTTCCTTTAGAATTCAGAATGATTTTTATAGTGTCATTGCAGCACAAGGAATACTATTTGCATCATTACATTATAATTATTATGTCAGTTGCTGAGTTCAATCATCAGAGTACTTGTTCCTAAGAATGTAAGTATCATTGTGTGCGAGATGTTGGATTTGAGCTAGACTGTGCAATTAAGGTATGCTTCCTTCTATTAATATTAGTATTTCTGTAAAAAGGTAACTCATTTGTACAGAAAAATAAGTATTTTATTATTGTCATATTAAATTGCTTTCCCACTGTTCATGTAGGAATGAATCAGTGTTGCCATTTTTAGGATATATCTATGCTGTTTTAGCTCAGAGATTGCATTGAAGCTATTGAGAGGGAAGAAAGATGCCTTGTGGTAGTTGCAACAAAAAGTTTCCCGTTCCCTCCCCCCCCAAAACAGCCCTTTGTTAACTATACTTGAGTGGAAATGTTAAAGGATGCAAACAACTTCCGTTAGTAGAGATTCTTGAAATTCTGTCATTTCACTAAGTTAATTTCACAAGTCAGATCCTGAACATACTGTTTCACAAAATTCTTCCTAATCATGGTTCACATGTAAATCTCTGTTCAGTGTTTGCACAACATGTGCCCGAGTAATCTAACATTATACAGTTTTTAAATGGAGATAAGCTAGCTGCTGTCAGTTATTTGTAAATCAGTAGCTGATCATGTTTTTCCTGTTTCTGTTTTTGCTTATGAGTTGTCAAATATGCCAGCAAGCCTCTGTGTGTGTGTGTGCGCGCGCGCGCTAATAATTATTTGAATTAAAACTGAATTGTTGAAACAAGCTAAGCAGCATACATGTAGGGTTTTTTTCAGAAAAATGTAACTATATTTCTCTTATAACCTAACATTTCTGCCTGATTTCAAAGTTAACTTTTGGCTGAACAGCTTCATTCAGAAATGTTATCTACACCATGCATTACTTGTTATCAGTTTTGTGAATTTACAAACTACTAAAGCAGAAAAAGAAGAGGAAGTATAAATATATAATGATATACATATAATATACACATATATCTTTAAATTAGGAATTACATAGTCCTACCTTCATTAGCCACTGAGTGTTGTTTTCCATGATGTTTTCAAGTAGTTGCAGTCTTTGTACTGAGTCATCATAGTCTAGTGGCGCATCCCTCTGTACTGCATTCGACACGTAGGAGCTAGAAGATGAGCGGCAGTTGTCCGTCTCAGGCAAAAGAAAAGTATAACTGCACGACCCATGCTGAACCTGATACTGCTTTTTGCCTACAGTCTCCGTGCTTTTACGAAAGGAAGTATACCCTGAAGCTAAGAAAAGATTGCAGCTCAAAATACAGTAAACAACCAGCCGCATTTTAATTCCTATGGCAACCCAGTAAATCTAAAATATTTCAATATGTTTAACAAAAGCTCAGATTATAGAGTTAACCTGCCCTGAAATTCAGTGCTCTGTTGTCATGTGCAAAGTAGTTTGAGAGAGGGCTGAGTTTTCAGTATCCTAGTTGCAAACTTGAAAAGTGCTGTCTTCTCTCCAGTCGTTCCCTAATCTGTCAGATGCGAGCAGGCAAAGCAGTCCCGTCTCAACTGCTAGATGTGTTAGTTTCAAAAACAAGCTTTAGTTTTTCTTCTGCACGTCTTTTAGCCTTTTTTACAGTATCTGAATCAATCACTTTCCTTTCCTTATATGATAAGTTGATAAGAGTACCGAGACATGTGTAGCTTGACTGCTCCTCCCTCCTGGCTTATCCGTTATCTTCCTGTGGGGGGTGTCATTTGCAAAGCAGCAGGAAAGTCGGAACGTTCTGCTAGATACTGTATAGTCTGCTACATAAAACCTCTGGAAAAAATCGATCAATTAGAGGACCCCTGTGAATTTCTTAAGCACAGTTCTAATTAAGAATTTCCTAGACAGAGAAATCAGTTCCGATAGCCTCCAACTATGTTTCCAGAGTGAGCTTGTAAATTATTTGTAGAGGTGATTTTTAAAAAAAAAGTTACAAAAGTTCCTTTGTTTGTTCCTCTTGAAGAAAAATTCTTTTGAAATAACTCTCAGATCAGCACAGCTTGGTTTATGTTTAATACTTCTTATAAATAAAGAGGAAGGCACTTTTCTAATCAGACAGAGGCAGGTTTCAGCTTGCTGTTTCAGAAAGAAATAATGCTTCTTTTTAAGTGCTAAACTCCCCATTCAACATGCTATGCTCTTATATACCCCGCTGTACCTTGGAACTGAATGTGTTTTGATTTCATAAACTTTTTAATAAATGAGTGGCAATGCTAAATAGTAGTCCTTTATATAAATAGTTAATCGTTTTTTTAATTTTTTTTAATAAAATCAGAAATCAGGCAGGCTGAAAAAGGAGGAGTAACTTTTCAGTGGCAAGAACAATTCCCTGGTATGCAGCATGGGAGCATTGGATTTTCTTTATTATGCAATCGTATTAAACTAATATTGTGCCCAGGTACAATATTTGACATATACCTGTCAAAAATAGGGTTAAAAGCTCCTGAAGCAAGTATCATAATCATACAATGCAGCACACAGAAAGGAGAGGGAGCCTCCTGTACAATGCAGTGATCAGTTATCCTCCAAAACCATGAGATCGCTAACCAGCTAAAAGAGCCTGGGAAAGAGTTTGATTTCACTGAAGTCTTGGAAAAAATGAACTCTCAATTGTAGAAAACGTTTTCTGGAAACCATCATGCTGGGAAAGTGATTTGTGAGGCAAAATTGCCCAGTGCTTCCCTGAATCTGGACATGATGGCTGTACTTCCCTATTTGGCTGTACTTCCCTATTTAAAGAAATGTATATTATACTTAAATTTAAGACAATATCTCTGTTATAAAAGGTGCTACATTAACATGAACTGGAAACCAAAATCTCTCTCTTATCCATAGCAACACTTCAGTGTATACCCTATGGACTTCCCTAGGCAATTTTTTTCTAAGCAATTTCATACTATTCTACTTTCTACATATACTTATTGTATAACGAGGCTGTCAAACTCAGTTAGAGGAGTTAGAACCCTTACAAGATTCTCTAAGTGGTCAGAATATTTTAGTGTATTCCATACTTTTAGGATTTCCTTTAAGATAAGAGTCTCCAGAGCTGTAATCTAGAAAACTCGGATAGAGAGAGAACATGCTTGACTTCTGTCGGTTCCAAGGCATGTAAACTAAATATATCACATTTATTTCTGGGGAGGGTTCATCTACTATTGATCATTTTTGAATAAGAGGATATAGAGATATCTAAAACTAAGGACACGGTCAAGGATATATTTTGTAAAATCAGTCTAGTATTGGTACATTTCTTTTTGACAGAGAGAGAGAATGCATAGCTTATCTGTCCATAGGCAGACAACATTCTTTGAGTAAATGTAGTATCTTTTATTATACCAACTACATAGTTAGAGAAATTGTTCTTTGCAAGCTTTTGGGCACAAACAACCTTCTTCAGGCATAGGGAGAGTCTGCTTTTTATCTGTGTATCTGTCCAGCTTGCTTTTGCTCTAACAAAGCAAGTAAATTTAACAGATACCCTGAGGCCTTTTTGAAAAACCTCTAAAATTCTCTGAAGTTTGGCTTCTACTTTTTAATCTGTTGGTTACTTTGAAAGGACATTTCCTTCTATCTATATAGTCTCCTTTTCTAGAGAAAAGTTTATTGTGGTACCCTTCAGTGAGTCTATGTGATCAGATTTAGTGTTTTAGGTTTTATAGATAACCTAGGTTTCTAACTAGACAAATTTAGCTATATTAGGAAGGACATTTCCACTCATAGTAAATAGTTTGTATTAAAGATGAAATAATCTGAATAAATATTTCACCTTTCATCTTTAAAGGAAGTACTTACACATTCACAGCCTAGCTCTGCCTTTTTCATTTTCCTCTAGCAGTATATCCAAAACAATCTAGGATCTTAGTTTGAAAATACTGGGGAGGAAAACATTTTCATTAAGTTCTTCTGATTTGCTCTGACACAAGAAATGTATTTAGCGAAAATAAAGAGGAAAGATTGTCTTCCTTTCTTAGATTTTTTTATGCAACTTATTTTCTCTCTCTAGTAAGGCATTGAAAGGAAAGATGTAAGTGAAAAGTGTGACCTCTTAAGGGCTTTTATTGTAATTGGGAGAGCTGTTTATTGTAAGAGCCATTATCTCAAGAGAGGGGCCCTGAGAAGTTGTCAGACAAGGAGATGGGCAAAGGTTTACACTTTTCCTGAGAGGATTTTTAAGATTTTGCCAAACAAAACCCGTCACCTGTAAGCACGAAGTTTAGTTACATTGTTATGTGCCAATGCCGACTTCATCCCTGATATCATCTTTGCATTTCAATTTTGCTGATGTTTTGCAGAGTTGAGAGGGGCTGGAGCCATGTCTTTAAGGGTTGAACCTGATTCTTTTTCATCAGGAACTGCAGGTGTGTGAACTTGAGAGTCCTTCAGAGGGTAGAGGGGCCAGGAGCAAGATTGGATTTAATGATACTTGGTACATCTTGATCCTCTACCAGGAGAGAAATCTGGTTGTCTTGAGTACTGCAAGGATCAACCAGGATAGCATTTCTATTCAGTATATCATTAACATGTGTCCATTTGCTATAGTGGATGCAGGAGCTTTGGGAGAGGTGGTAAGAATACAGAGATCTTGCCCAGGAGTGCTGGCTGCTTTCTGTCAGAAACAGTGGCCCCTTCTGAAATCTGTTGCTGCATACACTGTAGAGCATAACGTTCTCTTTGGAGAAACACTCCAGTGGTCCCACTCAAAGAAGGATGGCTTTTTTCATCTGTGCTGTTTGCAGTAGTAGTGACTCGAATGTCCCTTTCAGCCATGCCAGCAAGGCCTTTGCTATATCACCATCTGGATCAGGCAAACGTAATCTGTGTTCCATTGTAGGGATCTTTCCCCCCACATACAAAGCCAAAATAAAGTATTAAAAAACATTCTCTTTGCCAGCAGAATAATTACAACATCCCTTTAACCGTACTTTGGAAGTTGGTGCTGCATTTGGCGCATCTTTTTGTATGTTGTTTATACTTTTTGCTCTTGTCATCCCTTTGGAACTTGCTTTCCCAGCTGTAGAGGAGGAAGTGGTCTGCTGTGTCTCGGGGGAACCATAGGAGCCAGAGTTCAAAGAGGATGAAAGCGGGAAGAATCTGAATTTAGAAAGCTAGTGTGAAAAGTAATGAAAATTTAAATACATTTTTGTCCTCAAAAGCTCAAAGGAGGTTAGAGTACTGCCTTCTTACTGAACCTCTGAGGCGTTAGATAAGTCTGGCATCCTTTTTGGAGGGCAGGACTTACTCCATAACTACTGAATGACATTGACCTCTTGTCAACAGTGCAAGGGAGCATCTCTTTGTTAGATTGTCAGACATGTTAAAAATAGGAAAAATGTGAATGACTTGGCATGGGGCTTTGTACAGTCCAGTACAAATTTCAGTAAAAATGTTTCAGATCAGTTGTAGTTTCCTCTGGATACTTTTGTTTGTATTTTTCATTTTTCTTATGTGCTTTGTAGATGAAGGGGTCTATTTAAGACAGTATATGGTGCAGTGTATTCTCCAAAGGGCAGTAGTGAAGTCTAGTCTGTGAATTCCTGATTGCTTTTTTTGTTACATATATAGAGTTTGACATAAAATAGCAAATACTAGCCCAGTATATTTAAAGTACAAATTAAATCTTTCCTTTAAAAAAAGAAACAGACATTCATTCTATGGAATTCACCTTACAAAGCGGTTGAAATGTATAGTTTGTCAAAACTAAGCTTTTAAAGCTTTTTGCCAGATGTGCTTCAGGCAATTTCCTTTCCTGAGAGAGAGTAATTTCCCTTACTTAACCAACCCTGTTTTTATTTCATGCCATAGATGAATAAGTTGATTTAAGAGAGAGATGCCTGGATACCACTCACCCTATCTTTCCAGTTATCATTTTACTTACAGCTGCACAGCTTCTGTTTGACAGGCAAATACAGAGGCATTTCTGTGAAATCTTTGATACTAAAGCAAGAGTAAAATTTTGTAAAGTAATGTTAGAAAATGTTGATTGTCTTAAGTCTGCAGATTTTTTTCACATGTTTATATTAGCTGCTTGTTTTCTAGATAAGCTGATTCTCATTTTAAAGGTTTTTTTAGGGTTTTGCAGTGAAACCAAATATGAAGCAAACTAAAAACCAAACTTCTTTATGATACTGTTTTAAACACTTTTAAAAAATTGCTGGTATATGAGAACACTAAACTTCAAGATCAAGTGTTAGATGAAAATAAAATATCTAAAATCTTGTAATAAGCTTTTAAATTATAAACACTTCTACATATAACTGATATCTAAATGCCAGACATTTTGTCACTTTTTTATTAAGACCTCACCTTTGGATTCCTGGGTCCTTTTAAATTGCTAGTTGATAATAATTCCATGTGCTGACTCCAAAATATTTTCTTTTGGAATGATTCTCAGGAACAAAATGCCAACAAGGACAAGATTTATAAAATTTCAGTAGTAAAAACAATGACCAGGATTTTTAAATCTAATGGACTGAAAAATAGTCCACTAAAAAACATGCCATCTACTCTGTGTTCTCATTTCTCCCTACAAGAGTAAGGAATGCTTTTTTTATAATGAGCTGAAATGAATTAATATATTTCCCTCGTGACCCATAGCTGAAGCAAAGCGAGCTTTCCCAAATTTTCTGTGTAATAACTTTGTATCCATTTATCTAGTTTATTATCATGCCCATCACTTTAGTATCTGACTTTATCCATGTAAGATCTATATCTACATCAGTTATTATGAATTGTATTAAACTCATTATGTAAACAAATGACATTCTTAAAATAGGTGTGTTGCAAGCTGCCTTTTTATGTGCCTTTATGTGACAAGAAATACTTCCTTTAAATACCCTCGCTGTGGGAAGTAATTTAGAAATGTATGTTTTTCCAAACCCCAACCCTAGGGATTTAATTAGTGCAAACAATCAATTACAAATAAGAAATCTTTTTCTTCTGGCCTCATCTCCCTGACTTGCATGTTTTCAGTTACTGGAATTGATTTACTTTTTACCTTCTCCTTTTTATCTGTGCAAGACCTTAACTTATTTTTATTACAGATCTGAATGATCTCCTTCCTTTCCCCACTAATGTCCTCTCTGTTTTCATTTTTGTACATAATATTGATCTTTCTTATCTTTCTATTTCTTAATCTCTCTATCTCACCTTATTCCATTTATACATCTAATTTTCCACAACAACCTTGATGTCTTACTATCTGGTTATTTTTTCTCTATGTACAGATAGGCTCCGCCTCAAATAAGAGGTCCTTTAACCTGTATCTGCCTCTCTTTCCTTTATTTTTAAGCTTTTTAGTGTACTATTTACATCCCTTGCCTTTCCTACATCCCCTTTATTTTGTCTTCTTTTTATTCCTTTGTACCTCCTCTTACCCACCTTACTAGTAACCTTTTTCTAAGGGTTATGGGTAAAAAAACTAAGGGTTGTCTGATCAACATTTTGGATGCCCTGCATAACTTTATTTTTGACATCTTATTTAGCCTCAACTTCCAGAACACATCTGCTCCTGGTTCTCTCCTCTTTTTTTTATTTCTTTAGCATCTTTTTTGTTGGTTTTCCTTTTACAGAAAGGCGTGCTCTTTCTTTTTCCACATTTATAGTATCAACTCTTTCTTGTGAGATGACACATCTATTTGCTTGAATATCCAGCCTCTATTTCAGCCTGCTTGTCTGGATGTCTCACCATAAGTTTAAACTTACTACAGCCAAACTGACCTATGTATTTTTCTTGCTAAATCCTTTCCCAGTCCTCTGTTCTCTACCACAGTTGACATCGTCCAGTTCACTTCCAGTTGTATCCTGGGGGTTATTTCTGACTTCTTCCTCTCCTGTGTCCAAATCTTGTTACTTTATCTTTCTTCTCTTTGACTTCTGTTATGTCCTGTTCTTAACACCCTTATGCAGACTGTTATCATTGACCTCCTTCAGCACTATAACCACATCATTTCAGCCCCTCCAGTGCTATGCAAAATGCAACAACTTAAATCAGCCAGGTTGCTTATGAAGCTGATTGTCAGCGTCAAACAACCTCTACTTCCATCAGTTCAAGTCCCAGCTTCTTGTCCTGACAGTAAATATTAAACTACTTTCAAAACTTTACTTAACTGCTCTCCTCTGCTTATTTCTCTGTACCTCATTTTAGTGTCCTTTTCCTCCCAGCTCACTCCTTCTGTTCCTCCAGTGATGTGAGCTTTATTTGCCCATTGGTAGCTTCTCAGAAAGGTTTGGTTTTTTTGGCATCATCTGTGCTGCTTGCTTTGAGTATGTACAGGCGTTACATTTAGATAGACCTAATCAGGGTTAGGTTGAGCTAAAAGCTTAATTGTACAGGTGTGCAGTGGGCTTAAATTACCCCCAAAATGGTGCACCCAAGTATGTGCACTAATTTAGATTGAGATTGCATTAACTTGATCCAAGAAAGAGTTAACCAGATCTTCACAACTCCTGCACCTCACAGTGCAGCCCCAGAGTTGGAAAAGCCCAGCTGCTCACTCCAGTCCTGGAGCTGTGCTATTCCTCACCCCTGCCTTCCCCTAAACCTGACTAAGCTATTTTTAGCTCCCCGATATGCTCCCTGACTGAGCAACCCTCTCCACTTCTCTCCCCACCATGGACCTGCCACCTACCCTTGTAGACCATCTTAGTGTAAGCCTCCTACATGTAGACTGGGTGTGATGAACGCTTGTTCACACCCTTTGAATTTATTTAAACATCTGTTACAAGTATCTGTTTGGTGTTTAGATTTCCTCTTATGTCCCAGTTATGACAACTACTGGAAGCTTATTAGCTACTAACTAATCAGTGTACTTAAGTGTGACTTAACCTTATTACCAGCAAGTAATAAGTAACTTTGACCATTATGTTAAAATTTACTCCCACTTTTTCCTATTCTTAATTTCTGCTTGTCTTAAGTTTCAGTACATTGACTAGGAAACTGTCCCTTCTTTTTTTTTCTGTCTAAAATGTGCTTTATTTGTTGTCAATACCTTCTTATAACATATAAGCAGTATTTATGTTAATTCTAATTTAACTTGTTAGGTCACAAGTCAGGCAATAATAATAAAATACATATGCAGGTTTCCCTTGCTGTATCTGGGATCTATATGTGCAAATTCGCTCTTATGCAATGACCCTTTTTATACCAAAAATTTAATATATGCAAGGTAAATTCACTTTATGCGATTGGTGTGGTGGAAGCCCGCACTCAGCTGCTTTGTGCAGTGCACTGTGAGAGTGACGTGCATCAAAATATAGTCTCCTGTGTGGATCTGTGCACCTCGCTCATTGTCTGCAACATGTTTCTGTAGTTGTCATCCCCATTACGATAGTATCCTGTGCTTGTGTGTACTGTCTGCTTCTGGTGAGTACCAAAATTGGCTTGTAAAAGTAATAGGGGATCAGTACAGTTAAGGTCTTGGAATGTATCCCTATTTTTTACATTATAAATTGGGTTACCTTTATGCAAAAGAATATACCAGGTAACATGGGGCCTCTGCAAAACCTGCTAGGAAATCTGGTTCTTGCACCAGATGACTAACCTATTTACTGATTTTTTGCCTCCATTTTTCTGAGCAGGGAGATCAGCCCGTCTGCCAAGACCCCCTCAGGCCCTGGGGGAGGCACACCCAGGTCTAGGGTCAGGCAGGACCTAGTCAGGGAACTTCTGGAGAGACTGGACGTATTTAAAGCAGCTGGTCCTGACAACCTCCACCCCAGCATGCTGAGGGAATTAGCAGAGGTCATTGTGAGACCCCTGGCATGGCTTTACAAATACTCGTGGTTCTCTGGTGTAGTGCCAGGGGACTGGAAAAGGGCCAGTATGGTTCCCATTTTCAAAAAAGGGAGGAAGGAGGACCCAGGAAGCTATAGGCCAGTTAGTCTTACCTTGATCCTGGGTAGGCTTTTTGAGAGAATTATCCTGGCACATATCCATGAGAGGCCAGCAGGGGAGGCTATGCTTAGGGGCTACCAACATAGGTTCATTAGAGGCAGGACCTGTCTGACCATGGTGGCCTTCTGTGACCAGGTCACAAAATTCTTAGGTTCAGGGGTAGCAGTGGACGTAGTCTTTCTGCACTTCCGGAAGGCCTTCTATACTGTCTCTCACCCCATTCTCTTTAAAAAACTAGGGGACTGTGGTGTCAACACCTACACAGTCAAATGGGTCACTAACTGACTGGAGGGCTACACCCAGAGGGTGGTGGTGGATGGGTCATTTTCAACCTGGAGGGATGTAGGCAGTGGAGTCCCCCAAGGCTTGGTCCTCGGACCCGCATTGTTTAACATTTTCATGAGTGACTCGGACAAGGGGGTAAAAAGCACCCTATTCAAATTTGCTGACGACACTAAGATGTGGGGGGGATGTGGGCATGCTAGAAGGGAGGAATAGGCTGCAATTGAACCTAGATAGATTACAGGGGTGGGCAGATGAGAACAGGATGGTTTTCAACACTAACAAGTGCAAGGTGCTGCACCTGGAGAGGAAGAACCAGCAGCATACCTACAGGGTGGGGAACTCCCTTCTCGTCAGTGCAGAGCCAGAAAAGGATCTTGGAATCATTATTGATGCCAAAATAAACGTGGGCCAACAGTGTAGGGACATGGTCAGGAAGACCAAACAGCACTTTTTCATGCATCCACAGATGCATCTCGAGCAAGTCCAAGGAGGAGGTGATCCTCCCCCTCTATGCAGCACTGGTCAGGCCGCAGTTGGAGTACTGCATCCAGTTCTGGGCACCACACTTTAGGAGGGATGTGGACAGCATTGAGAGGGTTCAGAGGAGGGCCACCTGCATGGTCAGAGGGCAGCAGGGCAGGCCCTACAAGGAGAGGCTAAGGGACCTGAACCTGTTCAGCCTCCACAAGAGAACGGTGAGGGGAGATCTAGTGGCCTTTTACAAACTAGTCAGAGGGGACCAGCAGGCACTGGGGACTCCTGTTCCCCCAAGCAGTACCAGAAATAACGATCACAAGCTGGCAGAAAGTAAATTCAGACTAGACATCAGGAGGCACTACTTCACAGTAAGGGCAGCTAGGGTCTGGAACCAACTTCCAAGCGAAGTGGTGGCTCCTACCCTGGAGGTCTTTAGGAGGAGGTTAGACGAACACCTTGCTGGGGTCGTTTGACCCCAGTACTTTTTCCTGCCGTAGCAGGGGGTCAGACTTGATGATCTGCTCAGGTCCCTTCCGACCCTACCAACTATGAAACTATAAATTCGAGTTATGCACCATTTTCCACGAATACATCCACAGCATAAAGCAAGGGAAACCTTTATATGCATTGGAGCTTCTACTTTTCTGCTCCCCCTACCCAATTTTTAAAATAGTGTGTCAAAAGAAAATTGAGATGCTCACAAAACACAGATTCTTTGAGTCAGATATCTGAAAAGAGTCCCCTGATTTGGATCTTATTTAAACAGCTGAATACCTTTGATAATAAGGATTGCTATGTTTTGTATGCATCTTATTCTGGCAAAATGCAGTGTAGGACTCCTACAGATAATCATGCATTTAACAGCAATTCCAAGTTTCCTGAAATACTCAGGACCCCCCCACCACACACACACACACACACAAACACTACTTTTATGCTGCAGTTAATGTGCTAATTGTGGCATAAATGTTAAGGGTGCAATGTTTACAACCAGTTAAGACACCATGGATGCATCTACACAAAGTGCCTTAATATGCCTTAGCCTAGTTTCCTGCGCAGTATGAAATTGTGTCTGCATCTGTGTCCCCTTACTGCACAGTAAACAATGCTAATTGTGACTAAATTTGATACCTGAAAATTAAGGTATCAAATTTACTTGTGATTAGTTACTGCATATTAATATATGTGTTAGTGTCGGGTTTAGTGCCGGGTCTGCCATGACACTAGGGGGCTGGCCTTAGGCCAGTCCTAGGGCTCCTAGCTGGGAGCTTCTCCTGCTCTGGGGCTGGGTTGACTTTCTGGGAGCTGCTAGCTGTGGGCTGTAAAAGCCAGCAGTCATTTTGTGCCCTGGGGTACACTGCAGAGGTAGCTTGAGAGAACCTGTCATCTGCACAGGAACACTACAAGCCTTGCATAATCCCCCTGAACAGGGCACAGGAAGTCTATGCCAGTTCTGTCCCCTAGCCAGAGCTGTTGCTTGGCCACAGGTGAGTGTTATGAAGGGCTCCAAACTGCTGCACCCCCTGCTCAGTCCAAGCCCCTGACCTGCCCTAATACCTCCAATGTTCAGGCTCCAATGTTCAGTGTACCCCAGGGCCCTGCCTCATCCACCTTCCTGACTGCTGTATCCACTGGCAGCTCAGGGAGCCCAGACCAGCAGCTGCCTCAAGAGTTCTACAGCCCCAGACCCCACCACTGAGGACCAGCCAGCCATGTCATCAGCACTGCCAGCTCCTTCTGGGGGTGGGACCCTGGCCAGCCACCAGCCTGCCACTTACCACAGGTTGAGGGTACTGGGCACGGCCGTTCATCATCAATTATGAGAGGCCTACACTGAGCTGCCAGCCTCACCAGCCCCGGCCACATGGTAAGATCTGCACTAGGGGCAGGGTCATCTCAGCCCCACCTCCCCACCTGGCTCGCCTGCACTCCCCTGGCCCCAGGTCCATTCTCCCCCCCACCCTCACCCCTCAACACATCCCACAGAGAGGCAGAACACATTGCCAGACACTGAGTAGCCCACGGCCATGCAGCTGGGTTCACATGGGCCTTTTACACCCCAAGAAAAATATCAGTGTTAGTGGCAATGTCCTCAGCAGCAGGGGGCAGAGATGTGTTGCCAAAGGTAGCCCTCTCGGTGGCAGCAGAGGTTACAGGGCAAGTTGGGTTTGCCCCTGCACCATTGTAGCTCAGGGACCTGAACAAGGAGTGCAGGTGTGCCCAGGGCACCAGGAGGATCAGCAGCAGCAGGGCATAGTGGCTTGGGCACCCATTGACCCATGCAAACAGGCCATCATGCACCACCTAAGACACACAAAGCAGGGGCGCAGCTTGGGTAGACGGAACACTGGGACAGCTCCATGGAGTGGCCTCCAGCAGGGAGGTGGGGTTACAGCCAGCCATGAGCCTCAGTTGTCTAGGAGCCCTATTTATCCCAAGACCAGGTGCAATGGACGGGGTGACAAAGCAGCAGAATGCTTGGCCTACGGGGGCGGGGGGCAGCAGGGTCTAGAGGCATGGTAGCAGGTGCTGCCAGGAGTCTATCCTGTACCACCCTGGAGATGGGACAGGGGAGGCAGGCTGCCTTCATTCATCACGCAAGGGGAGCACGCAAGGATGAGGGCTTCGGCCAGCAGCTGCCTGGGCCTGGGTCTGCCTGGCCTGACTTAGCCTGGTTTTTGGGCACCTGTGCATGTCCAATTCCTGATCTGAGGCTGGGCAGCACATAGCCCCTGGTACAGAGCATCTTATCTTTGAAATATTGGAAACTCTTACAAAAGGCTTCTGTTTCTTGGCTCTACGAGACCAACGTGTGGATGTGGGGAAGAGCCCAGTGGCCCCAGCAAGGATGTAGGCTCTAGGTTGCCTCTACCCAGTGTTGGAGCCCATCACATGCGCTGGGTATGCCAGCAGTGGGCACACAATCAGACCCACCTGCTCCAGTGGCTGGTGGAACTGGCCGAGGAGCAGGAGGTGCAGCCGGAGGAAGTTGCCTGAGCTTCTGACCCTGAAGTGGGAGCTCCTGCAGCTTCTGCATTAGCAGATTGCCATTAAGTGTGGGGCAGTGGACACTGAGCATTGGGTCCTGGACACTCTCCTGGGCCTGGTGGTTGCATCCATGCCCTGCACTACTTGGGCCCCATTCCAAGCCCTGCAGGCCTCCCAGCAGCTGGCCCCTGCCCAGGATCCCCTGCTACCCTGCAGGGCCCAGCCTTGCTGCATGCCCCACAACCATGCACCCAAGGACCCGGAGATGCTAGGTACAACACTGTAAGGAGACACTGGTGCTGCCCTTGGGCAGCCAGAAGAGGAGCCACCTACCCTAGAGCAGCACCAGCTGTCATTGCCTGGGGACAAGCCTGCTGCAGTTACTGCAGCCCCCAGACCCACAGGGGGTGGCCCAAAGCTGGGGTGCTGGTCCATCCCACAGCCCCCCACTGTGGGTCAATAAAAGACTGAGAATCTTGTATATAGTTTGCATATTGCGAAGCATATTTTTTTTATTGTTAGAGGGTGGGGAGGATGATGGAGGGGCTCTGTTTATTGTAGAGGGAGGGGACAAGGGGTTCTGTGTTGAGGGGAGAAGGGGAAGGGAGAGGTGGGCATTGAGGGGAATAAGGCTTTTTCTTTCAACCATGTGTGTGTTCTGAGTGGTGCGGGAGGTGGACGGTGTGAGAGGTGGGCAAGAGGGGAATGCTGGAGGAGGTGGTCCACCAGGGCCTCCTGCAGCTGGTGCCCTGGCCCCAGCTGGCAGGTACACGGCTCACCTAGAGCCTTGCTGGAGGGGACCCACCTCTGGCACTACCGCTGCAGGTCATGCTCCTGCCACCAGGCCACTTCCACCTGGTCTGCTTTGTCTGCTTTGTCTGAACACCTCTCCCCGGGCCTCGCAAACGTTGTGTAGCACACACACTGCAACAATGACCCAGGGGAAGTTGTTTTCAGCCACCTCAAGGTGGGTCATGAGGGACTGCCAGTGGCCTTTGAGGCGCTCATTGTGAGTTTGCCTGCAGCATTGGTTAAAATGGGCCTGGTGGGGGTCCAGGTGACCATTGTAGGGTCTCATGAGCCATGTGAGTAGTGGCTAAGCTAGGTCCCCAACAAGAAGAGGTGGGATGATGATGGCAGAACAGCAGGATGACTGAGGCTGTACTTTGTCCAAGTTTGCAGATGACACAAAACTGTGAGTAGAAGTGGACATGCCGGAACACAGGGAACAACTACAAGCAGACCTGGACAGGTTGGACAAGTGGGCAGAAAACAACAGAATGCAATTCAACAAAGAGAAATGCAAAGTGCTGCACATAGGGAGGAAAAATGTCCAGCACACCTACTATCTAGGCAGTGACCTGCTTGGTGGCACAGAAGCGTAAAGGGATCTTGGAGTCCTAATGGACTCCAAGATGAACATGAGTTGTCAGTGTAACAAAGTCATCAGAAAAGCTAATGGCACTTTATCGTGCATCAGCAGATGCATGAAGAGCAGATCGAAGGAGGTGCTACTTCCCCTCTATCAGGCGCTGGTCAGACTGCAGTTGGAATACTGCGTGCAATTCTGGGTGCCGCACTTCAAGAGGGATGTGGATAACCTGGAGAGGGTCCAGAGAAGGGCCACTCGTATGGTTAAGGGCTTGCAGGCC
>JAGPOW010003642.1:39908261-39920852 GCA_030014935.1 Caiman crocodilus
AGAAGGGCCACTCGTATGGTTAAGGGCTTGCAGGCCAAGCCCTATGAGGAGAGACTGGGGCACCTGGACCTCTTCAGCCTCTGCAAGAGAAGGTTGAGATGCAACCTTGTGGTTGCCTATAAGTTCATCATGGGGGCACAGAAGGGAATTGGGGAGGCTTTACTCACCAAGGCGCCCCTGGGAGTTACAAGAAATAATGGCCATAAGCTATCAGAGAGCAGATTTAGACTAGACTTTAGGAAGAACTTCTTCGCAGTTAGAGTGGCCAAAGTCTGGAATGGGCTCCCAAGGGAGGTGGTGCTCTCCCCTACCCTGGGGGTCTTCAAGAGGAGGTTAGATGGGCATCTAGCTAGGGTCACCTAGCTAAGCCCAGCACTCTTTCCTGCCTGTGCGGTGGGTCAGACTCGATGATCTATTGAGGTCCCTTCCGACCTTAACGCCTATGACTCTGTGAGGCAGCCAGGAGGATCGGGGGACCGTGTTCCTGGGTGCCAGGGCTAGAGGCTGGGGCAGCCATGGCTGAGAAGTGCAGCTGAGGCAGGAGCAGAGCAGCGCATGCTGTCTGGGCCAATGCCACGCTGCTGCTTTTAACAGGATGCCCAGACTGCACAGAATGGGACTGTGTTTTAAAGGTGGCTGCCAAGTGCTGGCAGCTGGGTCCGGAGGCTGGAGCTTCATCCGGTGGCCGCAGGGGGACATGGCATTAACTTTAGTGCTAGTTTCCTGCACATGTAGACACCTGCCAAAAATCAATTACTGTACATTAAGCTAATGCTCAGAAATATTTAATCATGACTAATTGCACGTGTAGACCCGTCCTATATAATGGCAAACACATAGAACATTTTTATGGTGTCTTAAATTGAATTTGTGGAAGCTTCAGCCCAGAGACTGCACCAGCGGCAGTTTGAGACCCCGGTGCAATCTCTGGATCCAAGCCAACAATCAGCTGATTGTCATTCCCAGGGCCAGACCTGCAGGCATCTGTCTTTCAACTACTTTCAAAACTTAATATAACTGTCCTTCTCTGTTTATTTCTCTATGCCTCATAATCCCAGGCTCCCCTTCCAGTGGTAAGTAGAAAGTACATGGTTTTGCAGTCAGGAATCAGATCCCATGGCAGCCTTAAATGAACGTATGCCAGGGGCCTTGGTATCAGGCTTCTAATGGATAAAGATGTTCTAATAACATCCTTTAAATGTTTTGCTTAAAAAATTAACTTTATTGACTAGTACTTGGATATTTATGATCATAAATTGGATTCTTTTGAAAAACTATAGAAATAAATGTTCCTTTTCTCTATTCACTTGCACTATATTTATGTGCTCTGGCTGAAAACTGAATCGTTTCTGACAGAAATTTCATGCCATTATTCTATATTTTGTTAGGTTTAAACTGAAAACTTCCTGTGAGATTTTGACTTTAGTTTTGTTATAATTTAAAAAAAAAAGATTAGGAAGCAGTCCAGTGACTATCTGAAATTTGGAAAATTGTTATGCGAATGTAAAACACAATGTATGTTTTGTAAGTTGTTCAAAGCAATGTATTTTTAAATTTTTAAATGTAAGCATTTGCCTGTATTGTTAAAATGTTGTAAGCACTTGACAGTAATCCAGCGTTCCAAATTCCTTCTAATTTAGCTCCTCCTCTACTAAGCAGCTGTTCATATGTTAGTGGAAGATTCTGCCTTGCAGTAATGGCATGCTTTATTATTAATGGCAACGTGCTATACTTACCAAGAACATATTATTTCAACTTAAGATTCAGAACTCAAAGAAAAACTAATGTCAAAGAGAGAATGGAAAGGAAGTGAGAAATTGTGTAAGAGGAATAAACAAAGGTTTCAGAGAAAGAGGTCATTTATGGCAACAGTAAGGTACCTAGTTCCTGACATCTGTTTCCCTCAAGAAAAAAGTACAGCACATGTGTTAACCTTTCTTTGGAGAGTGCAGCTGGAATATTTGTAGAGAGATGGTTTCATGTATTCACACTTGTTGAGGTATATTTGAATATATTTGCAGCAACTAGAGGTGCAGTAGACTAGTCTTGCCTTCAAGAAAAATGATTCTTTGTCTTTCTCTGAATGAACAAGCATGGCCAGGTGACTCATGTTAAAATAGTACCTGAAATTTTGCATAATGCCCTGTGTATATCAGCAACTAATGATTACTCTTATCATTTTTATTTGGCTTACAAACAAGGAACGGTAAAAATGTGTTCAATCTAAAAGGTAGTTTTTAAGGTGAGCATGTTAGGAATTAAATTATAATACTAACAAGTTAGAGAGAAACATGATTTCTTTTAGTATTTGTCTTAAGCTCTTCTGTAAACATTCTCAAACAGGACTGAAATAAATAAATGGTGGGAGTAACTGAAAAGGATAGAGGAGAGAGACAGTGTACACCTCAGAAATCTTTTGATGTGTGCTTACCAGGGCAAACAGATGTCACTATTAGCATTCTCTGGACCTGTAATACAAGAAGGTGCTTGACGATGAATAGAGTGCATTTAAATCAATTAAAAGAAATACTTTTTAGTACAGTTAATCTGCAGATTATATTCCCATGACAGCTAGATTCACTTTGTTCTGAAATCCATTCGGATCTCAGATCTGAACAGCCTAGTCAATAATGATGCTGGCTGGATGGGAGAAATCCAAAGAATAGTTAATCACAAAATGAAGTAATAGCTATTTCAATAAGGTATACTTTTTTTTTTAAATAGCATGGAACAAGTGGGCCAGCATAGCTATATTAGACAAAAATAATATCTAAGATTTTAAAACACTTGTATCTTAACAGTCTTTATGAAATGGAAACAAGGGGATCACTGCTGGTACTCTTCTTACCAGGAGATGGACCTACACCCCGCCTTGTTCCAGCCAAAGTTAAATTCATACTAATATAGGAAAGAGAAATGCTATCAACTGAATCAATCTTAACTTCCAATCAATCGGAACTTGATTATGAAAACTCTAGTAATTATATATTCTCACATGATTTGGAGTCAGTTCCCTGAGTTAAATCGTGTAATCAGGGAACACTCAAATTCCTCTTTAAGGTTACTCTCCAAGGATTCACCTTTAAAATTAAGTAATACATTATCATGAGTCACTATATTAATCAGATCTGGTAGGAAGTTGACTTTAAGGGCTAATGACTGACACTGTTCCTTAACTTTAGTAATTGTAGAACTAATTTCAATGTAATGATCATCTGATACTAGTGTATGAATTTATGCCCTTCTTTCCAAATCCCCTGATTAAATATCTTACTTTTTTATTCAAAGATCATCTGGTAAAATTGAAAAGTTACTCATTTTAATCTTAAATCCTTGAGAAGATGAAATGGCATATAGGAAAGTCTTCTGAAGCAGCCTCCTGAGAAACTTGTCCACCTGAAAAAAACCTGAAAGCTTTAGAAAAATGTTAATACTTTGTCCATTAGGTCTTAGACCAACCAAACTGCATAAAAATAGATTTACCTTCAATGTAATTTTGTTTGCCTTAATTGTTTTTATTAGGCTGTTTCACACATTACCGTTTTCTACCCTAGAAAATGAGGGGGGTGAGTCTGTTACGGTATTTAGTCTAGATAGGAAAAACGAATTTCTGTGTTCACAAAGTGATAAGTTTAAGTTTGGATCACTGAGAAAATAATATGGTTGTTCTATACATGGAGAGTGGTTACGTGGATCAAAGTGTATCGCTGTAGATCTCAAGGCAGGTGTTTGAACCTTGCTCTGCATTTCTGTCAGGAGCTGCTCCCATTTAACCTGGCCAAGTTCTGAGTTTGGGAAACCAAAGGTAATTAAAGTGACATGATCACCTCACCGCTTTATGTGCTGTTGGCTACAGACAGTGGTGTACCAGCAGGCTTATGAGACTACAGGTGGTTTTTGGCCCTTCACTAGAGGGCTAAGTACAGACAGTCAAAAAGCCTGAGGCTGAATCAATTCAATCTAAGCAACTTCCTCTAAGCTGGATAGGTTGAACTGATAATCAACTGAACTGACATTCAGTTCTCAATTGGGAAAGGCGGGGGAAGGCCTGCACTGACCCAGGCCAGTATGCAGGGGATGCTTTAGCACATCTCCCAGCCTGTAGCCTACCAGCACAGCCAAGTGTCCCCAAGTCTCTGCTATCCCCCCACAGGGTGTTAAGGAGACCTCTGCCCAGGGTCTGGTGTTGGGGGAGCCTCCCCCTCAAGAAGTTTTCCCAAGCCTGGGTTCCCCAGCCCAGGCAGCCCTGGAGAGCTATGGGGAATTCCCCCAACCCCACCCCCCATCCCTCTTCTCAGCTGCTGATTGCTTCAGCAGCTGCCTCAGGAAGGAGGAAGAAGCAGTTCTCTAGCCTGGGTGCCTGCCCATGCAGCCCAGCATGGGGGCACTGAGAAGCCCCCACCCCAACCCAGGGTCCTCCAGCCCGAGGCAGCCCCAGGGATCTGAAGGGAATTCTTCCCCTCCTCAACCCCTTGCCTAGGTGCTGCAAGTCTCAGGGATAGCCCAGTGCATTGGCGACACATAGGGGGTGCACATGGACCCCCTGTGATTGGCAGTGCACCGCCTGAGAGAAGCACTGCTGACACTGTCAGCGGCACCTGCAGGCAGTTACCACTCACCATCCCTCACTACCGTCACCATCAGCGATGTCTGCAGGTGGTCACCAATTGCTAATGGCTGCTGAATGAACACTCACAGCAGCTCAGGCAAAACTGGGTGTGGAGAAGCAGGAGAATTTTCCTCTACTGCCTGAAGCTACTTGAGACTTACAGAGGCTGAGCATCTGGGAGGGAAAGAATTCCTCCCAGCTCCCTGGGGCTGCCTTGGGCTGGGGTGGGAGGAAAGCTTCCAAGGCAGAAGGCCTGGCGAGGGTGGACTGGGGGTCTGTTCCCCTGCCTTCTGTTCCTATGGGCTGATGGACACAGGCAAGAAGCAGGCTTAAGGAGCAGAGGGGCAGGGCAGTCCCTGCTCCACTGAAGCAGGCAGCCTAGCCCAGGGCTGCAAAGCATTCTGGGATGCTGGGGGACTGTGAGTTAACTTGGACCAGGAGGGATCTGGGATGGAAGTTCCATAAACTTGTTTTACCTAAATGAGTTAAGCCTGATACTTGCATCCAGCCAGGTTTATCTTAAACCAGTTTGGGTTATTTTGAAAATGGTTTATGTGCACTGAACTTCTGTTCTGTTACAGGTTTAAACCAGTTTCTGATCACTTAAGCCAGTTTATGTGTAACTTATGTCCCAAACTGAGAAGAACAACCAAGGACCCCCACTGTAAGCCAGCAGTATTCAGTGCATGGCAGGACAGGCAAGATTGAGGCTACATAAAATAATGATGGTGAAGTTGTAGAAATGATCCAATTTACCAGGCAGCCTGGGGAGGCTGCTGTCATTTAAATAGGCTCCAGGGATGACTAAGTTATGCCAGGATCTTTTCAGTGCCCAGACTTGAAGCCTCCTTGGCTATTCAACTTCCTTCCACTTGTACCTCCTAGCACACATCCCACTCCTCCATTACACTTCTGAAACTGGCATTAAGGCACATGCTGCATCTACCCGCTCCTTTTCTTTTTGGCATCACTACCTGAAAATGTAGTGTGAGGTTTCCCTGAGGGCATTTTCCCCAACAGTCTTGATATCCTTCTCCAATCTGTGTGAGAGTAATAGTAGGGCATCCTCACTGTGGCTTCACTCATTTTCAGGTTTGGGATATGTGGAAAAGAAGCAAGTGGGTGATGAGGAATTCTTCTTGGGGGCACTCTCAAGAGTATTGCAGAAGCGACATAAACCTGCCATTAGAGGCACAGACCTGCATTCTAGAGTTGAACAAAGGGAACTAGTTAGGAATCATGACCTAAATTTTAATTTTCTTCATTTCATACCATGTATCAAGAAATATTTCCTAGAATCAAGGTATGTTACACTGAAGTAGCTTCCCATGTGTAATAGCCTCCCATAGCTGTGAAATATCTTCCTCTCCATGGGACCTTCAAAGTGGTGTTTCGTTAGTCTGGGAACATGAATCACTATCAACACTGAATTTCATTCTAATAATGGAATGATTGGGAAATACTATAGGTATTATAAGTTCAGCAGTATTCTAAAACCTGTAATATCAAGTTGATATCTAGGACAGTAGGGTAAAATTAATACATCAGCTCTTCAGTTGCTTGTTTTTATCTTAAAATATAAAAATATTCTTATTTATGCATGTCGACAATATTAATCCATGTAGACCAGTACCCAACAAGAAGCAACGTGAACATAAAAACCCTTCACAATGACACTTAAAATAAGCAGGGAACTTTCTTTTATACACACTTAATTTCTACTATTTGTTTCTTTTCAACTAGATTCATAGATTGTAAGGCTGGAAGGAACCTCAGAAGATCATCGAGTCCAACTCCTTGCACCAGGCAGGAAAGAAAAACTGGGGTCAGGTGACCCCAGCAAGGTGACCGCCCAGTCTCCTCTTGAAGATTTCCAGAGAATTTATTCCATAGTCTGGACACCCTGACTGTGAAGTTTTTTGTAATGTTGATTCTGAAATGATCTTCCAGGAGTTTGTGGCCACTACTCCTGGTTTTCCCCAAGAGTGCTCTGGTG
This sequence comes from Caiman crocodilus, assembly GCA_030014935.1. NCBI lineage: Eukaryota > Metazoa > Chordata > Crocodylia > Alligatoridae > Caiman > Caiman crocodilus. The sequence continues at coordinate 39,914,867 of JAGPOW010003642.1, forward strand.
AACAGGTGTTCACTGAGCATTTGATGTACTCCCCTAATATAGTGATAAGCTGCTACCAAGTCCCCTCTCAGCCTTCTCTCTTTTAGGCTGAAGAGGTCCAAGTCCCTCAGCCTTTCCTCGTATGGCTTGCCTTGCAAGTCTCTGATCATATGGGTGGCTCTTCTCTGGACTTTCTCAAGCTTTTCCACATCCTTGTTGAAGTGCAATGCCCAGAATTGACACAGTACTCCAGCTGCAGCCTCACAAATTCTGAGTAAAGCAGAAGGATCACTTTGGTTTTGCTGAAGATGTATCAATTGATGCATGCCAGAGTATTTTTTTCCCTACTGGCTAAAGCATTGCATTGGCAGCTCGTATTCATAGTGTGGTCTATTATTACCCCCAGGTCCCTTTCATTCATGGTGTTGGTCAGTTTGGCACCGTCAAGCCTATAGGTATGTAGGGGTAGTTTGAGGTTCATCCAGTCCTGCTGACTTATGTATGTCTAATTTTTTTCATTAATCACACACCAGTTCTACAGCAATAGTAGGAAGGCAGTCATTCCTACCCTGCTCATTCTGCACCCTACCTGGCATGATTTTCCCCTTGGCCCAGTGAAATATCAAGGCAAAGTAGTCATTCAGGAGTTCAGTTTTCTCCTGAGTGCTGGTAACCAGCTATCATGAGTTGCTGAGCAATGGCCCCACACTACCATTTGTTTTCCTCTTGTTCCCTGCATATGTAAGAAGGACTTCTTGTTGTCCTTGATTCCCATTGCTAATTTAAGTTCAATCACTGCTTTAGCCTTTCTAATCTGTTCCCTACAAGTGCGAGCTGTTGTTGCATAGTTGTATAGTCCTTGGGGCCTGCCTTGAACTCCCATTTTTCATAAGCCTCTTTTTTCTTTCTTAAGAGGGCAGTGATTTCCCTGTTTAGCCAAAAGGGTTTCCCACCCTTTGCTACCTTTTCTCCACATGGGAATGGGCTTTGTGCTTCAAGGATTGTGTCCTTAAGGAACAACCACTCTTCATGCACATCTTTCACCTTCAGTCCCTGGTCCCATGGCACTTTTCCTACTAGAGACCTGAGCTTGTTGAAGTTTGCATTTTGAAGTCCAAAACTTCTACCCTGCTACCTGATTTGCCTGCCTTGTAATGGCCAGTGAATATGATCATTTCATGGTCACTGTCACCCAGACTGCCCTCTATATTTAAGTCAGTCATAGGGTGACAGAGTATTTAAATTCATTATTTGAAAACATGTATTTCTCACAAAGCTGAAGTCTTATATCTTACGTGTTTCATTAGTCATTCAACCTCAAAAACTATGGGGAAAATTTTGCCCTGGTTTATGTTGTAGCAAACTGTTGGTTTGATGCCAAGACATCAAAATGATGAACAAAAATAGTTCTAACTTTTATACTTATCATTAAACTATTACTTAAAATATAGATAGAATACATACATTGCTACACAACACTGGAGCTTTGTATTAGAGGGGTTTTCTTGTAATTGCTGAAGCTGTTTTTTGACCTATTCAGTAATGGCCACAGTAAGAGTCTCAGAATAGATAGTTTGTTAATACATGCATTATTATTCTTCATTACAGTAATTTCCATATGCCCTCCCTCAACTGCTTAACAACAGCTCAAGATCCTGTATATTGTTAACAATCTGTATAAGACACACACACACACACATATATAGATATATTTATATCTATCTACAGATACATATATAAAAGAAAAAAGGCAAAATAAAAAAATCCATGAGCTGCATTTGTCATTTGCTACCATATTTGCATAATGTGGTGGCAAATGAAGTTATAACAGGAGAAGTTATATAAACAGCTAAAATATTGCCAGATATGCAGTAGAATAATTTAAAAAACTAAAATAAATTTAAAAAATAACAAGCTCTGAAAACTATGTTATTAATGACTACTACACTGGCTTTCCTGCCTGCCAGTCATTCAAATGTGGCCCAGACCACAGACAAAGTTTGATGGCTCTGTCCCAGATGATTTTGCAAGACTGTGTCACAAAAAGCTCCCTCAGCAGAGAAAAATGCCATATCAGTATCAGTTTGTACTCACCAGAATAAACTGTCCATTTCTGGAAAGTAACAGAGTGCTTGGTTCATTCAGGTTGAAGGAGGGGGGAAGCAGGGGCTGAATACCAAACTAGAGGAAAATTAAGCAAAGCGGAACTGAGAAGAGAGGAGGAGAGAGATGAAAATAAAGGGAAATGGATGATGGGGGAAGACTTGATAAAAAAGAGGATGAGAGAGGATTTATGTAGTTACTCCAATTAAAGGTACAAGACAAGAAAATACAAATGACAGTTGTCTAGTATTTGTTTCATGATTCTACTTTTAACCTACTCTAGTCCTTTCGTAGGAGTGCATATATAAAGATATATGCATGCATTGCATGCATACCTAGTACACTTAGGTTTACCAGTAAATTAATGATAGGTGAAATTTGGAAGTGCTTTATTCCCATTTTCAAAAGCAAATGAGTACCAATTTTTCAAAGGTATTTCGGCAGCTACTGAGTTCTTCAGAGGTGCCAATACTGCTTAGATATCTATAGAGGCTTAGGAACTTCTAAAAATGCCACTAGAGGTGGACAAATTGGAGAGAGTCCTGCAGAGGGCTATGAAAATAGTTATGCCTGGGGAACATGACTTGTGACGATAGACTGAGGGAACTGGGCTTATTTAGTCTGGAGAAGAGAAAACTGAGAGGGGATTTAATAGCAGCCTTCAACTACCTGAAGAGTGGTTACAAAGAAGATGGAGCTATACCAGGAGTGTACTTAATGAGTTTTGGTGAGCTATCAAGGGTGTCTCTCTCTCTCTCTCTCTCTCATACACACATTCACACACACACACAATCTTTTAGAAGATGTCATTTTAGCAAATTATAGATAAAAAAAAGTCATATACTAAAAATCAAACATCTACTATAACATATTGTAATTTTATTTGAAAAAAAATTTTTTTTGTCCTGAATTGTTTTTTGGGCAACATATTCAGAGGCAATTGCATAATAGCTCAAAATAAAGTCTTATTCTTATATAGTGGGCGTGTGGGGAAGCTTGTGTGTACGTGTGTTGGAGAGGGAAGAGGGAGCTGCATGGGAGCTAGGTCCCAGGAGCCTGCCAGGGGTAGGGGAAAGAGAAGAGGTGGGGGGTGTGCAACACGGCTCACCTGGGCAGTGTGGTGCAGGTGTGGTCCACATCTGCCCCCACATCACTCCACGTAGGGGTGAACCCCACCCGCTCTTACCCGGGGCAGCCAGCACTGGCCCTGGGCCCATCCCTGGCCAGTGTACATAGCTTCCCACCAGGGCTACTCCCAGTGCAGCTACAGTCTCCCAGGTGCTGCTCGACTCCCTGCACCTCCAGTGGCTTCTCCTCCTCCTGCCCCTGCTGCGCTGCTCTGGGTAGAGGGGAAACTTTAGCCAGGCAACTCCTGCCCGGATGGAATGGGTGGAAGACAGCTGGGAGCTGGAGCCCGATGCACTACGGCAGGAGCTGCTTGCCTACAGCTTTTCCACCCCACTTCCTCACCCCTTCCACCTGGAGTGGTGCAGCAGGACCAGGAGAAGGAGGTACTGGAGGCAGCAGTTGGGTAGCTTCAGCCACACTGGAAGAAGCCCCATCAGGAAGTTGTGTGCATTGGCTGGGGCCAGTGGGTGTGAGTGCAAGTGTGGCATGGGCTGCCCCGGACAGGGATCAGCTCCATGCAGAGCGCCACGGGCCGTATTTTATCTGCCCCTGAGCTAGACTGTTGTCAGTAGTGGGTGATGACAGAACAAGGAGCTATACTCTCAATTTACAGGAAGGGAAATTTAGGTTAGACATTAGAGAAAACTTTCTCACTAGGAGGATAGTAAAGCACTGGTACAGGTTACCATGAGTGGTTGTGGAATATCCATTCTCAGAGACCCAAGTAGACAAAGCCTTGGCTGGGATGAGATAGTTGGGGATGGTCCTGCTTTGAGCAGGAGTTTGGACTAGATGATCTCCTGAGGTCCGTTCATTGAAGATCACTATGAAAAACGTTAGCTACAACCGTAACAAAATTATTATTCTTTTATGGCAAAGAGACAAAGCTTTACAATCACATGAAATATACCACTGCTACCAAATCTTATGATGGTATATTCTTTTATTTCAGATTTTGGACTCACAAGATTAAATGAGAATCTCAGATTTCACTTTAAAGAGTCTGTCGTCGTCTTAGTTGCAATTAAGATCATGAAAATGGAACTCTGAGAGTTTCCAGTACAAATAAAAAGAACCCAGAAATCACTGTAACATCTCACAATTTAGTGAGGGCTGATTCATAATTGTAATGTATGTAGTTAGCACTACTGATTGTAGCTCCCTCCATAAACCAGGGTGGATTTGATTTAAATCAAATCAATTTGAATCATTATTTAAATCACGATTTAAATCACTGGTCAGGAAGCCTCAATTTAATCATTTTTTCCTACAAAAAGTTCATTCCTGTTGTTTGATATTCTTTATTCATTTAACTTCTTGAAACTTCACACTTTTAGAGAAAGTTAAGGACTGAATTTTGTGTACACAAACTTGCAGAAAGACAATAGGGCTGTTGGGTGGGTATACTACTGTTAACAAGGATGCTATCTCTGGAGACAACAAACTCTCCTTGTGCCTTAAGAAGGGCATTTGTGCCCAAAAGCTTGCAAAGAACAATTTTTCCAACTATTTAGTTGGTCTAATAAAAGATATCACATCTACCCAAAGAACCTTGCCTGTCTATGATCTCTGGAGACACAAATCCACAGTCTGAGAAATGAAACTAAGCATCACAGAGATGCTTAATGGGATCATCTAGACTGGGTACTGAGTCCCATTGGATAGAATGGTTTTCTTTAATTTTTACTAATCTGTGGAGGAGTCTCTGGGAACCCCATAAGACTGGGCCCCTAATATAGTCCATGGCCTGTCGTGAGCTACTTATAAAACTTTAAAAGGGTTACATGAATATATTGTCTCAAATAACATATAATTAGAAGTTATAATCCATGATGATATCTTTGAGTTTTAAATTATCTTAAATTGAAACTATCTTTATTTTTTGAAAATAAACATCTTAACAAAAAACATCAAAAATATAATTAAATAAAAAAAATATGATTTAAATAAAAAAATCTGGGGGTTTTTTTTAATTGTTGATTTTTAATCCACCCTGCCATAAACCCAATAGGCAAAGCGACACTTTCGTTAGAATTTTAGATTACCTGATGTAAAATCTAGAGGTACACTCTGATACATTGGTCCATATCGTATCAGCACTGATAAAAGGAAAACTTACATTACCAGCAATCAGCCTTTTTTGGCTGATGTGGCCAATAATGTGACATAAATGCCACATGCATGCGTGCAGCCGCAGCATACATGAGACCAGTCCAGCAGCTGGGAGAGTAGCATCTAGCTGGTAAATCTGTTGGAGGGAAGAGGAATGGGGGAAGGAGGGTAGATCAAGGCTCTGATGGTGACAGAGGGAGTGGGGCAGGCGCTGCTCAGGCAGGACAGGGCACAGGACAGAGCTGCAAGTGGCTCATGTTGTAGGGGCAGCTCATGCCACTGTGTGCATCCGTGGGGAAGGCATGGGGGGGTCACATACCTCCTGGATCTGTGCATGGGCTGAGGGCTGGCTGCTGCTGCAGCCTGAGGCCAGGGGCAGCACAAGACTCTTCCCAGCAGGAGGGGAGGAAACTGGGTCAGGGCTGCATTTGGGGCAGGCAGCAGCAGCACTGGGAGGGCATGCTACGAGTTGTGCTACAGTCATAGTATCATAGTATCTAGGGTCAGAAGGGGCCTAGAGCAGGGCATCTAGCCTGACCCCCCGCCAATGGCAGGAACGAGTGCTAGGGTCACAGGACCCCAGCCAAGTACCTATCTAATCTACTCTTAAAGATGACCAAGGTAGGAGCAAGAACAACTTCCCTAGGAAGCTGGTTCCACATCC
>JAGPOW010003642.1:39920952-39945209 GCA_030014935.1 Caiman crocodilus
CTCTCCAGTAACTTGTGACCATTGGTCCTAGTTACCCCTGGTGGTGCCCAGGAAAAAAGAGCCTGCCCTATTTCCTGCTGATCACCCCTCAGCAGTTTACAGGCCACCAAAGAATTTGCCATATCTCCCCCATAGCTCCCCTCAGCTCCACCACCCAGAACACAGCCTTGGCCCAGCCCCCCCCCACTAGGAAGAACCCGGTGTCACCCCTGTCTCCAGCCTGCAGCAGCAGCCCACCCTTTTTCTGCTCACAGATCCAGGGGGCACATGCCCCCCATGCCTCTCCCAGGGGTGCACAAAGCGGCAAGAGCTGCCCACCCCCAAGACAAGCTGCTCATGGCACCATCCTACACCCTGCCTTGGCTGGGCAGCACCTGCTCCTGCCTCAGCCTCAGCCCCACTCCCCACCTCACTACAGGAGTCTCAATCTGCACCCCCATGTCCCTGTCCCTTCTCTCCCCTAGCCCCTTGCCCTCAACAAGCTTACCAGCCAGACACTGCTCTCCAAGCTGCAGGGCTGCATATTAGCAGTCGAATAGGTAGCAGCCAATATGGCTCATTAATGGCCTTTGGTATCAGCCCAAAAAATCTTTATCAGTGCACCCCTAAAAAAATCTAATAAATTCCTGTGGCTTTGTTGCAAACCACCTGATAAACTACCACCCATCAGTGATCCTTTGATGTCTGCACTGATCACATTACAAGCAAAATCATTCAGCACCATAAATTTCCTGTTGCACTGTGGATCCTTGAGATTAAGAGAACTGAAATAAGCAAGTGTAACATCCTAATGTCATGAACATATACTCTGGAATATTCCCTATTATGCTTAAAACCCAAGTTAAAACAGTTGTTAGTCTGTCTTAAATTCAGTTTAGATATAGCCCAAGTCTTCTGTGTTCTTAGTATTGTAGTAGGTAGTGTTTTCATAAAATGTAATTCTTGAATATATTGGCTAAAATATTTTTCAGAAGAGATATTTGTTTTCTTTAGGTATTAAGTATACATCTTGCCTTTTTCAAACTATTTTTCCTAGGTAGGGTTACCATGCAACAAGGTTTTCCTGGACATGTCCTCTTTTTTGGCCCCTTGTTCTGTCTGGGCAGGCTTCTTAAAATGCAAGCAAATGTCTGGGTTTTTGCTTTGCCTCTGCTTTTGCTAGGAGCAGTGGGGAAGCTGATTGGCTGTTGGGAGATCACATGCTCTCCGCACGGGTCCCAGCACCTGCTTTGTATGTATATGTGTGCGTGTGTGCATGCATGAGCGAGCAAGCTGCTTGGGCAGCAGGGCTGTGGAGGCAGGGTCTGTGGGTCAGAAGTGTGGAGCACTAGCAGCACTGGGAGGCTGGGGGCTGCAGGTCAGGAGTGAGGGGCCCTGGCAGGACTGGGGGGTTAGGGGCTATGGGACAGGAGTGAGGGGTACCAGCAGGGCTGGCAAGAAGCAGGAGACTTGCAGATAAGGAGTGCAGGGCACTGGCAGGGGTGGGGCAGGGACTGTGAGTCAGGAGTGAGAGGCACCAGAGGGAAGTAGGAACCTGCGGGTCGGGAGTGAGGTTCACCAGCAGGGTTGCGGGGTGGGGAAGGGGCTGTAGGTTAGAAGTGAGAGGCACCAGCAGGGCTGGGGGACCAGGAGGTTGCAGGTCAGGAGTGAGGGACACCGGGGGAACAGGGAGCCATGGGTCCGGAGTGAGGAGCACCAGCCAGCAGGGCTGGGGGCTGGTAAAGGGCCTGTGAGTCAGGTGTGAGGGGCACTGGCAGGGCTGGGGGAACAGGGGGCATATCACCGCCCCCTACAATCATATACCTCTTCCCCCCCACAGGTGTCCTCTTTTTTTAAATTGGAAATATGGTAACCCTTTCCCTAGGCTAATGTATATACTGTTGCTGATGAGAAACCAGTGCATCTCAATAAAAGCTGCATCCAAGTGTTTGCGTGCTATGAAGGTCAGTACCAGCAAAATCTTCAGCTAGATCTAGTGTCTTGCTAGCAGGGGAGCAATGTGATCCCAGAGTTACATATACTGCAACTGTCTTGTTAGTTTCTTATTTTATGAGATAGTTTGGGTGAACACCACAGGATAGCTAAAATTTACTATAGTTGCCACAGCAAGAAATGTCATGGCATATGACCCAATGTGAATACAGCTGTTTCTGAGCTTTTCAGCTCACATTTGCCCATGCAGTAGAAATCCAGAAAAGTCACTGCTCTTCTTCACTTAATGGATGTTAAGCTATCATTAGGTACAGTGCCTGGGTGGCAAAGGCAAAGTGTATCTTATTTTTTATATTGGAACAGTAGGAATGGGCTGATTGATAATTGTCTCAAAATCCTACAAGGTGTCACAACCCAAATCAAGTGAGTGTCCCTGACACAATAGACCACCCCTCTGCATGATTGGCATTGTTCTAAATTTGATATGTTCCGCCTAATTAAGTATTCCTACTTGGCAAATTCTCATTGGCTACTCTAAAAATATAAAAGTCTGCTCAGTTTCCACCCAAGTTGGAGCAGAGCACATTCTGACCACGTTGCAGGAAAGACCTTGCAGAGCTCTGAGCATGCCGTGAAGAGCTCTGAGCACGTGGCAGGGTGACTTTGGCGGGCTGATCGCCCACCAACAACTCCCCGTCAGCGACCTCCCAACGTACCCCTTCCCTGCACGCCCAATTTGTGTACGAACTCGCAGTAACCCGATTCTGTAACTATGCAAGTGAGCTTACAGCCTGCATTGCAGCCACCAGAGGCGTAAGTAAAATCTATTTGAAACCAATACGCTGTCCCGCCTCCCCATCGCTAGCCCGCCTGACACTTAATCAACACCGTCCCCCTCAGTCGGCCCTGACCGGTCGGCCGGCCAAGACACAAGGCATATTTTGCCTTTCCAGATCTGTGATGCTTTTGCTTTGTTCTGTCTTATATTGATGACATGTGGAATATTCCTTACGTTCATTTGTTTCATTGCCACAGGCACAAAAAAAAATCATTCAAGTAGCCACAGTGAGGAATGTGAAAGCTAATTACTACTATTTTTTTAAATAAAGAGAAATGGTTGAAACTGGCATTAACTTTATCCTTTATTACCCATTAAGACATGAGAACTTGAAGCCAATAAAAACACTACATCCTGCTTCCATGCCAGGAATGTTGGCTCAGGGTTGATGAAGGAAGAGACATAGTTTTTATGGAGTGTATCCTTTAAATATTTGCAAAGATACCTTGAGTTGAAGGGACATTTTTACCATACAGATGCTTTTAAATCTGCTTAAGATGAATGTAGTTTATCCAGGCAATAAAACAACCAGACAAATAACAATCCCTGAAAGCTGTCAAACTGTATGTATGCTTTGTGTTACTGCTCAGAAAGCTGCTTTGGTCAGGCTGCCCAAGTTCCTGTGTGGTTTCTGTCTCTGATGTAATGCATTTGTGTGTATGAGAGGAAAAAGAATGTACAGGATCTACCACTACAAGTTGCTACAGACAACTCTATTTCAGCTTGCTAAAGGAAGTATTTTTCAGTAATGAATGTTTAAGGTTTTCATTACATTTTCTATATTTTGTATAATTAATACTGTTTGCTGTACATGCATTTATTAAGTTTCTACTATTCTCTGCTGTTTCCCTAATGGGCTCATGTCCCATCATACTGGGGTCTTTTCTTTCTCTCATAAAATTCATTACAAGGTTTTCCCTATCTTAATAATATACTACATTTCTGGAGGTCCAGCTTTCGTATTTTGTTAGGAACGCTTCTACGAGATGAGAACTCCCTCCATCTTCTTTTGTGTAAGGAATATGGTCTGGGAGAAAAAAGCATGTAGGTGTTTGATGTGGGTGGTTGATAGGTCTCAATAGCTGGACCGGGAATTGTTGAAGGAGAGTAGAAAAGTTCCCACCAGTCTAGTTCTTTTGGAATATGCTCTGGAGAGAGAGGGAGAATAGTACCTTTCATTTATTTGGGTGTTTCTAGCACTATTTACATGAACTGTCTCTTTCTCCTCATCTGAAGCATTAACAGATACCACCAATTTGTGTCTTCCCTGTAAGTGACTTTGAATTGAGCTAATGTGCAAGAGAGAGGAGCCAATGAAGGACATGAACCTTTTTCTAAAGACACAAACTGGCTCATGTCAGCATTTTCAATACTACCCCAATATTTTCTTTTCTTGTGAATAATTAGTAAATTTATCTTCCCAAAGTTGATTTTTTTTTCTTACTGGTTTGCTTAACAATAAATGGTCTTAGATGAAAGGATCACTAGAGCTGATGCATACTGAACTTAGCTTAATGTTATCTGGCAGTACTTCATGATGATCACATAGAAAGAGCTTTGCTAAGAGTCAAAATCAGAGGTGCAAATCTTGCTGTCAGTTATACAGCTAGAAATCTGGAGTAATCCAAAGTTATTGGTGTTACTTTAAATGTGCAAATTATGGAACCCAGTATTGTTGCTGCCAGTTTTTCTTGCGAGAAAAAATGTCAAGTTTATATTATTTTGTCAGTCACAGGTTTTCTACAAAGTTGTCCCTCTATAGTGATAACACATTTTGCACTTGTATTTGTTGTCTGACCTGCAACTTTATAATCCCACTATATTATTTGGGGTTTGAGACCATTGAAATTATATAAAAATGTACAGACATAGGTTCATTTCTCCACCCTCTTGAAGAGGCTAATAGAAATTGTGCCTTGGGCTTTTGCCAGTGTTCTTATTCTGCTGTACTATTTCACTTTCCCTCCTGTTTGAAACTAGTTCTGGTGCTGTGCTTTGCTTTGATAGATGGTTGTGGTCCCATGATACCTGCCAACACAGTACCTGTGATAATTCCCAGTAACAATTCTAAGTAGCTTGTAGGTTTATAGAAACCTTTCAACTGGTGAAAACTGTTGAGAATTTGTTTGTTACAGCTATTTTGTATTTTTAGTAGAAAATTATACTGCCTTTATGTAGTATCTGTTAGAAGGACAGGCGGGAAACTTCACTAGTTTAAACCCTCACTAGTTCTTAAACTGGAGGGATGACCTGAGGGTATTGATAGATACTCAGGGGTGGGGACGACACACATTACCGGAAGAGGCAGCACATTAGTTGGACCCACTCTGTAGCATCTATATACATAGGCCACTTCAGCATGGCTTTTTAGCACATTTATCTATAGCTGATTCAGTTGGCTATTAGATAGGAGTGCCAAAAAAGCCCCAGGGGTTGTCCAGTCTATAGAGATGTTGGGCAAGCTGTATCCAGCTAATGCGATGCATCTTCTGGGAATGTGCTGCAATTGGTGTGGGGGCTCACTGAGTTGAAAATAAAGGACCGTTTTCTTTTTTCATGTCTAAAAGCAACCTAAGAGACTATCATAAGTCAGTACTATATAGGCAGAAGAAGTAGACCTTCTCTTCACAGCTAATTAATAGCAAAAACTGTATATCGGATTACTCATAAGTACTGTTGTAGTCTTTATTGTGCAAGGGCTGTTTTCTCTCAAAGCATGCAATGTAATTGTATCAGTGGAAGTTGTACCCATGTATGGATGGCAGTAAGGAATGAAACTTTGTTCTATCTCACTCACAAGTGGTATGAACAAGCATATTTTGTGCCTGATTTAGGTATAGATAGCTTACTTTAAGCTGCCTGCCCTTAGACTGGGAGCGGACATGTGCAGGAGTTGCTGCTCCTGGGAGCAGCATGGGCATGTATCAATACTTGTGGGAGCTACATATGGAAACTAGAGTAAGTAACTCAGGGTGGAGGGAGGGACAGGTGCATCTGAGGAGGGAGGAAATCTTAGGGGTCTGCTCAGGGAGAGGGGCACTAAAAATAGCCCATTTAGGGTTTGGAGAGTTGAATTAGCCCAGAGTTGTGGGGAGCAGCTGGGCTTTCCCAGCTGTGCTGTGCTATGAATGTGTGCCGATATTCACTAGATCATATTAACCTTTTCCTAGACTGGGTTAACTGAATCCAGTCTCACTCTAAGCTAGAACACCTCCTCAGGTGAACTAACTTAGATCAGGCATGCCATCTCTGTGTCTGATTTAACCCTTCTGAAACCCTCTAAAGAGATGGGTATTTAGACTGACCTAATCTGAGTTAGGTCGATCTAAATGTAATGGCTGTACATGCCTGAGGATATTTGCAGAAGGCTAAGTTTTTCATAAAAGTAATGTATGCTGAAAAAGCTCTTGGCTCCTGCATATGACTGACTTTGTGGCAGTTAAACCACTGGAACCCCAGAGGGGCTGTACAGCTAAAACCACAGAAATCCTACTTTGTCTCACTTGATCCCTTCATTTGTTATTGTAGAAGGACATTGTTTATGTAGATTTTATTGTATAATAGGAAATTTGGCTTGTATGCAACATTTATCTCTTCATTAAAATATTAGCTGCTCAAAAATGTATGTTCTACATGAATTACAGAAATGCAGCAGGAACACTTTACCTACAGTAGTAAAGTTGGTTTTATTAAGCAACTTTGTTATGAAAGAGAAAAATGTGTGGAATATGTGGCCTTATCATTATCACATGTCAAAGGCAGACTTCAAAGTTCCTTTAACATGCTAAGTTACATACATTTAACAGTAGCTTTAGATGGAACAGCTGGAGAAGCTACAATCTGATGGAGCTTTGTGGGGGACTATTTTTAGCTATCTTAAATCTCAGAAGGGAAAAATCCTAGTTCCACAGATTTAGTGAAGACAGCTGTTGAGAAGTCCTTGTTGGCTTTTGTTTATCATAAATGTAGTACACTATATCCAGGCTATAAAATTAGTTATAAATCTATTTCACTTATAACACTGAAACATAATCGTTCTAGAGAAAGTGAATCCTAATACTTTTAATTAAAATGCACCTTTGTATGATTCCCCCATTCCTTTAATTCATTATTTTTTAAATAAAATCATATAGCTACATTCCAGCCTTCGATTATTCTATGGAGGGTGTCACAGTAGAAAGATTACTCAACATAATACCCTGTTCATATGCTTTCCCTCTAAAGCAGGGGCAGGCAAATCTGACCTGCAGGATGGATCAGGCCTGCAGCAGACTCCAGTGACAGCGCTGGCCTGAGCTGAGGGAGAGCTGTTATCCACTGCCCCAGGGCCAGACCCTGTTGGAGAAAGGATAGTGGGCTAGATGGACCATTGGTCTGCCACAGTATGGCAGCTCTTATTTTTAGCTACATTCTTGCCAGCTCGTGCAATGTAGACTGCACACATCCATGCAGGGGCACACAATGCAGTATCTGGCTTTATATTCTTACAGCAATCATAAAAGTTTTGTTGTCCAAACGCTGTTCTCAATTACACCTGTGCAAAAGTTCACTTAACTTCAGGGTACTAACTAACTGAACAGTATAGCACCTCCTTTTGGGCTGCCTCAAGACTATGACTGCTCTGCCCCAATTCTGCTCTACCAATATAGACTTAGAATAATTTAGAGTCTAGTTTGGGGTCCGTTTGCTTGGATACCTGTGCCTAGGGCATGTTTCACTGAAACTAGGGGAACTCTGCAGGTATCCATGTTACCGCATCCTGGCTTATGATCAGGACCTGTTTTTGTTGTTGTTGTTTGTTGATTTGTTTGTTTAAAATTAAAATATAAGCACTTCAATGCAAAACTTGCTCTGAGAAAATCTGTTCTCTTATGTGAAAGCAAAAGCTTTTTCTTTAATTCCTGAGTCCCCGACCCTATTCCAGTCACTTGAATATACATCCTCTTTTGTTGTAAATTGTTTTCATAAGATAGTGGCAAAACAGAACTGCAGAGTGAATTGATTTGTTTTGCATTGTATTTGATTTATCGTGTATGTGTGTGTATGTATATATATGTACATACATTCATAATGGTAGTTTCTATTCTTGTTCTTAATTCATTATGATTTATGATGTGATAATGAAATTCTGTTGAAGGCTTTTCCAAAGACAAGAACATGTTCAGTTGTCATGCCTTTTGTTTCAATGATTTATGTTCTCTATAGTGAAGTTATTTATCAGAACTATTAAGCAGACCATCCAAATTAATAATTTTTAAAACAATGTTATTTTTAATTTGAATATTGGAAACCCTTCCAGGAGCTGCAGTCAAAGATAGGATTCCATTTTGCTTGTCATTACATGTACTTCTTGTTGTTTGTTGTTTATATTATTCTAGTGCCAAGGACTAAGATCTCATTGTGTTGTATGCTTTAAAATACAGAACAAAAGATAATCCCTGACCCAAACAGCTTGCAATTTAGTGAAGGCAAACATCTTTTTCTAACACTGCGGCACCTTCCTGTCTGAAAGACTAACACTCTTTTCATGTTGTATTGCCATTTATTGAGTCACTGAAACTGAAAAGGGAGGGTATAACAATCCTTTTCCACCCTGTTTGAGTCCATGGAAAACCATTTGGACATTTGTTTTGTAATGTGCCTGTATCTTTTCATTAAGACTAAGTCATGACAAGTGGTGAAGGTGAACTAACCCACCTTTTAACTGTAACCAGGTTTTCAGGAATTGAGCATAGAATCAAGTGTAGAATACAATTTACACTCAGACACATAGGTACAGTTAAAACTTCTATTTGTTGGAAGCGGCTAATCATCTAGATATTTTTTTCCAAGGGCAACAGTATACAGTAAAGTGCTATTTGGTCAGAGAAAAGCAAAATTGTGTTTGGAATCTACTTGGCTTTTAAAGTTGAGTTCTAGATAACCATGAGAAAAAATGAAAATAACTCAGCTTTTGTTTGTTTTGTTTGCCATTCTCCTGAATTATCATCATTAATCAGCCCACGATTGGTAAACAGTAAATGTGATGTTGTTGTGTCTGCAGCAAAACTTCTTTGTGCCAGGATGCTTTTGAATTTTTTTATGCAGATTATACTTTGATAGGAAATCTCTGAAAACACACAAGTGGTGCTAGTAATCCAGAGATGGTTCTGGTTTGATCATCTTAAATCAGTGCCTTAGTTTGGAGGAGGGTATTTCTATGCTACTGAAGGTGCTGTTATTTGGGTCAAGATGCTTGGCTCAGTTTATCATTACCTATTTAACAGAGACTGGGCGAAAGTTGGTGAAATTGTTTATGTTAAGTCTGAGACTCACCAGACTGTCACATGCTTCAGGGTGCCTTGTACACTCTCTCTCCAAGAAAGGCGGTGTTGACTACTACTCAGACATGTTCAACATTGTGTGTTACCCTTCACCAGTCAATAATGACAGAGATCTTTATCCCAGGTTATGGCAGACATACTGTACCTAGTATCTGTGCCTAGGGAAATGAACAAAATTCAAACAGAGTGGTTAGTGATTCTAACTCCTTGACTGACAAATTGTCTTGAAAGTCACCAAAGTAGAAGCGGTGTTCCTTTGTTGCAGACAAACAGTTTTAACACAGTAGAACTTATACAAATAGTATGCCTCTGATGATTATTTTTGGTTTCTGTTGTCATTTGTTACCTGAGGTTTTTTTAACCTGATAAGGAACAGCATGGGATAGTGAACACCTTTCCAGTCAGTTGGGTAGATACAAAGTTAAGTGTGTTTGCACTCTTTTTTTCTCAGCTTTGTGTTTTTGGATTTCTTCTGAACAAATGCTAGCTGAGAAAATGTTTATCACCCTCCTCCTAGTGGTGTATTGATTCTGGGAATGAGCACAAAGACATTGTTCAGACAAATAATGTAGTCCTTCGCTTGTCATAACTAAGTAATACCAATAAAATGAAGGAACAAAAATAATGCCGAAACGATGTCATGTTCTTTACCGCATCATTGTGAACAGAAGGATAAGAACACTAAAAAGATCCTTATTACTTTGATCAACTAGGTAGAATGTGTGGAGACAAACAAGGGATCGCTTCCAAGTGGAAGGGAATTATTTTCAAAAAGACTTGTATTAAATGATTTAATTGGGTGTGATAATAGACAAGATTTACTGTACAGAATAATCTGCTGTTTTTTAAAACAGTCTCATTACCCTAGAAATACCTGTTAATTCATGTCACACAACTGTTTTTTTTCCTATTTTGATTGTATTGAAAACAACGAGAAATCAGTATTAATTTTGTTCTTACTACTAGTGTCCCACTGAAAGCTATAACCTGTATTTCATCAGAGAGAAACTTAGGTTGAATCAAATCATGGTTTAACACAATTAAACTGAATGAAAGAAATTAACTAATAAAGAAGTTCTACTGAACATTTGCTCTTACTGTGATGAATGATGCTTGTTTTTCTCTGCTCTTTAATTAGAATGTTTCTACATTTGCCAAAAAAAATGTTGGAATGCAGACAAAAACTGAAATTATAGGAACCGGGCTTGATGTAATAGCTTATTTGTAAAGGAAACACAACTTGTTTGGTATTTTATTGAAACAGGAAGTTCAGAACCTTAGAACACACAAGTACAACAAATTCTCAGGTGCTAGTTGAGTCATCTGTTGTTGGAAGTAGTCTCATAGTAGGTTTTCCCTTGATTTGCTTTTAATCTTCAATTAAAAAGGGGAAGGAAATTACATACAAATTCAGTTTTAGATTATGCATAAAACTCCATGTTGCTAGCAATACTGATTAAATAATGCAACAAAACAGGTGTCATTCTGTCATCTTGATATACGTATTCATGCATATATCCCATGTTGGCTCTAAGGCAGTGTTAATGAACATAATCAACTTTTGATGGGTATAAAAATCTGTTGCATTACATTTTTTCAAACAATGTTAATGCAGAAATGCTTAAAATATTCTGGCTTTATTCACCCCCTTACCTGAACTCAAATAGACAGCTGGTCCTAATTTATATAACTAGCTGGCATAAGTTTCAGCTGCTATCTACTGGTAATTGATAAAGTAGCCACTTGAGTTTAATTTGGGGATTGTTTATTTAGTTGTGAATTGTTTATTTAACAACAGGCCTTCAGCAGTGATGAGTACAGAGATGCCGTGTATTTTTGTTCAATTCACAAAACTATAAATTTTTTAAAAGGCTCTTGGGAACTTTTTGTGTATCCTCCATGGCAAAATTGGAAGCGTCTTCTCTTCTCTTCAAGCTCTGTTCTACGCTTGCCTGCTTTGAGTAATAAAGACTTTACTGCACATCCTCTCATCAGTAGTGTTCCTTTGCTTAGTCCCAGGAGTATCTGCAGAATGATACAGTGATGATCTCCCCTTTCCTCTGCCCTTGTAGCAGCTTCATAGTCAGTTAATCCACAGAGGCAAACTGGAGACTGAACAATGCATAGCAGTGACCAAAAGGCTTCTAAAGCAGTGACTATAGTCATTACTGGCATTTTCAGAAGAACTTCTACAGCTTACTGTTTTTCATGTCAGTCTGTGTTTTAAAGAGAAAGTGACCTCAAATACAAGATGACACATAAGCAAGTATGAGCAGAGGAAATCCTTCAATTATTTATCTATCTAGTTTTATCTATCAAGTTTTTATCTGTGTATCTATCTAGTTACAAAATGTAGTTTCTCTTTTCAGTCTGATAAGCAGCCCAGATATTTGAGTGCAGTTCCTCTGAGCTAAGTCTTTTTATGATGTCATCTTCCTATATAAACAAGACTTGCCATCATCTCAAAATAGTTTCAGGCTTAGGCTACACACTAATAGTTCTGACTGTCTTTCTAGGTAAGTGAATCACTATTCCAATCTACATTTTGTTTTGTCTTAATCTTATAGGGCCAGTCCTGCATTCCTATCATGCCTACCAAATTCCCACTGATTTTTAATGAGAAGGACAAAAAAGGGAGCCCTAGATTTTAAATAAATACATGGAGTGTTCACAGGAAGTGTTTTCAAATAGGTAACAAGAATATCTAAAATTTGTGATCTAGTAATAATGGCCTGACAAAGGGTGTCACTGTTTATGCTCAAGAGCTTGCAGAGGACTATTTTCCAACCGTTTAGTTGGTTTAATAAAAGATATCACATCTACCAAAGAATCTTTCCTGTCTTGTAATAATGAAAAAATTATGCAAAACAAGAACCTTGGACCTCAAGAAGACATATTACAATTCAGAACTAGTAGTTGGGCTGCCATGGATAGACAAGTAAAAAAAAAAAATTACAAGGAAAGAATCCATGAGGACAGTCTGTTCTAAAAGGGCATGTTACTGGAGAGTGATTACAACACAGGAAAGATTTTTTTAAAAATCCAAGAGATTAATGTGGCTGTATAAGGAATCTTTTTAGGTGACTGAAAATTGAGGGAGACATACAGGCAGAAATGTGTCCTAGAGTTTACAGCAGGGGCTGCGGTTACAGTCACTGATGCTGCAGGGGAGCCTGCACTCTTGCTTTGCAGCCTCAGTGGCTGCTTCATTTCAGTCTTCACAAACCAAATGAAACTGCAGAAAGGCAACAAGCTGCAGAGAATGGGGGGATATACATATTGTCATCAAACAATTTTTTATTAATCTGAATGAAATTTAGTCAGCACTGCCTGACAGAAGTCATGCCAGGCTGCTGAAGGAACTAGCTGAAAAAGGGGGGTGGGAATTATGAGCTGGTCATGCCAGATTTCCATACCTGGAGAGTTACTAGAGCAATTATAAAGCAGTCAGTTTTTAAATACCTGGAGGCCAAGAGGGATAAACAGCAGCAGCCATCATGAATCTGATAGGAACCAAAATTAAGACCAGAAATGCCCATTACTGAGTCAGACCATAGGTCCATGAAGCCCAGTACCCTGCTTTGGCCCACTACCCTCTGCACAACAAGTACAACCTGCCTCATACAGTAACAGAAATGGATGTTGAGGAAGAGGTGATTAAGGTGTACCCAGAATTTTCCACTCCATGGTCTCCTGCCATTGCAGCTTCCAGCATTCAGAGGTTTAGATGTTCTGATGCAGAGACTGCGTCCCTATTTATCTTATTCAGTACTCCCTGATGGACCTTTCCTCCAAGGATGTTTCCAGTCTCCTTCTGAACTGGGTTAGCTACCAGCCCTCACAACATCAGGTGGTACACTGTATGAAAAAGACATTCCTTTTCTTAATTTTAATTGCTAATTTTAAACCTATCTAATAATTCTATTTTATGTCCCCTAGTTTGAGAGAGTAGATTATAAATCTGTATTTACTTTCTCTGCACCATTTATCATGTCTCCTCGCAATAGGGTGACCATCGTAGAGGACAGTCCAGTTGTCCTCTGTCCTCTATTGATACGAAACCGGATTGTAATAGGTGAATACATAATTTGTTGGATAACTGCAAGCAAAATAAAACTATGAATGGATTGATGTCAATAGCAGGAGATTTCAAGTGGGGACCCACGAGTCCAGTGCTTTCCCACAGATTTTTCTAGATCCAGTGCTGTTTCAAATTCTACTAATGACCTGGATGCAGAAATGAAGAGCGTGCAGATGACCCAAAACTGAGAGAGGTTGCAAGCACTTTGGAGGATAGAACTAACAATCTAAGATGCTTTGACAAATTAGAGAACTGGGCTATAATAAAACAAAATGAAATTCAAAAGAGACAATGCCATGAGCTACATACAGAGGAGAGAAAGCATATGCAACTGGCTAAGCAGTAGTGGTGCTGAGAAGAAGCTGAGGATTACGTTCAATCACAAATTCAACATAAGCCAGCAGTCATACTGTCACAAGGAAAGCATACAGTTTTGGGTAGTGCTTATAGAAGCATCATGAGGGGGTTTGCTGGTACTGTACTTGTTGCACCCTGAGCAAACCTGATGGCAGAGTGGAGATGGTGGGTGCTGCTAAGCACCAAAGGGGTGGGTGGTCTGAGGGGCGTGCATTCAGGAGTTTTACCAAGGATTCCAAAACAGTCCCCAGCAGCAGCTGTCGCTGCACTGTAGTCTGCCTGTTCCAGCTGTTGCTCCTACAACAGCACAGTTTTTGGTTTCCATCCCCACCTGGCTGCTATTGCCAGAGCAAGCCATGGGGCTACTTTTGCTGCTGGGGCACATTCTCTGTGGGGGTGGGAGCCATTCTAGTGTGCTTCCTAAGTTGGTGCCTGATGCTGATGCACCACTCACCCATCCTTAATTACAGTACTGATTGGTGTTGCTTGGTGGTGATTGCTGATTCTCACATGGCATACTTTGTTCAGTTTTGGGCACCTTATACAGAGGAACTGGAGAGGCAAGCAACAAAGTGCTAACAGGGCTAAAAATAAGTTGTATAAAGAAAAGTTGAAAGAACGAGGTATGTTTAGTCTGGCAAAATAGAGGAGGACATGATAACAGTTTTCAAATATTTGAAAGGCTGCCATAAAGAAGGAAGAGGGGAAATTGTATCTTGCCACAGCGAGCTGGACAAGAGGCAACGGGCTTAAACTGCAGCAAAGCAGATTTAGATCAAATTTCACAACAACCTTCCTAGCTCTAAGAAAAGTAGGACACTGGAACAAGCTGCTTGGGGAATTTGTGGAATCTCCTTCATTGGAGGTTTTCAAGAAAATGCTGATAGGCATTTATCTGGTTTAGAACAAGCAAATCCTGTATCATTGCCAAGAGCTAGACTAGAATCCCCTTCAGCTCCTTTTCAACCCAACATTTCTATTATTCTTAAGAAATTGATTTGTGTAGTATTGAACATTTTTTCCTCTGTGACCTGGCCCACTGGCCAGAAAAGAGTTCTGATAGGTTTTCTGAAAGCCTTATTCGATTTCTGTAATATAAATTTATTGCCACCTTTATTACTCATCTCCTGAACTGGATACCCAGATGCCCATTATTTATATACAGTATTTGCTAGATACCTTGGCAGTCTTTAATCTCCACTTTAAATACTTAAGCTTCCACTTGAGTGCTTAAGTTTAGCTCTGTTCCAGTTAGATTAAGTACTCCTTATCTCATAGTTCATCATAATCCTTAAGAAGAAAAAACTTTGGTCCACCTTTCTACATTTTTTTAAGGTTTATTTCTTCATTATTGAGGGTTTGTTTTATTTATTGAGGATTCAGAAATAACCATTCTATTTCATTTAACCTGCAGATTCTGTGAACATGGGGACATGGCCATCATGAGATTCCTTTTGTTTTCTTTTAAAAAATTGTGGCAAAATCTTATTAAGTAGGAAAAATATATTATTGGAAGTACTGGAAAATACTCTGCTGCTATTATTTTCAAATGTGAATGAAAATACTCCTTCATAAATACCCACCATGCATGTGATCTCCCAGATCAGTTGCAAGATTTCTTATTCTTTTTCATTTTTGCATAAACTGCATTTTTTCCTTTTATTCACAATACCTGCCAGCACACGATTTTTAATTTTTTTTTATCCTGTCAGTATCTGATGAGGTTACAGGCACCTGAAATGAGAAGAGCACAATTCTCCAGCTTTGCTTCAAGGTTCTATAAGGAAAGTGACCAACCTGTGACATGAGTGCTACCAATGCCATTGGCAACCTCGGTGTGTAATACAAGTGCCAATCAGGAAGGGGACAGGCAGCACAGTGGCAGATAGGGTGAGAAACAGAAAGCAGAGCAGCAGATCAGTCAGGGGGAAAATGATGGAATGGTACTTGCGGGGCAGGAGGGGGGAGAGAGGAGGAGAGGAGGTTATAGATCTAGTTTGTTGCCCCCTCTGCTCTAAAGCATCAACTTGAAATCCCTTCAGTTCAAAAAATGAATGAAATGTAGTTTCAAGTACCAGACCTTTCTTCCTTTTGCAGCCTTAGAATTAGTTTTTTTCTGTTTTCATAATGGGCTTTAGTTTATGAAACACCCTTTTAAAATGCTGCCAAATGCACAAACAGCCCCCAAATGATTTTTTTTTCTGTAATGTTCCATTTATTTTTGATATATTAGATGGTGAATAATTATGCTTTTACAATAGTAATAAATGAATCCTGTGCTCTTGCAATAGTAGTATGTGGATAGTCTTCGTGTAAAAAAGGTTTCAGTGGATGCTCCTTTTTAAATGCCTGTTAAGGAAGAGCTACCACAGGGCATCTCTCCTTTCTTGAAATGATTGACATTTAAAAACGTGTCCAGTAAAAATCATACCATTAAATATTTTCTTTCAAAGAACAATATTTTATTCTGCCCAGCATGTGCCTGACACATCAGTCTGCTGCTAACTTGAGCACAGGGCTGAATGACTTTAAGCACCTCTTGCTCTTGCTTCTCACATGTCTTATGGGATTTCTCTCCCTTAAGTAGTAGCAATAATTTAAAGTGGACCCAGCAGGAAGGATGGCATAAACCCACAAGTAAACCTTGATGCCATGAAGTATTAATCATGACAATTATAGACCAAACATAAAATAATAATCAGGATCTCTGAGAAGGTAAATAGCTGTCCTATATCTCCTATGTGTTATGTTTTTGCGATTAGGATACAGTCTTCAGCAATTAGACCCAGTTCAGTGATGTTAACTAATATACTTAAGCAATTATGCAATGTTAATTTAGGCATGGCTTTAGATATTTTTAATGTGTTTTTAGACGATGTTAGTTGATCAAAAGATCAACTAACATCGCCTAAAAACACACTATCAAAAAAGTCTTTAAAACCATTTTTTTACTATTTGTCTTTCAAGTGTCTTTAAATGCCTTTTGCCTTTAAATGTTTTTAAAGCCATCTGTTTTTACTTTGAAGACTGTGGGCACATCTACACATGTTTTTACACACACCTTAATTTAATGTGCATTTGCCTAATGCACATTAAGATGACCTAGATACACATTTACACGCGCACACACTAAGGCACATTAATGCATTGTGTGAACCAACCTGGGACTAGTCCCAAGTCAGTTGACATACAGAGCATTAATATACCTTAGCACATCTACACCTGCGTTAAAGCGCTTTAGATATTCACATTTACCTGTTTTTGCAGGTATCAAATTTAGGCACAGATAGCCTAAAATTGCCATTTTTAAGGCACATAAAGGGTGTGCACATGTAAACTCGCACCCTTTATGCACCTTAAAAATGACTTATGCTCCTTAAAAAAGTACATGTAGATGCGCCCTGTGTGTCCTTTGTCAGCCACTGAGTGCAGTGATTTTGGGGCAAGTGAAACTGGTGCATAACAATGATTTTCAGTTTAACTATAATGGGAACTCTGATTCTTGCATTACAGATTATAAGTATTGGTACCAATTAGTGTTCTTTCATTAAAAGATGATGTATCATGATATAATAGCATGCCACGTCCTTAATGGAAGTAGTTTTTTTCCAATCTTAATAAAGACATATATCGATAATGGTGGAATCTTTTACACTGCTCTATTTAAATGAGTACATCATAATCTCCATTAATGTAACAGAAAAGAACCAGGCTAGATTATCCTAATGTAATTTGCTGGTGCCTATATTTTTAAAGAAAAACCGTGCCCTTTCTGTTTGTCTCAGTGAAGTGTATCAACAAAAAAAAGAAGAGAAGAGTCAATCTGAAGAAATTTGAAGAAAAAAGAACAAGCTGTGTTCAAGCTTTGACATATTTCATGAAGCTGTTGAAAACTGAAGTATGAAAGCCAGATTTATGAGGGGTTTTTTTAAAGTTATTTGTAGATTCCCAAGACGACTATGTTCCCATCACTTAGTGTAGCCTTTAAAACTCAAATGATGCTTAAAAATATTCAAGTTTGGAACACATTGAGTTACTGTTGGGCGTCTTAATGGCATTCAGTTAAAATTAAAGGCAGAAGGAAGAATGTATTCTGCTTTGGCTTAAATAATTAGAGCTCGTTTTCTATAGAACAGAAGGGAGTATCTTATGCATATTTTTGTGATGATCAAGTTAGGAATTATTCTTTTAAATATAATATTACTTTATGATGGACTAATACAATTATTTGGGGAGAGTGTCTTTTGGGAACATCTGCATAACCCTTCACATTTGCCAGGCTTTTCCTTTCAACAAGCCCACTGATTTTGTTATTACTGGAATTAGAAACCTTTTTCTTTATCAAAGTATTATTCATCTCTGCTTTGCCAGGTATAGCAAATCTGTTGACAGCACTGGATTTATCATTTACTCTGAAAGGCCAGTAGAAGCATTTTCCCCTGCCTCCCAGCCCTAAAAACAAATGTCATTCTTGGAGCCTGCGGCAAAATATTCTGTGTCATTAAAAATGTCATGAGTCGTCCCAAAACAACTGAAATGAAAAATCTAGGATAATTAAAACCCTACTGTAATTATTAATACCATTCTTTTCTGAAACCATTGCTTCCCTAGTTAGTATCTTGATTTATATGCAACATTTAACCATGTAGAATATAAGGTCATTTTACTTCAGTTAAACCATTTCATTAGCCAGTACAGCACCTCTGTGTAAAAGCTGTTCTTAAAGAACCAAGGTAGTGAGGGATTTAGATGCCATATGTCTTAAATGCCAGTATGTATATCTTATTCCCTAGCTTTTTCCTTTGAATCAATAACTCTTGTAGCACTCACATTTTATGCTTTCCTCTGTGACCACTTCCTTTTTGCCACATATGTTCAGTAGCACTTTACTCAAGCTGCCCTCTTGAAATCAGAACTACTAGAAATCAGTAGAACTACTCAGTGTGTGTCAAGTGGTGTGAGTTGAGAGGATGTGGTTAGGTAAAATGCTATATACAAAAGATGCAAAATGGTAATGTGGAGGAGGGGGAAGATACGCAAAAAAAGAACGACCCCTATTGTTGTCATACAGAGGAAAGACTGTGTGAGAATAGTGAGGTTAGGGCACAAACATTAACTATATATATGGATAGCGGTGCATCCAGAAAATGACTTCTGGATGTGCAAAGCTGCCCCCCCCACACACACACACACTTTTCGATTGGACTGCCCCATAGGAGTCTCCGGGGTCTCCCTCCCTTACCCTTTCTGCTCAGAGAAATAACCCTTCCCTGCCTCTAGCTCTATCTTTGTCCCTCCTCCCCCTCTTCCACCTGCCTTTCCCCACTGTTGAGTGGGTGGAGCAGGACCAGAGCCATTCCTGCCTGTTGCCCAGGACCTCAGCTCAGCTGGGGGTGGGGACAATGTTCCCCTTCCCCACAATGTGACTGTACAGGGTGGAGGAACTCTCAAGTCATTCTGTTGCCACTGTTCTATCCCCAGCTGAGCCTAGCCACAGCTCAGCCTGGTTGGCTCTAGAACTCCCCACCTCCCAAACATAGGAATGCAGCAGGGGCGCACAGGGAAGTGGGTGGGTGGAAGGAAAGAAAGAGGAGGAGAGGGGACCACCTTGAGCAGGAAGAAGAAGGGAGAGGGTATTTTACCTGCTTTAAAACTTTAACAATTCCGCAGACACTCCCACAGTGTGGTCTGCTCACACTGGTGAGGTAGAAGAGGCTGCGAGCAAGGGGATGCAGCTTACCCCTGCAGTGGGAGTTGCTGCCTCTGCACCCCCTTTTGGGAAATCCTGGATCAACCTCTGTATGTAGTTTATTTCAGATTGATTTATCAGTTAAGAATCCAAATTAAATACATTCCATACCTTCCTCCTAACCTGCTGTGACTTCATCTTCCTCTGCATTCTCTCACATCTGCCATGTTACTTAGAGCCATGTTCTAGTTTTGGTCAGGATATGAGCAGAAGGAAAGGTATCCTTGAAAGCTTTGATAGAAGGGAGAGGGATTTGCTCATTTGAATCTTACTCTCAATCATTTCTGGAGAAGCAGAAACTTTTAAATATTTAAGTGGCTTAATCTGCCGTCCTATTGAAAGTGTAAATGCAATTCAGCTCTGCAGAAAAATCTCATCAGTTTTTAAAGTATGGTAGCGTTTGTGGCAAAACCTCTCTCGGTGTGATTTGTTTTGCTTTATCTGGTTTACTATGGATACAGTTAGGTCAGGATAGTCTCACATAAAGCTCTTTGTCTGTCTTTTCCTTTTTTCTTGTGGGCAGGATAGAATTGTAACAATCTTATTTGTTGAATTATGTTTGCATTTTGAAGGCTCTGATTCGAAGCTTTACAGCACTGAAGTGTAGTTGAAGAGTGGTCAAGCATCTTGCTACAAAACCAGAAGTGAGTTGAGCCTTGTTCTGGATCCTCACCAAATGCTACTTACTCCCAGTCTATCCAGCTATAAATGGGTACCTGGTCCTTCGGGCTGGGAAGCCAAAGTCAGGCAGGTGCAATGCCATACTCACTATTTCCGTGCTGTTGGCTACAAAAACTTTTCTCTTAACTTCAGTAGCCTACACTGCCAAGCTAGGAAAGGAACTCTGACCTTAACTGAAAGTAGTCCCAGTGAGGTAAGTAGTACCAGTCACATGCCTAGAGTTAAATAAGTTAATCACTGTTTGAAAGATCAAGGCCTAAATTTGCAAATTCATTGAGTTAATCTTATTCTGATATGTATACAAACTGTTCAAGTAATTCATGGATTGAGAAAGCAATTTTTGTTTTAATTTTATGGAATAATGCATTGATGCTGAAAACAAACAAGAAAATATTCTAATATTATAAAAGCCAATGTCTGTCTGTCTGTCCAAAATTCGTGCTCTGATTAGCTGACAAACAGCCAATCAGAGCACGAAGAAGCGTTCTGACAGAAGGCAAACTGCTGCCATGATGGTGGGAACACAGGACAAGCCTGCTCCCAGGAGGTGGCAGCAGCAACAGGCCAGACTGAAGGGGGGCAAGGCCAGTAGGGCTGACCTCGCCGCCCTGCAGGTAACGTGGGGGGGAGGAAGTGCGCCCAGGCCCAATGCAGGGGGTAGGAGTGGGCCTTAGTGGGGAAAAAGCTGGCCCACCACAGTGGGGGGCAGGAACAGCTGGCCTGCCATGCTGGGGGGGTCCTGTCCCTGAGGCAGCTGCAGCAGTAGCTGGGAGAGGGAAGGAGCAGGCCACCTCCCCCTCTCGAGCTCAGGCCTACTCCTCTCCCAACCCCTGAGCCTGCTTTGGCCCCAAGTCCATTCCTCCTCTCTCCAAGCAGGCCCAACACAGTGGGGGAGGGGGAGGAGCGGGCACATTATGGTATCAGCAATGCTGGTGGGGCCAGAGGAGGAGTGGGCCTTGGCCTGATGAGGGGAGTGGGGAACGGGCGCAAGCCAGGGGAGGGGGAGGAAGGCAGCCCACAGTGGGAGGGGATGGGACAGCAGGCCCAGGCTGGCCCAACCCAACATGTCAGCTGCAGGGAGAAGGGAGGAGCAAGCCTCCTCCTCCTGCTGGGCCTAGGCTCACTCCTCCCTCACCCTCGCTCTCCCATGTTGGCCCCAAGCCTGCTTCTCCCATCCCCCTGCTGCTGCTGGGTCAGCCTGGGCCCACTACTCCCTCTTTTCCTCATAGTTTCATAGTTTCACAGTTTGTAGGGTCAGAAGGGACCTTGAAAGATCATCAAGCCCAACACCCTTCTGTGGCAGAAAGAGCACTGAGGTCAAATGGCCCAAGCGAGGTGTTCATCTAGCTTCCTCTTAAAGATCCTCAAGGTAGGAGCCAGCACCACTGCTCTTGGAAGTTGGTTCCAGATCCTTTCTGTCCTAACTGTGAAGTAGTGCCTCCTGATATCTAGTCTGAATCTACTCTCTGCCAGCTTGTGACTGTTATTTCTAGTCACTCCTGGTAGTGCTCGGGGGAACACTCACCCAGTGCCTTCTGGTCCCCTCTGACTAGTTTGTAACAGGCCACTAGATCCCTCACTCAGCCTTCTCTTGTGGAGGTTGAACAGGTTCAAGTCCCTTAGCCTCTCCTCGTAGGGCCTGCCCTGCTGCCCTCTGATCATGCAAGCGGCTCTCCTCTTAACCCTCTCAATGCTGTCCACATCCCTCCTGAAGTGTGGCGCCCAGAACTGGACACAGTATTCCAATTGTGACCTGACCAGTATCGCGTAGAGGGGGAGGATCACCTCCTCCTTGGACTTGCTCGAGATGCATCTGTGGATTCATGACAAGGTGCGGTTGGCCTTCCTGACCATGTCCCCACACTGTCAGCCCATTTTCATTTTGGCATCAATAATGGTTCCAAGATCCTTTTCTGGCTTTGTACTAACAAGAAAGGAGTTCCCCAGCCTGTAGGTATGTTGCTGGTTCTTCCTCCCCAGATGCGGCACCTTGCACTTGTCAGTGTAGAAACCCATCCTCTTCTCATCCACCCACCCCTGTAACCTGTCTAAGTCCAGTTGCAGCCTATTCCTCCCTTCTAGCGTGCCCACATCCCCCACATCTTAGTGTCATTGGCAGATTTGAATAGGGTGCTTTTTACTCCCTCATCCAAGTCACTGATGAAGGTTCTGAACATTCACTCCCATCGTAGCAGCCTGGCTTCTCCCCAGCCTCAGGCCCAGTCCTCCCCTGCATTGGGCCTGGGCCTAGGCCCACTCCTCCCTTCACCCCACTGCTGCAGCGGGGAATGGGCCCAGACCCCAAGTAGCAGGAGGGAAGTGGGAGTGGGTCCAGACAGGGAGTGGGGGCAGGCTCTGTCCCTGCCTGCTCTCCCACTCCCCCATCATTCTTGACAGACAATTGGCTAGTAGAGAAATAAAATTTAGAAAGCAAATTTGGGAAGTAATTTTGAGCAAATCAAATGGTATTATGATGAAAGTGACTTTAACTTGTAGTGTGCTCTGATATACTGTATGTGTATATATTTTAAATAAAAATCTTACAATTGGTGTCATACTGATGCTCTTATCTTTAGTACAGAAAAAAGGTGTTTTTTAAACCTATTTTATTTTAATGTATGGTTGCCGTATCCTTATATTACATGGTGTTTAGAAATAGTTCTAGTTTTTTGGGGGAAAATGAATTAAGCTAAAAATAAGTAAATTTTTTGCTTTTTCCTGCAAAAATATTGTTTTGCAGAGAGACGTGATCCAAACTTCTTCAAGTATAATTTTGAACATCTGTCAAACAGTAGATTTATTTGCCAAATGTTTTCATATAGTATTCCCAGTGGGACTCTATCTTTCAGAGAATACATTGGTGAAATTAGCTTTTCTTATCAGTCTGTGGGATTTGAGAGAAGCAGGCTTGTCTGCCAACACATAGTGGAAAGAAACAATATTAGTAAAAACTGTCTGCATTCTAGTTTTCTTTCCTCCTCATCCTTATTTTCACTTACATGAAAAACTACTGAGGAGAAAAGGGTACAATGTATTGAAGACAGAAGGAATATCCAGGTAATCTAGGCTTTGCCATGTACTAGCTGCCTTTGATGTTTCTTTTGATGTTTTCAACAGTGGAAGCTGGCCCAAATGTTCATACAAGAGGCCGGACACTTACCACTTCCATCTGTGATGTACACACATGTTGGATTTGCCCACGTGCGGTTTCTTCTTATGCATGCACATTGGGACATTGAACTGGTTGCACCAGGCATGTTGAAAGCATGCTAATATGTTACCTATTTGAACGGTCGTGCTTCTGGGACTGGCAAAATGGAAGCCCATTTTGCAACTGGATTGTATCCATAACCTACAGAAAAGTAGCATTCTAGTTAATATCCTGGAATGTAGATACAATATTTGTAATAATTTGCAGGAACACGATAGGCAGAATTGAACATGCATGACCATGACAGACTAAAGAGTATCTGCACCAATATGAAAAGTCCTTGCTGCTCAGAAAAGGAAAGATGAGCTTTGTAGCTATTAAGATAG
This sequence comes from Caiman crocodilus, assembly GCA_030014935.1. NCBI lineage: Eukaryota > Metazoa > Chordata > Crocodylia > Alligatoridae > Caiman > Caiman crocodilus. Next base: position 39,944,451 of record JAGPOW010003642.1, read on the forward strand.
ATCAGTGGAGCGTAACCTTTTAGTGTAGGAGGCCAGGTGTTTGTGACCTAACTGCACCACTAGGCCCTGCTCCTCTTCAGTAAGGTGGGAAGAGGTGTCTGCCAGTGTCAAAGGGAGGGGAGGGAAGGCAGAGAGGATGGGAAGGAGAAAAGAAGAGAGTTTACCTCTAGTACACTCTCTAGGGAGAGAGTAAGCAGTATCTTCTGGAGGGGAGGGGAGAGGAAGGGATGTGAGAGGATCAGTGGCATGGTGTAGGGCAGAGAAAGGGAGGTATGAGGCCAGATTGCTTGCTACTGATGCCACAGGCCAGATCTAATCATTTGACCCTCAGGCTGTAGGTGAATCACTACTAAGATAGAGGACATGACCCAGTACTGCTGTAACTGTTAACTATGTGCTCACTATGGGTACTGCATTCATAGATTCATAGATGTTAAGGTCGGAAGGGACCTCAATAGATCATCAAGTCCAACCCCCTTCATAGGCAGGAAAGAGTGCTGGGTCTAGGTAACCCCAGCTAGATGCCTGTCTAACCTCCTCTTGAAGACCCCCAGGGTAGGGGAGAGCACCACCTACCTTGGGAGCTGATTTCAGAACTTGGCCACTCTAACTGTGAAGTTCTTCCTAATGTCCAGTCTACATCTGCTCTCTGCTAGCTTATGGCCATTATTTCTTGTAACCCCCAGGGGCGCCTTGGTGAGTAAAACCTCACCAATTCCCTTCTGTGCCCCCATGATGAACTTATAGGCAGCCACAAGG
>JAGPOW010003642.1:39945309-39958347 GCA_030014935.1 Caiman crocodilus
TTCCTCCCTAGGTGCAGCACTTTGCATTTCTCCTTGTTGAACTGCATTCTGTTGTTTTCTGTCCACTTGTCCAACCTGTCCAGGTCTGCTTGCAGCTGTTCCCTGCCCTCCAGTGTGTCCACTTCTCCCCATAGCTTTGTGCCATCCACAAACTTGGACAGAGTACATTTCACTCCCTCATCCACATCGCTGATGAAGACATTAAAGAGTATCAGTCCAAGAATCGAGCCCTGCAGGACCCCACTGCCCACACCCTTCTAGGTCGAAACCGACCCATCTACCACAACTCTCTGGGTGTGACCCTCTAGCCAATTTGCCACCCACTGGACTGTGTAGTCATCCAAGTCGCAGCCTCTTAACTCGTTTACCAGTATGGGGTGGGATACCATATCAAAGGCCTTCCTGAAGTCTAAAGAGTGTAAGTCTTTACAGGTAAAGGGCTACTGCTGAGTGAATCAGATGTCAAAATCAAAGCATTTGCTATTCTGAAGCATATGTTACATTCTGGAGCACCAAGTGTTAAAATTCTCCTGCTTAGTAGTGCAATGCTATTACTTTCACATAACATTTTCAGCCTTACAAAACCTAATTGTAAACTGCTCAGAGATAGTGGAAACAGCATCAAACCAACATGCTCAGCACTAGAATTCAGAGCAAGAAGTTTTCACTCTGTACTGATGCCACGTGAGCCGTGTCACTATTTGATTCTATCATTTTTCATCCTTTTTAAATATTGACACCTTGGAGAGAAAAAAACTAGACTCTCTCTCTTTAAACCTATGGGAGACAATGAAATGTAATGTTAATATCCTTGATCCCTGTAGGATCTTGCAGATTCTGCAAATTCCTCACAGTAGGAAAACTGTACTTTTCAGTACTCTTCACTGCCTGAAGCCATTCTTTATCAGAAGCAGGCTGATACTTCACTGCTTTGTGTGCTTTGCCTGCCCCTTGAACTTCAAGGCTAGGTTACATTATATATAAACCAGTATACATGATCAGACATCAGTCTAAAACTGCAACAGAATAGAAGTTCAGCACACAGACCAGTTTAAAGATAGCAGAACCTGGTTTAAGATAGACCTGGATGAATATAGTATTAGACTTAATCAGTTTAGGTTAGCATGGTATGCCAAACTTCTGTACCATATCCAAATGTACATGGGGCTCCACTTATGTGTTTTGCTTTCAGATTTTTAGCAAGTGATGCAGTGTCTGCAAATGTATGGCTGTGCAAGTGTGCTATTTCCTTAAAATGAAATAACTTGGGATTACGTTTTACCCTTGATTTTTGTACAGAATTACAGTGTCAGCAGATACAAATATTATTAACTTAGACTGAGCTGTATTATCTACACTGATATCCTATTAAAATTATTGACTCAGACCTTTAAAGGTTTCATCAGAAGTGCTAACCAGCTGTATTAAGCACACCTACTGTTTATTGCTCTGTGTTTTGTCAAAAATACAGCTTAATAAAGCATGCAGTCTGATTTCTCACTCTGTTGCACCTATTTTCCACTGATGTAATTCCATTAATTTCAGTCATAGCACCAGCATAAAAATAGAATAACAGTGAGGAATCAACCCTTTAGTACTTAATGAGCAAATCCTGTTCTGGATGAAGTAAATAATGGGACTTCTATACTTGGTCTTCAGATATAAACTATGTAAGAATGTGCAGCCTTTTGCCTGAAATGTTATGTTCAGGATGCTTATATTCAATAAATGTTTATTTTTGCCATTTCTCAAGCATAGTAACCAGTTTAACACTTTATATGTTCTGCAAATATGTTACTGGATTTCAAACCTTTCTAACACTAGCCTATGAGATCTGAAATATGCATGTATGGTAATAAAATACAAATTCAGAAGTACATTTTGAAAGCAAAATATGTTGTCTACCTCTCAGGGAGCTCTAAAGTTTATATAAACAGTAGATTTTATTTGATATCATACTGCTGAAGTTTGATAAATCTTTAGCCTCAATGTAACATTTCTTTTATACATAGTGATTTAGGGCAATACTATTCTTCTATTTGAAGAATAATATTTTTACAACCATATTTCAGGCTGGAAATTTCTTCTAGTATGCCATTTTGTAAATAAAAACTGCTCTTGAAGACAGTAGTTTCAATGATGAATAATTTTTCAAGTACCTCTGAAAACAGGTCCACATTTGTTTTCATGTTTTCACCACATGAATTTGAATAGCCACACCAGAGTATAATACTAGGAGGCTGTACCCCTAATTCACTGGAGCAAAAAGATTGATTTATAACTATAAAATGAATCATTTCTTTCTAAACTTCATCCGTAACTTAAATTTAAATTCTAAACCAAATTCATTTTTAGTTATACTCTGATCATTTGGACAGTGTCCAAATCTTACCTTTAGACTAGAAACACCTATAAAAACTTGGTATTTCAGCTAACTTTCAGCAGTATGCGAATAAACAGTATGTCCTAGGTGTATAGCTTTCCACTCCACTTCCATCTTTTCCTTTTCTTGTACCTCACAGATAAAAACAGAAGACAGAACACTTCATATAGAAACTATCTTCTAGTGTGACATTGGTATAAATCAGAATTAATTCCACTAGGGTCAATATTTAAATCTCTGAAAGTGAGATAATTACTATCAATACTCTGACTTGTCTCATAAGCCTTTTTCCTATCTCCTCTCTCTGATAAGTTGTATCCCGTTGCTGTTATTACGACCAGGGATCCAGGTTTTTTGTTTGCTATGGAAAAACATGGATTTTCTCCTTTAACTGAGAAAAATGCAGATTTTCTCTTTTGAAGGAGAAGAAGTTGGAAACAGTGGGTTTCCCCTTGCAGGTTGGCACCATTCCAGCCTGCAAGGGGCTGCGGGGAGCGATCAGACAGGAGGTACCACATGCATGTGTGCGTGCGTATGCATGTGGCAGCCAGGCAATGGTAAAGCGTTCCCTCCAGGTAAGTCTGTGGTGGGGAGGGGCACATGCCACACTTTCGGCAGGGGGGAGGGGGCACAGGCCACGTGGTAGGGAGGAAGCGGGGCGGGGGGGACAGCCACAGTTGGACCTGTGTCCTGGTGAACAAAGAAGGAAGGGTAAGCTCTGATTTCCCATGATAAAAACCCCAAAATCAACTGCCAACTTTTAAAGGTATTTGGAATTTACTCTATTACTAGCCAGTTGCCCGTCAGAAATGAGGAGGGCCTGGGCCTGAGGGTGGACAGAAGATGGCCTGCCACAGCGGGGGGATCAGCAGGCCCGGGCCTGAGTTGGAGCGGGGGCTCGCTCCTCCCCTCTCCTCCCCCAGTTACTGCTATGTCAGGCCGGGCACTGTCGCTGTGAGCCGGCTTCTCCCCCAGCTCAGGTTCGGGCCTCCTACCCCCCACATTGGGCCTGAGTCTACTCCTCCCCTCCCCCCAACGCCACCACCGTGGCACACATGCTATTCCCCCAACCTGCGTCGGATCCACATCTCCCCCAACTGCCACCGCCTTGGCCCTGCAAGCAGTGATGACAGAAGGGGGGAGCCAAGGCCAGAGCCGGTAGCTTCACTCCTCCCTGCAGCTTCTGGACCCCACTTCTCCCACATGCTGCCCCCACCATCACCAGCAAGGAGTATGGGGGGGGCGCGCTGAGGCCAGCTCCAGTGGCTAGCACTGCTGGCCTTGCCTCCCCTTCGTCCCCTGTGTCACCACCACCACCAGCTCCTATCAGCCAATCAGAGCACAATAAAGCATGACAGATAAACATACTTAGACTTTTATAATATTAGAATAATCATTGAGGCACTGATAGGCTTGCAAATTGCTTTAAAATAGTAAATATATCAATAAAAGATTGTGTTCTACTGATACCTATCTCTGTCTGTCTGTCTGTCTCTCTCTCTCTCTCTCTATGTATATATGTGTGTGTGTATATATATATATATAGAGAGAGAGAGAGAGACATACACACACACATGCACACACACACAATGAAAGCACTGTTACCTGGCATCTCCCAGGAATGGGAGATGACAGATAACAAAATATGCCAGTTAATTGAGCGGCTTCGGCTGCCACTTCTCCCACCACGTCTGGGGTGTACCTCTGCCCCTCCTGCGGCATCATCCCTCCCGCCACATCGCCACCTGTCTCGTGGGCCCCATGGGACCAGGAGGCAAGCCCCACGCAGCCCCCTGCAGCCTCTTATGCCCCCAGGCCGTGGGGGCTCGGCAGCACAGGCTGCTTTGCCTCCAGCCACAAGGGCTCAGAGAAACCAGAAGTGCCGCGGTGGGCATTTCCAGTTTCACTTTATCTTACAAGCTGGGATGCCAATTAGTAGAGCATACCTGCTTGTAAGATGCTCAATAGCACAGCTTTTACTGTATATAGTGCTGCATGATTTTGTGTGTGGAAAATATGTGAATTTGGAGGGTTTTTTAAACCGAGAAATTGTGATTTTTTTTTTAAATCAGAGAATTTATGATTTTTAAACAGAGAAAACCAGGATGCCTGGTTATGCCTTGGGCTCTAATACTATAAACAGATGCATCTATGTGGACCTAAAGACTTTTTCTGAGTCCCATCAAGGTATTACTTGTTAGTCAGAGACTTGTTTTTATCCACTTGCTAAAAGTGCCAGGCACAATATAGCATGTGTTTAACATGCATCAATTTCCTTCGGAGGAAAAATTAAAAATGTAATGGATAAATTAAAAAAACCTGCTATTGTATTAGCACAAGGTATTTTAAAAAAAGGTGTTACATATATTAGTGCTGCTATTTTTAATAAGTCATCAATCAATATGAAGAATTAAAAATGTCAAATGAGACACTAAAAGCAGAAAAATGGTGTATTTTATTATTGTAATGAAGAAAGGCTGTATTACCAGGCTGTAGACTCTCAGTAACTTCTTTTTCTTTGTATGTAACAATCATCTTTCTTAAATCCTCAGTTAAAAGTACTAAATTATTAATATATTAATTAATGCACTAAACATTGCAAGGAAGACCCCTCTGTCGGTTCATCTCTCTGATAAAAGAACTTATTAAGTTAATACCTACATCTTGAACAGTGACCACAGCTAGTCACACTTTCTTCTCAGATCCTCCCAATAGGAATAAAATTAGTATAGCGAATCTGTATCAGTGTTTGATACCATAGCAGGCACTGGTTGTGCTGAGTACATTCTCATTGTGACACTTTGTAATACAAATAGCCAGTTCTCATGCATACAGTTTGTGTAAATTCTGAGCTTACTTTTGGGGCCTGAAATTTTCCCATGCTTGGCCTTGGCTCATGATGAATGTATTTATTTTAAACTGTTGGGTAAAATCTCTCAAAGTGCAAAAAGTTAGCAGCACTCCTAGAGAGTTATAAACTCTTTGTTGTTGCAAAGGCAGCTGGTCAGTTCAGTTTTAACAGCTAGATTGTGCTCTAGTTGAAATTGTGGGTAACCATCTTCTTTTCAGGGAGCAACATATGCACAATGGCTTACCAATGGCTTACAATTGCTTTGCAGGTAGGCAAGCATGAAAGCAGCTTTAGCCTTGAAAAGTCATTGTGTTCCCCTAACAAAAGGTTTCCCATTATTCCTACCTTTTGAATAAGAAGTGTAAAGACTCTTTTCTCCCTCTCACCCATATGATACAAGCACAGAGTCTGGCTAGCAGGCTGCAGTTAAATAAGACAGGAAAAGTAAAATTTCATGTCCAAAAAGGAACCTTATTTTGGTCTATATTTATTCTATTTTGTGTTCCTATTTTTGTAGTAGATATATAAATTAATACCATAAACTGTGATTAACAAAGAAACATATATACCAAAGCACAAGTTGCGCAAAGCAACTCAACTTAGAAGTGATGTTGAACATTCTCCATCTACGTTACCTGACATATGATTAGCTGTGCAGATTTAACAGTGCATCAGCTCAGTTCAGGACGGGTTTGAGTTAAAAAATCAAATTGATTTAAATCATGGTTTAAATCACTATTAAATCACTGGTCAGGAAGCCTTGATTCAATAATTGTTTTCTGCAAAAAGTGCGTTCTTGTTGTTTGATATAACCTTAATAAATATTATACACAACTCAGAGATAGATGCATTTCCAATTCTCTAGCTTAATCATAGGTATTTGGGGCATATTTTTACCATGCTATATTAGGAGGACATGAAATAAGCACTGCAGCCATATGTTATCAGCTTGGGGCTTTCTTCGCTTTGGAATTTCTTCTCATTTTTTTATTTCTTCTCTCATTTACAGCCTGGCAAGCCTGCTGTTATGATAGGTTTTCCCTTCTACTATACCATTCCCTCACTAGATCTCAAATCAATGGAGAGGCTATACTCAGAAACTTATCCCTCAAGACTTCTGCTCAAAATGTTTCTCTTTTGTTTCTCTGCCCCTCCCTCCTTGCATTTATCTCTAGACTGCTCCTCCTTGCCCAGATCTGCTCCACCCCCAACAATCCTCTATTCATTTCAGTTCTTCAAACTGCACTTTTAGAGAGGGGTAAGGGCTTGACTCTGTATACACAAACTTGCAGAGAGACAGTAGGGCTGTTGAGTAAATAATCAGGTCTGTTATCTCTCATTTCCATATACTGCTGTTAACAAGGATGTTCTCTCTGGATCCACAAATCCACAGTTTGAGAAATGAAACTAAGCATCACAGAGATGCTTAATGGGATCTTCTAGGCTGAGCACTGAGTCCCAATGGGTAGAGTATTTTTCTTTAATCTTTACTAATCTATAGAGAAGTCTGTTGGAACTCCATAAAATTGGGCTCCTGACATAGTCTGTGGTCTGTTGTGACCTCTTCATAAAACTTTTCTAAAAAGGTTACATGAATAGATTGTCTCAAATATTATACAGTTAGAAGTTATAATCCCTAGTCCATAATATCTTTGATCTTTAATATAGCTTAAATGAAAACCATCTTTATATAGGTTTATTTTTTAAAAGCATCTTAACAACAAAAAAATTAAAAAATGCAATTCAATTTCAAAAATTATATAAATTTAAAAAACCTTTTTTTTAATTAAAAAAAATTGTTGATTTTTATCCATCTTCGTGCAGTTGCTAACTTTCACATTAATTTAAAGCAAGTATATACCCAGAGGTAAGGTCTGCTGTACACATAAACTAGCTTTTCATAATTACCTCGGCAAATAAATGTTTTCAGGGAAAATGTTTGAACAAGTAGGAGTACAATAGGCACTTTTAAATCATGTCCCTGAAATGTGTGAAACAGCAGGATGGCAATCAATTTTAACTGTACATTTTGCATCTAAGAAACCCATGTCCTGTTGGGTTTTTAACATAAACAGAGCATGTCAAACCTAATCAGTTTCATCTTGGAAACCCTAGAGCTCCAGGCTAACAAAAGCAGCATGGCAAATTTAGCCAAAAGGCCTCTTAGAATCAAATGTGATGGTTAATTTTAGATAAACTAACATTAGATTAGCGTTTCTGGCTGATTATTTTTTCTCCTTTCAAATGTAGTTTATCCATGTAAATAGGCATCTCTGGAAATTAGTCAGTTTGACAAAGGAGCCACCAAAGATAGGCCCATGTTTGTCCTGAGGCTGTTTCTGGGTTGTTTGTTTTCATTTATAAGAGCTTAGTATATTTTTTAATTTATTGCCCTTCTTAACCACTCCAGGAAGCATTTGTATAGTTGCTTGGTGAATACATATTTTTAAATAAATGGGACTTCTTGAAAACAAATGGCTGAAATCCCATGAATACCAGAATCATGCTGTTTATTTGTACATCCATAGATGCCCACTTGATCTTGCTCAAGAAGGTCAATAGGAAAGCTCTCTTTGACTTCAGTAAGGCAGGATTAGGCACCATATCTTTCCTGAACACTATAAACTCTCAGAAGAATAAACAGTTACAGCACATTTCTTGGACTATATTTCATTCCTTTTGCCTTGCTTAACTATGTCAGATTCTGCTTTCTGTGTAAGATAAAGCACAGGAAGAATCACCTATTTGTAATCTCAGCAGAGCAGCCAAGAGCTTCATGAGCACAAAAAGCTGTATGCTCCAGTCAAAGGTGGTATAACCAGAATGGGATTGACTCATTTGAAGGATAATACGGAGGGACTTGGCGCAGTTACTGGCTGAACCCTATCAGTATATAAACTTAAAATGTTACTTTTGCTCATCTAGCACTAGCAATGTTCTCAAATGTTGAGTTAGTTTTCTTGTTTACTTGCACCTTTATCTGAGGTTGTGAAATTTCATTATAGACATGCTTGTAACATGGATGAGTAGTGTTCTTACAGTAAATAAACACACTGTTGCACCAAGATCTTAAGTGCCTGAAATTGCACTGAGTCAGTGGTGAGAGACCAGAAATTTACTAGGACTGTGATCTCCCTCCCCTATTCTACTAAAGGCTAAGCAGACTATAGACACCTCACACTTCACCACTTTACCTGCCTCAGTGATTTTGGTTTCATATTCAGCTTTGGTGTGAAACTTCTAAGCATTAACAATGACTTTCAGTTTCCCAGTCCCAGCAGCATCTCAACTTAAATTTTTGCCTTCCTGTCTTCTCACTGTTACCAGAGCACTCGCTCGTCATTTCAATGCCATCTTACAGAGTTCCAACAAAAGAATGGGAACAGAAGATACTGCAAAGTTTTGCAAATTTGAGTTATCATTGTTTCTGGCTTCTTTTAATTTTAATTAGGCAGACTATGACACTATATTAACGTGGTTTATGTTTTTATTAGACACATCATTAAACTTAGAGGAGACAGTGACTAACCTGTGAAGACTGAATAGATTTAGCCTCAGGCATTCTGACTGTCTCTACTTAGCCATATAGGCTAGGGACAGAAGTTACATACAAACGGGTTTAAATTATCAGAAACCATTTTAAACCTGTAACAGAACAGAAGTTCAGCATAAACCAGTTTCAAGATGAAGAAACTGAGTTTAAGATAAACCTGGATGGATGTAGTATTAAACTTAACTAATTTAGGTTAAGCTAGTTTATGGAACTTCTGTCCCAGATCCCCTCCCAACTCAAGTTACCTCACAGTCCTCCAGCATCCCAAGATTCTTTGCAGCTCTAGGCTGTGCTGTCTGCTCCAGTGGAGAGGGCTAGCTGTGTCTCCAGCTGTCACAAAGTAGAGGCATTAAAGCCTCTGCTCCCTAGCCTGATTCAGCCTGGCGGGATGGGAAGCAAGACCCTCACACACCCTAGCCTTGGTCTGCACAGCCAAAATGGGAGCTTTTCATCCCCTGCAGCCTGGTGACCTAGGCTGGGATCAGCTCAGTCCTGCCCCTTCACCAGCCACTTGCCTCTTTGAGAGGTGGGAGGAAACACACATTCCCAGCCACTACAAGCACTCCCATGGGCTCTGCACAGCAGGGGGGAGGTATTGGGCCAGGTTGTGCTTTTCCCCACAGCCCCTCCCCCTCAGAAAGGCTGGAAGGGGGCAGGACTGGGGGCTTTCCCAGCTGACTCGCTAGGCTGTGGGTGGGGGAAAAGCTCCTCTGTGGGGGTTTTCCTCCTCCTACCTATGCTGCACACCCCTGCTGGGGGACCGGTGCCAGGCTGGGGGTACTTTTTTCTCCCTTGCCTCTCCTCTGTCTGTCATAGAGGCGGGTGACTAGTGAGAGGGCAGGGCTGAGGAGAGCTGGCCTGCTAGCTCTCCCCATCCCTATGGCTGAAAGCAGGAGGTGGGGACATGTCCAGCAGTCAATCAAGTGTAGGCTACCAGTCGGCTGGGTTTGGCAGCCTTCAGCGGTATCCGGCATGACAGGAGGCATATGTGAGCACCCCCAAGGTCCTGCCCTGTAGTGCAGTCTTCTGCCTGCTTTGGCCACTAGAACACTGAACATCAGTTCAGTTCATTATTGATCCAATCTACACAGCATATAAAAACCTACGAAGATTGAATCAATTCTGCCTCAGGCTGTACTTACTCATAAAGCTCTAAAATGCCAGAAGGAGGCATTTTAGTGAACAAGTCATCAAGAATATTTGCCATCTCTCTTATCAAAGTTAGGATGCTCCTGGAATAAGTACTGGTAATGGAAACCTGACTAGCAGCTTTTTAAAAAATGAATAAATAAAATAATGCTGCCTTTTTCCTTTTTGCCAAATCCTGGCAGAAAATAATTGACAGATCACCACAGCTAATTTAGGACATCAGAATGAAATTGTTTTATGTTTCTGTACTGAAATGAAACCACAGGCACTTAAAAGACTCGACCTGGTGCAACATGCAGAAACCATTACTATTGACATCATTTTGAATCATTGTTTTAGGACTCATCATTTCATGTTGCAATAAATTGATTTTTGAAAATCCTTATCCTTCTGTTACAAGGATTCGATTATTTCAGCTCTGGCTAGTTTAAAGGAAATGTTTATCCCTTACCAAAAACTTTAGTATATCACAAGTACCCTGACCAGAATAGTTCTACACTTTTGTTTATATTGGAAATGAAAGAAATGGCTTTTCATTCCAGTGCTTGAACTGCCCTTTCTAGTGTACGCTAGGACTATGGGGAGAGAGAGTTGCTTTACATACATCAAACAAATGTGTTTAATTTTAAGTTCAATAAACTCTAACTGTGTTAAGGACTGCACAGTATTTATAAGCGCTTATATTTAACATGTAATAAGTGTAGTACATTCCATTACATATATATACCATTTATGTAATCTTTAACCAGAAGTTAGCTGGTGTAAGCTATTTTATGTATGTTCATTCTCCAGTAGAAGTAAATTGGAGGTATGCCACTAATTTAAGGATTTAAGGTATTTAACAAGTATATGGTTACAACAGTGTTAAAAATCCAACATACACAGGATGCACTTTTACAGGCTTACCTAAAGATGGAAACAGATGTTGCCTTTGTGCTGCTATAAAAATCTTGTGGTGACGGAGTAACAGTAAATAGATGTCTATTGCTTTTGTCTCACCGCAGTGTGGCTACAACAAACGGTAGGAAAAAAAGTGCCACTTAATTGCAGTGGACATCTATTTGTCTTATGGCAAAAGAGCACAGGCAGGTCTGGTGGCCTGTGACAAGCGTTTCTGGAGCTTGTGGGGCTGGTCCTGTGTGCCCTGGGAAATACCCTGGGATTGCAGTGGACTTTCCTAGCTCTCCCTGTTTCCACAGGTGTAGTCCTGGGATCTCTGGGGCATATCTCTGAAAGCAGGGAAGTCGGGGCTCCCTACCTGCAGTGGCATGCCTGCGGCAATCTCTAGAAACCCCAGAGATTGCCAAAGATGCATCTCTGGAAGCAAGCAACATGTCTCCCATTGTCCTAGAAAATCAGCGGGTGGGACAACAAGTGATACATGCTTTGCCCAAATAAGTGAATCAATTGGGCCTTGCAATGCTGATCTGCTTCATTTGGAGACATCTATTTCTAGCCTTAGTGCCTTCTACAACTGGCACAAAGTTAGATATAGGTTTGAGTTTAGAATGTTGTCGTCTAAACAGTCAAAGTCTTCAATGGACCTGGGCTAGCTCAAAAGATGGCTACTATACTTAAGATATAGATTTTATGGTCTCTTTTTGAACAGTGATCCACATATAACCACAGCAATAAGAAGGCTTTTGATAGAAGGCTTGGGAGAATGTTGTCTCCCACAACATTCTCCTAGACAAGCTAAGGAAGTATGGGCTAGATGAATGGATGGTAAGGTAGATAGAAAAGTGGCTGGAGCACTGGGTTCAGAGGATAATAATCAATGACTCAACATCTAGCTGGCAGGTGGTATTAAGTGAAATGCCACAGGGGTTGGTCCTGGGGTTGGTTTTGTTCACTGTCTTCATCAATGACCTGGAAGATGACACAGAATGCACCCTCAGCGAGTTTTCAAATGACACCAAGCTGGGAGGAGTAGTAGATATGCTGGAGGGTAGGGCTAGGATTCAGAGTGACCTAGACAAATTGGAGGAATGGGCCAAAAGGAATCTCATGAAGTTCAACATGGACAAGTGCAAAGTCCTGCACTTAGAACTGAACAATCCCATGCATCAGTACAGGCTGGGGGCTGACTGGCTGGGCATCAGCTTTGCAGAAAAGGACCTGGGGGGTTACAGTGGACAATAAGGTGAATATGAGTCAGTAGTGTGCCCTTGTTGCCAAGAAGGCTAATGGCATACTGGGCTGCATTGGTATGTGTGTTGTTAGCAAGTCAAGGAAAGTGATTATTCCCCTCTTCAGCATTGGTGAGGCCACATCTGGAGTACTGTGTCCAGTTTTGGGACTCTCACTACAGAAAGTATATGGACAAATTGGAGAGTCCAGCAGAGGGCAGCAAAATGGCTTGGGGGTTGGGGCACATGATTTCTGAGGACAGACTGAGGGAACTGGGCTTATTTAGTTCAGAGAAAAGAAGGCCAAGAGGGGATTTAATAACAGGCTTCAACTACCTGAAGGGAGGTTCAAAAGAGGATGGAGCTAGACTGTTCTCATTTGTGGCAGATGATAAAACAAAAAGCAACTGTCTCAAGTTGCTGCAAGGCATGTTTGGGTTAAATATTAGAAAGAATTTTCTCACGAGGAGGGTATTAAAACACTGGGACAGGTTACCCAGAGATGTGGTGGAAGCTCCAACCTTGGAGGTTTTTAAGGCTCAGCTGCACAAAAGCTTAGGCTGGGATAATGTAGTTGGAGATGGTCCTGCTTTGAGCAGAGGATTGAACTGGAGGACCTCCTGAGGCCCCTTACAAACCTAATTTTCTATAAGATGGAGCTTTTCAGCATCTTTCCCACATTATTGGAACTACTAGCTACAAGACCTAAAAATATACACTATGCTTACTTTCCAAAGAGAATCATAAAGCCACTTTAATTAACATCAACGTTTAGTTTTAGTATCATAGTATCTAGGGTCAGAAGGGGCCTAGAGCAGGCCATCTAGTCTGACCCCCTGCCAAATGGCAGGAACGAGTGCCAGGGTCACAGGATCCCAGCCAAGTACCTATCTAATCTACTTTTAAAGATGCCCAAGGTAGGAGCAAGAACAACTTCCCTAGGAAGCCGGTTCCACATCCTAGCCACCCTAAC
>JAGPOW010003642.1:39958447-39979814 GCA_030014935.1 Caiman crocodilus
TAGCAGTGATTCCCGAGGGGGAATACAGGCTTCCAATGGGAGGGAAGTCCTGGTCCCCCCTCAGGAAGACCGAGGCAAAGAACCCATTGAAGATCTCTGTCTTCCCATCGGCTGCGAGCACCTGGTTGCCTGACGAGTCCCTCAGGGACCCGACGTTGCCTGGGGCTCTCTTTTTGCTCCCCACGTACTTGAAAAAGGACTTCCTGTTGTCCTTGATCCTAGTCAGCAGGCGGAGCTCTACTCCTGCCTTGGCCTTCCTAATAACCCTCCTACACTCCCGAGCACAAGAGGAGTACTCCTCTTTGGAGGCTGCTCCTCTCTTCTAAAGATAGTAACCCTCCCACCTAGCCCTCAGGGTCCCCCAAATATCCCTATTAAGCCATGGGAGCTTCCGGGCACTTTTGCCCATCTTGCATTGGGCAGGAACGGTCACCTCTTGGGCTCGGAAAACTTTTAGTAAAACTAGTAAAAACTTTTAGTAAAAAAAAAATAGCATAAATATGTGAAGGAAAGATAAATCCTTCTACCTCCACTGCAAGAAGAGAGAGAATTCAGGGGAGAATGGAAAACCAAATAGAGCTTCTGTTTCGACTACCTTCTGGCTTTATATATTTGTAAGCATTTTGGGTGAGCACTGTAAAAAAGTACCTGCAATGTCTGTTCAACCTTTATCTCCGTAATTTGTTTGTCTTTGTGGCCACAGGCTATACTTGTCTAAAGCACGAGTGTTCAATCCCTGGCCTCCAGACCAGATATCACCTCTGGTGTGATCTCACTTCTGTGGGCTGTGGTCCTGTGTGCTAAATTGGGCATGCAGGATGGTACAGGACTTAATCCCAATATGTGGGTGTGGGAAGGGCCCCTGGGGCCTGATCCCAGCATATAGGACAGGGCAGAGGCAGCACAGAGCTCCCAGAGCCCAAACCCTGCACACAGGACCAGGTGATGGCAGCATAGGGCCCCAAAGCCCTATGCTGGCACACAGGGTCTACTCTAGGCCACAGACTGGCCCCCATGCCCTTCGTCTGGCCCACTGCATCAAAAGGTTTAGTGGCACTAGTCTAAAGTATTCTGAGGTACTTTATTTTGAATACTAATGAGAATACATTATTAAAAAGAATTGTTTTAGCATTTTAGCAAAAGCCAAATCTAGATATCGTTTTCCTGTCAATCAATTTTTTCAACTCTCTATATAAAATTTGCACTAATATACAGTAATTCTGTTTCTGAAGGCAAAGTCTAATTTTACTTACTGACTATAAACGGAAGTAATACATGTTCATTATTAATTTCCTTGTTTCTTTCCAAACAGATCTGCAGACTTCAACGCCACCTATCAACAGAAAAATACCAGCAGGATCTTTTTAAAAATCAGCCTGTAATGTTTATATCTCTTACCAGCCAACCGCCCTGTGACAAGCTAAGTGAACTTGTACGATTATGTGGAGGAAAAGTTTGTAAAACCCTGCGTCAGGCAAAAATCTGCATAGGAGAATATTTGGGAAAGCAGCAACCTGAAATAAAATATTTATCAGAAAAATGGATATTAGGTAAGTTATGTTATTTTAATCCAAATAAAATATTATGAAATGTGCATTCAAACACTAAATACAGGCAGTCAGAAGGTCACCAGAGTTTGTGGAAAGAGGAGAATGGCACAGCTTCTCCTCATTTTTAGGAGAACCTATTTCCAAGCTGTAGAGACTTTCTTGTAAAAGTGGGGCTGCATTGATATTAGTACTCACCATTGTGAATTTGACTAAGCACCATGCCATGCAAAGCACTTCATAATGTACCATGTACCTTTACTGTGCATTGTTTCATTTACATGTCATTCATATTTAACTAAACTAAGGTATGGAAAAACGTCCAAGGGCAGTTAGTTTCCGCAGGCAAAAAATAAATTAATCTTTTGCAAGATTATAAAAAAGAGCAAGATTCTCAGCTGATGAAAACTGAGTCATAGATCATCATAACTCATAGATATTGACATAAACTACATATAGTACATAGATACCTGAAGGTTTTTAGCTGTAACCATTGCTATTGTGGCAGAAGGTTTTCTTTCTAAAGTCCCTGGATACAAAGTTCCTAGGATTTAATGGTTCTGGGATGAAGGGTAGGGCTTTTTGTTCATGTGCTTGTGCATGTGCTTGTTAGACGCCATAGGAATTAATTGTAAATATGAGCTTTTTGCCAGAAATTGGGTGTAGGTGTACAACTCCCCCTTCCCATAGAAAAGTTATGGTGATCAGCTTCGGTTTCAGAATCCACAGGTCGAGTGTGTCTATCTTTAGGTAAGATACAAGTCTTCTTCTAAGAAGGATGTCTTTATATAATGAATTCCAAGAAAATAAGATATTGCTACTCTCAAATAGTTATCTTGCCAATAAATCAGCTTCACACTCTGGCTCTTGAGCAGATAATTACTTGGATACAATGGTGATGAGTGTAGTACATAGAGCTAAATTACTGAAGACAGAAAAAGGAAGTCCTAATTAGGTGTTAATAAAATTAGTCTGTTTTTATCATGAAGCATGCCTGAGAACATCTGAAGGTTGAAAGAGTTAATGAAGGGAAAAACCGCTTGTCTAAACTTAAGTGTATTTGATACTTAAGAAAAGAAAAGATAGAATGATAGAAAGAGAGATGAGTTTCTATTTAGAACCAATATAAATTGTTCTGCAAAGTGGAAGCTACTATCTACTTTTCACCAGTTTCATAGCAGAATTAAAGAACACGTGCCAAAAAAAGAAAAGATTAAATGAGAAAAGTATAATATGGACTCCCGAGAACCAGAAACAGGGTCAGAGTGCAAGCTTGAAAATGTGATATGTTAAATTAAACCAAACATCAGACATGTTAGTACCACAAAAATAACTCTCAGTTGAACAGAAATAATTTGGATTAACAATCCATTCCATTTGAAATTGTACATAGTTCAATGCCTACCTCTTCCTTTAATTATGTAATGTTAATGTTGCTTTTTTCTCAGTTCATTTTTTCTCTCACTCCTGGGATCTTCTTTTTTCTGCAGTGCCTTTTTGAGTATTAAAGAGTATAAGTGTGCTACATTCTAATGGGAAGTAATGGAATAGCTCTAGAATGGTCTGGCCAAAATATTGTAACGTAACTTCATAATAATTTTCTTCTAATTTTATGTTGACCTGTCTGTCTTTTTTGTTGTTGTTTGCGGGTTTGTTTCACTGTCTAAATCATTTTAGAAAAAATATTAGCTCTGAATAAAGATCCTCAAAATGTATGAATTTAGCACTGGAGTCTGGAGATGATATTTCCTGCACCTGGCTACCAGAACAGGTATTAAGGTCAAAACATTCATAAGTACTGAGCTATTAGGTACCCAACTAGACTGGATCATGATATGTTAGGAAGCTGAGTCCTCAGCTTTAGAACATCATCATTAGGCAGGAGAGGTACTCTACAATTGACGTATCTGTGCCTGCAAAATCAGCAATCAAGCACATCTATTTGTAGCATGGGAGGAGGCACTGCACCCACAAAATGCTTTAAAGTCCAGCTGTCAAATGTGCAGTCTTCAGACCATATGCAATCATGATGCATCCTATGGGTTCCCACCCACCATTCTTGCTGCTGCTGTTGGGGTCTCCAAAATCCCCCCTCCTCCTCCAACTTCTGCTTCCTGCCCTGCACCTTGGGGTGGGGTGGCACTTCCCACAGAAACTCAGGAGTTTGCACAACATGTGTAGCAAGGGGCCTGGGAAGTCAGCACAGCTCTCACAGTTGGGGAGACTGATTTAGATGAAGAGCACAGATCTGCATTTCTGCAGCTTGGGCCTTCCTCTACAAATGTGTCAGTTCATATCTGAATTAGAACTTGTAGCAGAGGTGGTATCTTTTATTAGACCAACTAAATATTTGCAAAAAAAAATCTTTTTTTGCAAGCTTTCAGATGCACACACCCATCAAAGACTGTTCCAACTTTTATCTGAGCCTAATTTGCACAAAATGTACTATTCCAACTAGGAGATCTTACAGCACCTTCAGCTTTTCTGTGAAATATGAATTTTCATTTCTATGTAGGAGTATTTTACAATCTTTGCATTCTCGTATGCCTGAAGAAGAATGTATGAGCCCGCTCGAAAGCTTACAAATACTTTCTTTTTTTTTTTTTTTTTTTGCAAATATCTAGTTGGTCTAATAAAAGATATTACCTCTGCCACGAGTTCTGATTCCTTTTACCTGTAAACCAATATGGCTACAATGTGCATACCTCATTTCGTATCTATGATTGATCAAAATCGATGTATTCCAGTACACTGTATAACATCTCTTTGTTGTGGGCAGGTCTTGTCTGACCAATCTCATCTCTTTCTGTGACCAGGTCTCTTGCCACCTGGATACAGGAGACATGGTAGACATTATATACCTAGACTTCCAAAAGGCTTTTGATCTAGTATCCCTATTTCCTTCTGGGAAAACTGGAAGATTGTGGGCTCAGCTGCTCAATGGTACAGTGGGCAGGAAACCGGCTACAGGGTAGGGCACAGAGTTCTCAAGAATGGATCTGTGTTGTCTGTGTGTGAAGTGGCCAATGGTGTCCCCCAGGGGTCCATGGTAGGACCAGTGCTTTTCAACATCTTTATCGATGATTTGGATGGGGGAGTGAAAAGCTTGCTGGCCAAGTTCACAGACAACACCAAGTTATGGGGCAATGTGGTCACATCAGAAAATAGGTTGCAGATACAGGCTGACCTGGACAGGCTCAGGAGTTGGGCAGACTGGAACCAGATGAAGTTTAACACTTCCAAGTGTAAGGTGCTCCATCTAGGGGCAAACAACCCTCAACATACAGGCTCGGTGGTGACAGCTTGACTTGCACCATCACCAAAAGGGACCTAGGGGTAATGATTAGCCACCATGTGAATATGAGCCATCAGTGTGAGGCGGTGGTCAACAGGCAAACAACACTGCATCAACTAATGCATCTCATATAAAACTAAGGAAGTGATATTCCCACCGTACTCAGCCCTGGTGAGACCACAGTTGGAGTACTGCATCCAGTTCTGGGCACTGCACTTCAATAAGGACGTGGAAAAACTTGAGAGGGTCCAGAAAAAAGCCACCTGTATGATCAGGGACTTGCAAGGCAAGCCATACAAGGAAAGGCTGAGAGACCTGGGCCCCTCTAAGCCAAAAAGAGAGAAGGTTGAGAAGGGACATTATAGCAGTTTACCACTATATCAGAAAAGTACATCAGGAGCTCGGTGAACAACTGTTCACTAGGGCACCCCCGGGGAAGACCAGGACCGATGGATACAAATGCCTGGAAGGTCATTTCAGGCTTAATATCAGGAAAAACTCCTTCACAGCAAGGGTGTCCAGACTGTGGAATAAACTCCCTCCGGAGGTGGTACAGTCACCTACCCTGGAGGTTTTCAAGACGAGACTGGACAGTCACCTCACTGGGGTCACTTGACCCCAGTTGTCTTCCTGCCTAGAGCAGGAAAACTGGACCAGATAATCTGCAAGATCACTTCCAGCCCCTAACAATCTGTCAAGCTCCTCCCAGGTTCCTGTATTAATCAGCTTAGATTTGGGGATTTGTCTTCTATAATGCTGTTGTAATTATGGTCCTAGCTAATACAGTCACTTTTTTTGACTCTGGAAACTCTACTCTCCACACCCATTGTCAATTGCATTTTTGCCTGATTCATACCTGTTGACCTTGAATGAGTTACTCCACAGCCAAATAGACAATAATATCAAATTATGTGTAATATGTCAATAATATAATAGATACCATTCTACCATTGCTTGTTTCTTGCATCAATCTAGCTCTCCAAATCAGTTAATACCAAAAATTCTGGTATTGTTTTGGTCTGGTGCTGAGTTGTTTAATTAATAACACATATATAATAAAAATACGTATTTGGGTATTTTTTATATCTCTGGGTCTATAAGAATCCATTTTTATGTATTGATTCCAAATAATTTGTTTCCTTTATATTTCTTTTAGATTCAGTCACTCAGCATGAGATATGTCCTTTGGAAAACTACATATTTCAGTAATGAGCTAACTCAAGAGCTCCCATATGGTTTTGAGGAAATTAAGCATTTGGATTTAGATTTAATAAGATTCTGAACAGTGAATGAAAGATTTATCAAAGAGCAAGTAATGGATTTGTGAATGCAGCCAAATGTTCTCTAAAGCTTTGTCAGTCTCATGTAAGTATGTATCTGATGATTTTTTTGTAATGGCCTTTTGTAATAAAGTGTTTGCCTAATAAATATCCTTTTGTTTTTTATTTCTGACCTCATTATACACAGAGCATAACTGTTTCAAATCACCTATATGACAGAAGACATGTCTACAGTATCATCAGGAGCGCTGATTGCAGCCCATATTAGCATAGCAGAGCCACCCCTAATTTAGCTATTCCTGACCAACCATAGTAACAAAGATGCAGTGGCATAGGCTCAACCAGGTTGTCCAAGACCCTGGACACCCATTTGAACTAAAGCCAATGCTACTGTGTCTTCACTGGTCCCAGAAGAGTAACACACATAAAAAAAGGTAGACACTTAAGATTCCCAGACAGTCAATGGGGAGTGGGACATCCAGATCACATAAGCACTGAGCAGGCAAGTACCTAAATTCCAGCATAATTCTGGCTCTGGCTCTGGTTTATAGGCACTGTTCAGACTTGGTTCTTAAAAGCACTGATGAGTTGAAAATTGGACCTAAGACTAAGTTACTTAATTGCTCTAAACATAAAAATTGTCTTCCAACTGCTTTTTAAGTCACAGTGTTAGATCTAATTTTTAAGCAAATGATCTAGTATATATTTAGATATAAGTATACAGCCTCATTTAATTAGATACAACATGTCTTGAGGATGACATCAGTACCAGTACAAGTAATAGATAATCATGTAATTTCATTTCAATATGCTGTTCATGGCTTTCAAGCCCTGTTGTCTCCCCAGAGACCTGTTAAAATAAGGCCATGGAAAATGTGTACTACAGATAAAAAATAATATGCCAAGGAAAAATCATGGAGCTACCAAAGCTCATATCTTTTCAGCATCACTTTTCTGCTCATTCCTCTAGCTCTCCATTGGTCCCCAATACCAAGATGTAGAAATATACCCAAAGATTGATAGTTAACCAAATGCTCTATGTGGCTTTAGGTGTATTAGACTGTGTAAGTCCTCTGAGGCAAGAACTTTGTTATTAAATTAGTTCTGCACAGCATACCAGACAATCCTAAATTATAGAATTCATAATTTACACAAAGCTATAATGCACCTGATTTTAAGAGGAGCTGACAACATTAAGACAAGAGGATCTCGTGGACTTCAAAGTATGAGTGTGCAAAGCAGACCCTAGTTGATTAAGATTCGGATTCAGCCTGAATCAGGAACAGTGATTTGATTAGTTGATTCAGATCACTGTCCCTGATTCAATTTGGCTGAATCTGAAGATTCGATGCTGATTTGGAGAATCAGCGATTTGGACATAGACACATTAATAATATTTTCTACATACCTTCAGTACCAACACGGCTTGTGAACGCTGCAATGGTTGGGCAGATGGAGCGTCTCACAGGAGTGCAGGGCGGGGTCCTGCACATGCTCGGTGGCAAACCCAGAAGTGTACTGGAAGTATTTCTGGTCCACTTCTGGGTCTACCAGGGAGTGCGCAGGGGGGTCCTCCGCACTCCTGCAGCTTGGTGATCAGCCACAGGGGGACCCTGGGTGCCCACCCCAGACCCAGAAGGCTCCAGTCGCTGAGCCGAAGGGGGGAGGGTGGGAGGGGTCCCACAGCATGCTCCCCAGCAGACCTGGAAGGGAACCAAAAATACTTCTGGTCCCCTTCTGGGTCTGTTGCTGAGTGTGCTGGGGAGCCCCCCATGCTTCTGTGGAACACTCCATGCGCCCCAGCATCACTGTGTTCAGAAGCCACCTGCTACGTAGAGGTATGTAGAAAAAACATTTAAAGCTATGTCTATATCCAAATCACCAAATCTTTCCAAATTGATTCAGAGGGTTCCGATTCAATTCAGAGACATTAAAGGATCCTCTTATTCGATTTGGATTCAGAGATTCATCCACCAAATAGGCCCGAATCTCTGCCAAATTGAATCAGCGACCGAGCTTCACACAGCCCTACTTCAAAGGTACCGGCACCTCTGAGTATTAGGCCCAACATCTATCTGTAATGACTGTTCCTTGACTTTTTAAAATGTGAAGTGCTTCATAGTATTTAACCTGTACAAAAGCCCTGTGCTTGGTGATCAGGTCTGCCCACATATTTAACTTTTATAAGCTGAAACTATTTATTATCTTCACTATTTACCAGCTACAACAATGCTAAACAGAATACAAGGTGGCGTTTCTCTTCACAGCTGGCTATACATATCCATTTATTTTAAAATGAAACCGTGACAAGCTTTATAGAAGGAAATAAACACTTTAATACGTAAGTTGCAACATTTGACCATATGTTCCCAGTAAATAACAGAATAATTTTGTTTGAATTACATTGTTTAGTTTTGAATATAATGACCTTCTAGGTTTTGTTTTGTTTTTTAGTTATTTAAGTGTACTACACACAGAAATCTGTCAGGACTAATTTATGTAATGTAGATTCTACATCAGGATTCTCAGAAACCTCCTTAAGATGAATTTCAGCTATTTAAAATTCAATCTCATGGGCTAACTTGTTTGTCTTTATTAGTTGGACGTGTAAAAATGTTATGGTGAAAGACTGATAAGATTTTTTTTATTGAACTGATTCAGATAAAATAACTTGTTAATTTAGAGAATTTTTGCCTTATTTTCAGTGGTTGGGTACAAATCCCTGTCTCTTTCTAGTTACTCTTAGGGCCTTGCTGCATGTTACAGGTATTGTATAATTAACTGGTTAATTGTCCAGTTATTTGGAGTCCAGCAACCTGTGCAAAACTATCACACAATAAAAAAGCTCCAATTAACAATAAAATTAGACCTCCAAAATGTGTACTAACTTTATAGCTGGTTGCTATCAAGCTTTTATTTAAACATGTACCAGGGTCTACCTTGTGGCTGGAAGCCCTATCAACTAAAACCCACAGTCTCTGGGGATTGCAGCTCCCACAGTCCCTAGGGCTCAGGAGGCAGAAACTCTTGGCTGCCATGCTAGGGCTCGGGGGTGCGGGAAACCCCTAGGGACAGAAGATAACGGTGATCCTCCAGGCCCAGGGATGATCCCATCGTGCCTTTAGCTTCACATGTAAAGGTGGCCTTACACGTGCACATTAAAGCTACATAGCAACCATTTATAAAGTTAATATTTTTTAGCCCTAACTTTATAGCTGGTTGGATCTTTTCATGGTATGATAGTTACTTTGCACATGCAGTTGGTCTAAATTAAGTGCACAGTTAACCATTTAATTGCATAATACATGAAATGTATAGAGAGTGCTTTATTCAATAAAGTATTGCAGCCCAGAAGAGGTTATAATGCACAAATATATAACTGGTTGATAAGAAGTAAAGGAGCCTGATTCTGATCTCACATTGATAATGTTAAGAGTGCTGTAACTGTGTTAGCAATGGATAGGGACCTACCTAAGTCCTGTTAAGACAGCATTTTTTATGGTCCTCTTGCGACATGCATACCCTATTTCGTGGGCATTTCGCAGCAGCCTTGCCCCTCATCACTGGTTGGAAGAGAGGCCCAGGAGGGAGGAGGTACAAGAGGGAAGATGCCTTTTTGATTGCTGGCCCTTTTCGTGCCATCCTGCCCTTCAGTGCTGATTGGTGGACAGGCCTTGGGAGGGGGAAGAGGGCTGAGGGGGCCAGTAGGGAGCCAGCATTTTATTTTTATTAATTTTTTGTTGTTAATTTTGCAGACAACCTCATATTTCACAGTTTTCTTGAAATTGCAAATTAAGTAGGTCCCTACCAATTAATTCATGTTGTTATGAAACTGATTCACTTGTAATCAGAAGCCCAAAGATTTCCATGTTATCTGAGTAAATAAGAAAGAGAGAACATTTCAACAGTTCAGTTTAGGTTCCTGCCATAAATATCTTTTAATCTTAATATGCAGAGTGACATTTTCAGAAGGGCTCAGCACTGGCTTAGCTCTGCTTCCAAGGAAGTCAGCAGAAGTTTAACTCAGAAAATCCTACCTTCGGGACACACATTCAAGACCAAAAATAGTGCATGTCCTGTTGTATTTCACTTATTACTAGACTGTTTCCAAAATGTTACTGAAGAAGCAAGGGCAAACACTTGTTCTTACGGCAGTCATGAGGCTAATGGTAAATAAAAAAATCACCCATGCATTGGTAAGTCACATCTTTCAAATCTGCAATTGACACTTCACATTCTGATGTAATATAGTACATCTGTTGCATCAAAATACTGTATTGTTTGTTTTGTTTTTTAGTAGTGCTTTCCAATTATTTTCTTTTTTAAGGCAATTCATATACTAAGAATGGCTCAACCTAGCTATTGCATCTGATCTCTAGCAAGTTCCTGCATTCTGACTAGGTCCAGGACTTGTATATAAAAAGTTGTACTTTAAGTGAAAGTGTTATTTTAAACTCATTTAGCTGAGTCTGTGTAGATCTCTCAACATGTACTTCGATGTAAATTAGGGTTAATTTGGTTTATTCTGCTGGGAATTTGTTTACATTAAACCAAAACAAGCTATTCGCAAACCAAAATGCATATCTATATAGTGTTTTGTACTAGTTTAACTACACTGGTTTACAATTCAGTTTAAAGTAACCTGGTTTAACATTTTATGCTGTGCTTTGTACTGACCACAATACTGTCAATGTGTGTTAGGTGTGCTCAGGCACCTCTGGAAAAATAAGGCAGAGTTTATGCACTATCCACCTCAATTCTGTACTGCAGTGGTGCATAAATAGGAGAAAAATGCCTTAAATTTTTAGATAGGGCACTTGTGTGCACATGTAGAAACCTAAGTTTAGGCCCCTCAGGAACTTTATAATCTAAAATTTAGGCACCCAATGGAAGGGAGTGCTGTCATCGCTGGATCAGCGGTATTCTGAATCACTTTTTGGATCTGAGGTGCCTTAATTCTGTGCAAGTCCCATTTAGGTGCCTGGTTTACTGATCTGGGTCTGCCCTACAGAACTTTGGAGCCTAAGTACGATTTTCAAAAGTGACACAGAAATCAAAGTCTCATAAAACTCACTTGAACGTAAGCTGCTGATGTATGAAAATATCTCTTGCGCTTTTCTATGGCTTGGACAAGTTTGAATATGTCATCCTACATCATCATTTAATTCAGGAACTCAGTAATGCTGAATGCATGTGGAAGTACAGAAAAATTAAGTGTAAATTAGAGTTACAGAAGATCTCAACCTAAATTTTCTCCCTGTTTTCAGTCACTGAAGTATCCAGTGGACCAAAGGTTCTTGAACTGGTATTTGTGGGGTATTTACTGAGGGCCTGAAAAGAGCTAGGAAGTCTCATGGCACCCGCTTCCCTCCGTTACTAAAGCAGCAAGACAGAGGCAGCTCTGCACCTCTGAGCAGTGGCAGTGCATGGGCCAGCATCAGTTGTAGGGCTGGTGACAACAGCAGTACAGCCAGCCACCAGCTGTAGCAGCAAGTATTTTTTCACCCCCTCCTCGCACTCCAACAAAAGCAGCGCCTGGGACTGCTACCCAGGTGACCCTCCCTTAGTTATACTACTGCTGGTAGATCCCATTAAAGTGTTTAATATATTTTACCTGCTATTCTTAATATTATTTATCCAGATAAGCAGCTGCTATTATTGTCAGAGTTAGAGTGATGGTCCTTGAAACAGTCTAAAATGTGGTCTATTCCACAATAAAATGGAAGACTCCTGTAGTACATATTATGCTCCTCATTTTATTCTACATTCTGTTTCTAATGGAGCACAGACCAACGCGGTTTGCTCTCCCTCACTGCTCTGTTGGAAAGGTGTTAGTGGTATCAGCTGAAACAGTCTCCTTTAATGTTTAAGTACACATCTTTTATGGTGCAATAACACTGAAAAACATAATGTTGTAGACTTCTTACACTGAACAGTGAATAAAGCAGATATAAGGCTGCCTTGTGAAAAGAGATTGAGATCCCCAGAAAGTGCGAGCAACACTTTAACAAGAAATCTTTACAAATCAATTTTGTTTTCTATCTCCACGAGCCCTGAAAGTTTCCATTACTACAAGGGATATAGGGTAAACTTGTTTTCTGTAGCAAATTGCATAGTAGGACTTGCTTCAAACCCAAAGAGAGAAGAGTAAAGAGCATTAGCCACTCTACCCCAGCAAGTCAAGAAAGTTTTAATTTAAATTTGACTCCTGTGATTTCAGTAACTGTTCTCTATGCTTGTTCACAGAAGCTGAGATCAGTGGATCATAAGCTTACTCTTATGTACCTTCCCAAATTGGGCCCAAACTGATTAAGTAGAGCCAAAATAGTGAATGGTGGCTTACATTGTTCAAAAAAGGTTTCTTTCAGAATAAAATAGGGCCTCAACTATCCCTTTTATAGGTAAAGAGGCTAATAATACAGGATTGACTGAGAAGCATTTGATGGCATGACTTATGGAAACTAATGGTAGGTGGGTGGACTAAGGCATCTCTTTCTTTGTAAGCAGTTTTAGATTAGAAACGCCTGTGGGCTGTATATATAGTGGATAACAAGCTTCTATATGGCCACACTGGTGCTAATAATAGGGCCATCTGTTGTTGATTTATTAAAGCACTGATTTGCTTAGCTACTTTTATATTTTTTATTTTCCTGACTCATCTGTAGGCAGCATTTTGGAGGTTATTATTTTTTAAATAAAGAAATACTAGTTAAAGACATTGCTCAGCCTGAATCTCTATTTATGGTTCCATTATAAGAAACTCTTGTGTCTTAATGCAGCATTTCTCAACCTATGGGTCATGACCCAGAAGTGGTTTGCAAGAATATATGAAAGGGTCATGGACAAACTTAAAAAATGGATCAACAAACTTAAAACACAGATTCTCCTTTGAAGAAGAAAAACGTGGGAAACTGTGGCTTTTCCCTTGCAAACTGGCCGAGTTCCAGCCTGCAAGAGACTGCTGACCCCATGTCCACCACACACACACCCCCTACCCCACACACTGGGGGTAGGGGACAGCAGATCGGGAGAAAGGGGCACTGGGTTGGGACTGGCCATTGATGTTTACAAATGGGTCCTGGTACAAAAAAGATTTGAGAACTGCTGTCTTAATGAATCTACATGTGGAATGGCTTAGGTATAAAGGTGCTGCCAACAGAATTTAAACCAGATTGCTGCTAGGTTTTTCCCTCCATGGAGGCGTAAAGAATTGAAGATTTTTGAAGAAGTGGGATTAACAGGAGGATGGAGTTGTTTTCTTAATTAATATTTCTGAGCAAGAAGTGTGGTTATCAGTATAGTTTTGTTATTTCCAAAGCTTGTACCTGGAGACATGGAGAGAAGGGAAATGTCAGAATCTGAAATAACAGGAGTCTGGCTTATTAAAGAACTAATAATGAACTAATGAATTCTTGTGTTACCCCCTGAATTCAACAGTGAAGTTCTTCTCTCTTCCAGTATTGACCTCTGTCTAGCTTTTTCTATAGTGTTTGACTGGTTGATTCTCAGATGGCATGTCTACACGTGCAATTAATGTGCCTGAACTTACTGTGTAGTAAATTCAGGCATATTAAATGGCTCCTGGGCTCATATTGATGCATGCACTTAGGTCAGGAGTAAATTGAGCTAGACAGAAGCAGTGTAGGCCAGGACTACTCCTGCCTTGCTGTGCCCCCCTTCAGCAGCCAGAGTGAGCTCCTCTGGGTGCCAGCTCCAGGCTGGCAGGGGACACTAGGGACAGCCCTGGGCTGGCAGGGGACACAGGAGGGTCAGGCATGGGCTCCAGTGAAGGGAGTTGTCCCCAACATGAGAGGCAGCTCCCAACTGTGAGGTACTAGATTCACACACCTCTATCTGATCTCTCCACATGTGGTCTTGTACTACTTCTGCTACTAGAGAACACTGAGAGCTTCCTTCTACCTGGCAACTGCTGCCACGAAAGGAAGTCTGCCTTGTGAGTGGATAAAGGAGTGACTTGAGCTGAGGAGCTCACCAGATCTTGGCTGAAAGCTCCACTTGACATCAAGTACTCCCTTTTCTGCCCATGTGAGAGAGTAAGTGTGAAGTGAACCCTTGTTGGCACCACTCATCCAAAAATCCTCCTGGCTTGCTGCATCACAGGGTGGGTATATCTCCGTGGGCTCCCAGACTGCCAGCAAGGGCTCGCTTCACTCTCTTGCAGTTTGCTCCTAGTCAGCATCTACATGTTTGCTGTGGTGCATTAGTTTAAATCTCCGTTAGGTAGATAGTACCTATATCTATCGGTACTAGCAAATGGCGCTTTAAGTTAATCTACTTTACAGTAATTGCTGTGCACATGTAGATAATGGTGCTTTACTGCACATTACATTAGTTTAATGCGCAATAAAGCGCATGTGTAAACATGCCCAGGGAGTATCATCTTGGTTGCAATATAGTGCAGAGGCTCAACAACATTTAAAACATCAGATAGCAAGTAACAGGTGGCATTTTGAGGTCATCAGCTTTCCTGTTTGCATGGAGCTTTTGCAAAGCTGTTTTATTGTTGATCTGGATGTGAAAAAAACCCCTGGCCACTAACAAGCAGCCACTTGATCAGGGCTGAACTGGAACAGAAGATGTCATGAGTGAGCTTGGACAGAATGTTCCTTTGAAACTGCCTACACAGCAATGTCTGATAGTTTGTGACGTGCTATAATGCCCCTCCCCTCCCCACCCCATCCCCAAGCATGACCTAATATTTTGTTTACAGTCTTTCAAAATCTGGGGTTTATAGGAACTGAGTCACTGTATGCTTAATACATGGCACAACATGAGTGTTTGCCTGAGAATGTGTTCTGCTTTCATGTTTGTTTTTTGAGCCCAGAAGCTTGCAAAGAACAATTTTTCTAACTATTTAGTGGGTCTGATAAAAAAGATCAAAGTTACCCAGAGAACCTTGTCTGCCTGTGTCCTTAGACCTACATGGCTATAACCAACACCCCTTCTACTGCTTTGATACCACTTAAACTATCATAGGGTGCCTTTGGAGAGTTCTATTTGATAAAAATGTGCCCTTGTCCAAAATGAACAATGTCAAGACAAAAGGTTTGTTGTCTTTTTCTTTTGTCCTTGATTAAAAATAATGCTATTGTTGTATACACTGTGGATTCAGTCAGTGTTGCCAGCTGAAAAGGTACTTGGGGTTTGGGGTTTTTTTTCCTTTTTTTTCTTCTCCTGACATCTTTATGCAACTTCTTTCCCATATTAAGCCCATATTAAGGTGTAAAGACTCACAGTAAATGGATTGTGAAGGGAATATGACTCACGTGAGCCTGATATCCCATTCTGACATACCCCACTATAGAAGTCAAATTTCTTAGAACTTCAAATTTTCTGGGACACCTTTTGGGGCAAGTGAGACATTTTAGACCCTACTTTTCAAGTACTTATTCTCAAAATTCAGTCACCTGGTATCAACCCAATATAGTTACGATCAAATTGTGACTAGAAGAGATTAAATCCAATTTTATAGGTAAATTTGAAAGGAAATAAGTTTTTGATCCAAAATGGTGAATTTTCATAACATTATCTGCAACATTTAATAATATTATCTGCAACATCAGATCATGTAGAAAATGAGACAGTAATAAACACTCCCTGAGCACATTGAGGATTTTCCTATTGATTTGAAAGATGACATCATGTCTACATTATAATGCAGGATGTTTACACCTAAATATCAAAAGAACATGGACAGAAACAAAGTGTAAATAAGGTGGGAGAATTTCCTTGACATAAGGATGTCACACTGACTTTGTTACTACAGAATAAAGAGCTGACTGCAAAAGGCCAGGTCCATGCACGCACAAACACAATCTTGTTTGCATGAGTCTAAAGAAATTCTTCTTGTTCCAATTCATGAAAGATATAGTAACCCACCACATTTCTTCTATACCAAAATTCCAGGAGGCTTTGTCAGGTGTGGCCATAATCCTGACTCCACCCTTTGCCAAAGAACCTCTTCCCTGAACCACACAAGGATACCTGTCTCAATTGCCTAATGCCATGTCTCTCTCTGACAAGCACTTTGATATCTTCTCCTGTGCCACCTAGTATGCATATGTCACAGAGCACTAAGGTGCCCTGTGCCCTAAGAGGGGAAGCTGCTGGAGAAAAGCCCTAGCAGTTGAGAGGGAGCACAGCTGCAAGTTGCCAGGTCAACTGCAGGCAATAAATGACCGCACCTGACGGCAGTCAGCTGGTGATAAGGGGCAGGGCCTAGCTCTTATAAAGCTCAGAGCAGAGACCAGTCTGGCAGTTCCCCCAGGAAGGGGGCAACTTTGAGAGGCCCCAGTGTGGGCATGGAGAGCCCCAGAAAGGGGGCCATTTTATTGAGAAGCCCAAATTCGGGACTGGGAGCCCCTGATAGGGGGCGCATTCCTTTGGAAGCCCAAGTTGGGCACCGTGAGCCCCAGAGAGGGGGCAGCACTGGTCAGGGGTCCAAGTTGGACACGGTGAACCCCAGAGCGGGGGCAGCATTTTTGAGGAGCCCAAGTAGGGCAAGGATTAGGATGCCCAGTGCGGGCACAGCGAGCCCCGAGGTGGGGGCACCATTGAGGAGCCCCAGTGTGGGCGTGGTGAGCCTCAGAAAAGGGGTGGCAATATTGAGAGGCCCAAGTGCGGGCACTGCGAGCCCCAGAAAGGGGGCAGCATTAATAGGAGTCCCAAGGTGAGCATGGGGAGCCCCAGGAGAGGGCGTTAGTAACACTCAAGAAGGCCCAGAGAGAACAGGAAGGGACCGAGATAGGGAAGACTGAGTTGATATCTGTGAGGCTTGGGCTGCGGTATTGGGGAAGAAGGAGCCGCCAATAGCACCCCTAGTGGAGGGGGTGGTATAAGGGCAGCCTCCCGCTAATTAATTAATTAACATCAAAGATGTGGCAGGCGAGTAGGACGGTGGTCAGCTCAAGAACAGGTGGGCAGGCCATGGAGAAGGCCTTAAGGAAGCCTCCTGTTACAGCATAGAAACAGCCTACTGTAAAATCCATAAAGTCACCCTTTGTCCTCTTTTAAACATCCTCAAAAGTCTTTTATTCCTTACCACATATAGTAATCTAGGATCTGATGATGGTTAGGCTGGTAAAGATCTGCCACCAGTGCCACTACCAGACTGAAAATTGTAAACATTAAATTATATTTAGAAACATGTTACCTCATTCCCCTACTCTGAGTTGTCTGGCTCTTTTACCTGCTAAGTCCTGTTTTTAAAGATTACATGCCATGAAGCATTATCTTCCACACTGTGATGCAACATTGTGTAGTCTTCTATATTATAAATAGATAAAGATGGCTATAGATGATTATTAGATGCCTATAGCTACAAGGATCAAGTGTGCAACTCAAATTACATGTAAAGGGTTTTAAATAAAGTATCTGGAGAAGTATTAGGAAAGGTTCTCGGACTCATTAGAAGGTTGGCTTATGAAACATCCCCTCCCATTTGCAAGTATGTAGGCCAGCTCTCCTCCCAGAAATAACAAATCTTT
This sequence comes from Caiman crocodilus, assembly GCA_030014935.1. NCBI lineage: Eukaryota > Metazoa > Chordata > Crocodylia > Alligatoridae > Caiman > Caiman crocodilus. The sequence continues at coordinate 39,976,077 of JAGPOW010003642.1, forward strand.
TTCCATATACAATCACATAACATCCCTGTATCAACTACAGCAGCTGCCTATGTGGAAAAAGTAGCATTAGGAAAATGTTTAATGTAATTTTAGCTTCTGCAATTTAATAACTTAAAGTGAGGAGGAGCCAGCACTATGTGATAAATCAGTTTTCAGCTGATCAGTTTAAGAGCCTCTGGAGTATAATTCCATCTAAAATATTTCTTTGATGTATCTGCACAAGTAAACCATCCCGTATGCACTGGCTTGGATTTATTAGGGAGGGATTGTTGATTAAACTAGTTAGTATTTGTGGGGAATGTTATTTCTACAAGTCATTAACTATGTGGCCTAATAGGCCTATTAGTTCATGATACTCCTTTCACCTAAAAGAAAACTAGAGATTTTTTCAAATTGATTAAGAAAGTGTGCTTTGTTACTTCTTCTTAAAGGAAGTAAAAGGATATGTTTTTATAGGGAAACAAGTAAAGCTACCATTTGTATTAAATTCTTTGTGCTTTAACAATTTTCTTATATTTGACTGGAGTGGTAAGAAAAACTCTATTTGTTGCAAATGATAGGGTAAAAAAAGTTTTCCCCCATCCTCCTTCACATATACAACTAATATTGCATGACATAAGAGCCCTTCTCCTGGGCTGCGTGAATAACTGAACAGTACCTTGAGACAATCAGTTTCCATAGTTATGAAATATCAATATCCTCAAGCCACTGTCCTTATGTAAAACTTTGTTTTCAACTCCTGGTAGCCTACACAAGGATAGCAAATACAGAACTCTCTGAAAAAACTGGAGGGGTATCAGTGGGGTCATGCCTGGCATGCAAGCTTCCTACCCCAGCCTCTGTAAGACTGGGAAGAAGAAAATGCTCTGCTGTGATTCTGAGAAAAAGATAGCTGAATACACACTGATGCAGTTTTTACATAATCTCTGGATGAACTATAAGAAACCAAATATATTGAGCTCTGTAAGTACATTTTCCTATTTCAGTATTTTTATGTGATCATATAAAAAAAAGATTAATATCCACTTATTTGTACATGTGACTTAACACTTTGTACTTTTAGTGATATCAGGTAGTACAGCTAAATTTTGCACTGAAAACAGGTATTGGAATTCCATATAAATTCCCTTCACTCATTTCTTTTCTATCTTATATCTTCTCCTTTACAGGATGAATTCACTCACACCAGAGATAGCACGTGGTGATGGCATCCTAAGCTAGTGTTACCTACTTTGTGGAGTTCATCTCATAGATGAGGAGAAGTCTTATGTTCCAAAATGGTCAATGCGAACTCTGGAATTGGTTACCTGTCTTGCTAAGTATGATCTATAGATTATCTTACAGAGACTTTGGAAAATGATCCCCCTTTTGTCCACCCTGTATTTTCAGCAGTTGAGACAAAAATTGAACTTTAGTATCTTTAAGAAGTAGAGCTGATTCTCATGAACATATGATGGGAAAGTGTGACATATATTTGCCTGTACCATTGCAGAAGGAGAACACCTCTTTGGGGGAAAAAAACCCAGTGTTGTCTCAGATTATGTTTGAAACGTTATAGATGATTATCAGTAATGAAGCTGTAAATGACTGCACTAATGCCAATAGGGAAGCCATCTGGTAAGTCTGTTTATTAGAGCACAGAACTGCTTAGTTCCCTTTAAGACTCTTTTTATTTCCCATAGAATGCTGCTGAGTAGTTGGGAGAAATATAGAGATGTTAATAAATTTTTTTATGAAGTTAGTAATATTGTTTCCATACACTGAAATCTCTTGATAAAGAGAATAGCTTATTTTTATTGAAAACACATTTGTATAAAAAATTATGTGGCTGAACTCTTAATTCTTGCTCTTTTCAAAAACAAAGGAGGCTGGAACTAAAATAATTTATTTATGCCTAGTGGTGGGAAGAGAAGATGAAGGACTAGGCCCTTGTTAAAATGGGACATGGACATAATAACGCAAAAGCATAAGCAATGAGATTGTGCAATGCCAAACTTGCTAGAGGTATTTGAGAATGTTTAGATATTCCACAATCAGTTATGGAAAGCGTTGATTCACTGAAACCTACATTTTTGATCCTCTGAGTGTCTTGGTCTAAAAGGGAATGGGAGGAAGGCACAGAATGTAGGGAGTGCAGAAACAGATTGACCAGCGGAGCACAGGCTTGAACATCATCTCTGACATTCCAGAAAGTCCCCTAACCACTAGTGTATGGGCCATTCCTAGGTGAGTAGTTTTTCACAAAGACTTACTGAAACTATTCTTTTCATTCCAGTACCAAACTCTAGCAAATTTTCACATTTATGTGAAATGGAATTTTTATTTTCTAGGCAGCCCTAAAATCTGCACCTAGTTCTATCCAGTACTATCCAGTTAATTCAGAAACCAGAATCATGGGGCACCTATACATGAGCAGCAAGGCTGCTCCTATGTGCTGTAATTACTCAATTAATCAAATCTACTGGAGCAAGCGCAGTCCAGCAGCCTCCAGCATCTCATGTATCAGCGTCCCCGCACTTCAAAATGATGGTAGGGGCACTTTAACTATAGCTTGTTCAATGAGTTTTAAAGCAGCCCTGCCACCATTTTGAAGTGTGGGGATGCCAATACACAGGACACTCTGGGCGCTTTAATTAGAGCGGATCTCAGGATGCCTGTACATAAGCAGCAAGGCTGCTCTAAGGAAGGTACCACCCACTCCCAAAACACAGGTATAAATACACAATAGATGCAGCTGTCTCATATGTAGTGAAATTAGATCAAGTGGAACCAGATCCCAAGCAACTCCAGGTTTGGGCTTTGATTTTGCAAAAAAAGCATCTTACCCCACTTTTACTCACCTGGACATAAATGGTAATAGTGTGAATATTTTAAATATAGCTCTGAGGGCCAGGCCCTTTTGAGAACAAGAACCAAATTTATGCTGTGACTTAGTAAAATCATTCTGGGTATATTTCCATGTGACTGAATTTACATGTTAGTATGTAAAATCCCTATTCTGCTATACCTGAAAGGGAAAATAATAGTGAGGAAAAGGAGATGATATATTTTTCTGTCCACCACATCACCAACCTTTCTCATTTTTCATAGAAACTCTTCCTTGTTCCATGATTTTGCTTATGTCACAGCACACTTACTTGTTCCTCACTAAGTGTAGGTAGAGCAGAAACAAGTTTAGCACCCTCGGGACAAACACACTTGTCATTAAGGCTGTAAGCTGAATTGCAGAACATTACCAATCTGGTCCATATTAAGTAAAAGAATACAAAAATATGTTTACAAGTTACCCTCATCGTAAACATCATCATCAGGGATCATGGTTTTCCCTGATAAAAGAAAAGTATCCACAATTTTCAGTTTAAAAATGAAACACCATAATGGGGTTTCATTTTAATCACGGAAAAATGTGAATTTTGGGTTAATTTTTTTAAACCAAAAATTGGGGATTTTTTTTTTATCAGAGAAAACCATGATCCCTGATAATCATTCAATAGCTGCAAATTGCTGAAGGAAGTAATTAAATAAGGTAACTCTCCATTTTGAAGCTGTCCTGAGTTTAAAACTATAGAGAGACGTAATTAATTTTAAAGGGTATTGTGACGCCATACAGGGCCTCTGGCAGAAGGCCACTTCTGTTTTTCCCCAAAAACTCTGCTCTGTGACAATTTGGTTAGGATGGGCCCAGCAGAGGATACACACCTTACCCTATCTCTTTAGGTAACCTGAGCTGGATACATT
>JAGPOW010003642.1:39986668-40034504 GCA_030014935.1 Caiman crocodilus
TAGGGTCAGGCATTCTGTAAGTAGTCAGTTCCTAAATAAACACCTTGTATTAGCAACCTGCCTCTCGACCTATTTAACCTGTCACGAACGCAACTCAATCTGTATATCTATTTTTTTTTTCTTAGCTCAAATTCAGCCAGTGTGTGGAGATATATATATAACCACAGCCTCTCCATTAATTCATAGCATGGTGTGTGAACTATCACAGAGTCATAAATAATAGTAATGAAAGGAAAGTAAAGAGGTCGTCCAATCTATCCCCTTGCAAGACAGGAAGTCCCATACCAGCAGATTAGTCATAAAATCCAGAGTTGATGACTTCAGCCACAGGTTGGGTATAACCGTTTACACAGTGAAGGGATGAAGACCCTACCTATTCCACATTGGCTCATTTTCACTGCCTCAGTCCATATATGCCTGGATTTGTGATCAGTGATGTGGTCAGCTAGAACTGTGAAGAAGATGGCAAATTCTTAAAAGCTCAGAAGGTATGGCTTTGTGCGTGAACACAGGGAGACCAGTTTGGCCTCCTTTCAAACCATTGCTCTAGACTTTGCCAAAACTGAAAGGAAAGTTTTCTTAGCTCAAATTCAGGCTGTGTGGAGATATAGAAACTCTATCACAGTTGATCAGCCTTAGGGTGAGATGACCACTAAGTACACTCTAGTCCCCTTCCAAAATACTTGGTCCATCACAGGTTATCTGTATATTAAGGCTATTGTGAGAGTACTACGAAGGGATAGATCAGTCCCACTATTGTGATGGTCAATGACAAAGGACAGTTATGAGAGAGGCAAGGGTTTCTGCAGGTGGTATCTTTTAACAAATCAACTTTGTAAGGATATAGACAAGCTTTCAGACTCAACTTGTATACTTGACATAGATATAAACAAGCTTTTGGCCACCACCTTTCCTTAGGTCTAGTTACATCTCAGATGAGACCTAAGGAAGAATACATGGTGCCCAAAAGCTTGTCTGTATGTCTACGAACCATACAGTTGGTCCAACAGAACATATCACCCACAAAAATCCTTGTCTCTTAAATTTTTTTCTTGGATCATCAGGGCTACAGTACCCCAACACTTCAAAAAGAGAGTCATGATATTTTTCTATCTACCTACAGGGAGAACAGCTTGCTGAATGGAATTCTTACTTGGAGCGTTCTTTGACATCATTATACCTCGTAGTCTATATTGGCAGGTTAAAGAACAAGTTTTCCTTTATGACAGTTGCCACAAAGAGTTGTCGATATAAAAAAGATTTTGTAAGCATCATTTCCTCTAATTTCCAAACATATGAGGAAAATAACTGTGTAATTCTGTGTAAGGCAGAATGTACCAAGCAATGAATACCACCCAGAAATCCCCAGGGATACTCTTATGGTTGTTGCTGAGATAAAATACAGTCAAGTAAAATCTGTGCCATGGGTTTCATTTTTATCATCTCATGCTAATTATTTTTAATTCTCTGAAAACATTAGTTTTTAAGGCCCGTAGTATTAATCCATGGCTCTCCCTTTTCAATGAACTAGCAGTCTCATTCTTCTCTTCTCCCAAGTCACAGTTACTTTTGGCACTGTGACAGAAGGTGGGGTTTACATCAGGTGACTTACTTTCTGTCTGGCGTGGGGCGCCTCCCCTCGGCTCGCCTGCCACAACTTGGTGTTATTGAATGATTGTGTGGCTTGGGGCCCGCAGGGACTTCCCCCTTCCCTTTGGGAGCCTGTGGGGGCATCACACTGCCACAGGCACCTATCATCATTGTATATGAGTACCTCATAATTTTACATGTACTTCTCTTCACAGCAATGCAGCAGTAGGGCATGGAACAAGGATATGTGGAACCCTAAGATCAAAATGACAACTTCAAACACAAATAATATGATAAGATGGCATAGCTCAGGGAGATGTCTTGATGCAACATTCTTGATAAACTACACTGTGCAGTTGAATTTAGCAAGAATCCCAGCAAATAGAGTTACAATAATCCAACTAAAATGTTATTACAAACTATGAATTAAAAGGTCAGTTTTGGCTTTAGAAAAAAAAGGGCATCATTTGGTAGTGTTCCTAAAATGGGAAATGCAACTTTTAGAAAGACAGAAGTACAAATAGGATGCTAAGGTTTTAAACCATACTTTTGGTTAGAAATAGAAGCATAGCTAGAAAAAAAATTTCCCAAAGTACAAATTGAATCTTACTGCACATTAAGGCATGGCTCTCCCTTCATAAAACAATGATGATTAAAGAGAGTTATGAGCCAAGCACAGGGTTTTTTTAGACTTCTGCTTTTAGCCTACAATGGTATGTCTGTGTCTCTATTTCCTTTATGCTTGTAGAAAAAAAAATCAGTCATTGCTCACACCTCTCCTTTCTTTATGTCATAGAAAATTCTTCATTAAAAGCTCACCATACTACTGTTGGAGCCCTTAGTTCTATTGCTGCCAATTTAAGTAGGAGCAGGATTAGACCTATAGACAAGAATCATCTGAAAAAAAATTGCAGCCAGCATAAAGGCACCTCTACTTCATAGAAAATAGCCTGTTAGGAAGAAACATTTTCAATAACCTCATTCTAAGTCTAGAAGGGTGAACTGTGAGTGTTTCTAGGAAGAGTATTTTCATGTAATCAGATTGGATTATCTTCCTTCTGTGTTCCTGTCATCTGCATGCCCCTGACTGTTGGGTGGAGAGAAATCATTCTGTTCCGCAAACAATATAGATGTTCCATTATTTCAATACTGTTTCGTTCCATTATTCACTCATTTAGGCCCTTCCTCTCCCTCTTAGAAATTCTGCGTAGATGGAAATGAAGGGAATGGATCCATCTGGCAGCTGGTCTGGAGCTGCAGATGTGGGAAATCCAGACTCCAGAAGCCAACCACGCTGGGTTGGTAAGCTGACAGGAAACCAAGCTTGGGTTTCATGTGAATTTCATGCACAGTAGCGCATATGTAGTTCATATGTGGTCCAAAATGGAACCATCCTGAAAAATGTTCCAAGTTCACCAGGTCACCAAAACCTGACAAAATATTGTTTCATTAGTTTTTTTCCACTGAGATCTGTTCACCTCAAATGTTTTCCTCATTCAGAAGTTGTGTTGCTGTTAGGCCTTTACCTAATCAGCTCTCTACCCCCTGCTTCCCCATCCCTCTTAAAAAAATATATCACCAAGTGAAGTGCATCAGCTGTGCCATGCACATTGCAGCACAGCTGGTCTACTTCATGCAGCAAACACAGGTCACCCCTTGTCCTGCCCTTGATGGTATGAGATAAGGGGAGATGAGATCTTCCTGCTTTCCCTGGGTCTGGCTGAACAGGGAAAAGTGTGAGGAAAAGTGGGTCTGGCTGGACAGGGAAGCACTTATACCTTCTCCATCAGATTGGCTGGCTGAGCAGGGAAAGCACCACAGAGGTAATAGATGTATGCTCCAATAAGGAAATGGCCTCTATTACCACCTTTTGTTTTGCCGCTGATTGTCCGTTCATGTGGAGCAACAAAGAGTATCAACATCTCTTTGCTCAGCATTTATGCCACCATAAAAAATTTTATGGTAGGACAAATGAGACGTCAGGTGATGTCTGTTTCCACCCTTGGAGCAGAGAACTTGAGAACCTCACACTAAGCAGGACAAAAGGAGAGATAAGATAATTTCTGAATTACTGAAAACCTAATAAGTTACTTTAAATAGGGTTTTTGAAAACAAGAAACACTTTCTCTTTAGAACTAGCTATAAAGATAAACTCCAGAACAACTAAGTAGCCATCTAGTTCAATGCATTGCTTGAAACACTAGCTAGTGCCAAATGCTTCAGGAAAAAAATAATAAAACCTTCATACTTCATAAGAATGTGCTATACGGTTATCAAGTGTAAATTTTGTCCTGAATAAAGCTGATATTTGCTTTATACTCTGTTAATAGCTCCTTTAATTGTATCCTAGGTAGTGTAACTGCAGAGGCTATTTCTTATTTGAAATAGTTGCTAGTATAGAGATCCTTTAAGCTATTTTCTGTGGGAACATGAGTTGGAGCGAAATTTTCAGAACTCTAGTAAATCGCACAACCTCAGGCAGAGATGCTTTTCTGTCAGAGCAAAGATGAAAATAATATAGGATGTTTTTGTAAATAGATCTCTTGAATAGAAGGTGGGATTATAAAATCTACTTGCTAAATTCTATGTTGATTTTTTCTTTATTAAAAAAAAAGAGAAATGTAAGCATTGGTGAGCAGTGTATACTGGGTGGAGTGACACTGTGATGAAGGATTATGTGGCACTATGGGATTCCTTAGACCCATTAATTGTCCATTTCCTTAACAGTATTTGAGTTTTTAAATAGGTGTCTAATTAATATTGTTTTGAAGGGCAGTAGCTGGACTCAGAAACACTGGACAAATCTACATGTGCATTTACTTAAGCCTAGCTTTACTACTAGCTTTACTACTAGATTTAATCTACTGCTCAGTAAATGATTTTGGCTAGGTGTGTCTACATGTGCACAGGCCTGGCAGAAAATTTGCTGTCAGGTCCCTCCGGACTTGCTGTGTGCTCCTGTGGCCATCAGGGGGAACATCAGGCTCTGATGCCAGCAGTCTGGCACCCCTCTTTAAAACCCAGCCCCACTCTCTGGGCAGACAGTTCCTGTGCTCAGAAGAGCAGTGTGGCACGCACAGAGACAGCATGTGGCAGCTGTGTTCTTGCCCACTGTGCCTCCCTGCGCTGTGGCTGCCCCAGCCCTGGCAGCAAGGAACAGGGTCCCAGGATCCTACTGGCTTACTGTGCCAACCATTCCTCAGCCATGGCTGTTTTGCCCCACCTGTCTCCCCCACATGCAGCGACCACCTGTCTGTCTACATCCCTCCCAGGGCTCCCATGCACCTGCTGCCCCAGGGATGCTGAGGAGGGGCTCCATGAGGCCACCACCAGGGCCACCATCGCCCTCCTGGGTTTCCAGCCCCACTGCCTCTGGGCCCACCGTGCCAGCCAGCACTGGTGGCACTACCTTGTGTGCAGAACTGGGGTGACAAGCATCTTCCAGCTGACCCAGGACACTTCTAAAGATTTGCTTCACCAGCTCTGGCCCCACCTGGAGTGCCAGAACACTGGCATGTATTCACCCTTCCCTGCTGATACCTGCCTGGCCCTGGCATTGCTCAAGCTGGCTACACCTGCCAGCCTCTGGTACATGAGCCACCTGTTCAACATGGGCAAGGCCATCTCCGGGGAGGCTGTTCTGGAAGTGTGCAGTACCCTCCAGGATGTGCTGGCAGACACCATCCTCCATGTCCACAACCCCGAGATGGTGGTGGCAGGGTACCATGCACTAGGGTTCCCCCAGAATATCGGGTCCCTGGACAAGACCCACATGCTGGTGACCTGCCTGCCCCCATAAAGACTGTTGCTATTATAGCCACAGGGGGTTCCACTCCATGGTCCTGCAGGTCATTATAGACCACCAGGAGGCTTTGATGCATGTGAGTGTGGCTGGGTAGACAGTGCACATGATGCCTGTGTGTTTCAAAACTCTGACCTCGTTGTGCTGGTTGAGAGTGGGCAGTTTGCTTTAGGAGTGGCAGACCTGCAGCTGGATGCCATCATGGTCCCACCCCTGTTCATCAGGGACCCTGTGTGTACCTGCTTCTGCCCTGGCTGATGAGGCTCTACACCAACCACCTGGATCCCTGGATGCTGGTAAAAGGCCACTGGCACTCTCGTACTGCCCGCTTTGAAGTGGCCAAGGAAAACTTTCCCCGTGTCATCATCGCAACCTGTGTGCTACATAATATCTGTGAGCCCTGGAGAGAGTTGTTCCGCGAGGACTGGGCAGAAGAGGTGCAGTAGACAGAGGCAGCCTAGCAGTGGAAGTACCAGCTGTAGCAGCAGTTCCAGTGGTGGCTGTCCCTCAGCAAGGTCCCAAGAGAATTGTGCACCCACCAGCAGGTGCTAAGGCACTGGCTACAGGAAGCTCTCACGGAGCATCTTCTGGATCACTCCCCACTCTACCTGACCTGCCCTGCTGCCCACAAACCCCCTAATCCCTGCCCACTCCCAACACTACTCTTGTGCCAGGCATGGATCCAAACAAATCTTTATTCCCCTCACAGTACACAGCCCCCATCCCTCCCATGCACCTCCCCAACACATAAAGCCTCCTTTCTCCTCAACCAACAGAATCCCCTGCCTCCCCAAAAACCACAGCCTCTCTGTGCTTTTGAGCCCCTCTGTGCTGTCCACCCCCCCCAGCCCACTCTGTGTTTTTGAGTCCTGGAGTAAGTGGGCATGGGGTGGAGGCACCTATGGGGCAAAGCCTGGGGGGAAGCAGCCAGCACTTCAGCCTCAGGCTGTTACCCCATGGATGCACATCCTGCAGTGTGTGCAGCAGGTGGAGGGCTTGCCAATGGGTGACAATGCCCCGTGCTCCTCAGGGGTGGGCAGCTCCCCCTCCAGCTGGCAGAATCCAAGCCCAACAGGGAGTATATCAAGTCCTGATGCCACTCCAGGCAGTTTTGATTCCATGTCCATGTGGAGTTGGGGACAAGCAGTGGACCCAGGGTGGGGGCGGGGCCAGGGGATCCTGCAGGCAGAAGGTGGCAGAGGACCTCCTCACAGGCCCAGGAAGGGGGCTAATGTGGGGTGGTGGGCAGTAACACAGGGGGCGTGAGGGTTAGGGATGGGGGCCAGGCAGTGGCAGGCACACATGAGATTGCCAGGTCGACGATGGTGTCCAGGGCCTGCATAGCCTGGCCCAAGATCCTATTGTGGTCCTGCAGGACCTGAGCTCCAGGGCCTTGAGCTCAGCACGGTGCTATTGGTCTGCCCAGTCCCATGCCTCCTCCTGGGCTATGTCTTCCTAGTGCTACCTCTTCTGGTGGGCCAGATCCTTCTGCAGTCAGGCCTGGGCATCATCCACCCTCCCCTACACCACTGCCACCAGCTGCTGGAGGAGGAGGGTCTGGTCCTGCATGTGCCTCTGGCACAGCCAGTGCATCTGGAGGGGTCCAGCACTGGGTGGTGGTGTCCCTAAGCTTGCATCCCTACTGGGCCCTGTGGCCTCTCCCCAGCATTCAGATGTAGACCCTTTGGTAAGAGTTGCAACATTTCATTGATATGATGCTCTGCACCTGGGGCTATCTATGTCCCAGCTTCAGACTCGTTGTCAGCCTTGCATTGGTGCCCAGGGACCACGGTAAGTCACGTCAGGCATGCCCAGAACCAAGTGGCCACTGGCCCAAGCACCTTATCCCTGTGCATTCCCCTGAGGTCAGTGACCTATTGGGTACTGACCACAGACAACCTGCCTCCCCTGGCCTGTCCCCAGGGTGGAAGAGGTCAGGCTCCTGGCAGCACCTTCTGCTGTGGCTCCAGACCCTGCTTCCCACCATCTCCCCCTGCAGGCCACCCAACCTGCTGCGCTGCCACCCAGGCCACAGGACCCAGGCTCAAGTCACACAGGGCTCTTGGACAACTGGGACATGGAGCTGGGACCCCCACCCTTCCTGCAGGGGTCTCTTCTGAGAAGGCATCTTGGAGCTGGCCCCCCACCATGCCACCACTGTGCCCTGAGTGTGCCCCTGCTGTGTATGCCCTGGCCAGTGTCTGATGAGCTCTTTGTGCAGGCTGAGAGCTGCCTGACCCACTGCACCCTGCTGCTGGTGGTCCTCAGGGTGGCCCAGGTGAATATGTGCACCTATTATGGAACTAGGAGCTATAATGGCATGGGGGGCAAGCTTGTGCTGACCCGCAACCTGTACTTCTGCCTAGGGGGCTACCTGCAGATGCACTACATGTTCTTGCCTCCTGCTGCTAAGGAGGACATCACCACCAGCATCAATGCCTTCCTCAGGGTATGAAAGGCCTATGCCCATCCAGCTGTGGGGGCTGATTAACAGAGTTTAAAACTGTCCCACTTCTCTGCATGCTGTGTGGGGGAACCCAGAGCTAGAGGAGTGCAGGCAGGCCAATCAGGGAGGGGGGACAGGGACGGACAGAGGCAGGGGTAGAGAGAACCCTCCCTTCTAGTGCAGGGTTACCACATGTCTGGGTCTGGCATGACTGGCAGCTCAGTGCAGTCCTCCCTGTTGCCGACAGTGTCCAGCTGTGCCTGATATCTTGAGATTGTGGTTCATGGTGTGCAGGCACCTGGCCAGCCCTCCCACCCCTCCAGAGAGGAGCTGGTGCTCCTGACAGCCAGCAGTGACATTATAGGCCATTCTTTGTGGCAGGGTCTGGGGCTGCACAGATGCTGAGGCAGGAACTGGCCATGGCTCCCCAAGCTGCTGGTGGACTGCACAGCTAAGGGAGTTAGGTGGGACTAGATGCTCCATGTCCAAGGGCCTCTCCTCTGGTGACGTGTCACTGCAGGTGTCAGAGTGAGGAGGGGGCTTGGGCAGGCCACCTGTGGTGATATATAGAGTTGGATTGCAGCCTGGGTCCTGGGGTGCCAAAATACAAGTCATCTGCCTTATAAAAGGCATAGTCTTGCAGGCACAGCCGGACCAACGATTGTGGTTGGTCACATCAACCCACTGTGCCTGTAACGTCTTGACTTTTAGGCAGCACTATGGTGCTGACCAGGAGTGCCCTTGCTCCCATATCCCACCTGACAGGGACTCATAAATGTTGGCATTCGAGCACCCACCACTTAAGCTGGTGCTGCACCTCTGCATCACCCTAGAGTGCCACAAGGTCACCAACTTCCTCCTCGTTTCAGATGGGGCCCAGGTGGATGGTATGGGCATGTGCAAATGGGCAAAGGTGGCCCTGGACAGCGAGGATGAGGACGTTGGGGGTCCCATGCCAGTTCCCTTATGTCCCATTGTTGCTGGCCCTGGGCAGCTACCAGTAGCACCCAGCATAGGGGCACGGCACAGGACTGGGAGCCGCACAGCTGACCCTAGGCCCCACAGCAGCTGCAGGCACAGGGCAAATTGCTGGAGGTTTGCAGCAGGCAGGTGGCCCTGGCCCTGCTGTCAGAAGCTGCCTGCAGACAACCCTGGGGTGATTACAGACTGGCCAGGAGCTGCAGTAGCCAGCAGCAAATGCTGTGCACCCACCTGCCTAACAGCAGTGCCCTGGCAGCGCAAGGTTAGGCAGGGCCAAGCAGGAGCACAGGGTCCAGAGAGGCAGGAACAGCAGAGCTGTGGCCTGCCCAGGGGGACACCCAGGGTTGCGGTCCCCTCGGACTGCTTGTGCAGTGTGCCCCAGGGCTTAAAATGACTGCAGGCTTTTATAGCCTGCAGGCAAAGGCTGCTAGTGAGGCAACCCAGCCCTACAGCATAAGAAGCTCCCAGCCACTAGCCCTGGAGCTGGCCTCAGTCCAGCCCCATAGTGGCTGGAGAGACTACATATGCACTACTGTGCAATTAATAATGACGCTTAAGGATTAGTGTGCAAAAGCGGGTAGCAAATTTAAGCACTGTGTAGTAAGCGCACACACGGGTAGACACAAATGCTTACTGCACAGTAAATTAGGCAACTGTGCAATAAAGCATCTCATGTAGACATGCCCACTTTCAACATTAACACTCTTTTTAAGAGGCTGTTATCTATGTTTTGGTTTATTGTTTTGAAAGAGCTGGGTCTGTGAACATAGCTACTGCACTTGTCTTGCTGCATGGGAAATGTCCTGGTTTTAAAAAGCTGCCAACTCAATGACGTGTGGGATTTCAAAGTTCCTTTTTAGACTTTAAGGAAATGATTAATATCTGTCTCTCTTTAATTATGATGCCATTATTGTGTGGAAAGAATTCCATTAATTGTTTTTCAAAATGTATATGGGATACAATTGTGAGTGGTAGACATAGTCTGCCTGTATTTTCTTAAAGGAGAAGACTGTATAAATGATGTACAATATTATTTATTTTTCAGACTGGAAAGCAATAAGGATTATAGCACTATTATTTATTTGATCAAAATTTTTTAATTCTTACACTGCAAAGATAAACATGTTTAAGTAGCTGTTTGACTGACATAAGGAATGTGAAAATAAATGCAATAAATGTGAATATTAACATTAGCATTCAAATATCTATTAATGTAGTATCATCCTGTCTATATTTCAAAAACTTTGTTCAAAAAAAGAAAAATTGCACTCTTAGTATAGTTTTGTTTGATGCAATAGTTGTCATCTCTGGCCCACAGATAAGTATCCCAGGATAAATGTAGATTGGTTGTGATATATAATATATCCAATTACATTCTTTAGAACTCAAATCTTCGTCCCTATGTACAGCCTGGGTACATGATTTACAGGTAAGGAATTTTGAAATTTTAAGATTTTCTAGAGTTTCTATACTATTTTTGTTTGTAATTTAATAAATTATTATCAAATAATATAAATAATAAATTCTGAATTTTCTAAGTGTTTGTGTAGTCAGCAGAAAAATCTATTAAAATCCTTTTCATAAAATGAGTAGTCAGCTCATCACTCTTGTCTGCAAAAGCAGTTGGACCACAGAAGTTTGTCCTACTCCAGCTGATGTGTATCAACTTCATCATAGCAGTGCTCACAAAATAGAACCAGCTTTTGCCCACCCTGCTGTTATAGGCCAACTATGTTCCAAGTATTGTGCCTCTTTAGAAATAACCAATTCATTTGAGGAATGTGTACACATTTGATAGATTATTTATAACGATTTTTGTAAAAAAATTAGGCCAAAAAGTCAAAAGAAATTATTTGATTAGTTCTCTAGTCAGCATAGATGATCTGCAGCTCCTGCAGCCAAGCTGGTTCTTAATGCCTTTGCTTTAAAGCAACCAACAAGACTGAGAGGGGGACACTGGTGTGTGGACAGCTTAGTGTTTCCATATACACTGCCATAGGCAGTGGAAGGCCGGAGCTAATGCTGCTCCTCCCCACACCAAACACAGGGCAGCAGGTAGGGCCACAAGGCAGCCCAGCCATGGGCTCCAAGCAGCTGCAGCAGGGTTGGGGTGGGATTACAGCTAGGCATGTGGATCACTGGCTGCCCAGCACAGGAGACAAGTATTAATCTATTCTTTGAAAGGGAAGGGCATTGGGAGGAGTGGATAGATCAAGGCCCCAGTGTTGAGGGAGGGAGCAGGGCAGATGCAGAAGCTGTTTGGGCGGGGTGGTAGGACACTCAGAGACCAGGTAGCTTATCCAGGGACCTGGTAGGCTGCTGCTGCTGTGCACACCCTGGCAGAGGCTTGGGGGAGCATGTGCTCCCTGATTGTGTGGGGTGGAGGTGGCTGCCGCTCTGCGCTGGGAATGCAACACCACATACCTGCGACTGCTGGGCTGGGCTGCACCCCCTGCTTACCTGGCACTAGAACATACATGGCGTCACATGGCTCTTGGGGCAGCTGCAGCAGGGAGCAAAGCCCAGTGTGCAGTGACAGCCACCTCCAGCCCATATATAGATCGGGGGGGTACGTGCTCCCCAGGCTTCCACTGGACTGTGCACAGTGGTAGAAGCCCCCTGTGCCCCTTCATGAGATGCCCAGGCTCTTATTGTCCCACCATACTCCTCCTCATACTACCCTTGCCCCTGCCTCTGCCCACTCCCTCCCTCACTGCTGGGGTTTCACTTAACATAATTCTATTGTCTCATGAGACAGACAGATGCCTACTACTATTGCATCTCTGCCCTTATACCTATCCTGAAAGGAATTCCGTGTAAGAACCATGCTGAGCCCCTCTGACTCCAATATAGCTCCAAGTAGGAATAAAGGTCTGCCTACATAGAACTTGATGCAGGATCACAGACTCAAGACTTAAATTGCAATTTACAACTTAAGGAAGCACAGAAACTATATTTTTTCTTCAATAGGAAAGGTGAATATTAACTTTATTTCTCATTAGGATATCTCAAAACCCACTTGATAGAATTTTGCCAAATGACCCTGGGTACATTGTTGTTAATTGAAAAGGGTATTTGTATGGTTCAGTGTTTGGTCTGTTTTGTTTTAAGACATACTTGCTAAGCAATAAGTCCATGCTTCTACAAATCTATTATGCACAGCAAGAAGCACAAAGAAGTGGCTTCAGTACAAGTATGGTTGAATGCCTTCACATAGTTATTCTGTACCCAGCAGCCCACATCAAAATTCTCCTGCATCCTCATTCATGAGGGCCATCGCACTAATCCTAAAATTCAGTTCTAGCCCCTTTTGATACTCGATGCCTATTCATTTTAAGCCTAAATCAGAGACCTTATTTCCATAGAGGCCTAAATAGTTCCTGAGGTATTAAGGAAAAGGTAGAGGCCCTGCCTCTCTAAGAGTTTCTGGCCTGCTATAGTAAGCCCCTCCAACCTAGCAATGACTGCAGTCTCTATCCCCAGCAACAGCACCTTCTTGCCTGTCAGCACTACAGAATCACACTGTAGTTTTAAAGATAACCTAGGCCATCTGATCTGATTCTTAAGACTAGTTCAGTTTTCTGCCTCCACTGCACCTATTGGGAGATGGTGATTTCCAACTGATATGTTCCCAGCTTTTAGGAAAAACAAATGACCTGACACTTGTACTATTAGATTTCATCCCATTTCTACTATAAATAATCCAAGCCAGCTCTTTATTGATAATGCCCCCAATTTTTTAGCACTGGAAAATGTCATTGGCACACTCATACTTTTTGTGCCAAGGTCATTAATGAAAATATTAATAAAGTTCAGCCCCTATATCAAATGCCTTACAGAAGTCAAGAGAGAGCTACCACATTTAATCATTTATCAAAGAAAGATATCCAATTAGTCTGGCAAAAAACACCTTTGTAACTATGTTACATTTCACCACATTTCCATTTATATTTTTTCTAAAGCTTTCTGTACTATTGAGATTCATTTAATAGGCCTGTATTTGCCCAGATTTCTTTTCCACCTTTCTTAAATATGGCTTCCATCACTGAACCTAGGCAAATCAGTGTTGCAAAACATTGTCGTCTACTCTAAAAGTCCATTTCCACATGCACTGAACATTTCTGTCAATGTCTGGTAGTTCATGACTATGTCACAGACCCTGTGGATTGCAACTCTGGCCCCACAAATTTCTTCAGCGTACCATGATGTTGAGATGTAGTAAATGTGGTATGTAATGTTGATGTGCACCCGTTCTTATTTTTTTGTTCGTTTCAAAAGAAGCTTTGAATGAGGACATGGTCATTTGTTGTAAGACTGGGGTGATCAATCTACAGCATGCATGCCACAAATGGCCTGGGCAACCTCTATGTGTGGCATGCAAAAGACCAGGGAGGGAACATGCAATGCAGAAGCAGGTCTGGCAGGGAGCACAGGGCAGGCAGCAACAAGCAGAGTAGGAGATCAGGAAGGGAGGACAGAGCAGGATGCAGAAAGCAGAGCAACAGATTACATAAGGGAAAAGGATTGGAATGGCATTCAGGGAAGATGCAGGTGTGGCATGCCTGCCAAAAATGTTGGCCCCTACCATTATAAGGGATAGGGCTTGGTTATTACTACCTTTGATTAATAGTACTATAAGGCACTTGATGTCATTATTTTCATGTATAAATTCATTTTTCTTATAGTTTTATTTCTCATGGTTTCTTTCTCTTCCATGTTTTCCAAGAGGCGCTAGAGGAACGTGTGATTCAAAGCTGAAGACACAGATTCCTCCATGCAGCTCCACACTGTCCAGCTATTTCTGACACAAGCTCCAGTATGGGGACATGTGTATAACTATTAGTGTGTATGTGTTTGCTAGCAGATCACTGTCTTTTATTTCACAGCTGCAGGATGAGAAAACAGGGGTGCTGACATTTTAGTTTTGCCCCCTTTCTTAGTACTCAGGCATGAGGGCTAGGGACAGAAGTTACATGTAAACTGGTTTAAATGATCAGAGACCAGTTTCAACCTATAAAAGAACAGAAGTTCAGTGCACATAAACCGGCTTCAAAATGGCCAAAATTGGTTTTAAATAAACCTGGTTGAATGTAGTATCAGACTTAACTGATTACGTTAAACCAATTTATGGAACTTCTGTCCCAGACCCCTTCCGGGTTCAAGTTAAATCACAGACGCTCTGCATTCCAGGTACAGCGAGAGCTGGCTGATAAGTGAGTGAGGATGGAAAACCTGGCTGGGGACTGCAGCCAGGTCTTCCAAAGCAGTCCCTACCAGACTTTTCCCCACTGGAGTGGAAGGAGTGGGGGCATGGGCTGGCAGGCTCAGGCATTGGAGGGTTAAAACCCTCTCTCCCACTGGCACAGGACCCCAACAGGATCTGCTTTGCAGGGGTGCAGCAGCCCCTGCCAGGCTTTTCCCTGCTCACTGCTGGAACAGAGGAGATGGGGGCATGGCAAGATGCTGGTCAAGGGCCCGCAGGTTCAGGTGGAGGGGAAAGATGAGGATATGAACCTCCTCTATGACCCATGGGGGGCCTGCCATGCTTCTGTCTCCCCCCACCCAGCTTGAGTGGGGGGAGAGGTCAGCCCTTACCAGGGTTTTCTCTCTCTCTGCTTGAATGGAGGACAGGTGGCATGGCCAGGCCCTGGCCAGGGATTGGCAGGCCAAGGCAGTCCCTCCCAGGCTTTTGCCCCCACCCCCTCTCCTGGCTTAAGCGGAGAACAGGGCATGTAGCCAGGCTTGGGCCAGGGGCTGGAAGGCTGAGGCAGTGTAAAGGGATTTTTGCCCCTCTCCCTTGGGTCCAAGGCCACACCCCACATGGGCCTGGCAGGCTAAGGTGGGGGAGAGGGTGTTAAACCCCTTCCCTGCCCACACACAGCCAGGAAACCTAGCTGGGTCTTCAGAGGGGCCAGCCCATGCCAGGCTTCTGCCCTTTACCGGCTTGAGTGGAGAGGTAGGGGGCATGGCCAAATCCCAGCCTCAGGCTGGCATGCTGGGGGAGCGGGGGAAGGGAGTTTAAACCCCTTCTCAGGCCCATGCAGGACCCTAGGTAGGTGCGGGGGGGGGACGGGGGGCAGCTCCTGCCAGGCTTCTGCCCCCTTTCTCTCCTCTCAAGTGTTCCCCGCCTTTCCCCCACACTCGCAACCCTTGGAGGGGACAGCATGGCCATATCCTGGCCCAGGGCCCTCATGCTGGGAGGAAGGGGTAGTTTAATCCCCCTCTGTGGCCTGCATGGAACCCCAGCCTAGGTCTGTCTGTGGTGGCAGCCCTTGCAGGCTTCTGCCCCCTCCCCTCATGTCAAGCAGGGAAGGGTCAAAAGCCTGGCTGGGGTTTCATATGGGCTACAGTGGGGGGGTTAAAGTGCCCCTCCCCCTGGCCTCAGCATGCTAGCTCCAGACTGGGGCCTGGCCACATCCTCTCTGCTCTTCCCTTTGGCAGTGGCTGGCAGGCTGGGAGGTGTGCTCTAGCACCCCCTTGTGCCCACCTTCTGGCCTGAGCCACTGCAGGCATGTGGCTGCATTTCCTGAATGAAAAGTGGATGTATGTTCACTTGCTTCTCAGTTTAATTTCTGCATCTTAGACTAACCTGCAAAGACTAAATCAATTCAGCCTCTGGTTTTTTTGACTGTCTGTACTAACTCAAGTATATTGGTTGACTATCCCTGAACAAAGAATCAGATAGAACCATGATCAGCCTACTATTATCTTCTCTGTTCTTGCACCTAGATCAGGTTAGGTGGTGGCTTAACAAGCTTTGAAGCCATTCAAATGCCAGGAGCACTGTAAGATGGGACTGAGATTAAGTGTAGCTGCATGTCAGCTCATTAGCTTTCTTGTGTATTCATTTTCCAGTAAAGCCCCAGGAACCAATTACTGAGTTCTGGGCCTCACTAAATAATAGACAATTCTATATAAGACACAGTTGTTATGAGACAGCCCTTCTTTGTAGAGTTTAAAATCCGAACTTGGTAGAGCAAGGCAGGGGTTTTTGATGTTTTGAAATTTAGTTTGATTCAATATGGAACCCCACAAATCATCCATGAAAGGTAATGGAGTTGTCACTGTGGGGAAGTTCACCTGATAGCCCACTCTTGAGCCATAAACCCTGGAAGTACTTACATACATACATTTTGGAGGTAGTTAACTGGGCAGTTTGCTCCAGAGCTGTGCATGCTGGAAGCCTAGGCTGCCAAAGTACTATAAGCCTGTACATTCTGGGATCCCAAGACACCAGGGTGCTTGAGTACTGGGGTTCCCAGGACTGCTGGTCCATACCAGCCTGTACACTGTAGATTGCCCTCCAGGAGTCATGTGAGTGAACTGGCAGAAAACCAGAGATGGTTCTACAGGCTGGATCTTATCAAATCAGACCAGCTTCTCGAAACTCTGAATTCACAGGGTCCGCAAAGCCTGTCAAAAATGTATCAATTTTTTTTTCAACAATCGCTACTTATAATATAAAGAGAGGAAGGTGAAGAAAAAGTTTTGTCCTCATATTGTATACTAACAAACTGCCCTTCAATAATGATGGGGGGCAGGGGGTTGCATCCACCTCCCCCCCACTTCATCCAGGCCTGTTCCCCACTTCCCATGCTCTGCTCCCGCCACTTGAGGTTCAGCGCCGCTGGCCTCACCCCCCCCCCCACGCTGCCACACCACCTCCAGGGAGCAGGGCTGGGGGAGGGCAAGGTCAGCTCTGTCAGGCCCTGTCCTGTCCCTGCAATTATGGCAGCGCTCCGACGCCGCCTGTCCAAAACACTCTTGGGGCACTCTGATTGGTTGTTTCAGACAGACAGACTAAGGCTTTTATAATATTAGAATGGAGAATGGAGGCAGTAACTTGGTTGTGAAATGACTAATTCAAGGTGACCGAAAATCTGTGGCAGAGGCAAGAAATCTGAAACTTGAACTTCTGGATTAGCCTACTGCTTTGTTTAATGAACTTATAACAATATCTATGTGAGGTAAAGAAGTATTAGCATCAGATAGACAACTGAAGCACAGCAATGATAGATTATTCGTACAAAGCTACAGAAGATGTCTCTGGCACAGCTTGGAACTGAACATAAGATTCTTGAATCCTAGTACTGTGTCATAAAAAGATTTTTTTTTCCCTAGACCATCTATGCTAAGCGAGAATGACACACTAACTTAGTAATTGTGCAGGCATATATGCCAGTGCAAGCACACTGGGATGTGGATGTGTTGTGGATTTATAGCCATGTTATGTTGAAACCAAGCTGGCCACAACACTGTTTTGTATTGGATAAGGCTTCTGGGCATGCATGGTTGTGGGACCACATGGAACTAAACTTGGTAAGAGATCAAAACTTCTTTTCAAACAGAAAGAAACATGCATGGCTGCATTATGAAGCTCAGTTATGGTAGTTGTCCATTGTTACTGATGATGCCAGCCACTAATGCACAGTTATAGAAACAAGTTTTTGACAGGATGTTTCCTGCGGCCCATCCAGGACAACAAATAATTTATCTATTGCATTCAGGATCACTAAATGGTTAGTCTTTCCTGTTTCTTTTTAACTATCTTTTCTTCAGCTGGTCCAAAAACCTCGGACATTACAAAATAATTTTTTTTTTCAGAAACATCTCAAATCTTGTTCAAATGTGGAACAAAGCCAAGTTTTGATACCTCCAAATTTACAAGGTAGAATTACAGTTGTTTTACAGTTGGCTTCAATTTGTAACCTTTGAGATCCTGTCTATATAGGGAAATTTGCCAGAAATAATGATCTCATATACCAGTCAAACTCAAACACCTATTTCAATTAAAAATACAGCAATATAATTATATTGGTATAATTAGGCCAGTAAATTGGGCAAACCCTAACCAGCAGTGTTGCAGTCTTCGTACTTTCCCCATGACTGTGAAAATTATATGGGGCTCAAAGTCTCAGGGAACCCATGTGATTTGTGACATTAGATCTTCATTTGTCTTAATGGTATGAAAGCTATACTAATGAAGTCTCCCAAGAGCCACAAATTACAAAAAGCATTAGCACAAATAAGAGATCAAAAGACATATAACAAACATGCGAATATAGCATTGCTTAGTTTAGAGAAGAATTGCTTAGTTTAAAGAAGAAATGAGAAAAGAGAGGGCATGGAAGGAATTTACAAAATATAAAAAATACCATAAATTGGGTACTTCTTTTTACTTCCTCAAAGTGCAGGCAAAAAGGGGATATTCAAATAAACTCTCAGGGCAGGTCCCCACTTGCAGGGGTGTGCAGTTTGTGACATCACAACCATATCCAGGGATCATGAAAACATGTGCAATACTGCAAATTACAGCATGGTGGCAAAATATGCTACCAGGAAATCCTGGTAGCAAAAAAACCCCAAAACAAAACAAACCCTACATCAGTAGTGTGCACTGGAACAAACAGAGGATTGGCTGTTCAGAGCAATGCTCTGCTGCCGACCAAGCTCTGTGGTACCAGGTGCTGGCCCCAGCCTTCCCTACCCCTACCTACAACAATTTGCTGCATGCCAAAGCACATATGCAGGGGCATGCAATAAGGCACAGAGCAGCGGCACAAGTTTGTGCCACTGCTATTTGTGGCTCTACAACAGGGGTGGGCAAAATGCAGCCCACCAGGCCATTCTATCTGGCCTGTGGGGACCCTAAAAAATTTAGAAAATTAGTATTTATTTGCCCCTGGCTGCCTGTCATGCAGCCCTCGAATGCTTGCCAAAACTCAGTATGTGGCCCTCCCCCTGAGAAAGTTGCCCACCTCTGCTCTACAAGCACATGCCCCCGCTCATGGGGATCCACCCTACCATTGCAACTGTAAAACTGATAAGATATAATTTTTAATACAGTAGCCAAATTACCCTAAGGAATTTACTAATATGATTTATGACTAAGGCCAAACAGGTTTCAAAACAAGTTCAAACACAAAAAAAGCAAAGCTTACCTTATTAAGTTTTCAATATCAAGCACTGAAATGTTAGGAAAGCCCCATCTCTTAAGGGACTGTCCAAGTCTGCTTTATGATAGTCTTTAATTATATGAACAGATACTACATTTTTCCCTACAGGATCTATATTCCTATTTCATTTGGTGCACAGGATCAACACTGATCATTTAATGAGCATGTACATAATATTTTATTGTTCTCCTCATTGTTCAATGTGCAGCTCCAGGTCCTATGTACTGCATACTAATTAAACCTTGCTCTGTAGACATAATTCTTAAGTTTCCTCAGGGGCTTCTCAGGCATACCCTTGTGTACAGTATTCTTCAGCTACATTAGTGAATTTATCTTTACAATACCCTTTGAGCTGAAGAAGTGGTATCATTCCCATTTTAGAGGCTGAGGCTCTTCCTGTCCTGTCTCTTAGCTCAGCAAGTGCCAGTTCTCCCCACTTGTGACTCCTCATTCAATCTATTTCTTCTCTTCTCTTTCCTCTCCCTACCCTTCTCCTCACTGGTTCCCATTCTTAGTGTCTTTCCTCTGACTTATTCTCACGCTAACTCAGTCCCCTACTCCTAGTCCCAGTCTATGCTGCTGTCTCCATCTCCCATGTTCTTTGCCCAGACAGTCCTGTTTTTCCCATGTTCCCTCCAACTCTTCCTCATATTTAAGTGTTCATCACAGCCACCAGTCTTGATGCACAACTAGATTCAATCATCCAGTTTCCTTCCAATCTGTCCCTATTTCTTTTATCTTCAGTTACAATCTCAACAAATTTTTTGCCCCAAACTTCTCCTCTCTCTCCTTGTCTTCTGTCAAATTAGATAGATGGCTAGGGGTCACAGCAAACACAAGAGAAAGTCTCTCCACTCTTTGTTCTAGTGCCAGGCTGGGAGAAACCAGCAAAGGAAAGTTCCATCTGCACTCACAAAGTCCTGGGCTGGAGACAGCCAAGAGGTACATGTGCAATTTGGTCAGAATTGAGGGACTGGGGCCTGTTCAGTCACTTTGATGCTGGCATATAGGACAGTCTAATCTAGCAGTGCTCCAGATGAACGGTATAGGGTTGGTCCATGAGCTGGATCCTGCACACGGGTTTGGCATGTTAAATATGTTGAGTTAGGGATGTATTTGGTAGCTGTGTTGGTCTGAGATAAAAAGAACTGCAAAATTCTAAAACTTATGGTTCAGAGATTATGCCTTTTATAAGACCAACTAAGAAATCGCAAAGAAAAGTATTTTTTTTGTGATTTCTTAGTTGGTCTAAAAAAAGGTATAATCTCTTGGTTCAGAGTTTTGGATTTCAGATACGTTCCAGTGCCCCCAGCCCTCTCTCGCATTGCAGCCTGACCTCCTGACTGGTAGTGCTCCCCTAAACCCAGAACCCAGGAGAGCCGGGACACAGCTCTGTGGGCTGGAGGATGGGCACAGCCGCTGCGGCCACTGCTGGGAGCTGGAAAGGACCAAGCCAGTCTGCAAGACTGGACTCTGCTGAGACTTAGTGCTGGGGCTGCATCCCAGCCCCTGCCCTGAAAACCAGGGGCATTGCCACAGCTTGGGGACATGATGGGCAGGGCCAGGCACTGACATAGGTGAACCAGGCAGTTGCACAGGGCCTGGGCAGGAAGGGGACCCAAAAATGATGATAAGAATTATTCCATAAAGTGGGCATAAAGCCAGGACCTTCCCACCCCAGCAGCTAAGGGGAAGACTCATGAACGCTGCGTGCCCCTGGAGACTGGGGGGCACAGTGAGCTCCCGCAAGTGGTGGTGATGCTGTCAGTGGTGGGAGCGTGCTGGAGGCAAGTGGGGAGCTGCTGCAGGCAGCAGGAGTGGCAAGTGCCAACCAGTGGTTGGCAACTACCCGCAGACACTGCTGGCAGCATTGGCAGTGATCAGGAGCGATCGCAGACCATCCAGACATCGCCAACGATGTTGGCAGCAAGGGGCAGAGATGGTGAGCGGCAACTGCCTGCAGGTGCCGCTGAGTGTTTGCAGCGCCACTCTTAGGGGCTGCACGTGTACCTGTGTGCAGCCCCTATGCGTCACCAAAGGGAGACTCCTCCCTAGCTGGTTCCTGCAGCTTACAGTTGAGGGCAAGCAAAACTCGGGGGCATCCGAACCCCCAGCCTTGAAGTCCCGCGCGTAGGATGCCCACAAAGATGTGGAAACACCTGAAGCCCCATGTGGGGGTGGAAGATGTTTGCTAGTAGTACGGCCACTTATGGTTCTGGACTAACTCAAAGATTTAGAATTTGGTTTTGTCTTTTCCTAGATGCCAGCGTCGGAAAGGACCGCAACATATCACTGAGTCCAAACCCTGCCTAGGCAGCAAAAATCGCTGGAGGTAGAGGATCCCAGCCAGATGCCTATGCCTCGGGACATGGAAAAATGTATAATAATCAAAAAATGAAAATAATGATTATTATTATCATGATCTCTGGCGCGGGGGGGGCGATGTACTAAAAGTTCACCGGGGCCACCAGGAGTCTGGAAACAGCGCTGATCACGGGGACCCTGCCCGTCCCTCTTGAGGCCTAGGCCAGGGGCTCAGGCCCCGAATCCGGCGCCAGGTAACATGAGGTGGGCACGTTTGGCAGCGGGGCAGCGAGGACAGGCCGTGAACAGCGCCCGGGAGCGGAAAGAAGGCGCTGCCGCCCGCCCCGGAAGCCCCGCGCTACCGCCTTCCTGCCGCCCCGCCCAGCCCGGCAGACGTGCGCCGCCCTGCCCGCCTGCCCGCCCGCCGCGCGGGGCCATGCGGAGCCCGGCCTGACGGCGGCCCACGTGCGGAGCCGAGCCGGGCCGGGCTGGGCCGGCGGGAGGATGCTGCTGTCGCTGGTGCTGCACACCTACTCGCTGCGCTATGCGTTGCCGGCCGCCGTCATGCTGGGCGCGGCGCCCACCTACGTGCTGGCCTGGGGCGCCTGGCGCCTGCTGTCCGCCCTGCTGCCCGCCCGCCTCTACCGCGAGCTGGACGACCGCTTCTACACCATCTACCAGAGCATGGTGCTCTTCTTCTTCGAGCACTACAGCGGCGTGCAGGTCACCTGCCGGCCGGCCGGCCCCGGGGCACGGGGAGGGGCGGGTGGCAGAGACTCCCCTGCATCCACCTCCCTCCCCACCAGCCTGTGCAGGCCTCCTTGGGAGGCTCCCAGCCACCCCCGGCCTCGGCTCCAGCCCGGGGGAGATATGCTGCCCCTGTCATGACAAGACAGCTCCTGCCCTCCACAAAGGTGGTGCAGCCCAGAGGAGGTGCTCATTTTACAGTTGGGAAAACTGAGGCCAGGGAACTGGGCCTGCCTGGTGCAGGACAAAAAAGCACTCACCCCAGCAAGGGAAGCTGGGGAAACAGGGATGCTCCCAGCCCAAGAGAAGCCCCGAGCAACCCTCTGGCATGCAGGGGATGCCCTGTGGAAGGCCAGGAAAGCAACTGGTGGTATTTGCAGGTATCAAGGTTTCACTCTGAAGTCTCCTCACTGGAAGCAGGGTGTTAGGGCAGGCCAGCTAGATTTTCTACGTAAAAGATTTAATTTTTTTTTCATGCCATTTCAGTGGTGGGGGGAAAAAGTACAAAATGTAACTTCTCCATTTATCCTGTTTGTTTACCACCCACTGAGGTCAGTTTGGAACCTGAAGGAAGCTGGCTGGTAGGAACTTGGGCTCACGCTGCAACTCCCTAACCTGAGGTCGAAGATCTCAGGCTAGAAACCTGTCAGCTATCAAAAGATGAGCTCTGTGCAAGTAGCAGGATTTCCAGGCTGTATAGGAGCTTGTTTCATAGAATTTCAAAATACATTGCAGATATTAGCAAACCCCAGCCACAGGTTGCATTTCCATTTGCAGATGGCAAAACTGAAATATGGAGACTTTTAAGGTATGGGCATGTTTGGCAGTTTTATTAGGTAGCAGAAGCTACTGTCCAGTTTTTTAAGATAATGAGCACCTATTTGTTTAGCTACAGGTGCTGGAGCTGCAGGTGCTTAGGAGCTCCTAGGAATGATGAGTGTATAAAACCTTAATTCTTTCCATTTGCTTGGCACCCAGGTGTGATCCTATTCTACCCTGTTCTGGTCCCCAGAGAAGAGTTAATGCCAAAATCGTCCTTCTGCTCTCTGGTTTTTGTAACTTATTCTTAAGGCTGACTCGAGGATGTATTACAAAAGTTAATGGGTTGCTTCTTTTTGTTTTCAGGGACTTGCGCAGGGTGGAAAAGCATCATAGGCGCATACCAAAGTCCCTTTAGACATTTAAGAGGTGGAACGGGATCTGGGCCTAATCTCCTAATCTAGATATGCCTCTGGCAAATCTAGAGCTAAAATGTTTGGCCAAATTTATGAAGGACTCTTGTTATGAAAATAGAACCCAGTTCTCTTGACTCCTGTAGTAACAATAGCATCTATTTTAACACTGACTTTCTTAGAGACTTTAGGAATATGTAAATTAAATGTCTTATTCCCAGATACAGACTACTTCTGCACCGAGGACAGAAACATGCAGACCATTGTGTTCATTTGATTTGTGATATGACATGAAACATAGAGGAATAATACTGTTGTGTTTAAGGCCTGGGACCAAGAACTGGGAGACCTGGTTGTTACTCCCAGCTATTCCACAGGCCAGAGTCAACCTTGACCATGGCCATGTTAACAGATTTAACTGTCTTGGTTTCCTCTGTAAAATGGGAAAAACAAACAAACAAAAACAATACTTTAATTCACCACTGGTGAATCATTGATTTTTTTTTTTTTTTTTTTAATCATGGCCTTGTGTTTATGTAGCCTCCCCATCCAGAAAACATGGTGCACTGTTACTTATTAGAACTGAGCTGTCACATGTGATAGACCTGTGGTTTAATATATAAGCCTAGAAATCAAATCAAGACTATACCCCATTATATAAACAGTAAAAGAATTAGCAATTTGAATCAGGCATTTTTCCTGTGGGATCTGTGATCAAATCACACTTGAACACATTCATGGCTCTGTGATTGTGAGAAGTCATATTTGTTTAAATGTATATGGGATCAGTTTTATTGTCTTGAAGCTGGAGTAAAATCTGTTACTTTGGGGCACCTAATTGAGTTAACAAAGTAGGCAAATCTTTTCCTATAATTTTAATCCCTGATGTATATAATAAATATCACATACCTGAAATCAAATCACAAAATGCAATCTAGAACTGATAACATTATACTTATAGAACGTTCATCACTGGGTATCTAAATTGCTTCATGGCCACTGAAACATTATAACTTGCAGGGGGAGGGAGGGTTTTGTGTGATGAATTGAATAAATTGACTATTTATGAAACAGATTTAAATTTTAATTGTTCATTGTTTTTACTGCTAGATAAACAGGTTGGAAACCTGCTCCAGCAAAATACTCAAGCAGACTGCAAAATCTTATTGAAGTCAGTAGGATTATATGTATGCTTAAGTGCTCTTTTGGATAAGGCATGTGAGTGACTTGCTCAAGGTCATATAGCAAGACAGTGTCAATGCTAGGCATGCAGCCTGAGACTGTGCCCTCAAGACTCTCACAGTCCCTTACAGTTGTTGTGTCCGTGTATGTCTCAAGCAATACACACCTAGGCTTTCATAAATGTTTTTGGCCTCTGCTCTTAAAACCATAAACCTGTTAAATTTCTCATTAATGTGATGGCCATTTTACTGGGTTAAAGCCTGGATTTAGGCCGTATAAATTAGGGTATTTTTTGTTTTGTTTTATTTTAACTAGATAAGAGCATATCTTAGTTTTGCACGAGTGGAAAAAAGAGGAGAGGAGGGTTCTGTGTGGCAACGACTGTTAGTTCACAAAGTCTGTCTCTCTCTCAAACACATGTACACACAGAGATCGTTTAATCTGCTGACTTGAATGTTTCTAGTCAAATTTATTGAAACAAAAGTCTACTTCATGCTCTGTGTGAGTTTTATCTTAACCGGTTATAACTCAGACTGGTGGAATGGGGCTGCATCCTGAGCTATGTGATGTAACTCATGTGAATCCCTAAAAACAGAAGGTGGGGATGAGAGTTGTACTGTACATCTGTATTATAATAGAGTAGGCTAGTAGTAGGCTTTACTACTGCAGTACTTGGGTTCTGATCACTTTCTTGCTGTACAGGTCCTCTCCCTTTACATATTTTAAGTGACATCCATAGTAGTAGTAGTTCATTTCCAGCTTTCATTAAAATGGTACAGTAGAATTAACAATAATTTTATTAGTACATATCATTTTATGTGATTTGTAGTTACTGGTAAAAATATGATAAAATTACACATTCCATTAATTTCAACAGACGTAATATCAAACATAATGTAATAATACATAAAACTAAATAAAATAAAGCAATATAAACTAGTAAAATAAAAAAGGGGAATTATGTTTGATTTTGGCCCTTATTATTTGTGCAAGTAGTGCAGATATACCTATGGAATATAGGACAGTTTGTAAGTTGTTAGAGAGGAGGCAAATTGTGTCTTCTTCATTGGCCTAGTGCTTGAAATTTTCCACTAATGGAGAGATCCATTTCCCTCTTATGTCAAAGAATGAACAAGACCACAAATTGTGATTTAGGTCATCTATTTCATTCTTCCTGCAAGAACATATCCTGTCTATATGAGGGCCAACATTATCACCCCATGATCAATGCAGCACTCATTAGAGTGAATCTCATAGCAGTCTCTCAGTGTTTTTGGTTTTGTATCTACTTACTACCAAAAATAAGATTCTGTCCCTGTTAGCTTTGCAGAACCCTTGTAGCTGTGGAAGAGAGACCTGAGTTCTGGCTCGTTATGAGAACTGTCAATGAATTTCCAATAGTGTGGATAGTAAAACCTTTTGTGCTGCATTAAAAGGGGGACAGAGAGTTATTAAAATGTGACTGAATCCAGCATAACTGCTTTGTCTGTTTCTAACCCTCAGAAAGTGAAGCTAAACCCTAATTATGTACTACCTGTTTCATTGGTGGGCAAAACTGACCTAGCTTTGCTTAGTGCAGGTTAGAAGCAGACAAGCAAAATCATTGCTTTGGAATAGCTAAGGCACCCACCAACAAACAAGTCTTCTCCCTACCACCCTCCTCCCACTTTAAAACAAAACATACATGTATGTCTACTTTCAAATGTAGTTTTAATACTAGTGGTAATATGTCTCTTTCATATTATAGAATGAGCTTAAGGAGCTGGCATTTAGGAAAATAAACTTGCTAACTTATAAATGAAGTATTTTTGACAGCAGCATTGTAAATGTAAGCATAGAATCCTGATGGAACTTAAAGAGCCATATTTGCATTTAGTGTATATCTACATATTTTAATGTAAATTACATGCTATAAGCTTAATAACCAAATTCACATGTTGCGTTCTGACTATGTCCCAGAGTAGCATTCCGGATTAGAAACTCACAGTACTGAAAATGTATGAATGCAGTTACTGAGAGTAGAACACGAATAATCATTGCACTTTTTTCCTTTGGAGGTTTTGTTCTTCCTGCAGGATGCGTTGTGTTGAGAGATGTTTCTTTTTTTCCTTGAGTTGGCTGTTGATTCTCCTTTATAGATTTAATAGACATTAGGGCCGGAAGGGACCTTGTAAGATCATCCGGTCCAGTCCCCTGCTCAAGCGGCAGGAAGCCAGCTAGGGCCAAAGCATCCCAGCAAGATGATCATCCAGCTGTTTCTTAGAAATGTTTGGAGTAGGTGCTTGCACCACCTCTGGGGGGAGTCTATTCCAGGCCTTGGGGGCTTGGACAGTAAAGAAGTTTTTTCCTTATGTCCAGCCTAAAATGGTCTTGCAGGGGTTTATGTTGTTATTCCTTGGGGTGCTCTGGTGAACAGGTGTTCTCCCAGATCTGGATACACACCCCTTATGTACTTATAGGCTGCCACCAAGTCACCCTGAGCTTGCGGTTTCCAGGCTGTGAAAAATATAAGATGCTGAAACCTTTTTTAAGCTTGGTTTAAAATGAATGGCTTTTGACGACAAGGGGTATGTTACAACTTGAGGAGCTAAAACTGGGACTGACACAAACAGGTGCAACTCTGGTGACTTGGAGGAATTACCTTGTGCCACTTGTGGATTTGGACGTACTTTTTTAAATCTTGAAAATAACCGTGAGCTCTTTGAAAGCATTGACTTTGTGTCAGCTCTTAGGCAGTCTTGCATGTCACAATGAATCGTCTTTATGAATGCAGTCCAGAATGCAGTTTTCATGAAGGTAATCCATAACACCTGTCTTCCAAGGAAGTCAGTGTCTTTTTCTATCATGTCATCCAGTTGAGATTATGAAAACAAAAATGATCTAAAAATATGCTGTGATTTAAGATACTTAAATGATTGAAAGGAGTGGTAATAGAGCTTTATCATATCCCTCACTTATATGTGACCATTTAGACCACTATCCCAGCTTACAACAGGACTTTGAAATCAGTGGTTACCATATTTGTGCACATGTTTCAGAGCAGATGAAACCTAAATATTTTGCTTGTAATAATTTCTGATTTCTTTGGTATTTTCCTTGTCTGGCAGTGATACTTAGGGATCTCTTTCATGCTTCAGCTATGTAAAATTCACATCTTTCTAGTGTGCTTGTTTCTGTCATCATTCAGGCATTTCCCTCTCTTGCCCCCTAGTCCTCTGGAGCAGGATGTGTTAGAAATGCTCCTTTCTTAGGAAATGTTTTAGTGTCCATCTCAGAAAAGTGCTCTGAGAGTCAGATGTCACTCACTGGTAAAACACTTCCACTTATCTTCAAACCATCCAGCATACTGAGCAGAAAACTGCTTACAGGCAGTTAAGGGGTGCTCAACTTTGGGTTATGTTTGAAATCTGACCCTTCATAGGAGGTTTGGTGCCTGTCTCAGGATGGCAGGATCTCCTGGGGATCCTTTCTTGAGAGTAAACAACTACAGGCTTTTTTTTTTTTTAAGAAAAGAGCAGGACTCATTCTTGTCTTTTAAAACATTTCCAGAAGAGGACATGCTCACCTATATATATGGCTAGTACTTAGAGCAGCCACCCAAGAAGTGAGGCACAAGTTCTAGGCCATCCTCAGCCTGTGAGTTTAAACCTATCATTCCTAGCTCCCAGGAATGTGCTCTAATCATGACTACAGCCTTGTGGCTTTTCAGCTTATCTGCCACTTCACAAAAATTTGTCAGAGTTTTTTTTTTTTTTTTCTTGCATGCCTTGGTTATGTCTTTCTGTAGTCATGAGTGCGTGTGCTGCATGCGCTTTCTCCATCAGCTGTAAGAGGTTTTTCTTTTGAACATGAGTGTGTTTGCACAATTCAGCCTGGGCTGAAGGCTTTGTTTTGGTTCTTTGGTTATCACTAAGTCTTCAGAGCCAGTCAAGACCAGGTGTTTTTGCTGTAGTTTATTTTGGGCAGATGCACTCTGCTCCTTCTGTTGATGGTTTACCCAATTGTAGAAAGGAATGTGAAGCTGGAAGTGGATGTCTTTAGGAGAAAGTAATCAGCTATACGGTGATAGGTCACAGCACAGCTGATCTTACCCCAAGGATGTCTATACACATCCTCGGTTGTTCTTCCCCTGTGTTGGGGAGTGGGGAAATCTCCTGCAGGTATGTCTGCAGGTGGGTTCCCCACGCTTCTTTCTGTGCTGGCAGATAGATTCATAGATTGTAAGGGGCTAGAAGGGACCTCACAAAATCATTGGGTCCAGCCCCCCTGCACTAGTCAGGAAAGATAACTGGGGTCAGGTGATCCCAGCAAGGTGACTGTCCAGTCTCCTCTTGAAGGGAACTAGTTTGATAAGGTGAAACGAAGAAAATAGTTTACCTGCACATTTAGGAAAGTCTACTTTTGTCAGAAGTTAGTTTAGTACTTCAAAAACCCTCCAGTTTCAGGTGCTTAGCTAGTGACTGTTATCAGTTATGATTGAACTTCCTTTCAATTTTGAGAACAAGTATATTTTTAAATATTGTATTGTTTAATTTTAAATTATTTTAGAAATTATAGTAAGTTTACATTTAGGTAACAAAGGTAGTTTTGTTTTCAAATTTATTTTTCATTAAAATGAATTAAATTTAAAGGGACAAAAAATCTATTTTTTAAAAATAGTCTGTTGACCTTTTTGGCATCAGAGCTGGTAAATGGCAGATGCTGCATCACAGAAATGCATCATAATATGATGGAGAGTCACTTTTTCTTTTGTTACTGTCTCAGGTGGCCGGAGCCATCCAGAGGATGGCTAATTTAATCAGACATCAGGTGGGCCGATGATGGAGAGACGAGACAGCTTATTGGTTTTAAAAGATTACTTTACTTAACACCGCGTGGAATGGCAGCGCAGGCTTCGAGGTAGCTTGCTTGCATTGTTATGAATAATTAAACAAGTTGTGATTAACAAGTTTTTGAACGAAAAGGAACCTGCAGGATAACGAGGGTATGTCAAAAGGACCCAGCGACGGGGAGATATTGGTGGGTGATCAGTCCGCCAAGTTTCCTCGGTCGCGCTACAGAGTTCTCCGTGATTACTCTATCGCATGCTTGGAGGTCTCCGACTTGGGCCAAAGCTTAATGAACTTTTATATGTTCAGAGTGGCCAATAACTGACTGCTAGGTAGGAATAACAAATGAAGCGGAATGTGACCAAATTTGGGGTAACGGTTCCGTGTGGTCTATTGTGACTTGGACACTCAACTGATTTGGTTATGACAGCTACATAATTCAACCACATAGGTTTTTTTATTTGATTTTTAATAGAACAGGTAAAAGCACTCTTCATTTCATTTAGTGCAGTGGCCCACAAGCTCTGCTGTAGTTAGCGTACTTATTCTATTCAGTTAAACATTGGTGTTCCAGTGATTTCAGATGAATTACTGTAGAATTATGTTGATATGACAGAGCAAAGTTTATTATTGATCCTTAGTAATATTAGATTTAAAAATAGGTATAAATGGAAGGTGTTCTTTCTGCAGTTTTAAAGAAATATGCTTTTTGGAAAAGCTTTGATTCACCTTCAATTTCTAATCAATTTTGCATCATGTTTTGAAGAGCATTAGCAAGCAAGGGAGATTATTCTGTTTATTCTCTGCCTCTGTGTTGTACAGTATGTGTCTACAGCCTTCCTCCCCTTCTCCTTCCTTGCCCCACCTATAATTAGGAATTCAATTGGATAGTTATCCATGTTAGTGTGAAGTCCAGCGGAAGACAGGGCAGGGTGGCATCTTAGAGACTAACCTGTTCAGGGAGGCCTAAGCTTTCATAGGTGACATCCTACTTCATCAGATGCTACAAAGCGAGAGACTGCTTGTTTCATGCTGTTTTGATTTCAGTTTAAAACCAGCTATTTGTACTTGCCTGGAATCAGTTTATTTGAACATGTGCAGTATATTCCACTTATATGCATGCATATCAGGTACATACTTAATTCACTTAATTGCATAAGAATCGGTTACAATTCTTGCCTATTGCTTAGATTATAACAATCATTGTTATCTATATATTAGTCCAGTGTATAAGCCCCTTATGCATAAGAAATCTTTGGCCCCAATTTCTAATTTGTAGTTGTGCTATGTTTAACTGTATACTTGGTGAAACTGAATAGGAGCCTTATTTTCAAGCATCCTTGGACTGATAAAGTCCTGGCAACTTCAGAGCTGTTTTAGAGGGATAAGGAATTTTGAAAAATGCTAAGGAGACTTAATGATGGGGGAAAATTAGCATAGATTATTCCTATATTTAGCTAATGCTATTTAAATAAAAATTAGGTAAATGTCTAGCTTTCTTCAGTCCTAAGGGCATGCACCTGAATAGGGTACACAGCTACATATGCTAAAACTTTAATTTGCTTGGTATATGGCAGCCTACAGCATGTCACATACACAGTCATGTTAGACTAGACCACTTGGGGATCCAAGATGCTTTTGAAATTTCCATTTTCAAACATGACTTAAAAGCCAAAGGCCAACTGGAAAGTCAGTGGATTCTTAAATCCATTTTGAAAATGGGACAGAATCCTTGCCTTAATCACAAATTAATGTATGTATTAGGTATATGCTAGCCTTCCCAAAAATGCTCAGAGTGGCTTATAAATTTATAAATACTCCAGCTTCACCTTTTTTGCAATTGTAGTGGCAAATGTAGCACTCGTTTTCTTTTCTTCCCATGTCTGATGACTGATAAATATGCATAAGTTCATTCTAAACTTTGGTACAAATGTTTGTAGCTGTGTTTTGCAGATCAAATTTAAATAGTGCTTCTTTCAAGTTCTTTATATTTTGCAAAAAGTAAGGTCCTGTACAACATAAAGGGATACTTCATAGAGAGTATATGCCAGAGTCTCCCTGTTTGTTGCTGTAGGGGAGACACTGAAGGTAACACTTTCAAAAAGTGCTTAAATGACTGATATGCTTGTAAGTTATTTTTGAAAAGTTGAAGAATAATTTAAGTAAAGGATGAAGGAAGATGTTTTCTTGGGAAAACAATAGTTCTTGCTTTGAATTTGGGGAGGAAATTTTGTTTTGTGAGGAAATGTAGATTGTTCTGTGGTCTTGAATGATCAGTAATAAATGCTACAATTGTGGGAGATTTTTTTTGCTCTGAAGTTAGCTGGAAAAGTTCTATGTGGGGAGTGATTTCAAGTTTTGTGCAACATGAAGATGTTTCTTCTCCAGGCAAACACTTCAGCTGGTTCAGCTGAATTCTCAGCTTGTAAATAGATTTCCTCTCATTTTCACATTAGCGATCTGTTTAAAATGTCTGCATTCTTCAGTGTTTTTGTCATTTAAGCAAGTTTTAATATAAATTGCTCTCTGGCTTTGACCTTCTTATCAGCCTCCTGTAGTAACTATCTACTATAAGTGATTCTCAGCCAGGGTGATACAGCAGCCCATGGGTACCTTGAGATCCTTTCAAGAGTGCCAGTGGATGTCACACAATGTTACGTTTACAAACACGATTCACAAGATAAATCCAGATATTTCAAATAGAAATCCATAGTTGTGCTCTTTCTGAGTTCTTTGCAACAGACAAAACCTGCTCTATAATTTAAGAGTAAAAACTTGGACCTGGCATTTTCCAAGGGATGCCTGGAGTCTATCCAGAAGTGCCTCAGGTCTATAAAGCACTGACCTACTGAAACTCAAGTCCTGACTATGCCACAGACTTGATGTATAAACTTGCATTTGTGCCACTCTCTTAAAGTGAGACTTAAGTGCTTAAATACAAAATTATGATCCTGAAAGCTCCAGTCAGCTGGTATATGATCTTGGCTTAACTTATATAGGGTTTTAAAATGCTCCTGTCATTATGGACAGGTACAGATATTTAAAAAAAGCCTGAGGCAGAATCAGTCTAAGTTCATGGTTTTCTATAAGCAGTGTAGTGTGGATCAGTAACAAAGAGAACACACATTTGCCCATTGGTTGAGGGAGCAAATCTTAGACCAGGTTCTGCCTTTTTTTAAACCAGTCTGCATGCTGAACTTCTGTTATATTAGAGTTATAGACTGGTGTCCAATCACTTATAATAGTACAAGTATAATACCTATTCCTGGATTTGGTTTGACACCTCTCTAAGTGCCCAGATCTGCCCTAGTCTTGATAGGACTGAGCAGCTTGGTGTCTAGTTTGTATCTAAGCTCAATAAGGTGTTCCTTTATCAAAGTCTTGAGAAGTGCTTTGTTTGTTGGTACATAAACTAACAGAATTTGTCATATTTTTTGTTATAAGCCCTAGTAGTTACAGCATGTGCTCAGGAAGTGGGAGACCTAGGTTCTAGGCCCTTTGTAGCCTGATAGGATTCAAACATGTATCTTCTACTGTCCTCTTCCAGCCCAGATTCTGTTCTGGGTGTGGGTACTCCATACTTTCCTGTACACCAGAAAATAATTCAAGATTTGCTGACCCTGAAAGAGACCACCAAAGGGTACATGACTCTTAACCTTAATGGTTAAGGCACTCCCTTAGGAGGGCACGGACCTAAATTTCAATTCCTGCTCCAGAAATATTTCTCTGTTTCAGTCAGAGACCTAAAACAGATGTATAAAGGGGGAGATGGGCATCACTTCTGTTTTTCCCCAACTCGTATCTTAAAACTAAGTAGTGAGCCTTGCTCAGTTAGTTGGTGTCTTAACTTCCAAATATCAGGAGATGTCACTTATTTTTGAACTGGGCAGATGGAGGCACTCCCTTCCAGCTTTGAATGCACTGCTAGGAGTTGGGGGCAGGATTTAAGATGCGCCTTAGTCATCAGAATTTCCTATTGGTTAGGTCTAGACTTACTGAGTTTGCTGCCTCTGTAGCATACTGGCTATTACGAAGCCTATTCTGAGGTGCGACATGCTATCCATGTGGAGCCAAGGTGCCAAAGTAAAGATTCTGAGGGTGCAGGCATCTAAAATGTCTGTACATTTCCATCTTGCTTTTCTTCAGTAAGATGAAGTCACTGCAATCTTTTATCTGTTTTATTAGAATCTTTATAATTCTAAGACAACCATAATTTTTATGGCCCACATACTTGAAAGCTGATGTTTCTAGAATCAAATACTGAAAAAGTACTGTTTGTAGTCGGAGAAATATGAGCAGACTGAAAGATTCCAAAACTATTTTTCCTGGCATTTATAATGCTATTTTATTACAATTATTATGTGTGTTTTTTTTGGCTGGCCAAGATAATCCCATTTCCCCTGAAAATTTCAGTGATTCCTTTTTAGCTTGGAATAGTACTTACTGGTACTGAACCATTTATTTCAACTCATACTTAAACTCACTCATGGCTTTGCCAGATACTCCTGTTTGATTCAGTTTATGAAAATTGTGCAGCTGTGTTTAGGGCTTTTGTTTGTTTTTTCTCCCCGTATTCTGACCGTATGAAAATTAAAGACAGTCCTAACTTTCATGCACATTGACTTCAATATGACTGCTTGGGTGTGGAAGCATTTGGAGGACTAAGATTTAAGAATAAAAGTCAGGATAATGGGTTCAAACACAAAACTGTTATGCTTAACATCAAACAACATAAATAAAATATTAAATGTATAGTTTTTAAGGTGATCACATCATTCTAAAAAGAGAAATATAATAGTAACAACCACTATCAGTTTATGAAGTCATCTGCCTTTCACTTCAGCCAAATAAAAAAAAATTCTAAAAATTCTTAAGTTATATATAAGAATCTGTACAATACACCAAGGTTATTAGAATCATAAAGTATGGCTGGAAGGCACATCATAAAGTATTTAATTCAACCCTTTGCTCAAGGGTAGGATCTTCTTTGACTAAATTGTTCTACCTCTGTTTGTCCAACTTGCTCTTGTAGAATCTCCATTCCTGAAAATTTTCAACT
This sequence comes from Caiman crocodilus, assembly GCA_030014935.1. Classification (NCBI taxonomy): domain Eukaryota; kingdom Metazoa; phylum Chordata; order Crocodylia; family Alligatoridae; genus Caiman; species Caiman crocodilus. Next base: position 40,020,737 of record JAGPOW010003642.1, read on the forward strand.
CTAGGCAAGCTGTTCCAATGCTTGACAACCTTCATGGTCAGAAATGTCCTAATTTCCAACCTAAATTTCCTCTCTTGCAGCTTGAATCCATTGTTCCTAGTCCTGTCCTCTGTGGCCACAGAAAAAAGCCCGTCTCCATCCACTCTGTAATTGCCCTTCAGGTATTAGAAGACCGTTATCAAATCCCCACCTCAGTCTTCTCTTCTCTTCTGCATACTAAATAACCCTAGTTCTTTTACCTTTTCCTGTTTTTAAGTCATGCTCTTCAGGTTTCTTGGGTTTGGCAGTGGTTTGATTCTTTGAACCTGAACAGAATATACAGATGCTGTATATTTCTGAGTCAACCATTTGCCCTGGTATACATTAGGTATAAACTGTGACTGTGGTCTGACCAAGACTTAAGTCTGTTTTGTGGCATGTTGGGTATGCAGAGGCTCTTCACCAAATGTACTGCTGGATATCAGAGGCAAGGTTTGTTATGGTGGGTGATATCTTTTACTGTATCGTAACGCTGGACCAACAGCATGATTGGGATAGACCTGGTTTCGGTATCCCATTATTTAAACTAAAATATACAAATAGGTGTCTTTATATTAAAAGGATATTTTTAAGGAAAAATACTATTTAATGCCAAGGAATTCCTAGCTGCCCTTGTCCTGTTAAAGGTTCTTCCTTTTTTTGCTTTGCAGCCTGTTGCAGCAGTTGAGTGGAGCTTTGAACAAAAGCAGGTGTTTTGCTTGTTCTAGTTTCTTGGTACTTTTGTAACACTGGAACCCCTTTGGTGCAGTAGTTAGGATGCTAACCTGGGACAAAAAAAAAGTGAGTGAAATTCCCTGTTCTTCTGTAATATGTGCTATGTTACCATACCTTTTAGTCTCTCCCTTTTACTTACCTGTAAAATAAGACTAATGATACTTCACTTCTTCATCATTGATGTGAAGAGATGTACATTAAAATGTGGGATGCTAAGTTACTGTGGTAGAATGAGCCATACAGATACCCAAGAAAATAGTTCTTCAGTGTCCCACTGGAGAGCCTTTAGATCCTTATTTTAGGCCCTTGCTAAAAGGGGGGAGGAGAAAGTTCTGGGATTTAGGTGACTTTAGACCCAGTGGACCATTCACTCATCAGTGGTGTAAGCAGGAAGGATGGGGGAGGGGGTCAAAATGATGAGACTGGCAAAGAAACAAAAAGAGGCAGCTTCGTGTACAAGCTAATGGCATAAAATGATACCAGAATGACTTAAAATAGCTGTAGAGGTTTTATTGGCGGAAACATGAGAACAGTAATGCTTTCTGACCTCACTATGCACAGAGTGCATATTAACCTCTGCACACATGCCTTGGAGCTTGTTGGGGTTTGTGGCTGCAACCCTAAAATGCAAAAATACAAACCCTGCTACTAAAATATCTTCATGGTAGTCAGCTACCATTAAAAAATGAATTAATGATCCCAAAGTTACAGCTTATAATTTGTATTGTGGCCTTGCCCAGAAACCAGTAATCAAGATCAGGGTCTCTCTACAGTAGATCCTGTATTAAGTTAAAATGGAGAGGCAGTGTTGTTCCAGAGAACTTTTCATCAAACAATGCAGTATCACTGCATTGTTGCTGTAGAATGCTGTTTTGCATTTTTGTGGTTGAATTCTTACTGTTCACTAGATCTGAGTCGTTTCAGAGGACCAGGTCTAAGTTCTAGTAAAGTAAATGCCCGGTTTCCAGTAACTTCAGGGGATATGCATTGCTAGTTTAGAGAAAAATATATCTTTGTAGAAACAGATCTTTTATCTTGGTATATATAAGAAAGCAAAGACTGGTCAGGCAGCACTTGAAACCAACCACCTTCATGCATAGTCTGCAGGAAAAGATAATATTTTGTATTCTGTGCATCTCTGGAATTATGGTTTAACTTTTCTTTCTCTACCTTCTCATTCCTTAACCTGCTTCTCATTATTATGTTTTAGGGGGATTTAATTAAACAAATAACAAAGGGACCCTTACCCCAGAGAGCTCATAGTCTACATTGCAATGTAAGATCAGGAAAGGATAATGCAGAGAGGGTTTAGCATTGTGGAAAGAGTATGGCCATAAACAATAGGCTCGTGGGTTTGGTTTTAGATTCAAAGATTCATAGATGCTAGGGGTCAGAAGGGACCTCGACAGATCATCAAGTCTGAACCCCTGCCTAGGCAAGAAAGAGTGCTGGGGTCAGATGACCCCAGCCAGATGCCTATCCAGCCTTCTCTTAAAGACCCCCAAGGTAGGGGAGAGCACCACCTCCTTTGGAAGCCCATTCCAAATTTTGGCTACCCTTACCGTGAAAAAGTTTTTCCTGATATCAAGCCTAAATCTGCTCTTTGTCAGTTTGTGACCATTGTTCCTTGTTACCCCAAAAGGCACCCTGGTGAACAGAGCATCTCTGAACCCTTGTTGAGTCTCCCTAATTAATTTGTAGGCAGCCACAAGATCACCTCTCAGTCTTCTCTTGCAGAGGCTGAAGAGGTCCAGGTCCCTCAGTCTCTCCTCATAAGGCTTGTCCTGTAAACCTACCCATATGAGTGACCCTCCTCTGGACCCTCTCAAATCTACCAACGTCCTTCTTGAAGTATGGTGCTCAAAACTGGACACAGTACTCCAACTGTGGTCTGACCAGTGCCGCATAGAGGGGAAGTATCGCCTCCTTGGATCTATTTGTCATGCATTTGCCGATGCATAATAAAGTGTGGTTAGCTTTGCTGATGATTTTGTCACACTGATGACTCCTGTTCATCTTGGAGTCCAGTATGACTCTGAGATCCCTTTCTTCTTCTGTGCTGCTGAGTGGGTCACTTATTTTTGCACCCTAGGTTCAGCACTCTGCACTTGTCCTTGTTGTACTGCATCCTATTACACACTTTTCTAACCTGTCCAGGTTTGCCTGCAATCATTCTCTACCCTCCGGAGTATCACCCCACAATTTAGTATCATCCGCAAACTTGGACAGAGTACACTTCACACCCACATCCAAGTCACTGATGAAGATATTGAAGAGTACAGGTCCAAGAACCAAACTCTGCAGGACTCCACTACCCACATCCTTCAACGTTGATACTGACCCATCTACTACCGCTCTCTGGGTGCGACTGCTAAGCCGATTTGCCACCCATTGGACTGTGTAAACATCTATGTCACAGCCTTTTAATTTATTTGTGAGAATGAGATGAGATACTGTATTGAAGACCTTGCTAAAATCCAGGAAAATGACATCCACCTCTACCAGATTGGTCAGGCATGATTTACCTGCTATAAATCTACGCTGGTTTCCTTCCTGCATTATTTTTCCCACTGGATTCTCACAAATATGGTCCTTCATAATCTTTTCAAGACCTTTCCAAGGATGGAGGTGAGACTGACTGGCCTATAATTACTCGGATCCTTTTTCCTCCCCTTCTTGAAAATAGGGACCACGCTGGCCCTTTTCTAGTCCTCCAGGACCTGGCACAAGCACCACAAACGTTCAAACAGCCCTGCCAGTGGTTCTGCTACGACACTGGCCAATTCCTTCAGTACTCTCGAATGCAGCTCATCCAGTCGTCTTGACTTGAACACATTCAGTCCACCCAAGTGACTCTGCACCAAGTCGGTGTCGACAGCTGGTAGGCTGGTGTCCCTCTAATGCCCATCTAAGAACCCATTAGGAGACTTATTTTGACCCCTGTTCAGGAACACTGAGGCAAAAAGCTTATTGAACAGCTCAGCCTTGTCCCCCTTGTCTGTCACTAATTGCTCCTTGTTCAGTAAGGTTCCTATGCTGCCCTGTGTCTTCCTTTTACTCCCTACATACCAAAAAAAAAAAAGACTTTGTTGTCTTTAATTTGTGTTGTGAGCCTCAGCTCTGTAGTTGCTTTGGCTTTTCTAACTGTCTCCCTGCAAGTGCAGGCCAAGTGGGTATGCTCCATGGTAGCTTCCCTCTGCTTCCACTGCTTATATGCCTTCTTTTTTGCCCTTAGGCTCCCCTGGATTTCCCTGTTTAGCAAGGAAGTTTTTTGGCTCCTTTCCCCTTTTTCCCTCATACTGAGATCATCTCTCTCTGCACCCAAAGGATCGCTTCCTTTAGGAATGACTACTCTTCCTGGACTCCCATCTTGCCAATACTCTTCTGCAGGGCGTCATTGACTAGACTCTTAAGCACACTGAAATTAGCCTTCCTAAAGTCAAGCAGTTCCACCCTACTAGTTATCTTACCCACCCTACGTCATATGGTGAGTTTGATTGTTTGGTGGTCACTGGCCCCAACGTGACCATGAATCTGCAGCTCTCCTACCAGGTCATCCCCCGTAACCAACACCAAGTTCAGTAAGGCATTCCCCTTGTGGGACCGTATACCTCCTGCATTAGGTGAGGGTCCTGCATGCAGGTTAAGAATGTGAATGGTTGAATTTGGCTGACTGATTTAGGAAAAACTTTATCTTGTGTGTTTGTTGTTCTGACTAACCCCGACTGGTTCCTCTCTTTTTTCTAGACAGAGCAGGGTTGACCTGATACTGTTACCAGACTTCCATTTTTCTCTTCTCTTGTGTGGTTGAATCTTCTGTAGTTTTGATTGCACCATTCCACTTTCTCCTGTAATAGGGTCCTGATTATAAAATACTTGGTGGTGAAATAGAAGTAGAGAGGCAAAAGTCAGTACTCTGTCTGGATTCTTTGATTGTAGGGGAAGGAGACAGAGTGCACCCAATTTTGCCCTGTGGTGGGGTTCCCCTCATAGGCATAAATGTGGCTTTTTATCATTTAGTAGTTGAGCTGTGCATCTGTTCACTGAGCCCCTGTGCCTAGGACACAGCTAAGAGACCTATTTTCTTCCTCTTCCCCCCCCCCCCCATACAGGTTTCTCACATATAGTCTTTATATAGTCTTTAAACTTTTGCCTAAATAAAATAACCTTATACTGTAATCCAGTGAATAGTCACGACTGTATGGTAACTTTGTGAGTTGAGACCATACAGTGATTTTTGTGACTCTCCATTTGAACATGTAAGTGACACTGAATAGTGTTTGAGCTGTGTACCCCTGCTGTAATCATTAGAAACTAATCCTATATCACCTTTCACATACATCACTTACATAAAAGTGTCTAAATGTAGCAACATGAATACCGTTTGGCAGCATGTGCTCACTGGTTGGACAAGGATCATCCTGCTAGACAAGTAACAGGTGTAAGACCCCTACAAGTCTAGTGGGTATAAAAACATAATTAGCAACTGTTTAAAACTGGAAGAAGGTGCACACACGTTTTTCAGCCCAATAGACCACTGGTTCAGATATTTACCATATGGTGGGAGTCCTCATGATCAAGGACCATTTTGGCCAGAGAGGGTTTGAATATATATTTTGCCTCTTGCCAGCAAAGTACCATAACTACTACTCATGATTGCCCAAAGCATCTTCTAATCCGGTCACTGAAGTTGGTCTCCTGGCCAGCCAGAAAAAGCAATCTAGAGAGAGCGGATCAATGAGATGGACATTGTCCTGGAAAAGAAGGAGCCTTAACTTCTGGCCCCTGCTCCCAATGGGGCTGAAGCTATCCCACTGCTGTTTATCCATGCAAGGTGTAGAAAGGCTATTTAAATGAGCCAGAATGTAGGGCCCACTTTTATGATTACACTTAGGTGCATAAAGGAGACATCCCGGGATTTCTTTTTTATCCTTAGTCTCTCTTAGTGTCCTTATCCTTTATTTGTGACTGGACTGAATTGGTGTTTGATAATGATGCCAGAAAAGTTGATAGGCTACTTGATATGCAGCAACAGCTGCATTGAATAGGAAAGGGATTCTTAATGGTGTTTTTTAGCCTCACAGTCTCCTTCATAAGTTTTGTGAATTTTTCAGCACCCCAGTTGAGAATCACTTGAGCTAGAATCTAGCTGTTGCCAAGATTGGGTGGCAGAGGCAGGACCTTACCCCTCTGTGCCCTACTCTTTCTCTCACCACTCTCCCTATTCCCAGAATGTGCATGGCAGGACAAGTACAGCAACCTGAGCCACCTTCCTCCATGGCCTCTCCTAGGAACAGGGAAGGATTAGAGGAATGAAACATTGTCTCCATGGTCCTATGTCTGCCTGAAGCAGAAGCTGCTTCTCTGTGAGGAGCAGCCTGCACAGGGGCTGCTGGAGCCTGAGGGAAGGGCAACAGTGAGAGTCTCCAGAAGAGCAGTCACAGGTGCCCCTTGTCTGTGGGATGTTGGGGTATGCATGCCATGCCAGGAGAACGCTCATTTCCTTGCACAGGGGCCTGGTGCTGCAACACTCTCAACAGGAAGAATGCAGCAGCATCCAAGGTTGCCATGACACCTTGGTTGAGAATAACTGGAAGAGCTTGACCTAAGCTTTGAGACAAACTAAGTGGTTAAGAGCATAAAAATCTATTCTGTACTGCCAGCTCTTGATCACATCTTTGCAATTTAAAGTCACAAAACTGCATTTTGCATATTGTCAGTCGCTTTTCTGTTTCATGCTTGCAACATTACTCTTCCTTCTGATATTTTTTCCTAGTTTTATCACGCTGACCTCTACTTTTCAGACTTTATATATCTTTCTGTGATGTCTTCAGTTTTCTCCCTTCCCCATTCTCCATCAGTTCCTTATAAGAATGTGTTGGTTTTTTTTTTATCCTGTCCCAGTGTTCACCAGCTGGTTGATCAAGTCAGCTGATCTATCATGGAGCCTTTTACAGTTGATTTGAGGCTAGGAAGGCTGAGTGGGCACCCCTCGCCCCCCAGCCCAGCAGGTCAGTCAGTGTGGGAGGGAGGTGGTGGGGGCCAGATTGAGGCCCCTGTGGTATGGGACAGAGTGCAGCAAGAGCAGAGGTAAGTTGAGTGGGGCCTCACTTGGCAGGTGGTGGGAGGATCAAGCCCAGGCTGCGCATCCAGGAGTGCAGGGGGGCCTCTTACTGCTGAGAGCACCCTGGCAGAGGCTCTGGGGAGGCACATGCCCCCCACATCTGTGCATGGCAGAGGCAGCTGGACATGCTGGGCTATGTGGTCTGATACCCACTGCAGCTGGTCCAGGAGTGGCCTGACACTACATGTCTCGCTGCCGGGTGGGCAGGGAATGAAGCTCAGCCCCGTGGTTGGATGCATGTGGTGCCAAGCCCCCCCTCGGCCAGCTGCAGCAGGGCTCAGGATGCAAAGCCCAGCCTGCAACGGCAGCTGTCTCCACGCTGTGCACATAATGGGGGGGCATGTGCTTCTCCCTCCTCAAAAGAGGGATAACGCAGGTGGCTGCAGCAGTGATGAGGGAGGGAAGGAGTGGGGCTGGGGCAGGGACAGGCCCTGCGAAGCCAGGGCAGGACACAGGTCTGAGCTGCAGCTGTCCTGGGGGAGGAAGGGGCATGCAGCCCAGGCGGGCATGTGGAGCATGTGCCCTTGGATCTGCACACCGGGCAGGCAAGGGCCAGGAGGGTGCTGGGCTCTTCCTGGCGATGGTATTGGTCCAGGCTGCATTCCCAGTGCTGCCACCACCCACCCCGAGCACAGCACAACACAGTCCCTGCCAGGAAGAGCCCGGTGCAGCCTCCCAGCCTGCAATGGCAGTCCGCCTTGGCCTGCATACATATCCTGGGTACGCAGCCCCCATATCCTGGCAGGGGGGGCAGGAGCAGGGGAAGGCTGTGCTGGGCTCTTCCTGGCAGGGTGGTTGAGGCACGTTGCACTTGGGGCAGGTAGCGGTGGCACTGAGGTGGGGTTGAGGGGGGCAATGGTGAATTTTCAGGGGCCCATAACCCTGCTCCCAGCACCGCTGCTCCCCAGCCCAGCGCCCCCATCAGGAAGATCCTGACACTGCCCTGGCCCCAGCCCGCCCTGCCCCCGCCCCACCTGGAGGTCCAGGGGCACACCCCCCCCATGCCCTCCTGGGCTGCCTGCTCCCCATTTCCCCTGGACAAGTCACTCATGGCTCCATCCTGCACCCCACCCTGGCTGTGCAGGCCCTGCCCCTGCCCCACTCCCTCCCTCAGCACCATGGGTAGTAGGGCAGATTGAGGCTCCAGCCATGAGAGAGGGAGCAGGGCAGAGCCAGGAGCAGGGGCTGGGGGGAATGGGGGACAAATGGAGGCTCAGGGAGCATGTGCCTCCTGAGCTCCCTTGTCTCACCACTGGCCTGGCTGGGGCCCCAACCTCCTGCCCCTGCCTGTGCCCCATTCCCTCCCTCAACGCTGGGGCCTCCATCTGCCCTGCCCCTCCTCCACAGCCCTTTCCCTTCCACCTGCCCCTTCCTCACAAACTTACCTGCTTGGGGGAGGGGGGCACCCCAAAATATTTTTTTCTCCCTCTACCTCGATCTACCCCCACATCCCTCCCACACAGACTGACTTGTGGGGGTGGTGTACGGTAGATCTTGGGTTGTTTTTAATTCAAAAAGTGATCTCCTACTTAAAAAGGTTGGATCCCACTAGTGTATGCATAAGACTTGGACATTATAGCTAAGTATTTAGTAGTTAGGGAGTACTGCATATATTAGTTAAAGATTAATATTGTAGACTCACATGGGGGTGAAGAGTGGGAGTTACTTTCCTGTAATATAACTCCTAGGACAGAAACAGCTTAGTTATACTTTTTGACTGCTAGCTGCCTGATAAATAAGACAACAATATCTTCCCAGCTTCCCTCCCCAACAGCTAGATGGGGCGAGAAGAATGAACTCTTGATGCCTTTTGAGCAGCTTGGAGGGAATGTAGAATATTGTAACCTTTTCTGGTTGCTGCAAAAGCAGCATTTCCTAGTATTTTAAACCTTTCATGCTCTCGTTATCTGAATCATTTTGGTGCCTGTTTCTAGTATTCCTCTTAGCTTTCTTCACCAAGAGAATGCAATTAACTTTACTTGTGGGATCACTTGCTACCTGTTGGGGTTGGTGAGTCTGTGATAAAAACTGACAGGGCCACCACATTTGGACTCTAAGGGCATGTCTAGACGTACAAGGATGTTTGTTTCCCTGGGAACACCTGTGCCACATGTGCTTTGGCGCGCAGCAAGGTGCCCTGGATGGGGGAAGAGAGGCTGGGGCCAGCACTGGGCTAGCCCCAGCAGTCTTCTCTGGGGGCCTCATGGGACTGCAGCCATGGTGACTTTGCCATGTGGAACCTGGCCAGCAGCCACAGTGTGGCCCAGCTCTGCTTTTCAGAAGCTTGTGCTGCTGGTTGAGCATGCATTGCACCATTTTGTTTTTTTCCCCACGTTTTTTGTGACCCCTGGATATCCGAGGGTCAAAAAAAGCCGCGGAAAAAAGCCCATCAGCACATACTCGGGCAGCCCACCCTTGCAGCGCGAACACCGGACGGTACAGTTTGTGATGCTGCAAACGTGTTTGCAGCACCACATACTGCATGACCATGGTCGTCTAAACGCGCCCTAAGGCATCAAAGCAAGCGTGCTGGAGCAGCAGACCTTGAAGACCAACAAGGAATTGTTTATACTCGTTTCACTTTGCAGTCATAAAAATTAGATACTCAAGTTTCCATTAAAGTTTGTTTGCTAAAAATTAAAAATAATTGCTGAGAAAATCTTCTCCTACTAGTAAAAAAACAAGTGGATTTTTCAAGCTCTGATTTGGAACATTGTTTCATCAGTCCCAGCTTATAACCATCTGTATCTAGTTGTCTCCTAGGTAATTGCTACTTTAATGGGTGAGAAATTACAGTTCTGCTTTCTGCTGTGGAACATATTAGGCTAATTTGTAGGAGGATTTTATAATGTACTTTCTAGAACCCATGTAAGAAATTTGGTGATATTTCCCAAGTAAGCTTGCCAAACAAAAGGGTATGCTACACATGGACTGAAAACTCAGTCTCCACTAATCTTGCCTCTAGTGCTCAGAAACACTCCAGGCCAATAGTACTGAAAACAATCCACAAAGCAATACTGCACTGGTGACAGCAATGCAGGCTTCTCTGCTGTGCCCTGCAGTGACCCCTAACTCAAACAGACAGTAAGAAGGTATCCATGCAGTTTCTCTGCCATCAGGTTTTTGCCAACGAGGTTAATAAGCATGATAATGGTTTTTATGATGTAGCATCAGTCCTAAATGTTCAGTGCAGTTCCTAGCTGACGAATATCTTATGCTTAGTTCATCAAGGCCAACAAACAGCTGTTCAAATGGTAACGACCTTTTGGTAATTACTGAAGTGGGACACATGGAAACTAGTGACCTAGAATTGAAAGTCTTTGTATTATTATCCTGTTAAACTATTCTGTTCCTCAGACTAACAGTACCTGAGTACTGTTTCTTTTATTTATGAATTAAATTCAATAGAACATTGCTGAATGGCTGTCTTTCAGATCAAACAGAACATAATTTTTACCCATCTCAGTTTTAGTTAGAAATGAAAAAAATTTTTTTCAATGGACATAACTGTATATTTTAACCTGCTTTTGAGGAAAACAGGTTTTGGGGGTTTTATTGGTTTTTTTGTATTTTCTGTTTCGTTTTGGTCAGTTTCAAAGAAAAGCTTTTATTCAGTTTTGTTTTCTATGCAACTTCCATGAATAGTAACTTATGGACATGGATTTCTTGCTATGCAATAAAACCTACTTAAGAAAAGCACTGCGAGGTTGCTTCATTAGATCCAACCCTGTAGAAATAAATAATGCAGATTCAGTTTTTAATCTGGCAGATAACCATGGGTGCTATTTTAGGGGAACACAGTACCCTGGTACTCAAGGTTTTAAATAGTCTCTCTAATGTATCAGTCATAAGTAAACACTTTTAATGGCCATGTCTGCCTATGCAGACATTAAAACTGTCTGCATAACAGACATTAAAGCTGTCGACAATTAATGGGTTAACTGCATTTTAAAGTATAACCTGGACATATGTTTAGGAAGTTAGTGGCATAACAAAAAGTGAAACCAGCCACAAAATTATTACACAAAAAATAGGAAGTTTTATGTGTAATATTTTTGTGGCTGGTTTTCAATATGCCTTAAAATGAACATGTGGCAGAATGGACCACATTGAAGCTCCAGTGGTCCCCAGTTCAGTCCCAGTCTAGCCAGTGATCAGCTGTTTATTGTCTAGCTCCAGGTGCTTGCTCACTGGGTGGCAGAAGCCAGCCAACAATCAGCTGAAGCATATTTGGGATTATGCTCCTGGACTTCCCCTCTACTGGCAAGTAGAGTGTGATTGGAGTCTGATCCCTGATCCCAAACTCATGCATTGTGTCATGCATGACAGGCAGTGCAACTGTTGGAATCGAAAATCCGATCTCATCATGCCTTTAGCTGCACCTCTGTCAGTGGCCTTAGTGTAAGTTTATTTTTTAAAGAGAAGAAGCACTGAAACTTTTTAAGCCTTTTTCAAAGGTATGGATGTAGGCTGGTTTTTCTTTTCTTTTTTCTGAAGTAGTTTTTCTACCAGTAAGTGGGGGAGAGATCCAGTGATCCAGGGATGTGAAGAAAGTAGCTTTAAGAACCTCAGGTGTAACATTGTTCCAGAAATATAAACATGAAAAGACAATGGTTATCTTCCTAAAATAAACTAGGAAGATTTGAGTGGAATTCCTATAGTTTTGAGCTCTAGGGCAAATTGCAGCTTTGCTGATAAATATTGTAGTCTAACACTGATAAAATGTCATATGTCCAGGACCAGCAAAAACCTGGGATTTTAAGTGGAGTTGAACAGGAATTGCATACCAGGGGCTAACCTGAGGAAGCCATTCACAAGACAAGGGCTAGCCATAAAATATCATTGTTGTTCTGAATATATATTTTTTCTTGTGTTCCACAAATTGCACTGGGAGCCCTTCACAAAGGGCATTGCTATGGCTCTGAATTTGGAAGTGTTAGAATTTATGCGCTGCCAGTTGGTTAGTGTTTTTTTTGTGAGCCAATGTAATACTCAACATAAGAAATTAAGTAGAAACAATAAAAAATGTGCAGGAAACGATCACTATTCGCGGGTTTGGCATTCATGGTTTCAAATATTTGCAAATGCCAAACCCACATTTTAAATGCACCACATGCATTTACAGGAGCTCTTCGGGAGCTCCATACTTGCTCCTGCCAGGCTTTTCCCGCCACCACTGGACTCCCACCACAACTGCTGGAGCCATGCCCCCCAGCCGTTGGATTGGTGGACTTCGCCATTCATGGGGGATACAAGAACGTATCCCCTGCGAATGGCAAGGGTTACCTGTACTATGTTAAAATAAATCAGTGCAGTTAACTCAAAGGGTGACATACTATATTGTCCTTAAGCTCTCTATCGATAGCACTACACCTGACCTTTACCTGCTCTCATCCTCTTTTTTGTATTTTTTTTGTCTTTTTCCCAAGGGTTTTACAAACACACCCTAAAAGTTATGCTAGGCAGTAAGCCCTTGTGTACTGTATACTAGTTAACTACAAGATAATTTTCAAGTATGGCACTAAGGCCATTTAAAAGCTATACTTAGGCTCTGGTGGTACTCCAAATTACCAGATGCTGAGCCATGTGCTGGACAAACACTTTTCTTAAGGTAATTTTTTCCTGTTGTGTATTCTTGCATGTATTTCTTCAGTGAGGCAGATTACTTTTGCTCATAGTTGTCTGCTGACTGATTTGATCTCAACATCTGCTGGGGATAAACATATGTAAACATTGGGATACCCATATAACTTTCACTTGAGGCTAAATGAGTTGGCTGAGGAGATGAGTAGCTTGCCAGTGTTAACTTGTAACAAATTTTGAAGTATCAGGAAAATTTCAGAAGCTGAAAGAGAACTAGCGTAGTGCCAGTATTGGAGAAGGGCAAGTCAGATGACCCAAGTAACTGCAGACTGGTTAATCTAAGAGAAAATAATAGAAAAATAGGCCCAAGAGGTCATCGAGTCTAACCTCCTGCCAGTCCACTTTGTTTTATGGAAAAAACTCTTAGCAAAATAAACTTGATTTAATTTTGAAATGAAATTTAGCTGATAGAGACCTGCATGGGTATAATATACTTTTGTAAGCTGTTTGCTTTAGTGCAACACCAGGATTCTGCTTTTAAAAACTAATTGCTCTACACAAATAAAAATGCAGTGAATGGATTTTTGAGTGGCTAACAAAAATCATAGAGGCAGTAGCTCAGGGATTATTATTAGAGGTGCACCAATACATAGGTCCCATATTGGATCGGCACTGATATAATCTCAACATTTCTCAACAAGGAGAAATGCCAAGTGCTGCACCTAGGGAGGAAAAATGTCCAGCACACCTACTGCCAAGGGAATGACCTGCTGGGTGGCATGAAAGTGGAAAGGGATCTTGAGTCCTAGTGGACTCCAAGATGAACATGAGTCGGCCAGTGTGACGAAGCCATCAGAAAAACTAATGGCACTTTATCATGCGTCGGCAGATGCACGACAAATAGATCCAAAGAGGTGATACTTCCCCTCTATTGGGTGCTGGTCAGAACGCAGTTGGAGTACTGCGTGCAATTCTGGGCGCCGCACTTCAAGAGGGATGCGGATAACCTGGAGAGGGTCCAGAGAAGGGCCGCTCGTATGGTTAAGGGCCTGCAGACCAAGCCCTACGAGGAGAGACTAGAAAACCTGAAACTTTTCAGCCTCCGCAAGAGAAGGTTGAGAGGCGACCTTGTGGCCGCCTATACGTTCATCATGGGGGCATAGAAGGGAATTGGTGAGGTTTTATTCACCAAGGCGTCCCTGGGGGTTGCAAGAAATAATGGCCACAAGCTAGAAGAGAGCAGATTTATACTGGACATTAGGAAGAACTTCTTCACAGTTCGAGTGGCCAAGGTCTGGAATGGGCTCC
>JAGPOW010003642.1:40034604-40101070 GCA_030014935.1 Caiman crocodilus
GGTCATCTAGACCCAGCACTCTTTCCTGCCTATGCAGGGGGTTGGACTCGATGATCTAGTGAGGTCCCTTCCAACCCTAACATCTATGAATCTATGAATAAGAAAAATTGACAGTATTGGCAATCGGCAATCAGCTTTTTATGGCTGATAATGTCACCAATAAATGCTCTGCGCATGTGTGCAGCCGCAGCACGGCAGCAGGTGCCAGGAGTGCAGCCAGGCAATGTGGACAATAGCATCTGGCTGGGGGGGGGAAGGGGGGGCGGCGGCAGATAGGGGCTCCTGCAGTGAGGGAGGGAGTGGGGCTGGCTCAGGCGGTGCACAGCCAGGGCGGGGCATGGGATGGAGCTGCAACCACCTTGTCTGAGGGGCACGGGGAAGGGGATGACTCCCACTGCTGCATGTGCCCCCAAGAGATTACGGGGCACACGCCCCTGGATCTTTGTGTAGAGCGAGGACAAGGTGCTCCTGCAGGCTGGGCCAGGGGCTGCACCGAGTTATTCCTGGCAAGGGGCTGTGCAAGACTGTGCTCAGAGCAGGCGGTAATGGTACTGGAAAGGGAAGTTATGAGGAAGCTGCAATGACCTCAAAATTTGCCATAGCCCCCCGCATAGCAGCGCTGCCATCACCTGTCTTGAGCACAGCCCTGGCCCAGCTCCCCTGCCAGGAAGAGCGCAAAGCTATCTTGGCTCCAGCCTGCAGCGGCAGCCTGCCCTCACTCTGCACACAGATCCGGGGGCACACGCCCTCCCATGCCCTCTCGGGGTGCCTGCAGTGGCAGGAGCTACAACCCCTCGTGGCCCCCAGACAAGCCAATGTTCCATCCTGTGCCCCACCCCAGCTAGGTAGTGTGTGCCCCTGCCCCGCTCGTCCTTGACCGTGGGTGCCTTGGTCTGCCCTCCCCCACACACACCCCTTCCCTCCCCCCTCGTCCCTTCCTCCACAACAGATTTGCCAGTTGGATGCTGCTCTCCATGCTACCAGGCCACATATTGGCAATCAGTATCAGCTTATATGGCTCGTTAAAAATCGGCCACTGGTATTGGCCTCAAAATCTCTATCTTAGGGTGCACCCCTAATTATTATTAGAGAGGAATGTTTCTAGTAGGGTCCAATGGAATTATTAATGGACCTGATGCTATTCAGTATTTTCATCAGTGGTCTGGAAGTGGTTACTGGCAGATGACACAAGCATTGGCAAAGTGTTAAGTAATGACAAGGACAGGGTCAGCATACAGATAAATCCAGCTTGTTTGGTAAATTGGGCCAGTTCAAACAACTGTGTGTTTTAATACAGTCAAAGACAAAGTTGTATGTATGGAGGAGCAAGGAATAAAGCCTATACCTACAGAATGAAAGACTGTATTGTGGAAAACAGTGACTTTAAATGCAGATATGGGGAACTCTCAGGAAAAATGACTCTCAGTTACTGCAGATGTGAATTTAAAGTGAATTTAAACTCATGTAGATGATTTTATTCAGAATTTAAGTAGCCTTAATTTGATTAATTTTACTTGACCTTGAATCAGCATTCTCTGGTATCCCCAAGGGGACAAGTCATGAGCAGTGGCCTGATTCCAGCAGATAAATACCTTCATGGGGAGAAAGTACAGTGTATTAAAATGGCTCTTTTAACCTGAGAGAGAAAAGCATAAAAAACTGAAGCCAAATTCAAATTGGAAACAAGGCACACATTTTCTCTCTGTGTTATCAATTAATGGAACAACTAAGTATGAGGTGTGGTAGATTTTCCATTTCTTGATGTTTTCAAATAAAGAGAGGTTATCTTTCTGGAAGAAAGTGACTCAGTTCACTGGTAAACAGGTTAAACTTGATGGCCTTGAGAAGCAGGAGCTCAGACTAGCTGATCTAGTGGTCTCAAATTATGATCATATGGACTTAGGTGTATAGACCTTTATGTACAAGAGTCTCAAATAATAAAGTTTTCTTCATTAATGAATATGGAGTTCAGGCGGGATGTAGTCAGCCAGGCCTGCAGATTGGCCCCTGAATGGCAGTGAGGAGGTCAGCAGGTCGGGGTGTAGATAACCAGGACATCAAGTTGGGGTTTAGGTCAGCAGAGGGGAGACTCATGGCGTAGTCCAGGTGCAGGCTAAGGTTAGAAGCCAGGAGAATCGGAGAGCCGGCCACTCTGCCGGGTTTCAGGGAGGATCCTAGAGCAGAGTCAGGGAAAGCCAAAGCTGAGTCGGGAGCTAGGAGACCCAGAGAGAACAAGACTTACCAGAGTACACTGAGTTTCCTGTCAAGGAATGCCTGCTGCCTGAAGCTTTCAGGTGTGTGAAAAAGGCTGAGCAGTGCTCTTGGCAGCCAGTCCAGTTACAGGGAACTGGGGCAGTCGCATTAGCCAGGGATCAAGGTCAGGTGTAGAAGCTCAAGGGCTCAGCCTGACTGGCCACAGGCCCTGACAGTGAGTCTTGATGAATCTGAGTTTACTTCAATTAGTGGAGCTAATTTAACATGATATAAACATAAAGTAATATTTTATTTCTTTTCAGGTGATAATATATGGGGATCTGCCAAAAAATAAAGAAAATATGGTATATATATCAAATCATCAAAGTACAGGTTTGTATCTCATTTTGTACACTTCCCCTTACAGAAAGATAGACAACTTAGATTATGGCTGCTATTTGAAGTAAATAATTTCACTACTTCTGCAGTTGTGAGTTTGGAGAGAAAATGGACATTTATTTATTTTATCTTAATCTTTGTAGCACTGTTTATCTCTTTAAGAATCTTCTTTGAAACAAGCTGTTTGGAAAATGCCATTGGAAGGAAGCATTTATATTTTTCAGCTCCTTAATATGAGCCAGAGAAAGATTTTAAAATTTTCATTCTATTGCTTATACAAATGTGTTGATTCTGATTTGAGATAATAGGTTGTTTTCAAGGTTAGCTTATAAATTTCAGTTAGAATGTATGTGTACATTTTTATAACCACTTTCTTATTACCCAGATGTCTTAAAAGAAATATTGTATCATTGGCTAAAGTGAAGCAAGTTAAATATCAGCCGTACATCAAAATCAACATACACAAATTTCTTTCATGTGTCCTGAAGCATTCTGCAGTGTCTTTGCATATGATTGTGTTTAGCACAACATAAAGGTCCTAGGTATTGAAGGCATTTGTTGTAGAATTTGCTCCTTTATGTACAATCTATAATATGTAAATCAGATATTTTAGACCCTTAAATCACTGGTTCTCAAGTGGGGTGCCACAGCTTGGAGGTGTGGCAATGCTGCAACCAAGTAAAACTGCCCTGCATGCAGTGCTGGGGCACATGCATGTCCCACTGCAGCATTAGGACTCTAACTGTAAAGCAGGCAAGAGAGCTGGCTTGTGCTGCAGCCCTTCCTGATTTCCCTAAATTGCTGTTCATTATATGGTGGCTGGACTGAACTCAGCTAAGTTCCCCTTATGTCTGCTTTTCTTTGATTGGAGGGTACCTGCAATTTTCTCCAAGAATTAAGGTTTAGTTTAGAATGGAGATAATGCTTGCCTCAGTTGGTATACTTTACAAAAGTTATCAGTCTATTCCACTGCTTCCACTGTTTCAATGGTGAAGATATTTTTTTGATATTCAGTCTAAACCTACTGTGCTGCACCTTCAAACCATTGCTCCGTGTTCTGCTCTCTGTGTGAGGGTTTGGGGCATGGCTGGTTGGGGGTGGCTACCTGAGAGATGGGCCAAGTCCAGGAACTGGGTTCCCAGAGAGTCAGGATATGCCAGACGTAAGACCTAGAATGAGGAACAAAATCATGAGTTAGGATATGTCAGGAGCCAAACTGAAATCAGGAACCAGGAGTCAAAACCAGAGATCCGGTAAGAGAAAGCCAGGAAGCACATGGGGTCAGGAGCCAAGTATCTCACTCAGTCTTTTCCCAGACAGAGGATTGCAGGATGGGACTCACTTTTAAAGGCTGAAGCAGGTGAGGTTGTTGCCTGTGGCCTTAGGGCATTGCTTGCTCTGATTTGCCCTACTATGACTAGAAGGCCTGGGACACTGATCCAGGCTTACTGCAAGCTGTGCTGTTCTCCTGTAGCCTCAGGGAGTGAATTGTCCTGATTCTTGATCAGTCTTAAGTGCCTTTTCTTTAAGCTGAACACACCTATTTCCTTCAACCTCTCTCCTTGCCTTCTAAGCCCTTTATCATTCTTGTATCTCAGCCTCTCACCCTAACTTCTCTGCCTCTCTTTTTTTAATATGGAGCCTAGTACTATACACAATACTCTAGATGAGGCTTAATCAGTGCCAGATAAAGAGGCACTATCACCTCTTGTGCCATGCACCTTGTATTTCTATTGATGCATCTCAAAATCATGGTCAGCTTTTGTGCATCTGCATTGCACTGCAGACTCATATGGAGTCTGTGGTATGTCAAGGCTTCTAGATCCTTTGCCATAGAGCTGCCATCCAGCCAGGTGTCACCCATCATTTATTTGTGCTTTTGATTATTTTTCCTGAGATGTAGCACCTTATTTTTGTCAGCATTGAACTTTATCCTTTTGTTTCCAGCTCAACTTTCCAATCTGTCAGGAGCCTTCTGAGTTACGTTCCTGTCTTCCACTGTGTTCACAGTCCTTCCTAGATTTGTCTTCTGCAGATTTGTTCAAGAAACTATCCAACATCAAAATCTTTAATAAACACTGAATAACGCTGGTCCCAGGACAAATTCCTGTGGGACTTGGCTAAAAACCTCCTGCCATTTTAACTTTTTTTTTTACTTTTGCATTCCTAATTTGATCCTTGCAACGTCTTGCTTTTTCCTGATATGCTTCCTTGGTGAGCTTCCCATCTTTCCATTGCATTGTCCCTGTATTTTCCTCTTACATTTGAGGTATCCTAGAAGCTACTTATGCAACCACATTCGTCCCTTGTTATTCTTGTGCTCCGTTGTGTTGGAGCATCTTGTTGGGCTTCTAACGCTGTGTTCTTTAGAAGCTTCCAGCCCTTCTGGGCACCTTTATCCTTCAGTCTGTCTTCCCATAGCACCATGCCTACTAGTGTCTTATGTCAGCTGAAACTTCAACAGCAAAGAAACAAAGTTCAATAGACCTTTTTAAGAATTAATATGATGTAGTGCCTTGTACAACTGGAACTAGTATCTAATATAGAGATGTGTGAATTTAAAATCTCTTTTTAAAAGAAATGCTGGAATAGAATCAATGTGATTATAAGTTGTCTTGTGATGTAACTTTGTAGTGCTGGATAAATTCTTCTTGTGAGAATCACAGTTACTATTTCAGAAGCGTTTGTTTTCTCTGGGTAAGCTGAGACTTAATGTAATTAAACTGTTTGGGCTTTTATCTTTGCAGTTGACTGGATCATTGCAGACATGTTGGCAATCAGACAGAATGCTCTTGGACACGTACGATATGTTTTGAAAGATGGGTTAAAATGGCTGCCCTTGTATGGGTGGTATTTCTCACAGGTAACTTCATCTATTTTGTTCCTTATTGTTTACGTGTGTAACACAAATGATGTGGTCCTCTTTGCCACCTATTTCTAACACTCATTCAAAAAAGGAAGGAGGAGGATTTTCTTTTACGCGTGTTGTGAAGCACACTGTTGCCACTGCAGGCTAGGTATGAACCCCCTTAAACAAGAGCCTTCATGAGATCAGCATACATCCTGTGACGCCAGTTAAAGTGTAGAATTTCTGGATAGATGTTCTTACCATCCTCAACCTCATGGCTTCCGTACAGCCATTTGCTGGCAGTCTCTATGTGAATAGGTGAAGTTCCCGGGGTAGTAGAATTCAATGCTGCTTGGAACAGGTTTCAACTCCCAAGCATTTCCTGCATCGGATAGGAATGTACTATTCAACTGGCTTCTTTACTTCTCTGCCTCCCCTCTAAATAATCACGTGCAACCATAGTAATGATGCTTCCTTGGGAGGCTGTGCTTTGTGAAGATAATGACTTTTTCCTCTTCCATTTCCTCCCCAGTCCTTATAACCATTTTGCCATTCCTGCCTAATATTAAAGGGCTGCTGAAAATGTGTTGTATGGAAATAGTACCACAGTTTGCCCTTGCAAACAGTCACCATGTTTATGGTGACCAAATTCTTCCTTTAAAAAAAAAAGTACTGAAAATCAGGATATCTGTTCTATCTATCACTATCTTTAGGTGTTAACATTTTTCCAAGATTTTGGAAAATCACTGCTACTCTCTGGAATATCCTGTGCTCAGTTTCCTTAATACTATACTGACTTTAAAAGACTGTCCCTGTGGAAACTAATCTGAACAGCTACACTTTTGCAGATCATATGTATTTACTCAAACCTATTTAGTCTTCATGCCCCAAAGTAGTTTGCTATTAGGGGTATATAATAGAATGAGATGGGTATATGACTGATTCAGTAACACAAGTATAAAGCAGTTCTCAGACAATGGAGAGTGCACATGTATTTAAGAAAAATGTGCTTAAATTACTGAGAAGGGAGACAGCAGGACTGTAACAGAAGTTAATAGGTATTTTTTATTGTCTTTATCACACTAAACACTGCAAAAACATAAAACACTTCCTGTTCTTCCTGTTGATGCTCTGTTAGTGATGTCACTTACACTGCACTAAAAATTTCCAATGACACATAATTACGGAATACTCGTGGAATTTATATTCCCTGCCTCAGGTAAACATCCTGTTTTGGAATATACGTATTCTGGATATCCAGTAAAGCAGAATTCAGGTACAGAGGAAACATATTTGTAAACACATTTCATTGTTGCCTGAGAAGAAAAGTTTGAAAAGTACAGAGGAAACGATTTGAAAACATAAAAACAGTACTTCCAGAAATCTGTTTTGAGAAACACATGTACGTTTTGATCTCTTGTTTAAAAGTAAATATGGTAGAAATGTTACAAAATTTGGGAATTTCAATTATGTATGACTTCATAACCAATTCCTTTTTGGGAAACAGGTTTCTAATAAAAACAAATAAAGAAGCTCCTTATTTAATCTGCTGTGGCACAGGATTGTTTTGTAGGTTAAAATATCACTGTGCATGTAAAGCTAGCCTTAATATTTTTGGGTGATCCACCCAAAATGTTTTTTCCCATTTTTTATATCAAACTTTAATTGACTCTGTTTATCTATCTAAGCAGAGAATGTAGGGGCTAGAGTGGAAGACATTTAGGATTTTGTAAAGGACATTTTACACTCCATAGAGTGGAGGACATTTAGGATTATGTAAAGATTAACCAGCTGATCTTACATGCAAGGCACACAACGTGTGTCTTTTGTTTCATGGTGGTCTGTGTTGACTGCTAAGCTTCAAATTATGTACCTGTGTGGTTGACCACAGGTGAGAATAATAGATACACCAGCATGGAATATTTTTGTTCCTTTTTCTCTTGTTTTCTTGTTTGTCCCCACTGCCCCCCCAGTTGTGCATCCCTGGAGTCAGTAGCCAGTATATATTGTGCACATGAGATGTAACATGATAAAGAGCACAGGAGATATTATTTTAATTGTGCAGATGTTATATTCATTCTTTGCTTAGGTATTTTTGCATATATATTTACCTAAGATGTACAAGCGAACCAATTTTATAAGTGAATATGACAAAACTGACACAACAGGGACTGCACCTTTTTAGCATGTACCATTATAAGTGTGTGCCACATTTTGTCGCCCCTAGTAATTATGGAAGGAAGTTTAAGGTCTGCTAGAAAGGAAGGGGTATTACTGCATTTCCCCAAATTCCTGCAGATGTTGAGCAGTACTGGGAGACTTGTAGTTGACTTGAAGACTTGTAAGTCAGTGATTTTGGTATCCATGGCTGAATTCAGGTCACATTTCACACAGTATATAGCCTACAGGTCACTTGGTGATCTCTTGCTATTGCTATTCTGTGTCTCTAGCTGTGCTGAATCAGTTCTGCTAGAAAGCAGTAGTTCATTTAACCAGGGAGTTCTGACTGAGGAAGTGAGACTTTTGTTTCTGTAGAAGTAGTAACAGGTGATAAAAATTGTGGTTCACTTCTCCCTTCTGTATGAAAACACGCTGTGGTAAAAATAACAGAGCTCTTCTCCTGTTGTGCAGAGTTGATGTGCTTTTCCACTGTTGTAGTCTAATGAGGTGGACAGACAAGGAGAAGAGGAGGATAAGACAGTAGAGACAATGTGGATGTGATGGAGTTGACAGTATCTGTGGGTACTGAGAGATGTGCGCCTCCCCACTGTAACTTGTGGTGCTGTGCAGGAAGTGCCATGAGTTACAGTGATCCCCTGGACCCAGCAGGCATTTGCTATTGAGTCTGCGGGCTGGGGAATCAAGCTGCAGTTTGGAGCAGCTGCAAGCCTACAGTTGGTCTCCCCCAGCCCTGCCTTCCCCCTTCCAGCTGCAGCGCTGTCTTAAGAATGGGACAGGGGAAGGGAATGGAGGGAATTTGGTCAGGGATTTACCAACCCTCCAGCACAGGCTAGGCAAACCCCCGATGGGACTTCCTCCCCTGCCTTCTCCCCCTCCCATTCTGAAGACGGCGCTACATCAGCCCTGCCCTGCTCCCAGTTAAGGACAGTGAGGGTTCAGATTGCCATGTGATCAAGCATTTTTAAAGTGCTCTGCAGCCAGGCACTTATGTCAGGGCATGACTATAAAGCACTACAGGTGCTTGGTCACGTGACATATTGTCATTTCTGTCAGCACCCTGTGGCTCCAGCCTCTTGGCTCCCTGGCCAACAGCAATCAGACTTGTGCCTGTGAACAGGATGTGGAGCAAACCCAGGGCCTTGGGGTTATAAGCACTGTTCCAACTGGCTGAGCTAGCTGGCCAGCTTATGCTCCTTTTGGTCCTCTGTCAGTCCACATGCTTCATTAGCCAGATAGTCATTTTACAACTGACTACTTACCCTGAAATAGGCTAGGTGACAGAACATTCAGTGAGGAGTTAATGTACTATTGACTTCTTAGTGCCTTCTTTTTTTGTGGTTTTTGGAGAGTATAAGCGAGGGATGAGTAAAATATGGCCTGCAGGTCAGATCTGGCTCACTGAGGGATTTTTGTCTGGCCCATGATGGGTCCCTTGCTCCCAGTGACCTTGCTCCCATCTACACAGGGGGCAGTCTGGACTGTGGTGCATGTGGCCACTCCCACTGCCCTCAGGCCCACAGTAGGCTTAGGGAGGTGCAACAGCTGGACTCATTTCCTGGCAGCTCCAGCGGCAGTGGCAATGACTTTGTTTAGCAGCTGCTGTCGCCAGACCTGGACCCACTGCCTGGGCACCCCAACCCATTCATATTGTATCTACTGCACGATGTGTGGCCAGGTGGCTGGGATGGGGCCTCAGGTGGGCAGGGAGCGGTGTTTGGGAGTGGGATAAGCAAGTGAGGGCAGGATTGCAAGGCAGTGACAGTGTGGAGCTGAGGCAGAGCTGTGATAAGCTGCCTGCACAGCCCTGTGATGGGCATGAGTTCCATGACCAGCAGCATGTGGGGAGCAGATTGGGGTCTTGCTGTGGCCCCTGGTCCCATGCTGTCGCTGCCCAGCAGACCCAGGGTTTCCATGGAGACTGGCCAGGGCCCATGTGGGCAGGTGGATGGGATGGGGCTGCTGGCAGGCGTGGAGCTGCATCTGGGCCTAGGTCCAGGATCTTGGCGTGATGACAGTGCAGGGCTGGAGCCTAGGGGGTGCTGACCACAACCTGCAACAGCTCCCTAAAACTCCCTATGTGGCACATGGGCCCAAATACTTGCCAACCCCTTATATAACCCATGTATTCCTCTGCACGTGCTATTAGTCAAATGTTGTCTTAGAAGGTAGAAAGGTGAATGTGCAAAGTGGGAGAGAAACACATAACCTCTTCCATCTGTGTGGCTACCCATCTTCTGTTTCTGGAATTTAATCCTTCTCCACATAATGCTACCTAGCACAGTAAAATCATTTAGCTTCCCTAACATACTGCAACTCTATTCCCAAAGAAAGGTATTTGAATAGGATTTGACTATTAGTGCTAATCTAATTTTGAATTTACTTGGACTGCTTAAGATGAAGATGACTTTGTCAGACCTTCTGCAGATGCCAAGTTCTCCCGGGAACTTCCTGGCCCAGAAATCTGTCTCAAAGTAAGGCCCAGACCTAGAGTGGCCATATCACATGGCATGGTTTCTTGCTGGATGATTGACAGTCACAGGTCATGTCAGCAAGTGCAAGAGCTGTATCACAAAGCAGTATCAGAATCCCATTTGCGCTAGTCAGTCACTACAGCAGTATTTTAAAACTGCTTTAGAGAAAAGAAACTATGTACTCTAGATGGTTCCAAAACTTGATGCTAACACGGACAGAATTCCCACTCCTGTTAGACCATTGAAATGTCAGGTGACTTCCTCTGAGCATATTATTCAGTACATCTAAATTATACTAATAGCAGGTGAGCCTCTCCCTCTGAGCATCAAGGTACACTCAAGTACAGTGCAAGAGACATTGACCTGTGTTGGAAAAGTGATAATATCTGGTTTATAGAACAGCCTTTTGGAGCAACCTACTAACATATGTTAAACGTTATACTCTTGGCGTAGCAGCCAGAGCAGATGCCAAGTTTGGAGCAGCAGTATTACAGTCCTGATTTAGCTGATCAACCATCCTAAACCAACCATCCAGGGGGAATTCTGTTTGACTAGCTACAGAAAGGAGACAGAAGAATAAAAAATAAGCATTGTAATAACTTTGAGCAATAATTTGGTTCTCTGAGGTTGTGTTCAATAGGGATCTTCCATCTCCATATTGAAAATCCTCACTATTTATAGGCTTTGAGTTGTAAGGGAGCTGAGGTCAGATCACAAGTCTGCCTCCCTTTATTCCTTTACATGAGGTATATTGTACATGTGAAATCTTATAGATATTGCTAGCTAAAGGAATTTGGTCTCTCATGTGGGGCCCATGCTCTTTTATACACAGATTTACCACAGCTTGAAGGAGCTTCTTTTTCTGGTCAGCATAATGCCCTTCAGGGGAAGAGATGGGCACAACTTTCTAGTGTTAACAAAAAGGAGGAATATTTTTTTTCAGACTGTGTCAGAAACAAAAGGGGCATTTTTTTTCCTCCAGCTTCAGGGCTGCAAAGCACCTGGATATCAGTAATAACAATCAAAGAAGGTGATGTTTGTGAAGTCAAAATAAGAGGATTTTTGGTGGGAGGGGTTAGTAAATCTATTCAGTTTGTTTGTTTGTTTGGGTACTGATAATACTTTAAAACACTTCTTATGGCCAGCCTTAAAATAACAATCCAATACGTGTAAACAATGAGGAAAAATTAAGAGAACAGATTTTAATATATAGCATGCAAAAACATATTTTTAAATGAAGTAATAGATATAATTGGATAATAAACTATACATCTATAATGCGTATATATTGGGGTGTGTACATATATTGCAGAGGTGGGCAAAATACAGCCCACGGGCCAGATCTGGCCTACTAGGCCATTCTGTCTGGCCCATGGGGCCGCTAAAAAAAAAATTTAGAAAATGTAATATTAATCTGTCTCTGGTTTCTGTCAAAGATGATAGGAGCTGGGAGCAGTAGGATCAAGGGAAAGCCCCAGCAGGCTCTTGCAACAGCAGGGCCCACACAGCCCCACCCCTGCCTAGCAGGGGAAGGGGGAAGCTGGCCCAGCTCCATAGATCCTCTGCTAACCAGGACCCCGTACCCCTGCCACCCTGCTCTGGACCCATGCCCCATGCTCCTGCTGGCTGTTCCCCTGCTCATTCTCAGTGCCCCCCAACTCGGCAGTACAGGCAAGGGGCTGCACGCAGCCCCAACCCCCTGCTCACCAGCAGAGAACAAGCTGATGCTGAGCACGGGGCAAAAGTGGCCCCTCTACTGCCCCAGGGCCAACGCCCTGTGCTGCAGCCGCTTGCAGCCCACATGGAGCTTGCCTGTGCCTGCTCAGGACAGCCCTGCATTGTCCTGGGGTGCAGCAGTGGGGATCTGGCCCTTGCCCCACCATGGGCTTTGCTTCAGCTGAGCCACACATGGGGAGGGGAGGAGGGGAGCGGGCGGCAGCTGGGTCTTGGGTGCTGCTACTTAAGGCAGGGAGCTGTGTACCTGAGTCCCTGACCCCACAGCCCTGGAAGCTGGCAGCTTCCTCCAGCTGGGCTAGGGAGGACAGGGGGTTTGGGTGGAGCACAAGAGGCAGGGCTTCAGGGGTTGTACGGGTGAGGAGTAAAGGGCATTTCATTATAGTGATTGAGGCACTGGTAGGCTTCCAGATTGCTTGAAAACTGTAAATAGATCATGTTCAGTTGATACGTGCGTCAATTTAACGTGTGTCAATATAACACAATCTATTTACAATTTTAAAGTATACTGTAAAGTGGTGTTTCATTTTAATAGTGGATTTTGTGTTTTTTGTCAGAGAATTTGTGGGGCTTTTTTAATTGGAGAATTTGCAGGTTTTTTTATCAGAGAAAACCAGGATCCCTGGTCATAACATCTAGCTCTTAATTACCAGGCTTTTACACTTTTCTTGTTGAGGGTACATAATAGTGTTGTGTAATCAGCCATGACTACTTCAACAAAATACATTACCTCTTTATATATATCTTTGCACTATTAGATGGATAGTATTTGTCTTGTTTTTATTTACAAAGAAGAACAAGTCTTGAAAACTTTGTCTTGCAAATACTTGTGCACATGAGTAACTTCACCCACTTGAGGAGTTGTGTTAGTTTTAATACTTTTGGAACAATACCCCAACTTGATACATCCGTCTAACCTGAATTGATCTCAATAGCATGTACCTTGATTGAGGTCTATTTTAGATCATTTGTGCCATTTTTAGACTGTTATATGTGCATCTAACTTCTGCATAGTTGCAGGTTAAGATTGATCTGTGTTCACTTAGATCAGTTTAAGTGTAACATCTGTATGTGCCCTTTATGGGCGTATCTAGATGAGAGTGCATGTGCCTCTTGCCCCGCCTCAAACCCCTTTGATATCCAGGGGTCTAAAAAAAAAAAACAAATCAAAAAAGAGCAGGGCAGGGCAGCATCCCAGACTGCCCTGAGGCCTCGCTGCCAGAGCATCTCCATGGTTGGCCCCTT
Organism: Caiman crocodilus; assembly: GCA_030014935.1. Classification (NCBI taxonomy): domain Eukaryota; kingdom Metazoa; phylum Chordata; order Crocodylia; family Alligatoridae; genus Caiman; species Caiman crocodilus. The sequence goes on from JAGPOW010003642.1 coordinate 40,047,676, forward strand.
GCCCTGGTGCTGAAACTCGTGGCCAGCAAGGTCGCGTGTTCAGCACCAGGGTTCAGGTGCCAGTGAGTAAGGGGTCGGGGGCAGCAGGTAGGGGGAGGGGACCATGGGGGGGACCACTGCTGGCCCCACCCGTTCCTCCACACCCCCAATCCCTGCTCTGCCCGGCCCCTCCTCCTATCAGCCTCCCAGACCCTCCTGATCCCTGCCCAGCCAAGTCCTGCCGCCCTTGAGGCCCCTGTGCCGCCTGGCTGGGCCCCAGGCATTGGGACCTGGTGCAGTGTGCGGGGACCATGAACCAGCCCTGGGCCCAGCCAGGCCAGGCGGTGCAGGGACCCCGAGGGTGGCTGGGCCTGGCACACAGGGACCACGTGCTGTGCCAGGTCCTGCCACCAAGGGCCTGGCCTGATCGGGTGACAGAGGGACCCCAGGGCTGACAGGACCCAGCTGGGCCTGGCATATGCAGTCCTTGCACACCACATTGGGTCCTGCCACCAAGGGCCCAGCCCGCCTGGTGGCAGAGGGGTCCCAAAGGTGGCAGGTCCTGCCACCAAGGGCCCAGCCCAGCAGCAGAGAGATCCCAGGACCCAGCTGGGTCCAGCATGCGTTCCCCGTGTGCCTCACTGGGTCTTGCCGCCATGGCTCAGAGCGCCCCACTCCCGCTGTTGCTGCTAAAGGAAAGTTATGAACCTCGGTGGGGAAGCTGGGAACTTCCTGGGGAAGCTGGGGTCCTGTGCGGGGGGGAAAATTCCATGAGCAGAATGGGGGTCTGCACCATGTGAGGGCCAGGGGACCCACCCCTCCTGATCAGCACCCCCACAAGGTCTCCCTCACCCCCAGCAATTGCCTCATACCTACCCACACACCAACCCACATCCCTCCACATACACCCACCTGCCTTCCCCCACACTCCTTCCCACCCTCTTCTTGCAAACACCACATCCCACCATCACACACCCATCATGTGCAAAGAAAACCAAAAGTACACATCGACACATATAGGTATTGAATTTATTTTATCATGATGATAAAGACACTGGTAGACTTCTACACTGCTTTAACATTGTAAATATACCAATAAAACATTGTTTAACTGATTGTTGTCTCTCTTACTCTGTCTGGGCAGGGGTGTAAAATGGTCTTTTGTGTTAATTGTGGAAAAACATGGATTGGAGGATATTTTAAATAATGGATTTGGGATACTACTGCAGCTGTCCAGCTGGCACAAGAAGTAGTGTCCTCAGGTACCAAGTGGCTGAGACCCAGAAGCTCTGGAGAGCGAGTAGCCCTGAGCTGTTTGCCAGGGTAGGTTTTCGTATGGATGGGCCAGGACAGGGAAGCTTTTTATACTGCTGGGGACAGCACAGGTGCTGGTCCCCCAGGCTCTAGCTCCCTCTGGCTGCAGATCCAGGAAGAGCCAGGCAGGGTTATTTTGCCCCAAGTGGCACAATTTGTTCCACACTGAAGTGCGTGTCTGAGCACGTGCATTGCAGCAAAAAGCCCCAACTCAAATTTGCACAGCTTGTATTTGAGCTGCTGCAAGTGCATGTGATTGCATGTGTGGACATGCCCTATGAGTTCAGCTAAATGTTTTTGTTGCAGAAACCTGTGCCAGTTCCAGTGCTGTCATTTTAATTACATATTTAACACTGTTAACCAAAATGGTTCAGATGCTTTCTGATTGTGTTTGGTGATATTGCAATCTGTATATATAACACTTCTCATTTCTATATAGGCAGTTCATCTTGCACGTGAAAATGCTAAATTGTTTTAAGTGCTTTTATTCACGGAGAAAATGTTTACTGCATGTGGTCTGACAATTTTCTCTCTCTGGAGATATTTCTTAATCCATCTCTATGAAACCTAAAATTGCATCTGAATACAAATATCATTTTATGTGCTATAGTGTGTAATAAATATTAAATACTTTTTATTTTTTTATGTTAGCATGGAGGAGTGTATGTAAAACGAAGTGCCAAATTCAATGAAAAAGAAATGAGAGACAAGCTACTGGCCCAGGTGAAAACTGAGACTCCCGTAAGTCCACACTTTTTTTTCCCACTTTATTTTATTGATCTTTCTAATTGGAATTGACTACAACAGAGCAATTTAGTCATCTACTTTGTAGGTATTAGATAAATCAAGCACCCACACGCTTGCTTTCTTTAAGTATTTTATAGATTATTCTGGATTAAGACATTATCCCTATTTAGTCACCGATTAGCTTTGAACTAATTTAAAGTTTATATTATATAAGAAATTAATTGTCAAAATTTTCTTATCTACTTAAACCTTGCAATTATATGTGCACTAAATGAATTTCCTTTATGAAACAGCCAGTGTCAGTGTTTCTTGTATTTCAAAAAGGCATTTTGCCTGCAGTAATAAAGCTTGATAAAACTTTTTACCTTTTCAGTGAATCAAATGAGTTTGGTTTCTTAAAAGGTAGTAACCATTCTTAATTCTTTACTATTGTTAATTGGTCCTTGTGATGATTAATAACATTTAATGCAAATGACATTTGAAAGATCAGTAACTTTTTGCTACAGATAAAAATTATCTCTTGATTTTGTTTGTTTGTTTGAAAATGACAAGTACTGACAATTGACTTTTCTCATGACACCTACAGTCTGTGGCTCAGTGGTTTTCTGTTTTGTTGGCTTGATGCATGAAAAACTATTTGATAACTCTTGATATATAATGTTAAATTATTAATTTAAAATTACATTTATAGTTTTTAAGGTATTCGTTGTATTAACCACAGCATACCTTTTTAAAGCTGAAGCCATAGAAAAGATCATTGGGTCTTTGACCTCAGTATACTTCATTATTAAAAACTGTTTTGAGATTGATTGTTCTGAGTTAGGGCTTAGTATTGAAATGTTGTTTTAAATCTCTCTGTATGTATGTATGTATAAAATTTAAATTATGGCACTCGGATATCTGACAGTCTTGCTGTAGATTTTTGGCTGATATGTGAAAGGTGCTACAGTTTGAAAACCAAATTTCAAATAACTCAGTCATGAAGATGCCCATGAGCAGGACAAATGGTTTATTTTTTACTTTCAAATTAAAAGTATTGTATTCTGGTTTTAAATAAGTTTATTAGTTGAAAAGGTGCAAGTCCACCCTGATTTTAGGCTGACATGGCTAATTATCTCTTCCTATAAATAGCTTATTTCTCACTATACATTTTCAGAAAGAATCATTCTTCATCTTGCATGCAAAAATGGCTCAACATTTTGTGATTGTCTAGCTGGCAAAACACAATGAAAAGCAAATTCCACTATTCCCCAAATTCCTATTGTCCCTCCTCTGTCATAGTGATGACATTTTTGCTTAAACCTTGGATTAGAATACTTGGGCAAGGAGGGAATTTGTTTTAAGTGGAGGGCATTTGAATCAGAATTTTCCTCTCCCCTAGCCTAATGGACACATTTTTTGATGCCTTGGCTACAACCTTTCTGTCTGTTTATGATTTTATCTTACTTAGTTATGGCAATATATGTTTAAGATATTGGTTTGATCTCTGGGTTGTGTCCATGTGCCTACAGCTGGGAGTATTGGGAATACATTTATTTCCAACTTAAAAATAATGACAGTCAGTCTATGTACTGCTGTGTTGGATAACTTTTTGTATTGAAGACCAAAAAGTATGTGTACCCAGATACCTATTTCTCATTTCAGCTTTTGAAAGTTGACTTAAATCTGATTTTATAAATGGGAACATTAGCATAATATATAGAAAATTTAAGACATAATATAATTAAAGGGAGTGATCCATTAAAGAGGCACTTTCAACACAGTAAATTAATCCTCTCCACCACAGTATTTTCACACTAGGATTTTATATCAATTTACAAATAGAAGCAACTCTGAAAAGCTTTTCTTCTAAAGATATTTTTTCCCCAGTTGAACCTGGGGGTTCCAAACATGTAGCCAACTAAATTTATTTAATCTGATATTAGGAAATCAAGGGTGAGATGAACTGTTTCATGTAAACTGGGTTTTTAGGAAATTTGTGTTGCTGGGTTGGGGCAGAAAAGTCAAAGCATACAGAAGAATTGGGCTATTTTGGGAGTATGAAAAATTGATTGTCCCCTCCCCACCATCCCAGGAGTCTGAATTTGCAATCTTGTATTACAGAGTAACAGCTACTCATTGTAAGCAGTCATAATGGGTGGAATTATCCTTAAGGGCCCTAGTAGACATTATATTTAGGTTGTGATTAATGTTTATGGCGCCATAACTTGAACATGTGACATGTCCCATACCCCAGGCTGTTCTATCCAGATGGTGACAATCAGCTGGTTGTTGGCATGAGGATAGGGCAGCCCTGGGTCTAGGACCAGGCAGAGACCCCAAGACTCCACGTCACGTGACAGATTTGCTGTCATGCTGTGCAGCTTGCTTGGAGGTGACAAGGCAAGTCAGTAAGCCTCCCAGGCTGTTTGGGACCCAGGGCTGCCTCCTACTCAGTCCTGACAATTGGGATTGCCACGGGGCAGCTCTGGTGGCCAGTTGGGATTTGAGGAATTTTGTGCATCATCTCCAAAATCACAAGATCTGCCATGCAAGTCTGGTACGGCCAGTCATGTGATTTTTTTGGAGATGGGGCATAAAATTTATCAGACCTGAATTGCACAGCTGCCTGAACATCTGCCAGCAGCCTGACCTAGGATTTTGGCAAAGGAATGTATGCGGCTGTTTTCAGGGAAATCATTTTCAAATGAATATGAGACTCTTAGTAATGGAAGTATGAATAAAGCTGTGAAGTTGATGCAGATTTAGGAGTACTGCACAGTAAATTTATTTCCAGTCTAAAACTAGTTGGACTGTAAGACAGAGTTGTAAATTTATCCGTCTAAGGATTACCTTTAAGCAGTCTGTTAAGATTATATTTATTAGGTCAAATGTTTGTATGTGGTAGGATTAAAAGAACCAATATTACTGAGCCATTATTTCCAGTAGACTGAATTTTCCATAACATGGTATGTCTCAGAATTTTTTAATTTAGAGGTTGAAATTTCCCTTTAATCTACAGTTACTTTTGAGATAAATACGATAACATACACACTTAACACACTACTCAAGAAGATTACTTAGCAGTGCTGAAATCTAACATAGTGAGCCACAGGCCATCAAATTGCTTTTAATGGAAGTCCTTTTAATCAAAGAGAGCTTGTATCCTTAATTCATTGGCAGAAGTATAAATATTGCATTAAAGATTGATATGATAAATAATGGCCCTTGTTAAATTCCAACCAGAAATTCCAGAATAAATTTCCTTTCTTAATGCAATAGTTCAGAAATAGATTTTAGCTCAGTTTAGTAAGCAGTAACGTGATGACTTGCATATGTTTGTCAGAAAAGTGTTGCGTTGTTTGCAGCTAGGCAGAAGAAAGGGACCCTATGTTGGGGATCACTTTATTACTTCCTCTTTCTCTCTCCTTATAGCTTGATAAATGAATCAGGCATTCTGGAGTGCTTGCTGCTAAGAAAAATAATCTGAGACTTCAAAGAAAGAGGGCAGAGTTGAGACTAAGCACCTCAAACTCCAATTTAACTCTGGGTACAAGGGGTTTTTTTTGGTTTGTTTTTTTTTAAACCTCCGTCTGTCATATGCTACCTTTTTATTTTTAATACTTTAAAAAAATCTAATGAGTTAAAAATAGACAGGAAACACATACAGGAATAACATGGACTCCTTATGGGCCTCCTGTATTGAACTGCTGCAAAGTTAACTGTCATTTTTTTTATCTTTTGCTGCAAAAAGCTACTCATCTTTTCAGAATACTGTGTACCAAAAAGCCTTTTTGTTCAAGAATTAGAGTTTGATTGTTAGACTTGCAAGAAATTCACCCAATATAGTAGGCTGAAAGACCATTCTTTATGTGGCTTCTTGTTGGGATTTCAAGTTTTTCAATGATCTTGTTGTTTAATTGTATGGTAAGCTTTTCCCTAAATAAACTTTTAATCAACCAAACCCAGTTACAAAGCTACTACACTAAACCTCCAAGAAATTAAAAATGTTACCTCAACTTGTGCAATAGTACTGTTGCCTCCAGACAAGCTATGAAAAATGTACCTTAGTATTCCATATTAACTTCTTTTACCTTGTAAGGTGTGCAGCATACTACCAGGAAACATATCCTGTTTTCCCTATTATCAGAATTAAGAATAAAAGGTCAAAAGTTAAGGCCGGATCCTGAGAGGTTCCAGAGTACCTATAGTTCCTGTTCTATTGAAGTGAATTGGATCAAACTCTTTATTTTGCAATTTTATTGAAAGATGACAGCAGTACAGCTAGTACTTGCATGGTTACTGCTTATTTGACTTTGCTGTTCTTTTGGTAACAAAAATTGTATATATTACTATAGCAAGCTATACAAGCCAGATGGAGGAAATATGTAATAAACATATATAGTGTGACTGTTATTGTGTGGCAACAAGGTTTACATTTTGTCTGTAATTACTGATACATGAATCCAGAATTTAAGATGGCATGTTTACAGTTACCAAGGACACTAGTAAGTTTGTCATTTTGCCATGGTGCTGTTTCTTTCTTTTCCCTTTTTATAAATTTATTTGGGAAAAGTGTATTTTTTTTCCTGTCAGCTAATAACCTGAACATGAAAGCATGTGTTTTTATAAATATCTTATTTAGTTAGTCTGTAAGGTGCATATCTACCCTGCCTTCTACTTGACTTCAGACTAACATGGCTAACTACCCCTTTCTAAATATCTCCCTCATGCACTTCAGGAGCTGAATAAGACACATCATCATATTTTCACCTATAAGAATGCTTGCATTGATCTGAAATAGCTCAACTACTCATTTGTTTGCTAATCAGGGTGTGGTGATGAAAACGTTGGGAGAACCAGGGGAACATATATTTTTGGTTATACTACACTGTTTGGTTAATGTGGTTGAGGTTTTGATTTAATTTTCAAAGTTAGAAATCTTTGTCATTGTTTCTCTTTGGCCACTAGCTTTTCCCTTAATAAACTTTGGGGAACAGCAGCATAACAACAGCATAAATACAAAATGTCCTTATGCAGTAGGTATGCAGTTCTTTATAAAGCATTCAGGAAAGGAGGACTGGTACTCAGTAAAAATATTACAGGTGCTTCAGGTTGAAGAGCTGTTCCTATCTGGAATATTTCACGTGTCCCAAGCAGTATTTCTTTGCTCTTTTTTTTTTTTTTCTTGAAAATTTCCCCTCCATTTGTTGTGTCTGTCTTATAATGATTTTTGATCTTGCAGCCCACCTCTTCTATCTCCATGCACAACCATGAATCCCACCCAGTCCTCACCACTTGCATGAATGGCCCCATAGCCTACTTTCTTTATAGGTTAACATCCCATTCTACTCTTTAATATTCCTCGTTCTAGGCTGCTCTGCTGGCATGGAAAGCAGCAATGGCATCCTTTTGCTATGCCAAGACTGATTTGCTCTGCATTAGCTCTGCCTTTCAGCAGAATGAATTATTCTGTCTACAGTACCACATAAAGGTAGCTTTGGTACTTTCCTTGCAAACCATAGCACTGGGAATGTTTGGGAAGGAGTTGGCTGGCTGCCTACCTTTATGGCCTGCCTTCACAGCTTGCTGGTTGAGACCCACTGTACAGAAGGATTGCACATTCTTGCTCTGTAGGTTGAGTTCCATCACACAAAATAAGAGCTCCTTACAGCCCTTCTTGTGCAGGCTTTGTCTGCTATTTTCCCATGTCTCCCTAATTTTAAGCGACACCTACAACTACACTGCTCTGCCCATGCCAAGGGATCTGTGGACACCTATGCCATTGCTCCTCTTCTCTCTCCTCCTGCTCCCCCCGCCCCCCCAGTTATTCGGTATTTTCTGTCTGAGAGATTCTGGTTCTCAGGGTGAGGGTTTTTTCAAACTTTATTGGGATGAAGAGCAAAGGTGAGATGGAAGTATAATGGATGCTGTCTGCCAGTTCTTGCCTCTGTGGATTAAGCAGTTGCATCAATTGACCTGATTTGAGGTACTCTTCTGTATTGCATTTCCTTCCTCAGGTATTCTGAATCTAATCAAATTCAGCAAGCTGGTTCAGGCACTTGATGCTTAGAGCAGTCTTTGAATTATTTGAATAGATTAGTTATGGAATTCAAAAGTTATTGCATTGTAGTAGAGGGAGAAAATGCCAATAATTGGAACATACGGGCTCACTATGCCTGGGCAGCTAAGAATCTGGCCAGCACCAGGTCAGGGTTTACACTGATGCAATATTTTTGCATATTCAATTTGAATACCCCAGCTGTTTATCCCCAGAATATATTACTTTACATACAGGAAGTTCTGGGCTGCAAAAGCAGATGTTCCTTGTTGCTGCAGTGTTCATAAATTCTTAATCCCCTAATTCATGAGAGGTCATTTGCTTACCAAACTTTAGTCTGATTTGCATACTCCAAAATTCTTTGGAAGTTTCCTTTAAAAAGGAAGGGTATCACAGTTTTACTTTGACTATTCATGCTGGGTGAAAGCCGTAAAACTACATGCAGTCAGTAAACGAATCATTGAAGTAATTCTGGCCTGGACTGAGTTGTCTCTAGGATTAGGATTGGCATGGTTATTTTTTCAGCTGGTGAACTGCAAATTTATAGTCATTGTGGAAGAATCTTCTTCCAGCCTCCAGCTTTCAGGGTTCTTTTCCTTTCCTTTGTTATAGTCTCCTCACCTGTCTCTCAGCCTGGTTGCCCTGTTACAGCTATGATGCGACTCAAGCAGGTACAGAGGGAATGAACCTAGTCTAAGCACTGACTTCATGGCAAGGGGGCAAAGTCTTGAGCCCTGTCACTCTTGTAGATGACAAGTGATGCTTTTTAAATTGATCGATTGGCATTAAACAACACCTGCCTTGATTGGACCTGGACGTTGGGGTCAAAATGGTTATTTAAAGACCCCTTCTTCCTGGAATGAGGGGAGCCATATTGAGAAACATGGAGTAAACACAGCCTATAGAGCTCTTCTAGGCTCCAGATGAACATGTGCATAACTTACCTGAAATGTATCTAGAAATATAGCTTACTGTAATGTAGAAGCATCTCAAAAGGTGACTAAGCTGGTACTGTTTGCTGCAGTCTATTCTGTGATACTTCTCTAACCTGTACCCTTCCCCAAGCCTACCCTTTTTAACCAGGAAAGCTGTCCACTATAACAAGCTTGGTGGACTTACTGGGAGAGGGATTGGGGCATGCCTTATGCTCCCTGTGCTCGGCTGACTAAGGGAGCTACTCTTGTGCTTCAGGCTTAAGGAAGCATCCCAAGTTCTCACAGTGGGTCAAGCACCTTCAAGATCTACAAAGCCTGTGTACCCCAGGGGGCACAGGGTCCAAATAAAGATTAGCAGTTACCCTAGGCTTACGGGTATGCTTCAGGAAGGGGGGCAGCCAGAAATGAGGCGTCCCAGGGGAGGCACACAGAGCTTGTTAGGCAGTCGGCTGCAGTGAGGTGGGTGGCTCAGCACAGGAGCACCCACTACTGGCCCCCCCACAGTGATCACATTTTTGTCTAAGGCCATTTTACTTATTTCTATATTTACCCTAATCCAAGACGACTCTGAATTTAGGATGACCCCCAATAATTAGATTCTAGATGTGAAAAAATTCCATGTGGGGGTTTCCATGTCCAGATTCTAATTGTTTCAGAGGTTATCTTAAATTCATCCCCGCACAACTACATGAGGGAAAGCAGCCCTTGCTTCCCCCAGGCACTTGCCCTTTGGTGCCTGGCTTCTGCTATCTGTCTTCCCCACCATTTACCCCCTGATGCCTGCCCCCTCCCCCACCCACCTGCTGTGGCACAGTCTCCTCTGCGCAACCCCCTCATGTTGCATTTGCTTCCATGTGCCTACCCCTGTGTGCCCTTTCCTTGCATTCCTTCCAGGTTGTGTACTAAAACTCCCCTCCTGCACTTCTCCTCTGCATTTCCCCCTTGCACCATGCTTCCTCCTCCATACTCCTTTTGCTGTGCAGAGTTGGGGCCAAAGCCATGGCAGCTGCCTGCACCAGGCAGTACTTAGATCCAAGAAGAGGGATTTTTCCTCTGTACCCCATGTTGAGCGGGGGTGGAAAAAATCCTCATCCTGGATGTGAGTAAATATACTATACTTGCACTATGAAATCTGTCTGAAGTGTTGAAGCATATTTGAAATGTAGTATCTGGGTGCTTTCACTTGCATCTTTTTTTCTGTCAGTTTTTTTCTACCATTACTAGACACTATGCTTCCTGACTTAACAAGCTTGCAATTAATGAGTAATTCTATCACTCGTTCTTCCATAAATTGTATTGGATCTTTTCTGTCCACTGAGTTAAGACCTCTTGTTCAAGCCTTCCTCTCAAAGTAATAAAGACGGAAGCTTATTCTTATCACTTTGCTGACCCTCCCAGAGACCCCTTCTCCAGTTACCTCAGAATGTAGCTGCCCAGATCCTTGTCTGTTGCTCTAACCATATTGCACAGATTCTGCTTCACCAAATAGACCTAACGTTCCCTTTCATTCCATCAGAGCCTTTCATGTTTTTCTCTCGTAGTCCATTCTTTCATTGCATACCTTCTTCTTCTTTTCTACTATTTTGTTGATAAGTGCCAAACTTTTCTTTCTCCTTGTCAGTTCCTTGTACAAAACTTTCTCAGTCCTGTATATAGGGAACATCTTCTTTGGCATGATTTATAAAGCATTTCTTTCTGCCTATCTTGCCTTGAGAGCCCATCTTGATATTGAGAAATTGACTAGTTAAGTTATTCATAATTGGCAGATGTACGTTTATATTGAATGCTGATTCACATTTAGCCTGTCTCAGAATAAGCATCAACTAGAAGGATGACATTTTTTTACCACAGACAAGCACTTGATCAGAAAGTTTCATTCATGCCAGTAGGGCATTCAAGCACTTTTATTCAATCTGGAACCCTGTATTTGGGTTTACATGTGTGCATTCAAATTGGTGCAGAGGCACTCCATCTACTTTAGCTACCAGTTTGCCAAACATGGAAAAGGGCTACTTAATTTGACAAGTTAACTTACAGACGTGACTTTCAAATTCAAATTATGCTAAATTTGAAATGGTTTTCTGTATATTAGCTTGATGACCCAAGTTGAAGTGTGGAATATTATCATCCAGGCATGTGATTCTCAGCCAGGGTGCCATGAGATCTTTTTCAAGAGTGTCATGGGGTATTATTAGCAGTTAGGCATGCAAACATGATTAACAGGTTAACCCAAAGATGCTGATCTGCTGTGATCTTTCTTAGCTCTTTGCAACAGATACATTGCTCTATTTTTTGTAATGGAAAAAACAAATGAAAACTATGAATTGCAATTTTCCAATTCATTCATTTGAGATTGAGAGGTGCCTTTAGCCTAAAAGGTTGAAAACCACTCAGCTATTATAATGTTCCCTCAAACAATGAATAACAATTCTGGGGATTTTTATGAGATTAGAAAGAAACTGCAGCATGATGGTGAAAAAATTACTGTTGGTTAAATGACCATTGATGACAAAACAAGAGATGTGTTGTGATGTATAGCAGAAAATAGTGCTGCCTCCTCTTCCCTTCCATCTTACTAATAATTCCTGCATGGAAATAAGATTTTTTTTTTTATTTGGCTTTTGGTGGGGAGGGATTCCTCCACTCCTAAAATTTTTCAGGCATCCTGATGGGTTTGCACATTTGTCAAACTCCATTAAAACTGGCTTAAAAATTCAGAAGAATTTTAGACCTTAACCTATAGCTCTACAAAGATTCTGCCTCTGTGTTATATATGGTTTCACTGTCTTTTTATACCTGTGTAACTTGAGATTTGACTACTTGATTTTTCTTTTAATATTTACAGCTGTAGCTGATGTGTGATCTAAATGTATGTAAGGGTCATAATTTTAGTACCTTTTGAAAATTATAATTTTAAGAATATTTTTTTAAATCCTACAGATGTACCTAGTGATTTTTCCAGAGGGAACTCGTTACAATCCAGAGATAACAAAAGTTATTGCAGATAGTCAGTCATTTGCTGAAAAAGAAGGTAAGCAAAACTTCAAAGAGCTTTGAGAATTAAAGAGGGAAGGCAAATAACATTCTTTTTTAACTACCATCCATATGTGAGAGGAAAAGATTCAAACTCTCATGTTCAATTTTGTGCTCTTAAGAAGTGCACTTTTTAATGTTCTGTATTAAGGATGAAATCTATACACTACATAAATCATATATTAACAGAATCATCTACTGTGTTTCGTTTTCATTTTACAGCAAAGAAGAGTTTATTTATTGAAATACATTGCATGCTATCACTTTTTTCTGTGTCTGTTTTCAAAAACCAGGCTTCTTCTTTTGATTTCTACCTGTGGCATGTATATTTTAGGCAAATTCCTTTGGAAGATATCTTCAAGGAATATAGGAGTATTCTTCTACACTGGATCCAGGCCAGTGGTCCAGTTTGTTTCCTTGGACTGCCAACACCAGATGCAGAACAACCTGTCCTAACGAAATGTCATCCTAGACTTTGTTCCTCAGGCCCTTGATATGTGTTACTTTTATGGCACATTTAATATGTTAATTGTGGGATAAATAGCAATGTGCCACATGTTCAGCAAATTTTTGGCACTGTAAAATAACAAACCAGCCACAACGATGCTTCATGTGAAATGTTGAATATCTTTAAGGCTGGTTTGTATGGTGCAACATATGGAATGCATGTCATATCCCATTTCCTCATCTGACCTAGTCTGCCCTAGTCCCAATGCTGACAATTGCCAATTGTTGGCATTGATCCAGAACAGCCTCAGTTCAATGCTATCAATAAGCTGCAGGGCAAACGGGTTGCAATCTTACAACCCTTGCACCCAACCCTCGGTTGCAGCAAGCCCCAGGGCTCACCATGACTCAAGACGTCAAAACGCTCGTTGTCAGATCCAGACAGTTCCAGTTTCTGACCTAATCCCAGCCTAATCTCTCAGGATCCAAACTGGGGGCAGCCTCGCTGTCCAACTACAATCTGAGGACTTTTAAGTCCCATCCCAAACGTTGTGCCTCCTGCTATGTAGGTCTAGCATGCAAAGTTTAGGTTGTGGCGCCACTATCCCAATCCCACTGCCATTTTAACAGCTGCCAGAGACTTAGGTTAACATTTATTTGTGTTATCATTGTGAGCCATGGTAAACAATCTTTTTTGTGTCAGACTATGCAAACTCAGAATAAAAAGACCATTGCTCTTCAAAATTGTTTGCAGTGTTAGGCATAAGAAATGAGAGACGATCAAACAATAGAGAGATACAGGGAAGAACAAGAAAACAAAGAGCCATGTTGATCAGCAGAATAGGCAGTGGTCTTAGCATGGAGAGGTGACTTTCAAATTCAAATTATGCTGTATCTGAAATGACTTTCTGCATACTGCATAGTATCTTGCTGGATTTTTGTAGGCAGCGTGGCAAAAAATCATTTTCATGAGCATTGTAAGTGGAAAATAAGTTTTGTAAATTTTAAGTGTAATTTGTTCCAAAATGTCATGGAAGAGAAAGCAAGCATGTATTTTGAAATGGCCCTATGAGGAGCCTTGAAGTGACAACGGAGGTTTTGTTATAGTTTATTTCCATCAGATTTAGAAGGGAAAACCAGGAGAGTTGCAGAGAGAGGAGTTGGAGAGTCAGATTGGGGAAAATCATTGCAACAGCATTCTGAATGGCCATGAGGAGTTGTACATGTCAAGTGCAGAGAAGAGAATGTTGAAGATAAGATAATACAAGCTGGATAAATGTTTAGTTGCATGGATGGATAGGAATGATCATACTTAAAAGGGATTTTGCTGAAAGTTGCTGAAAATTGTCAAAATTTAGTAATAACCTGGATCTGAGTTGAAGATAATGGCTGGCTTATAGGCCTGAGTGATTGCCAGAATGGTGATTGCATTTTCCACTGCAGTTGAGACGAGATGACAGAGGTGGGGAGTTAAGAGTTCTGTTTTAACCAGAATGAACTTGAATTGATGGCTTATGCCTGAAGCATGAGGATGCGTAGCCTTACCAAATTTTGTTTGCTTGCTTTGTTTGGTTTAAACCTTACTTTTTAACTCATTTTATTGTTTTAAGTCTTTGGCTTTTCTCCTCCCTGGAACAGGTGCAAGGGAAATTGCCATGGTCCACCCTTCCATAGAGTGAGTTATAACAGGCTTGGAGTAACACAAAAAAGCAAAGGGATTTCAGTGCTCTGTTTTTCCCAATACGCACACAAAAAAAAGTTTAGACTTCTAAGAACAACAATCCAAAATGCATATTTCCTCATTTTGTTTTTTTCCTGTTGATCAAAAGTAAATTAATTCATTTGAAAATAAACACAAAGATGGCATCAGTGGGTCTGGTAAATTAATTTCTATGATGTACTGAATTGAATTCAAAAGAATGTGAATCGGCATGTTGAGCTAGTTGGGCTACTTGAAGTATTGTTAATTTTGGCCCAAAGAAAAATATGGTCTCTTTTTGCTTCTCAGAAAGAATGGAATTTGACCGTATGTCTGCTGGCTTAAGTCATAAGAGAAATAAAAAATTCTAAAACTCTTGGTTCAGCTATGATGCTTTTTATTAGACCAACTAAAACAAAAAGCAAAAAAATAAATTCTTTCTTTTCAAGCTTTCGGGGACATTCACCCTTGTTCAGGCTGAGGAGAAATCAAAGATCGTGAAAATCTTCTTAGGTAGAAAATAACTTTCATTTTGCACAGGGAAAGTTGAGGCTGGATGTCACAATGGCTTAAGTCGTAATGAATTCATATCTTCAGCGTCGTATTGAAAATGTTTACTGGGTGATTTTGATTTCACTTACCCTCCTTCCTCCTTGCCTAATTGTATATCTCGACAATCTGTAAAGCACCAAGTATTTGCTTTCTTTCACGTTACCTGACAACTTTATTCCAGTACCTTCTCAGGGAGACGTGCTTTTCTTACACAGATGAGAAGCAGCAGCTCTCTTTGAAATATATAAACATGTTCCTTTTAATACATGTATTACTATCCTGAAACCTATTTGTGTTCCAGAACAGATGATTTCGCTAATCCCGTTTTTTTTTTCCAAATACTCAGATTTTGCTCAAAAAAAATTACGTTTCTTATATTACATTAATGTGAGGACTGAGGAAAAATTAATCTGAATATCAGTCTCCCGTTCACACAACAGTGCAGGATCATTTGTATCTCTTATAAAGAAGATTGTATTCATATGTTATGAAACATCATAAAAGTAAACTGATGGAAGGGAAAAGTACATTTTGTTCAGTGTCCTCAGGGTTTTTGTTCAATAATTCATAATTTTCACAACATTTTAGTAATTCACAATGTTTTTCTTAATCAGTAAAATTTGAGACATAATGTCTTTTTATTGTTTACCATTTAGTCTTATCCCTTTACTCATCTTGGACATTAGATAGATTTTGTCAGTTCAGTTTTTGTTTTGTTCCAGAAGTCTTCACTTCACCCCTTCTGAAATAGATAGTGTTTAATTATATGCAGTGTTCAGTTGCACACATGCACACACACATGCTAATGTAAAAATACAAAGAGTATTTTCCTTGAGTATTGTTTTTAAGTTTTATTTTGACTTAACATAGTTTGACTGAATTGGTTTAGATGGATTAAATACAGTGTTTTGAAATATTTATTTAGTATTAGATGAAGAAACCAAAGTGGTAAATGTTGGTGTATTAAGTAGTTGGCTACAAAGATATGAAGAGATCAGAATTATTAAAGATCACAAAACTATCCCAAAGCACAGGACAAATTTGTGAGTGTGAAAGATGACACATTCTCCATTTTTGCCCTCCAGGGCCAAGACTGACTCATGAATCTAGAGAGCTCACTGATACAGATAGAATTATATTGGGACATTTAACGTCCGTTCCCCCCTGCTTTAATTACTGTATAGGGTTGATGTATATCTTTGCCTCAAAATTGATTTAAATAAACATTTTTTACAAAATAGGCTGTAGCTATTACATATTCAGAAGGGCTGGATTGCAAGATATTCTTGGAACTGGAGAGGGGAAAACCAAGTGCTTTGGTCAATATCCAAATGCTTTATTTTCAGGTCAGTGATCTCATCTACATGTCCATGGCATAATGCACTATGAATATGTAAATAAGCTTAACAGTCCATGGATAGGATGGAAGACTTTAAGGATAATTGAGATCCCTGATGAAAAGACGTGACTTCTTCTTATTGACTGTTTAATTCGATGGTCAGCAATGAAATTTGGGATCTGCGCCAGATCTTTCCTTCCCTGCTCTTGCTAGGAGGCTTCCTGTTTCTAAAACCTAAAGCAATGAGTCATGTACAATTATTTGTGTCTTATACCTGTCGTGCTACAATCCTGATGACTGTGAAATACAGAAACTTTCAGGGAAGGAAAATGTATGACCATTCCTTGCCCCAGTGTTCTCAGAAAATGGGAGAGGGTTCTTTAATCTGAAAAATGAGCTTTGTGAACTGGACTTGAAAATTGTCACGGTGTACCCAGCCAAGTTCTAGGCTGAATGTACTGCCAGGTTTTTTTGTTTAAATCTAAAGGATGCCAAAAAACTTCTAGAGGTTAAGAAGGTGAAATGAGAGGGCACAAATGTTCCTGTTCTTCAACTCTTGAGATTGATCCATACTGACTAGAAACTAGACATTTTGTACAATGCGTCCACTGTAAAATACTGTAAATCACTCTGTATCAATATTATGTCTGTGCATTCAGAGAGAAATTAATTTGTAGCCAAGCTATTCCGTAGACAGTAGAAATGAAAGAAGGAAGAAGAATTAAAAGTGAAGGTCTTGTAGTTTTTCCTCCATAGATGATTTGTCAAAAAGAACATCACTTGATAATCACTCCATCATTCTACTCCTAAAAGCACTGGTAATAAAAACTGGGATGTAGACTCAAGCTGGGCAACAGGTTGAATGGGGACTGGACCCAGATAGGCTGCTTCATAGCTAACTTTTTAATGCTACAGCAGCAGAAGTAAAGGTAATAATGAGTGTTAAATAGCAACCTCCATGACATTACCTGCTACCAGGTTTTCAGAAAAAACTTAGTCCATGTTTGTTCATGCAACTTCCTCTTGTGTTCTTTTTTGTATAATGTTTGAAAAATAAAGTCCTATAATAGGTAATTCAGTAGAAGCAGTATTTTACCTATTCAGGGAAAATTTTATAATCAGTGTACATGTGGAGTCTATATGGAGATGTGGAGCCTCTTCACTTAATGTCTAAGACCTAAGCATAGCAGTACTATATTATGGGCATTTTTACATGTGTTTGGGGACACAACACAAGATGCTTTAAATAGCAAACTTCACTAATTAAAAGCACCCAGACAACATGTGTATCAGCGGCCCTGCACTGAAAAATGGCAGCGGAGCACTTTGAACGAAAGCCCATTGAAAGTTTTATTTCAGAGTGCCCTGCTGCCATTTTTTTCAGCACGGGGATGCTGATGCACGTGACGTAGAAGGCTTCTGGAGCGTGTCAGTTTCTGTGCTCCAGCAGAGTTGATTAATTGAATCTGCTCTGACGCACTGGATTTCCAGCACATAGATGTGCAGGGAACCTGCACCTATAGAAGCCCTAAATTTTTCACATGCAGATTCTTAGTCTATAATTTAAAAAGAGACCTACAGGAGTTAGGGAGTCAAAAAGCCTTTTGATTATTTTAAACTCTGCAGAAAATTCCAATCATGACAGGTGTGCTTAGTCACTGACATAACTTTGAATGTTTATTTTATTGTTATTAAGCATCTTGTGATACGCTAATGTAGTCACAAAATAAAAACTGAAGTAACACTAACGCTGTAAGGAACTGTAAATATTTAAAGCTTCATACTCCAGCAAAGTTCAAGGTGGCAACTTACATTTTAACTGGAATATGAACAGTCAGCATTCTAAATTAAAAATCAGATTTGTTGTGTAATACAGTATACTCCAAAGGCAGAAATTTGTTCTTCAGAGTAAGGTATTAATTTTTGGCAGTATTGAACACAGATGTATCCTGCTGGCACAGAGAAATGATCTCTTCATTTTAGTTTGGTACCTGATAAACAGGGATCCTGGTTTTCTGTTTCCCGCGGAAAACCAGAGAAAACCACAAATTTCCCATTTTTATCAGAGAAAACGTGAATTTTTCCCTTTTAGAAGAGAAACCCATGGATGTCCCCCTTTGCAAAGAGCTCTGCAGGCTGGCTGAGTTCCAGCCTCCGGGAGCTGTTTGCAAAAGGGGCAGAGAAATGCTCAACCCTGCCTGTGGGGGGAAGGGGGGAGGGCCTGACATTCACACTTACCAGAGGCTGCTTCAGGCTCACTCTTCTTGCTGGAGGTAAGTGGGGCTTAGGAGTTGTGGGGCAGGCCTGGGGAAGAAGCTGGCTAGGGGCTGAGGGAGCAATGAAGTTTTCAGCCAGCCAGGCACTCCAGCCGGGAGGGGGTTTGTAGCCTCCCCACACAGTGCTCGGCAGGCTGGAAACCCCCACTGCTCCCCACCAACTGCAGATCTCCCTGCTACCTCAGCCCCCAGCCAGCTTGGGCACTCCCCGTCTGAGCACTCAGGTCTAGGAGGGGGGCGGGTTTTCAGCGAGCCGAGCACTCTGGCTGGGAGCAGGCAGGCTGCAAACCCCCTTCCAGACAGAGTGCCCGGCCAGCTGCAAACCCTGGATCACAAATGCTCTGCTCCCCACCCTGCTGTCCTCCTTCAGGCTTTCCAGAGCGCAGTCTGTGCAACTGGCATGGCAGGGCACAGCAGGGTCACGCATGAACACTGCCTGCTGCTGCCCTAGCCACACTTCCCTGCTTGCACAGGGGCAGTGCACAACTGCCCTGCCCCCCACCCCCAATCTGGGGGGTTCAGGTCCCTCCTGCCCCCTAGGAGTGCATGCTACCATTGGGAGCTGGCCCTGCCTGAGCCTACAGCAGGCAGTAGCAGGGAGGGAGCCAGCTCATGCTCCTACTGTAACAGCTGCTGCCTTCCATTGGAGGCAGGGGGCTGTGGACCTGGGTCTCTGGCCCCATAGCCCTGGCAGCTGGGGACTCCCTCCAACGGGGCTGGGGGGCAGGGGCTGTGGGTGGGGGGCAGGGGGTCCAGGCAGGGCTGGAAGGCTGTGGGGAGTGAGGGACACCAGCAGTGCTGTGGTTGGGCCTTTAATTTTAATTATGAATTTGGGGATTTTTATCAGAGAATTTGAAATTTTTTAATCACAGAAAACCAGAATCCCTGCTGATTTAAATAATGCTTCAAGCAAGCCTTCACAGACATGACAAACTGTACTAAGTGAAAGAGGATGACCAGTTCCTTAAATTGTCTTTTGAGGATATTGGAAAAGAAAGTGTGTTACCATAAGCTGTGTCTGCACCATCTCTTGACTCTAAGCAAGGCCGCAGCCAAGAAGTTCACCCTGATGACTTGGTGGCACTCATCATGTGCCAAATCCCATTAGTAAAGCAGTGAAACAGCCTTAGAGTGGCTCTCAGCACTCACCCCAGTATTGTTCTTCAAAGTTCCTGGTCTCAGGCATTCTTCTTGATGTACAGAGATGTAGTTAGCTGTGTTAGTCTGAAGTCAATAGAAGGCAGGGTAGATAGTCTTCAAGGTCTTCTAACTAAAGCAGCAGTTCCCAGCCTTGGGTTGTGACCTGACTGAGAGTTGCGGGGGCAATGCCGGCAGCACCACACACAAAGGACATGCCATGTGCTGGGAGCTTCCCCAACCCCGGGCTGCCGCCGCTGCTACATTCTACTCCCAGTAGCAGTTCATGGCAAAAAATGGTTGGTAGCCATTGAACTAAAGTATGTATGTGTGAATAAAGACTCATGCACATATATAGATGTGCATAGATGTATGTGTGTAATATAGTATATATTTATCATGGAGTTTTTGTGAAGTAAAGCTAACTTTATCAGATGCTGTGAATGGACTTGCCGAAAGCAGTGTAAGGAGAGAAAAATTAGAATACAGAAGACAAAGGGAAGGGGAGCAGTGCTGGAAGAAACAGTAAACCCATAGGTATAAGGAGAGACAAAAACTAATCCAGATGATGAGGCAGACAAGGTTCTTTGGGTCAATCTGATCCCTTTTATTAGACCGACTAAATAGTTGGATATTTTTTCTTAGCAAGCATTCGGGTCTAAGCGGTTTTCGTAATCCAGGTGATAAAGAATCCATAGTCTCTGTTTTTAAACCATATTTGACAGAATCCACAAATGATTTCTTGTTCCACAGTTTCCCATTCAAATCAGGTTTTCAAAAATTTGCTGTCTGAGATCAGTCACCCTCTGGTCAGTGATGGGGTGTCCATGGAGGCTAATGCACTCTGCCAAAGACTTGAATGTCTTTTTGCCACTGATGTCAGGGCAGTGTTCATTTGTTCTGTCACATAGGGATCACCCAGTCTGTCCAACATAAATAGCTGAGGGAGCATTGTAAGCAGGTAGTGACATATGAGACATTAAGGCCAATCTGAACTAGATTCCTCTAGTATCCTAGATTCCTCTTTTTATGCTGTGGCCTGGCAGTCTCTCTCTTATTGATTAGATAGCTGACAGTGTCTTTATCTGGAAATACTGGACTGAATTTTGCCACAGTGCAGCTAACTCACCCAGTTGGAAATAGTCGTCATTTTTGTAACCTTGCGTTTAGTTGATCTTTAGCACAGTGCTGTTTGGCTTAACTCCCTACAATAGGTTCCAAGATGAGTATGGGGCCCTAGTGTTACTTATAATCTTCTGCACAGATTACAAGTATCATTAGGGCCCCACACATCCCTGTACTGGAACACATCCCTTTGTTGGAACATAGACTATAATAGTCTAAAGTATCCTTTAGATACTCATAATTTCCACCCACACAAACCAGTTGAAGACAGTCTTGTGCCATATGTAACTTTAGAAGTATCCTATTTTCTTAATCTCTCTGGATTGTTAAATGGTGATTTATTTTTTCAGCAAGTCTTAGAAGACTGGGCAAGTTCCAGAATACTGGAAAAACAACCAGTGTTATCCCAGTACAGTAAAACCTTGTTAATTTGATACTGAATAGTTCAAAGTGTTGAATACCTCAAAGCTATTGTCGCTCCCCATTTAGTTTTTTATATGCCTTTACTGTACAGATCATTCAAAATATGTCTGGTTTGAAATTCAAAGCTGTTTTCTGGTTCCTGGGACCAGGAAAACCTTGTTAATTTCAAACACAGGGAACCAAAAAGTAATGGAAATTAGGGCTGTGCAAAATGCCTGCATTTTGTTTCGGTTTCAGATTCTGCATTTTGGAGGGACAGCGTTTTGTTTCAGTGTTTCAAATTACTGTCCCATTTCATTTTAGCCGAAACTGTTTCGGAACCGTTTCAGAATTTCGACAGTGTTTCGGCCATAGGCTATAATGGGAAATCGCAAAACTGCCCAGAACTTTGTCATTTCTTGCCAGATTCAAAAGAAAGTTGCAGGGATAGAGTTGTCCCTTCTGAGACCATGAATCCTGCCAAGTTTCAAGGAGAGAGTTGCAGAGGTTTCTGGGAAACTACACCTCAAACTGTTCAAACAGAACTAGTATTGCTTGCTGGCAGCAGCATCATGCTGTCATCCCACACACAGATCCAGTTACCAGGAGGAGTCTAGCACAGCCTGGGGGGTATGCAGCACTCCTGGGGGGTGTGGGCCCCCAGATCTGTGTACAGGATGACAGCAGCACCCCCCCCCACCTGGCACCTGCACCATGGTACAGGTGCAGTGCGGCTGAGCAGGGGGCTGCTCGCTGCCTGGGAACTGGTGCAGCTCCACAGATCAGCCAGAGGCTCTCAGTTTGATTCCCCAGCTCTCTGATTACTCTCCCAGCTGTTCCAAGGAGATGCAGCCCCCAGATCTCCATGTGGGGTTTCAGCAGGTTGCTACTGCCAGCTGGGGAAATAACCCAAAGCCAGTGCCATCACCAGCTAACAGCAGCAGCCTACTGTCATCTTGCATCACATCATCTGGGGGCCCATGCTCCCCAGGAAGATCTGGAAGAAGCGGTTGGAGAGCTGGGGAAAAGATTGGGGAGCTGAGGAATCAAACTGGAAACTAAGGGAATGTTCAGGGACCCCCAGTTCGAATCCCCAGCACGGGTTGGAAGGGACAAATCGTTGTCATTGGCCAGCTACAGATGTCAATATCAGAGCAGTCTTTCCCCCTCCCTTTTTCCCTGCAGGCCTGCCACAGAAACAGCTCTGAAACAGCTCCAAAATGTTTCAGAATCATCCAAATCATTTCAGATGGCCCATTTTGTTTTGGAGCCCTGAGTTTCATTTTGGATTCTGTATTTTGACGGTTGAAACATCCAAAATAAAATGGCCACTGACATTTCACACAGCACTATTGGAAATACTGTAAATGGATTTGAAATAACCATAGCGATAGTAATTGTGGGTACGTACCGATTTTATTCACCCCAATGTGAAACTCACTAACTGACAAGTGAGGAGTTATTCTACTGACTAATTAAACATATCACAGGATGTAGCATAAGGATTTCCTAATGTTGACCAGCAGCAGCGATATAGGGGACCTTTTTCTTCTGTTCAGATCAGGGTTGAGTAATTATTTGGGTCTGGGGGCCACATAGAGGGGTTTCACAAGTTACCATGGACTGGGTCAGCACCCTCCCCTGCCCCCTTCCCCCCAACTCCCCAAGCAGTTCACCAAAACTTATGTGGGATGGGGTTGCAAGTGGGTGAGGAGCAGTGTTTCGGAGTGAGATGGGCAGGTAAGACTAGGTTCACGGGGCGAGGTTGCGGGGTAGGCCAGGAGCTGGAAGCCAGAGCCCCTCACATTGGGGCAGGAGCCATCCAGCTAAAGTTTCCTCCCAGCAGGAACAGTGCAGCAGGGGCAAGAGAAGGAACCACCTCTGGAGGCAAGGGGAGTGGAGCAGCACTCAAGTAGCTGCAGCTGTATCAGAAATAGTTGTGCACACAGGCCAGACCCAGGCAGTGGGCATATGCTGGAGCATGGCGCAGGCTTCCCCCAGCTAGGCTTGGCTCCATGTGGAGTGCTGTGTGGGCAGCCATGGGCCAAATCAAATCAATGGGCAAGCTCCCCCCAATGGGCTGTATCTAATCAGTTGGTGGGCTGGATCCAGCTCATGAGCTGTGTTTTGCCCACCCTTGACTTAAATCACTTTAAGTGCAGAACTGTTACACTAACATCCTTCCCTACCCAGTTCCACCAAACCCCCTTTTGGATCCAGCATCCATGATCCCCAATCCCATGCCATATCGTGCATATAGCTGGGACTGCTTTCCCCACCTCCCACTGGTGCAGGCTCCCTTGCATCCTGGCACTTGCTGTCTTGAGCCCTGACCACTTTGCATGCACTCAAGGGGGTGGGGAGTACATGGAGCAGCCAGGCTCAGGGAGCAAGTGCTAGGGTGCAGGGGAGTCTGTAGGGGTGGGAGGTAGATTGATCCCATGAAGCTGCTCCTAAGTGTGGAACTGTCATGCCAACCCCCTTCTCCCCTCCTCCCTCCCATCAAACCTCCTTGTGAGTATGAGTGAGCTAAGTCAGTGTGTACCCTCAGTAATTTGGATACATGCAAATTACTATCAGTACATTTATTTCAAAGTTGGTATTTTTTTGGTTCACTGCTTTGCAAATTAACAAGGTTTTAATGTATTTAAGAAAAGGAGAAAGGTACAACATGCATAACTGTAGGCCTGTTGGCTTAACATCATTCTTGGCAGAGTAATGGAACAGCTGATACAAATTCAAAAAAAGAATAAAAGGAGGGCAACATAATTAATGTTGAGTACCAGACATTTATGAAAAATGCATCTTATCAACTAACTTCATTGGATGATGTTTCAAGTCCTAGTTGATGAAGGCAGTTGTGTTTATGTAACTTATTTGGATAGTTGTCAAATGTTAGATCTGGTGCCACCCAATATTTTGATTAAGAAACTAGAATGGTGAAAAATCAACATGGATGGCACACAGATTAAAAGCTACTATTGTACAGGTCTCAATGTAATTGTAAATAGGAAATTCTCATCAAGGAGCTGTGATCTTAGTCCTGCATAAATAAATTTATTGGTCTTTCACTGTTTAATGTTTTTATGTGTGACCTAGAACAATATTAGTAAAGATTTTATGTTAAGTTTATGACTCCAAAGACTGGAGAAAGTGGCAACAGTGAAGGGACAGGTCTCTGATTCAGTGATGTGGATTATGTGTTAAACTGAATGCAAACAAACAATGGGCATTTTAAGGTAATGTAACAAGAAGTCAAACTTAGAAGTAAAGAATTCAAGCGTGTTCTTACAAAATGGGGTAGTCCCTCTTGGGAAACCATATCTCTGACAGTGACTCTGTAGTTATTGATAATCTACTGAAGATGGCCTTCCAGGATAACACCTTCATGAATTCCTAGTGTTGTAAATAGGAATGTAGAGTTGGTGTAAGGATATTGTTACCACTCTTCAGACTGTTGTGTCTGACCAAAGAGTATTCCTGGTCTGGCATTAACACCACAAAGGATGTCAGTGTATTAGAGAGGGTTCCAAGAAGAGCCAGAAGAATCAAGCCGCAAAAGAATCAAGTAGCTGAATTGTTTCAACTTAGCAAAGAGAAGATTAAGGTAGAGGCGTGATCAGTTTTTAAGAACCTGTCTGGGAACAAAAAAAATGGATGGGAACAGCAGATAAAGGTAAGACAAAATACAATAGCTGGAATTTAGACCAATTACAACTAAAATAAAGATGTAATTTTTTTTCAGTGATAACAACTGATCACTGGAGCACCTTACTAAAATTGAGAGTCCCTTGCCAGAATTTGTTTTTAAAGCATTGTCCTTCCTAAAGTTGTATGGTTCAGTTCAACAGAAATTAATTCAGCAGAGTTCTGTAGCTTATGTTAAATGGGCAGTTAGAATAGAGATCACAGTAGTTCTTGGCCTTATAATTTATGGATTTTTCTTGTAAGAAAAGCTCTAGAAGACATTCTACATATTTTAAAAATGTGTATGCGATTAGAGTTAAATACACACCTCCAATTTTGTCACCAGTCTATCACTTCTAAAGGGCTGTAGCAGCACATAAATCCAGTCCATGTTACTGTTGGCTGGATATTAACCTGTATCCATTAGAAAGCATGAGAGATGCTGTTCATTTTCATCCACCAAAAAATGACACTTGTGGTGTTTCTAAAACTAGTTTTGCCAGAACATGTAACTTTCTCAACATACTCAGAATCAGGCTATGAATCAAGGTAATCTGTGTGGATGTTGGGGTGGAGAAAGACATTTTAATAGTTCTTTAGCAGTAGTTTAAGCATGACAGAAATGTTCCATTGATTTTTCTGTTCTTGGCCAGCTGGTTGGATAATCAGTTCTCATAAGTAAAATTCTAGAATTTCCTGGGTCTCAGGAATGTTTTTGTCTTATCCCAGGAGGAGCTTTTAGCTTTGCAGTGTTCATAATATTCTGTTTGAAAGAAGAGGACTTTGAGGGTGTTGCTTGTGGGAAGAGAGAGAAACACATTTGCTATGTTCAAATCCAGCCACAGTTTAATATGAGCTAAAAACCCCAGTATGAAGGTTTTGAGCTACTGCAGCAGGGACTCTGTCATTATGTTGACATTTTCCAAGATAAAAAATCATATCAACATCATTGCTGTGCCAGGCACTATCTCCATTAGCTCCTCTCTGCAGCTTCAGTGTCTTGTTCTCGGTCATCGTGATGTCCCGATTAGGCTTGTAATAATCATAAACCAAGCAGAGACACTCAAAAGATTGATGCAAGAGAGGAGGGAAAGAAAGAAAGAAGACAAGCTAGCATTAGACTTTTAGCATCTCTCAGATCACTTGCCAAGTGATTTGTCAACAGTGTTGTAAAAATTTGAAGGCATTGTGACAGGTAGCACTTTGAAAAGAAATTTGGGGCGGGGGTGCAGGCTGGGTCTGCTATAGAATAAATAATGCAAGTACCCAATGCTGGTTAAGCTGTTACCTAGACCTTTGAAGTTTTGCTTCCGGGGGAAAACAGCATTGACTTTTAGCTGGGCACATGGCAAGGCAAAAGCCCTTACACTACATAAATGGTGATGATCCTGAAATGAAACATACTGCCCCTCACTGGGGAGAGAAAAAAATCTGTAACCATGGGCAGGTCCAGGATTTCAGAAATGGGTTGCAGGAGCAGCAACCCATGCTGCATGGGTAGTTTGTGTGACTTATGAGAGAGAGCTTTTAGTTTCTGCATCTTATAAACAGATAAATCCATTGTCCTGTTTTTAAGTACTGTGAAGCAAGAAAGATAGTGTGCTAACTCTCCCCCTCCCTCGCCAATCCCAATCTGTGAAGTTTGGAAATTAGTTATAGGTCTTTAAATGCCAGTCATTCCAGAGACGTGCCTATCAGGCTGAGCTTGCTGGCTCTCTACTGATAAAGTGGCAACGGTGCAGCCTGGAAGGACTACATATGTAAAAGTCTGTGCCATTTTTACTTTGAGGGAGTCAAAAACCCACCACAATTGGAACTGCCTTAAATGAGATGTCTTTTTACAGTATTGCCAATCCCATGTCAAAAATCATGAGACAAACTCTTAAAAAATCAAGAGATTTGGCATTGTAAATCATGAGATGCTATTTTTGAAGGGTGTGCATGTGAGGTGGGGGGAGTTATTTGTGAAGGTGTGGAGGGCTGTTGGGGTATGTGTGGGATTTGGAGTCTGAGGATGGTCCCTGCACACCCTGGCAGGATGTGGGGTACTGTGGGTCAGGAGTGAAAGGCAGCAGCGGGACTGGGGGGCCTGTGGCTTAGGAGTGAGGGGCAGATACCAGCTGAGTGCTGTCTGTGTGTAAGTGGAGGGGAAAGTGTGGGAGGAGAGGAAAGAGTTGGAGGGCAGGAGAGATCGAGGTCCCTATGATGAGGAGGGATTGGGGAAGGAGCAGGGGCTGGGATGAATAGGGCAGGTAATTCAGAGGTGCGGGGGAGCTGTGTGCACACCGGGGGAGGAATGGGTAGCATCTGGCCCCTGTGGGACAGAGATGAGCTGCCCACTGTGGGCTCAGGGCTGTGCACCCTGCTGTCTTTTGCCCCAGGAGATCAGCCGTGCAATGCCAGCATGTTTCCTGCCATCAGGTGGGCAGGGACGCACTACACAATCAGTGCGCCCAGCAGGCAGCAGTGGCATTGTGCAACTGAGCTCGAGCTCCTAGAGCAAAGGCAGCAGAGCACAGAGCCTCGACCCTGCAGCCTACCTCTGCCCTGTGGGGGGCACATGTCCCATGACTTTCCCAGGGGTGCGCACAGCTGTAGGGAGACACATCCCCACCACACCTCTGGATGACCCAGCCAAGCCCTGGAGCCCCATTCACCCCACCCCTGCTCTTACCCCACTCCCTCCCTCACCATGGGGGCTTCCATCTCCCCTCCCCCCAGCCCCTTCACCTTTACAGAATTACCAGCTAGGAAAATCCAGAGATTTGAAGGTTTGATCAGGAGATCATGAGTCAGAGTTATTTTGACTTAGAAATCATAAGTCTCATGGTGTTTTCTTGACAGTTGGCATTACTGTGTTTACAGCCTTTGGGTTTTTGTGACTTGGAGGCAGATCCTGTTACACTTGCTTTAGTCCCTTAAAAAAAATAAATAAAATTTCATGAACTTGCATCACATTTACCTTAACTTTAAGGCTAAGTCACAAAAAAGACACAAGTTGTAGTAGAACCAATCTACCTTTCACGTTAACTATTTTACAGGGACTCAAGCAGGCGAAATAGGATCTGACCCTTACTGTACTTGACATTTCCTTTGTTTGTTCCTCTCAGTTAGGTATACATATTGAGGAGAAATGCAAATAAATGCTCAGATGTCTCTCTGTATAAATTTTAGTTAAAAGTTCATTTCTTAAGAAACTGATGGATTAAACCTTTGTACTTCCCAAAAGCTACCCATTCAATTTATTTCAATTCAGCAAAAAAATTTCTGTTCAGTAATCAGATTTTATGAGTCTAGTGACCAGGATGATGCTTGAAACCCCATTGTGTTCCTAGTTTTTTCTCAGATTTTAAGACAGTTTTAAGGGAGTCCTGTTTTGTTTTCTTTTTATAGTTTCTCAAATCAGTCTGGGTTGATTTAAGATTTCATACTTTTATAATGTATTACAAACATTTTTTTATTTAAAATTAGCCTGCGTATAAAATGGAAGTCATGAGAATAGCATTAAAAGGTAAAGTATTACATTACTAGGCATTTAGATTGTTTTTTGGCGTTTAAAATAAAATCTCATGACCCTAAATATTTTAACTTAAAGTTTTAACTTAGTATTGCCTGCCCAGTATTTTAAAACAGTTTAAGCATAGTATGTTTTCTGACCTGAATGTGGGAAGGCTGCCAGGGGAACTATAATGATTGGTTTTAACTCGTGATGTATTGACCTTAACAAAGATTACCCGGTGCTTGCAGGAAGATCTGGCTAACATTATTATGAAAGATACTTTTCAAGGATGTGTTGAATGCCCAGTACTCTCATTTGTCTATGCTCTGCTCAGCATACTAATTCATGTATCGACTTTTGAAATATTATTATTAGTCACATGCAGATTCAGACCCAACTTTTGTGCTTAGACCTCTGGAGTTCACCAGTAGCCTCTGGAATGAGAGGGATTGTCATTCTACAAAGCAGTTGACAGCTTCCCACTGAACATCTTAACCTGGAAAGGGGGCCTCATTTTCAAAAGGATTCTGGACTTGGTAGTTCCCATTTGGACAACCAAATAAACAACTGGATTATGAAAAGAACTATGTAATTTAATGACTTAGTGGTGGAGAAGCAGAGTAGGGATGACAAACTTCAGACAGAAAGGAACAAGGCTGAGAAATTTAGGAGTAGCAGTTGATGTATTCAGTAAAATGTCTGTACTAATGATTGTAGTGCTGACACAATACTGTAATGTTCAGTATAACACTTACTGAGCAAACATTTTGAAACATAACTTAGTGGCAGAGTTTGATACGATTAGTCCAAAAGCTAAAAAAACCACTGCCACCATGTTATGCTTCAAAATATTTATTGAATAAATATAATTTTAAAAAAAGGTGTCCCTGCTTCAAGTAAAGCCAAGGCTAATGAAACTTCACAAATTATCTGTGTTTTTTCTTTTTCATTTCCTTGTAACAAGTTTCAGGTTACAGTAACAAGTTACCTGACAAATTTATTTAAAGTCAGATAACAAAGATGAATTTCATAGACACTTTCAACTAGTAACAATGCTATAGTGTATTGAAATCACTTATTGGTAGTCAGTAACACAATAAGACCATTTTACAGTTTCAGATCAGTAAGTAAAGAAAGAAAATCCAAGGGAGACTCCCAAAGTTGTTCAAAAT
This sequence comes from Caiman crocodilus, assembly GCA_030014935.1. NCBI lineage: Eukaryota > Metazoa > Chordata > Crocodylia > Alligatoridae > Caiman > Caiman crocodilus. The sequence goes on from JAGPOW010003642.1 coordinate 40,077,059, forward strand.
GTTTCAAGCATGCGTCACTTTTTCACTTACTGAATTGTAGGGATATCTAGAAAAGATGGTAAGGATCACAGACTTTAACTGGAAAATGTGTTTAATTTTAAAACAGTTTTGGGAAGTGCTAAGCAAAACTCTTAAATTTGAACATAACTGGCTGCATTGTACTTCCTTATTTTTCAGAAGATGTGAATATACTTTCAACTTACTGTATCTTTTCCTGGTAAAGATTTGAGAAAAAAATCTGTGTCAACAGGGAAAAGATCAATACCAATACAAATGTGTATGTAACTAATGAATACTAACATAATAAATTTGTTTTTAATACATCTCAGTCTTAAATTTTCTTAAAAAGCAAAGAATACCTCAATACACTGCTACATAAACAAAAAAAGTAGACTCTGGCAGCAGTTGAAGCTGAAGTAAATAACCTCAATAGTCTCTTTCATAATTTAATTTGGAGAAAAAATGTTGTTAACAGCAAGACATTGGAATTTTTCATTTCACATGTATTCAAACTTTTTAACAGAATTCAGTTTCAGTCAAACTCATGTGGGAATCAGCTGTCCATGAAAAATATGGAATGGTACCTGAAACCAATTAACTTTCTGAATTTTATTCAGATGAGTAGTGATCACCTGTTTTGACAGGTGTGCTGCAAGATCAGTCCAAGTATACCGTAAGTAAAGCCATGCTCCTTTCCCCAGGTGCTGCTCTAATCCCCCTCACCTCCCCAGTCTGCTGCACGCCAAGCACAGCAGCTGCCCACCATGGATTGTCTGCCCCTGGTTTACACCCTTCTATCCTAATTTAGCATGAACCTTCATCTGTGGACATGCAAACACAGGAGCCATTTCAAAAAAGGAATGTTTCCAAAGGACAACATCTGATAAGTGCTAGTTGTTGTGTGTGTACAGTAAGCCCTGAATGATGGAATGTTAAAATTAGAGGGGGGGTTGTTGCATTTGAATCATTCTTAGATCACTTGCACATAACAATTTGACAGTGCCAGCTGCTGCCCTCTTGAAACCAAGCATTTGTGTACCCATATCCCACATGCAAGCCAGTCAGAACCTCCACATCCTTGAGAAAACAAAGATAGATGGCTGCAGGGTATGTGAAACTAGACTTTTCTTCCCAGAGTTGTTTACTTTCCAAACCATTGCTCACTACAAATACTATCAAACTTATTGAATCTAACTGTTATTAAGTGTTCTGTGCTGGGAGTAAATGTTTTCTAGATCTAAGCAAATTATTAATACATCAACTGGCTATTTAAGTGCCTACCTTTAAGGATCAATAGCTCTATGAAGTCAGTGCTCAGTAAGGCTACCTGCATAAATTTAAACACGTACTCTGGTACCTTGGTACATACCTACATTATCTGCTGTTTATGGTGAAAAGTTATGACATCCATTCCCAGAAAGAGTAGGTGTTCTGTCCACCTCACTTTTTTTCTTCCTGCTGATCAGGTGAGAACAGATTACCTTTGAAAAGGATTTTCCCATGAACTGTTAAGCTATATGAGCCATTTCTCAAACAAAAAGGAACTTGTTTTCCAAGGTTATCATTCTTTGTTCAGTCCAAGCAAACTTCTACTGATTTCTGTGGAAATTATTTGAGCTTACTGATGTAGGGCAATGGACTTTTAGCTGTCATTTATAATTGCTATTTCTAATTACAATTTGAATTTTTATTATATTTTCTCCTTTTTTTTGCTTTTTTACTTTTTTCCTGCTTTTTTTACTTTCACTGCTTTGTACTAGGAAAGATACAATAGAATAAGCTGGAAGAGTATGTAAGACTTACAGTCTTTAGGGTCGAATTGATGTTATTGTACAGGGGTACTTTTGAGATCTCTGGGGCACCATTTACAAATCTTGTCACCTTCATTCAGGAAAGGTATTGAAACAGATAGCAGAGCTATGATGATCAGGGGAATCTGATCCTATTCAATAAGAGGAAACCTGAAAGAATTTGGTTTGTTTAACCTAGCAAGACAAGAGTTCAAAGAAGGGGCTATGGTTGCTACCTATATCTGGAAGAGGGAAAAGGCTGGGGGTGGAAAAGGGTCATTTAAATTAAGATAATGCTGTGTCTGAGATTTAGCAGCCATCTCAATTAGCATGCACAGGGCATTACTCTCGCATGTTTTAATTTCTAACGCAGAGCAAGAAGTTATTCACAGGAAAGGCCTATTCCCCCAAATGGGTGGCCTGTGTGGCGTAGATACAGTGTAGGTCTCAATCTTTTTTACTTTTTACTTTTACTTTTTTTCTTTTCTTAAAAAAAAGAAAGATAGAAAGAAACCTGTTCACCCGGTGCTGAATTCTTCAATGTCACATACTTAGTGAGGATTAATAGACCACTCTTTAATCTGCCTTCAGGAGTATTGAACTGCCATGAATTTTAAATTGCAAGGGGAGCTAAAGAAGGATTGCTGCCATGTTGTTCTCTATTCCTTGTGTGAAGGTGCACAATTACTATAGGGCAAATAACCACTCTCTTCATGAAAGCATACCTGGGTCAGTGAAAATTCATAAGTAAGGATTCTCGGACCCAGCATGGAATTTTAAAAATGTTTGTGGGGGGTTACATGGGTATTGGGGCAATTCCCCTGTAATTTGAGTGGTTTGGGTTTAAGCCATTGCTCTACCGGATGCAGATAAGAAGTCTTAAACCTACATCTCCCAAGTCAGAGGGGAGTAGCTCAACCACCTGACTCTTACTTATTTTGGGGTACGGTGTGTCTTGGTATGTATATGAGAAATTTTGAAAGGCCTCGTTTTCATCCCAATGAAGAATGAGAACCAATTTTGAAACCTGCACATTTTTCACTAAATAAAATTGTTTTCTGGTCAGACTTCACTGGCTTAATAATAACATAGTCTTGATTTTATGGTTTTGGAAAGTATTTTTAAATACAAATTTCTGTTGATTTGTGTTATGAAAAATAATAGCTTAGATGGCTGTGTTTGGCTAATCAAAACATAGCTTCTCTTGCAATGCTCCTATCCTATGGATAGATTGCATAGAAAGGCTCAAAGGTTATAGTTATCCCTAGTGGAATGGAAATGGGCAGAGAACAACTTAAACTGAGTAGGAAGGAAATTATCCTGTAAATGGAATTAATTATACTTAGTGATTGTAGTGTGAAAGTGTGGAAGCCCCTGAGTGCATTTGAAGTTGGAGTAGACAATTATGTTCTATGAGGAGCTTCTGTCCAGGTGGAGGGCTGTGTAGTACAGCCACATTTCTAATTTTAGTATCTGGTTTCTGTAATGCTTAATGATTCACATAGTTATAAAAAGACATCTGCAGAATAAATGGATAATGATACTCAACTCCTCAATCTTCTTCTTTTGAATCTATCTCTATATTGTACCTCTTGATTCTATTACAAGCATTATTTGCTAAAGTATGATTCACAGAAGTGTGGAAACAGAATTAATTTGATTTAACTCTTAAATTAGATAATTTTGCTGGATAGCTATAATGTTCTTACTATTCTCTTTTTAGTGTTACTCTTTAATTTTTTTAATTTCCTACACAACCCCAATCCCTTTTGCACTACTGCTGAGCAATCAGATTGTACAGGTTGCTTTTATTTGTATATTAGTATTTAAGTCCAGTTCAGTTCACCTTTTCTACGTCTACGCTGTTTTTTGGTGTTTTAGGACTTGCAGTATTAAAACATGTGCTGACACCACGCGTGAAAGCAACTTATGTTGCCATTGATGCAATGAAGACCTACTTAGATGCAATTTATGATGTTACAGTAGCATATGAAGGTACTGTGGACCACAAAGGGCAAAGAAAAGTGGCACCATCTATGACTGGTGAGTTGATATTACTTGTATGTACATTATCTTGTGAAATATAGAACAAAACAGAAAGTACAGCTCTAACAGATTTCCAGCGATCTGATGTTATATAATTCACATAAAGCTGATGGATCCAACCTAAAAATACTTCTACATAGGAGGAAATATTTGATTTAAAACATCTCTAGGGGCTCCTAGACCTAGGCATGATGATTACCCCTCAGTTCAAGGAGTATTCCTATGGCCAAGTCATCTCTCTGTCCTGATATTCCCAGGCAGTTATAATGACCTCTTGAGGCATTAGCAAACAGGTGAATTTACTCTTATGTGATCAGTGTGTCTGAAACCTAATCTTCATATTTGTTCTGGCTTCAGGATTGAGAGGTTATAAAGGTGGATGTAAGCTACTTCTCTTCCTCTTGAGTTTGTCTCTCAAGTGTGTTATGCTAGAGGTCTGTCCATGCTTTGTGTTAGGTATTTTATACAGGTGAGAGAGGAAATAATGCGCTTATTATTTGTAAACATTTGTAATTATTATTTGACATTGATTTGCAAGAGAGAGAATGTGCTTTATTTGTACTTTTAAAGAAAAGTATGAACATACGTATTCATACTTAAAGAATGAAAATATTTTATGCAGACTAGCTTTCCTTCTGTGCTATTAAGATATGAAAAGAAAACAATTAAAGATTGAGGATGAACTGGAGCAGATTTTGCTAATAAAATAACTAGAAATAGTTCTAACTGGCAACCATGTTAAAGTGCCAGGATATTTTCTTTTAGGAACTTCATTTGTTAACTTATTAGCAGTATTTCAAATTACTTTCAGGATGCTTTTACTTGTTCTTCAGCAGCAAAGTAATATTCACTGTAGTACCTGATGTTCTTAAACTGTTTTTGTCTGTCAGTGTGTTAGTCTTACCTTGCCTGCCAACTGCAAGGCTTTTTAGACTTCAGAGTTCACTTTAATACTGTTGCTTTTTCAATTCTATTAGGTACATAAATTTTCATACAAGTTACCAATCTTAACTGTTAGAACTAAACCATGGAAATACTCCTGTTCCTAAACAGCTAACTCTGTAAGCTAGAGTGGCTTATTTATGTTACGGTTTGCATAAGCATTAGGAGTGACCCTGCATGCACATTTTTCAAAATTGACCAATATTTTTTCCTGGTATACTTTATACAAATGTGTTTTTTTAAATTTTGTTACAGGCAAGCCGTCCTTGCTCTTCTAGCATGTAAGAATAACATGGGTATCAATAGATAGAATTCAGGCCACCTGTTCTTATGTTATTCCATTTTTCTTGGGTATGTCTGATAAGACTTTAGATATTTAAGTACACCTCACATATTTGTTCAATTCTAACACGTTTTAAGAATTTGCTGAGCTTTCAGCTAAGATTTTTCTGTCTTATAAAATAAAATCCTAATAAACATTATTATTATTATTATTATTATTATACCTCTTTATTAGTAGCATTCTGGATAAGATCCAGAGAAGTAATTTAAGTGTTTCCAGCTTAGGCACTGTAGCACCTAAAAATATATATTTCTGGTCTCAAAGCTGAAAGTGTTTAAAATGCCTCCCTGGACCTTGGCATCTCAGGCTAGCTGCATGGACCGGTTGAGAACTGACCACTGTCTCTCTTAAATTAGGAGTTCTTATTGCACTGCAGCTTTCCCAGATTTTTTTTAAAATAGCTTTCTGCTCTGGTAAAAAATCAGTTCCTGTTTCTATGACTTGCAACAGAAATCAAACAACCATGGGAGTTTTTTGTTTTGTTTTGCTCTATTTTTCCCCTTAATTATTATAAGCCAGGGTTTCTTTTTGATTTGTTAATGCTGTGGGGGTTGTTTTTTGGAAGTGGGAGAGCTGTTCATTTGTTTTTGGTTTTTGCATCTTGGAGATTCCAGCAACAGTCTATATGTGGATTTTATTTATTTATTTATTATAAAAACTGATTCCTGTTGTAATTCTGGGAAGTCTAATTAACATTAATTTGAAATTAATATCTTGAATATTTCAGTTCAGCTATACTAATTTTACATTTAATTCTATTATTTTTTTATGTGTATGAACCTAAATTTACTCTGTGTGTGTGCATGCATGCACACACATGTGCATGTGCAGTTTAATATTGGAATATCTTATTATGGAATATCATGTGTTCCAGCAGTACTGCATAATTTTATGGTGATAGAGAGTCTCTCCAAGTGGATCACTCAACCATGTAATGAATTTAAATGCTTATTGCCACAGTCCTAACTCTTTCAGTGACAGTAAAATGAATAACATGTGAATATATAACTAACCAATTGCTGATGACAAAGTAGTTGCAGCTGTTCAAAACATTCCAGATCATATTTGATCCAATAAGAGATCACCCACAAAAATCTTTACTTCTTGCATATATCTTGGGCCATCATAGCTATAGCATCATGCCAGCACAATGTCTATATCATTCTATTAATTTTCTAAGAAAGATAAAGTTGGCATTTCTTTTTCAATTAAGCAGCTTTGATTAGAATTTACTGCTTGGAAAACAGTGTTGATAACTTCAAGTATACTTGTGACTTCCAAACCATTACCACTGTCGTCATTATCCACTAGTTTCTTATAGGCTCCCACTTTCTGAAATGTATCTTAAATAGGAAATTATAATTCTAAACTTATGTATCACTTCTTATATAGAATAAATTTATTATACTTCACAAAATAAGCTTAACACTTTCATTTAAACTTTAACATCTACTAGCTTTATCATACCTTCACACAGTTGCAAGCACTTATATTCTAGTAAAAATGTCAGTACCTTATTTAGAATAAAATGAATATGTTTAAGTCGTATAAACAGTTCACATTAATAATTTCATATTAATAATTAAGAATTATTAGTGGTAAAATAAGAATGGTGGAACCAGACATCTACGGTATCTGTTATTCCAGTCTGTCTAGTCAAATGCCCAATACCACTTCTCTTTAATAAACAAATAACTGCATTGTATGTATTATCACCTAATATGTTTCTTTGGATAGTAAAAAAAGAAAAATAGAGAACTGATCATTTTTGGACAGTGGTCCAAACAAGGATTATTTTCTGTCCTTCCAATTTTTTCCTAAATGCTGTTTCAGTCTGTATTAAATTTTATCAACAGATTAAGAAGTTAGATAAAATTTCCCTTAGGAAAATCATGTGGTTTGGCCTTCTCGGGTTACACTTAAAAAAGTGCTAAAAGAACTTTTATATCCACCCAATCACAATTTCAGATCAATTATTCTAGAACCAGTTTTGACAGCTGAATAAATTCCTGAAAATTCTTTTTCATAGTTTCATAGTAGTTAGGGGTCAGAAGGGACCTGAATAGATCTTCTAATCTAACCCCCCGCCACTGGTTGGAGGACACACTGGGATCATATGACACCAGACAGGTATTCATCCAACCTCTTTTTGAATTTACTCAAGGTAGGAGCAAGGACCACTTCCCTAGGAAGTTGGTTCCAGATCCTAGCTACCCTGACGGTGAAATAGTGCCTCTTAATCTCTAACCTAAACCAATTCTCTCGCAGCTTCTGGCCATTGTTCCTCATCACCCCAGGTGGTGCTGGGGAGAATAGGGCTCTTCCTATTTGCTGCTGATCTCCCCCAAACGAGTTTGTTAGCAGCCACCAAATCTGCCCTCAGCCTCCACTTGCTGAGGCTGAACAGGTTCAGGTCCCTTAACCTCTCCTCATAGGGCCTGCCCTTTTGCCCTCCAGCCAAGCAGGTGGCCGTCCTCTGAACCCTCTCAAGGCAGGCTACATCCTTCTTAAAGTGTGGCGCCCAAAACTGGACACAGTACTCTAGCTGAGGCCAAACCAGTGTTGCGTAGAGGGGGGAGTATCACCTCTCTGGACCGGCTTGAGGTGCATCTGTGGATGCACGACAAGCTGTGGTTGGCTTTGCTGGCTGTGGTCTGGCATTGGCAACTCATGTTCATCTTGGAATCAACCTTTCCGCCTCTGTGCTCACAAAGGGGGAGTTCCCCAGCTTGTATGTATGCTGTGGATTCCTTCTCCCCAGGTGCAGCACTCTGCATTTATCTACATTGAACCCCATCCTATTATCATCCACCCACTTCTGTAGTCTAAGTCTAATTGCAGCCTCTCTCTCCCTCCGAGCATGCTTACTGCTACATCTTGGTGTCACCGGCAAACTTGGACAACGTGTTTTCCATCCCCTCGTCCAAGTTGCTGTTGAAGATTTTGAACAGTGTATGTCCCAGAACCAAGCCCTGGGTGACCCCACTGTTCACATCCCGCCAGGTCGAATACAACCCGTCCACCACCACTCTCTGGGTGCACCCCATCAGCCAATTTTTGACCCATCCAACTGTGTAGGCATCAGTGCCACAGTCGCTTTGTCTCTCAACCCATTCTCATTAATAAACTATGTCAAAGGCCTTCTTAAAGTCCAGAAAGACTACGTCCATGGGGATACTATCATCCCGGGATTTAGTTACCTGGTCATAAAAGGCCATCAGGTTGGTCTGGCCGGACCTGCCTTTGATGAACCCATATTGATTTCCCCTGGGCGTGATCTCCCCTGCTGGCCCCTCACAGATGTACTCCTTAATGATTTTTTCAAGGATTTTCCTCAAGACCAATGTGAGGCTTATGGGCCTATAGTTTCCAGGGTCCTCCTTCCTCCTTTTCTTATAGATGGGGACCACATTAGCTAGTTTCTAGTCTCTGGGCACCTGGCCCATGGATCACAGTTGCTCATACAGCTGGGCCAGGGGCATAGCAGTGACCCCTGCCAGCTTCCTCGACACCCATGGGTGGAAGGCATCAGAGCACACAGATTCAAAAACATCCAGCCCTTCCAGATGATCCCCAACTACTTCTGCACAGACTACTAATTGTTTTTTTTTCTTTTTAATCTTTCTTTGTCACCTAGCTATTTTTATTCAAAGTTTATGACTGGCAGATATGGGTATTCTGCACTATTTATGTCGAACTGCCAAATAAATGCCACCTATTTCTGTTAAAAACTTCAGACAAAATATGCAAAGATGAAAATATGAGTTCACTGGTCAGATATCAAAACAAGAACCTGAATTATGTTAAGGTGACTTTATGTTTAGTTCAGTTTCTAATAAAAAGTTAGACTTGTATACATAACCAACAAAAGGCAAGACCTTTCAGCAAGTAGAATATCAGCAATTGGAACTGGATTTGAAGCAATGACCTAATGGCAAAAAGCTATGTACTATACCAGAGGTAAACAATGTTTTTGGCTGGAATGTCAAAAAACCCCACAATGTCTACCTTGTAAAGTATTTAGCCTCCCCATAGCAACCCCTCCCTGTGCCGCCACCTGCCCCATGTATCTGAGCCCACAAAAGTGTGGTGCTTCCGGCAGGGACAGCACCAGCCTCTTCCCAGTGGGAAGTGGTGGGGCTGGGGTAGGCTCAGCTGAGCAGGCGGGCAGCGGCTGTGCTGGGGGTGTGGGGAAGCCTCTCAGCTGAGCCCAGCCCAGCCCTGCCATTGGGAAGTGGCTGGTGCCATCCCAGCTCTGGAGCCCTGACATCAGCTCTGTACCACTGGCAGGTGTACATGTGTTTTAGACTGGATGGTGGGTTAGGGACTGGGGTTGCACTTCGTCAGGCTCCTCTGCGCCGTCTGCCAGAGGTATGGAGCTGATGCTGGGGCTCTGTACCCCAGCGCAGCAATTTTAGCCTCCCAGGCTCTGGGAAGCTGCTGTAAGCTGTGGGAACAACCCAGGCTGGTGGACTGCTGAGCAAAATGGCCTTGTATACCATGTTCTGGCACATGTGCCAGGGATTACCAACCACTGTACTATACTCTCACTTTAGAAGTGAAACATAAATAAGTGATTTAGGGTTTTTATACACATGCTTGTGCTGCAGTGCCAGGCACTTTTAAAAGCGCTGGTGCCTTCCAAATGTGAGTTTTGTTTACTCAAAAGGCATTTATACACATACATTTGTCTGCTCTGCACGCAAGCTGATGCACCTGGCACTGTGTCACATATATTTGTATAAATGACAAAATGTGTGTCAGCACCGAGAAAGTGGCAGCAGCATGCTCCTGAACTAAAATACATTGGAAGTGTTTTAATTCAAAAGCACGCTGTTGCCATTTTCTTGGTGCTGATTTGTATTTTGCTATTTATACAAATATATGTGACACAGTGCCAGGTGCATCAGCTTGCATGCAGAGCAGACAAATGTATGTGTATAAATGCCTTTTGAGTAAACAAAACTCACATTTGGAAGGCACCAGCTGGACATGAAAATATTTAAATAGTAATGAAATATTTTATTCTTGAGTTACAAGAGTCTAATTTGACAAGTCTAATATTAAAGCCTAAAATAGAAGTATGTAAAATTCACAGGCCCTAAAACCATTGACCCAAGTGACTTGCATAAGGCCTCAAAGTAGACATTAACTCGGGGATGGGCAAAATATGTCCCGCAGGCTGGATTGGGCCCACGAGGCCATTCTATCCAGCCTAAGGTATCCCTAAAAAATTTAGAAAATTAATATTGATCTGTCTTTGGTTCCTATAAAAAATGACAGGAACCAGGGACAGTAGGACCCAGGGGAAGCCCAGTGGGCTCCTGCAAAAGCAGAGCCTGCCCAGCCTCACCCCCCCAACTGGAAGTCCCAGCAGGGGCTTTTGGCTTGGGACCATGTGGATGCACCGGCATTGAAAACTTAGGTAAGGAGGCTGGTGGGGGAGGGCAGAGGAGGATTGCAGGCAGAAAAGAAGCCCGGGGGAAAACTGCCCCTGCCCTGCCCCCTGGCTGGTGCTCCCTGTTGTAGCCGCTTGCAGCCCAAGCAGGGTTGTCCTAAGCAGACATAGGCAGCCCCATGCAGGATGTGAGTGGCTGCTGTGCAGGACACCGGCCACGGGGTGGGAGAGGGGCCGCCAGCCTCAGTACCAGCTTGCAACCTGCCCCCGCTGCCAGCCTGGGCCCTGTGCCAGCTCCTGGCTCACCTCTCGGGGCTGCATGCGATGGCGGCAGCTTTGGCCTGCCCACTTGCCATGCTGGGCAGTGTTTGCTGCTGCTGCCATGCACAGCCCCAATGGGCAAGCCTGGAGCCGGCGTGGGACCCAGGCAGCAAGGGTGGGTTACAAGCTGGTACTGAGTGCAGAGGAAAATGGCTGCAGCAGGGACTGCTGGTCACGGGGCAGGGGAGGGGCCGCTTTTCCCCCATGCTCAGCACCAGCTTGTTCCCTGCCGGGGAGCAAGGGCTGGGGTTGCACACTGCTCCCTGCCTGTACCATGGGTCTGGGGCGTACTGAGAGTGAGCAGGTGCCTGGGGCAAACACCGGTGCCCCAGGGCCAGCACCAGCAAGGCCCAGAGCAGAGTGGTAGGAGTACAGGGTCCCGGCCAGTGCCCCCCCCCTCCCCCTGCTGGTGCAGCCCAGCCCAGCTCCACAGACCCCTGCCAGCCTGCACCCCGCTCTGGGCCCCACCAGCACTGGCCCCGAGACATTGGTCCCAAGACATTGGGACATAGGTCTCGAGATGGTGACCAAGGGGCAGGGCTACCCATGTGGCCCTCAACAGCTTTCTAAAACTGGGTGAGCGGCCCTCCACCCAAAATAATTGCCCACCCCTGCATTAACCTATCATTATAACTCAGAGGGTCCTGTATTATTCCAGCCCTGGGCTCAAAATACTAGACCAAGGGTCGGCAACATTTTTGAGTGGAGTGCCAAAAACACCTATAACCTTGACTTGTAAGATGCTTGTATACCGGAGCAGACAGTGGGGGAGCTGCAAGAGGCCCAATCCTTTTTCTGGTAATACAGCCCCAGCCCCTGCCCCTTCCCCTTCCCTGCCATCTGCCCCGAGGCACACATGACATGCAAAATGCCTTGGTGTGCCATATTCTGGCACCCATGCCTGGGGTTGCCTACTCCTCTAGTAGATCATGTTACATGATAAAGAGAAAGTATAAGTCAGGCAGGCATAAAACTAAGCAAATAATGGTGCAGTAAAAAAAATCATTCTAACGAGCGCTTAGATTGTTGAAGAAAAGGAGACATGGCTGAATTAAGTGCTGTGGTAATTCTGAATTTAAACTAGTATGATATTTTATTTGTAATATTTGTTTTTCAGGAAAATTTTCTTCAGTCACTTATTTGCATCATGCTGCTTTTCGGAAAGGACACTGTATGTTAATAGTAGTTATGATTATTGACTTCCTTTCCTGTGATTATCGCTAAACAGTGACATTTCAGGCAAAGAACTAACAGTCCCTTGGTTCTTAAACAGTGGCATACATTTTTTTGTAAAGAATTAAGACTTTTAGATATGAAAGTAAAATTTTTTTTGAGAAAAGAAATTTCCATAGGAAAAATTGGGAGGTTCTGTTTTTGTGTTTGTCACCATTTGAGCCACCTGAATCTGTTTCTTACTAGTCTTTCTAAGCTTATCACTGCAGATGTCAGAGCTTGTTTTTAGAAAACTAAGTTGGGGCTGAATTTTACAGTTATTTCTCTCTCCACCTAGAATTTCGGTGTTAGCTCCATTTGTAACAACCACTGTTTCTCCAAATGTTGAAATGAATTTGGGTATTAGCAATTATATTCTTTGAGAGTTTAGGACAGGAAGTATACAGTGATCAGACAGCCTTGTTGGCAATAGCAACCCAACATTAGAGAGAATTTTAAAAGAACAGTCTACATGTATGCCGAAGTCTTTTTCATGATGATGATAAAAGCAGGCCTGACTTCTTTGGATATTGGCAGCCTGGTCTTCTTGTCAGTCTGGTTTGTTTGAACAGCTGCAGCCTCTCTCAAGAGGATGCAATTTTATTATCAAGCCTAAGTTCTTTTGCTCGTCTGTGTTCATGGACCTTGTCTGCATTGATTCAAATCAGTTTTGCAGTTTTGCAGGCAACACAAAAACATCATGACAAATAGTCCTGGCATTGTCCCATAACAACAGTTGCTTAAGATAGGGATACCCTGAGCTGGTCCTTTACTCCCTACCTGTTTTCCAAGGCAGTTGCCTATTAAGTTAAACTAAAATATTCATATAGGAAAATATGCCACTCACTAGGCTAACCTACAGTGTTTATAAATTATTAAAGAAAAGCTTCAAATTCATCTTTTACCATAGATCTATAAAGTGCAAGGCAGCCCCAACCAGAATATCATGAACAGTAGTTTGGCACACTAGCATTATTGATGGGAGTAGAACTATATTAATGAGTTGCTACAGCTGAGCGAATAAGCACTGCTACTCCGCAAAAATAATTACACAGCCCTACTTCATATATTTGGGAACATCTATAGTATTTCTTAAAGAAACTTCTGAATTTCAGGATCTTTTTAAGCTGCTTTTTTTTTTGTCTTAATATTTTAAAGGTTTCACAATTAATTTAACTTTAATCTCTTTGATTCTCCCTGGAGGTCAACTTTGTCACAATGCGCTACTTGCATGTACTAGTTGTGTTGCTTTTCATTGGCTAGCGTTCTAATGGAACACCCCTGTGTTCCTTGGGGGTGCATACAGACATTCAGGGAAGTTAGATCACATTAAAAATAGCCACCTAATCTAGTATAGTTTGCCCAGGTGCAGACCTAACACTTAGACCAAGGTTTGACAACCCCTGGCACATGTGCAATTAGTGGCACACAGAGACATATTTTTCCCCAAGAGGCACACAAAGAAATTGTTAATTTTTTTTAAGCTGCTGCTTTGGGCTGTGCAGCCACAGGTCCCAGCACCAGGGCAGAGCCTGAAGAATGCAGGCAGAGAGGCTGTCTGTGCTGTACTGCTCCCACCCCTTGTTCCCACGCTGTACCCTCCAGCCCGGCTGGCCCTTGGAGGGAGCTGCCCAGGCAGGCAGACGCGCTGTCCCACCCAAGGCAGCACTGAGGTTCTGAGTGATTGGGCTGGACGGTTGGCACAGGGTCTGGGTGGCATGGGGGGATGCGCCGCAGGCAAGCCAGCCCAGTCGGGCCCTTAGAAAGGTGGGGGATTGGCAGGAAGTGAGGGCGGCCCTGGGGCTCTGCAGGCTTGAGCTGTGGTGAACGAGCAGGCGGGGGTGCCTAGCGGCACCCGTGGTGGGGCATGGCCCAGCCTGTGCATCTCCTCGGGGATGGGCCACAGCCACCCCGTGCATATGGGGATGCTGCCTGGCTGGGGCAGGATGCAAGGCTTGGGGGGGGCTTCCCTCTCTGGAATCAGCCTTCCTGCATGCTGGGCACAGTGCAGGGAGGGCAAAGCCGTCCCCGGTACAGGGACCTGGCCTTGGGAGCCCCCTGGCACCTGGGAACAGCCACCATGGCTGCCTCATCCTACCTGGGTCCCAGCTTTGCCCACGTGCAGCTCCCCTCAAGGGGCCAGGGCTGGGGCAGGCACTGCACAGAGGTGCTGCTCTGCAGGCTCCTGGCTGGCTCGGCCCTGAGCACTGGCTGCGGCAGCTGTTCCCAGAGCCCCGGGAACAGCCTGTTGCTGCAGCTCCCACTCCCACTATACCCAGCACAGATAGAGACCAAGAAGGAGCCCCCTGAGCCCTGCGTCCTGCCCCAGCCAGGCAGCGTCCCTTTGTGGCCAGGGTTGCTGCACCCCATCCCCACGGAGCTGCGCAGGCCAGCTGGCCCCACCTCTGGTGCTGCTGGGTGCCCCATTGTGGCCTAAGTAGCAGAGCCCTTGGGCAGCCCCCGCTCCCTACCTGACACCTGCTCTTTATTTACTGTAAAAAAAAAAAGGGGGGGGGCAGAATTAAGGCTAATTCACCGTATTAAATATGCAGTGCATCCTGCCATGTTACCCCCTCCACCCCAGTTTTGTTTTTGTGGTATGCCGGCACTACGGCACCTTACAAGGTAGACATTGTGGTTTTTTCAGCACGCTAGCCAAAAACCGTTGCCTCCCCCGACTTAGATCCTTAGTTAGGTCAATCCAAGTGTGAACTGTACAGAAGTTTCAGGAAGGTTGTGTTGGTCCAAAATGGCTGACCTGATTTAAGTTAATCCTTCCTCCAAGGTAGTCTAATTTAGATTGGGTTGACCATTTTTAGACCTGTCTAAGTGTCCTGAACTTTCATACAGTTTCCAGCACAGCCCTGGGACTAGGAAAGCCCAACTGCTGACCCAGGGCTGCACTTTTCCTACACAGTCCCCTGGCACTGGACTACTTTTAGTCCTCTGGCCACTTGCCACACTCCCAAATGGATAGCTTGCAACTCCCTACACTGCAGATTAGACAGCTCCCTCAAAACCCACCAAACCCTCCATCCCACAAGCTGCTCCCAGTGCCAATTTTATCAGCATTTGCTGATGCCAGGAGCCGAAGAAGTCCCAATGTGGAGGAGGGATGAAGGGTAGGTTTGGTGGCAGGTGGGGTGAGAGATCATCTGGGGGTTGGGAACTAAACATAACCTTTTGTCCTGGGTGGTAGGGAAGAGACAGCCCCATCCGCCCAAACTTCTCCATGGACCCTGTGTGCCCCCCTGATCCCGCCAAACCCCAAAAACCCCTCAGTGGACACTGCCTTTCCCCCACAGACCCTGCCAGATCCCTAATTCCCCCCATGGAGCCCACCTGCCCTGCCCTAGCCTTCCCTTGCAGGCCTCACTAACCCCCCCTGCCCCCCAGTCCCTCCGTGGACCCTCCAGTTCCCCCCCATGAGCCTGTTTGCCCCCTCAACTCCTCTCACACTAGCCCCCCATCCCAATTTACTTTAGATTTGATTGCTGTTTTTAACTCGATCTAGCCTCCCCCTAACCTTCCTGAATATCTGTACCCAGCCTGGAATGAGCAGTGAAAGCTTTCTGTTAGCGGACTCAAGATAATTACAGATATGAATCTACGATGCACTCCAGCACTCAAAGTTCATGTTTGTTTTGTTTGCTACTTATTAATCTTGGATACAAAACAGCTGAAAGCAATAGTGTTGGTTTTTCTGGCACTTTCAGATCAAATTTATTGATAATAATTTATTAGGTTAAAAGCTTGGGTCTAGGCTAATGAGTCTATGAACCCCAAAATAAAAAACATCATAAAATGATTGAAGGAAGATGCTTTCAATTTGGAAAAGGGTTTTTAGAGGTGGTTATACTATATGTACACGTGGACAGCTGAAAAGGTAGAGTTTATAGACCATAACTCCCAGTATTATGTTGCTAAAACCATGTTTTCTGCTAATTACATTTTTTTTGTATATTTTAAGAACAGCTCTGTAGATAAGATTTTGGATTCTCTGATGTCACATTTTCATTGCCAAGATCCTTCAAGGTAAAGGAGGATGTCAGGCTCTGACGTATAGGTGATTAGCTAGCTAGCTATCGTTTATAAAACAATAGGAAGAATAATTCTTGGGAGAAGACTTTGAGGTTGTTTGTGTGTAACATTAAGGAATGGGTTTTTTTAACTATGTCAGTAATTTTGTGTATTAAGTGTTTTTGATTTTCAGTGGGCGCGTCTACATGTGCATTAATATGCTTTAGTTAATGTATATTAAATATAGTACTTCCCTTGTGAGGTACTGGGAAAATGCATATTAGCCTGTCTTAATGCATATTAACTAAAGAGCATGGTTTTTAAGTGGCATTTAATGTATATTAGCCTATTTTAATGCAATGCACATTAATGAAATAGCACCATTTTTAGTGATGCTTTAATGTGCATTAATATAGGTTAATACACATTAAAGTGCACATGTAGACACGCAGTGTGTCTTTTAGTTAGACTAAAGGCTTTAAATGATATTAATCTGTTTTGAAGGTTCAGAATTCTAACTGGTGAAATACAAATATTTGTTTGAAATTAAAACCCATTTGATCTCTGATTCTTCCTTAGAAATTAACATTCACATTTTCATGAATCCACGTAAGACTTGTAGCTACCTTGTCACCATGAATATGTTCTTATGTATCGGGAGACAGGAATTCTAAGTGCACTAATGGACCCAGCATTCTAGCTCTTAAAGCATTTTAAATTGCTGCTTCTTGCTGTGGTGGGCCATTATTAACATTCTAAACATTATAAGCTTTTGGTGGTTAAGGTACTGTTAAGTTATTTTGCATGGTAGAAAGTTTTTAGCAAATTATCTTCCGTGTGAAATTCAGTCTATTGTGTTTGCACAAAGGTTGTTAATATTCATTTAACATACACTTATACTATGCTTAGTTCTCGATTCATCAAAATGACTAATATTGTCCCTAATGTAAAGTTTGATATAATGTATGATTCTTAATTACATTATATCATGGGAGGGGAAAGTTCAGACTTGTTTGTTCCTCCTGTTAATTATAACAAATTCTGGAAGGTTTTGAGATTTTAAAACCTGTCAGATGTATGCTTCAGGGGCCGCTGTCTCTGAAGTTGGATGTAATTTGTGTGCAATAAATTGCTGCAATAAAGCTTAGTCTCTTAGCTTAATTACATAAGCCTTTGGGGAGTTGAGCTGATGTGAAATTAAGGGTCATGAGACTACCACAAACCTTTAGAGGGTGTAGCGATAAAATCCAGCTGTTCTTTCTCAAAACCAGCAGCTCAATAAATTGTTCTTAATCCATCAACATACTTAAGTAGTTTCAGAGACTAAAAAAAATGGAATCGGTCGCATAAAGCATGAAAATGAATTGCATAATTAAAAATAGCTGTGTTGCTAGCTTGATTGCCTGCTTTAGGACCATTCATATAGCTATATTAAAGACCTGGGTTTAAAAATGGTCCTGTAACAATGATTTGTGTGGGAATCCTCATCTCCTGGTGAAAAGGCACTTGAACTGCTTTTATCTACAAATCATATTGCAGGCCATCCTGGTTATCAAGCTGCAAGCATAAGTACAGTTGTAAGTGACAGGTGGGTTTTACATATGTGGGGAACCTTGACAGGTGAAGGATTTAGGACTTTGATTTAGGACAGGGGTGTCAGACTCACTCTGTGCCCCAGGCTAGATCTGGAATGTGGGGTTCTTTTGGCAGCAACCTTGTAGGTCGCAGAGCCAGTGATGAAGGGCAGAGAGCAGCAGCAGCCGTCACCGGTCCCCTTGCCAGCAACAGCCGTGTCCGACATGGCCTCATAGTCCTAGATTCTATGGTGGTCCCCTCATCCCTGCATTTGAATTCCCTGGCCCACCAGAAACCCGGTGAATCATATGCTTGATGCTTCTGACTTGGGCAAATTAAGCTCATGCTTTACTCAAAATCTAGAGGAAGTTAGGGACTATTTAGAAAAGGTGGACGTGTATGAGTTCATAGGACTAGATGCAATGCATCCAAGGGTGCTGAGAGAATTGGCTAATGTAACTAGAAAGCCGCTGGCCATTATCTTTGAAACTCTTGATAATCAGGGGACATCCTGGGCAACTGGAAAAGGGCAAATATGGTGCCCATCTTTAAGAAAGAGAAGAAAGAGAATCAAGGGAACTACAGACCAGTCATCCTCACCTCAGTCCCTGGAAAAAGTGTGGAGCAGATCCTCAAAGAATCTATTTCTAAGCACTTGGAGGAGAAAAAGGTGATTAGAAACAGTCGGCATAGATACACAAAATGTAAGTCATGCCTGATCCACCTGATTGCCTTCTGTGATGAGATATCCACAGAGCCAGTTATGGGGAAAGCAGTGGACATAGTGTACCTTGACTGTAGCAAGGCTTTTGATACCATCTCCCACAGCACTCTTGTAAGCAAGTTGAGGAAGTATGGGATGGACGAGTGGACTATGAGGTGGATAGAAAGCTGGCTGAATCGTAGGATGCAGTGGGTAGTAATCAATGGTTCAATGTCTAGTTGGCAGCTGGTAGCAAGTGGAGTGCCCAAGGGGGTCGGTCCTAGACCCTGGGTTTCATTCAATATTTTCATTAACGATATGGAAAATAGGATGAATTGTACCCTCAACAAGTTTGCAGATGACACCAAGCGGTGGTATAGTAGATAAACTGGAGAGTAAGGCTAGGATTTGAGAGGCCTAGATAAATTGGAGAATTGAGCTGAAAAATCTCATGAGATTGAACGAGGACAAGTGGAAAGTCCTGCACTTAGGACAAAAGAATCCCATGCACTGTTACATCCTGAGGACTGACTAGCTAAGCAGCAGCTCTGCAGAAAAGGACCCGGGGATTATAGTGGACAACATGCTGGACATGAGTCAGTCCACTTGTCAGTCCCTTGTTGTCAGTATACTGGGCTGCATTATGACAAGACTACCAAACCAGAAACAAGTGGTTGACCAAGAACTTGCCAGGGAACTGGCCGAAGCTGCATGCTTTCGGTGCATAGTCATCATGGGAGACTTCAGCTACCTGGACATCTCATGGGATGAGCGCTCGGCCAAATCCAGTCAGTCTCAAAGCTGCCTTACATGCGTGGATGAGCTCTAACTGTCTCAAGAAGTGTATGGGCTGACAAGAGGCAAGGTGCTCCTGGACCTAGTACTGGCCAAAGGGAATGATCTAATCAGTGACCTAAGAATCAAAGGGAAGCTAGGTTACAATGACCATGAGTTGATTACTTTCACCATTCATTGCAAAGCTGGCAAGTCAGTCAGCAGTGCAGTAGTCAAGAAAGCTGACTTTCATAAGCTCAGGAGGCTTGTTCTTGAGGCCCTGAAAGGCCATGATTTCAGGAAGAGAGTTCGGGATGAGTGGTTGCTCCTTAAGGAAGTGATCCTAGCACGAGGGGAGTCCATCCCAACCCGTTGGAAAGGTGGTAAAAGGGCTCAACTACCCCCTTGGCTCAACAGGGAACACATGAATCTCCATCTAAAAAGAGAGGTGTACAAAGGGTGCAGAGCCAGAAACCCCACCAAGGAGGGGTTTCTGTACTGTACTGGTCTGCTCCTGCAGGGAGTGAACTAGAAAAGCTAAGGCTGCAACTGAACTCCATCTGGCTACATGCATCAAAGATAACAAAAATTCCTTCTTCAGGTATGTGGGGAGTTGAAAGAAAAACAAGGGCAACATTGGACCCCGGCTAAACCAGCTGGGACAGCTGACTACCAACACCCAGGAAAAAGCCAATTTACTCAATGATTACTTTGCATCAGTTTTTCACCAGCCCAAAGGGACTGCCCTGCCTAACATGGTGCAGGATGACCAGGGTGAGGATGAATATACACCCACCATTGAATGTGGATCTTGTGAGGGAGCATCTTGAGAGGCTGGACACCCATAAATCAACTGGTCCAAATAGGTTGCACCCAAGAGTGCTAAATGAACTGGCAGACGTGATAGCACAGTCACTGGCAAAGATATTTAAGAACTTGTGGTGCTTAGGCAAAGTACCTCAAGATTGGAAGAGGGCTAATGTGGTGCCCATCTTTAAGAAAAGGAGGAAAGATGACTTGGGAAACTACAGGCCAATCAGTTTGACCTCAGTCTCTGGGAAGATTTTGGAAAAAATGATCAAAAAACCCATTCTTGACAGGCTAACAAAAGGCAACATTCTGAGCGGTAGCCAGCATGGTTTTGTTGCGGGTTGGTCCTGCTTGACCAATCTCATTTCCTTCTATGTCCAGGTGACGTATCAGCTGGACAAAAGGGAAGAGGTCGATGTCATGTATTTGGACTTTAAAAAAGCCTTTGACCTGGTGTCCCAGGATGTCCTCATGGAAAAACTGGGCAATTGCAGCCTCAACTACTCCACAGTCCAATGGCTGAGGAACTGGCTCCGAGGTCAGAGCCAGAGACTGGTAGATGACAAAACTGAATTGCCATGGTACTCAGTGACTAGTGGTGCCCCCAAGTTTCCATTCTTGGACCTGTACGCTTTAATGTCTTCATAAACAATCTGAACACTGGTCTCAAAAGCGGACTGGCTAAGTTTGCTAACAACATCAAATATGGGGGGAAAGTGTTCACACTTGAGGATAGGCTGATGCTCCAGGCCAACCTTGATAGGCTTTCAAGGTGGGCGAATGAAAATCAGATGGCATTCGATATGGAGAAATGCAAGGTGCTTCACCTCGGGAATAAAAATGCGCAGCACACTTATAGGCTCAGCAATGCTACACTTGCTAGCACCATGACCAAAAGAGACTTGGGCGTCTTGATTGTCCACAAGATGAATATGAGCCACCAATGCGATACCACAGCTGGCAATGCTTATAAAACTCTGGCTTGCATCTACTGATGCATCTGGAGCAAGACCCAGGATGTCATGCTTGGTCTTGGCAAGGCCGCTGCTGGAGTACTGCATCCCATTCTGGGCTCCACAATTCAGGAAGGACGTGGGGAAGCTTGAAAGAGTCCAGAGGAGAGCCACGTGCATGATCAAAGGGCAAGAAAACAGGCCTTATGAAGAGAGGCTACAAGCTATGGGACTCTTCAGTCTAGAGAACCACAGGCTTAGGGGAGATCTAGTTGTAGCATATACGTACATAAGGGGTGTGCATCAGGATCTGAGGGAACACCTGCTCACCAGAGCACCCTAGGGGATGACAAGGTCCAACAGTCACAAACTCATGAAGACTGTTTTAGGCTGGACATAAGGAAAAACTTCTTTACTGTCAGAGCCCCCAAGGCCTGGAACAGACTCCCCGCCACCTGTCATGCAAGCACCTACTCTGGACACTTTCAGGAAGCTTTTGGATGTTTATCTTGCTGGGATCCTTTGACCCTAGCTGACTTCCTGCCCCTTGGGTGGGAGGCTGGACCTGATGATCTTATGTGGTCCCTTTCAGCCCTAATGTCTATGAAATCTATGAAATTAGTAGGAGCATCACCAGGAGATCAAGGAAACAAATTGTTCCACTCAGTTCTGCACCGGTGTGGCCACATCCGGAGTACTGTCCAGTATTGGGCTTTCCACTATAAAAAGGATGTGGATAAGTTGGAGAGAGTACAGTGGAGAGCAACAAAAATGGTTTGAGGACTGGAGCTCATTATTTATGAGGAGAAGCTGAGGGACTGGGTTTATTTAGTGTAGAAAGGAGAAGACTGAGTAGGGATTTAATAGCAACCGTTAACTACCTTGGGTGGTTACAGTGAGGATGGAGCAAGACAGAACAAGGAACAGTGGTCTCAAGTTGCAGCAAGGGAGGTTTAGGTTGGATATTAGGAAACATTTTCTCACTAGGAGGATGGTCAAGTACTGGATCAAGTTACCCAAAAGTGGTGGAATCACTGTCCGAGGAAGTTTTTAAGGCCTGGCTTGCCAAAGCCCTGGTCAGAATGATCTAGTTGGGGATGGTCCTGCTTTGAATGGGGTTGGACTGGATGACTTCCTGAGGTCCCTCCCAACCCTAATTTTCTATGATTCTATGGCCGTGTCCGCACAAACATAGACATCTGGTTCCCCAGGTGCAACTAGCAGTGGTGCACCTTATGCCACTGATAGTTGGCTCTGGTTAATGCATCTGCTACACCCCCGCTGGTGTATGGCAAGTTGCACCGGGTGGGGTAAGAGAATCCCTTACCTGGGGCACTGGGGGCCTCCTGAGGCTGCAGTAGCAGCAATCCTGCTACTTGGACTGGCTGGCAGCTGGAATGTGGCTCCAGTCAGCTTGGCTCCATTTTTGAGCAGTGCGTGCTGCCCCTGCATGTGCCGCTCTACTTTATTTTTTTTCCATGGCGATCCAGGGGTCAAAAAAGCACCCGCACTGCTCCCTTGCAGCACAGAGAACACCTGACTGTGCAGCATGTGGCTCTGCACACATTTCTGTGGTTCCACATACCACATGGCCGAGCTTGTCTGGACGCAGCCCATGATTCTAGCAGATATGGGAAGGTCCACAGCTATTTGCATAGGTTGGCGGTAACAGAGGTAACACCAATACTCAGGTATGATCCAGCTTTTTGAAAATGGAGAAATAGCTTAAATTATTTTTTTTAATTGCTTTTATACATGTATGTTATAGCTATACCCTGTAATTTCCCTTTTATTAGCTGTGCTTTAATGGTGGCAACACTGTCCTTTGCTGTTTTAAAACAACAAATGGTTTAATCAGTATTTTTCTAAAGTGTATGGTAATTATGAAAATGCCATGTGAGTTTGGGCTGACTGTTTGGGCTTTTCCTTTTTCTTTGTGATCTGACTTAATTGTGTACAAGAGAGTAATCAAATCAGGAACACATGTTATGCTAAGGACAAGCCATTTTATTCTTTCACAGAATTAATTGTAGCACACAACGTAAAATGGTAGAAATGTCTCCTGTAAAATTGTTTTATCCAAAACGGTGGTTAAAACATCTTCTAAAGCTGAGTCTGTACCTTTGACACACTTTGCCCTTAAAAGTAAATTGGCCATATACCATATTTACCTGAATCCAAGATGAGGCGTTTTCCCTCCATTAAGGGGTGGGGGTGGCTCCACTTAGATTTGAATACTGGCCTGGGGCAGGTGCTAGCTCAGCTCTGGATTTGGTCCCAGGTTCAGGCTTGTTGCCTGCTCCAGGTTGGAATGGCTCATTCGGCAGGGGAGGGAGCATGTAGCTTGTGGGGAGCACAGGAAAGACGGCAGGGGAGGAAGGGAACCTGTAGCCCTCCCCCCGTCCCCCCCATCACCTGCCCCCACTATGCTTGAGCATACCCCCCCCCCCAAAAGCTGTCTCCTCCTTCCTTACTTTCTGTTCTGGCTCCAGCCCCGACCCAACTGGCTGGGAGCTGCTGCCACTTGTCCTTGTCTGGGCCTGAGCTGAGCTGAAGGTGGACCGTGGCTACACTGCTGCTGGCTTAGGGGCAGAGCTGTAGCAGAAGGTAAGGGGAAAGTTGGACAGTGAGGTTGTGTGGGAG
The DNA here is from genome assembly GCA_030014935.1 of Caiman crocodilus. Lineage (NCBI taxonomy): Eukaryota > Metazoa > Chordata > Crocodylia > Alligatoridae > Caiman > Caiman crocodilus. Next base: position 40,100,589 of record JAGPOW010003642.1, read on the forward strand.
TAGGCACAGGGGCAAGGGACCAAGTACAGGCAAAGGAGGAAGGCAGGCTGTAGCGCACAGCACAGGGTGGGGGAAGCAGACTGCAAGGAGGACAAGGGGTGGGGTAAGCTTCAGGTGGTGGGGGCAGACGCAGGTATGGAGGGATGGGTGGCAGGGGGCATGGGGACAGGCACAGGGGGGCAGGGTTGGGGGTCTGGCCCCTTGCCCCCTCCCACTGCTTTCCGTGCAGCAGCATTTGGGCCAGGGAGTGGGCGTGAGTTTAACATGGCCTTTCACTAATTAGATTCTATTTATAATTTCCCATGTGTAGAATCTAATTACTGGGGTCATCTTAAATTCAAAGTCTTGGATTTGGGTGAATATTGGATGGATAATGTGGATAAAGTATCATAGTATCATAGTAGCTAGAGTCGGAAGGGACCTGGGCAGATCATCTAGTCTGACCCCCTGCCTTGGCAGGAAAGAGCACCGGGGTCAGATGA
>JAGPOW010003642.1:40101170-40116815 GCA_030014935.1 Caiman crocodilus
CTGGTTCTTCCTCCCCAGGTGCAGCACCTTGCACTTGTCAGTGTTGAAACCCATCCTCTTCTCATCTGCCCACCCCTGTAACCTGTCTAGGTCCAGTTGCAGCCTACTCCTCCCTTTTAGCGTTCCCACATCCCCCCACATCTTAGTGTCACCAGCAAATTTGATTAGGATTCTTTTTATCCCCTCGTCTAAGTCACTGATGAAGATGTTGAACAGCGCGGGTCCAAGGACTGAGCCCTACGGGACCCCACTGCCCACATGAAAATGGATCGAAAATGATCCATCCACCACCACTCTCTGGGTGCAGCTCTCCAGCTAGTTAGTGACCCATTTGACTGTATAGGTGTTGACGCCACAGTCTCCTAGTTTTTTAATGAGAATGGGGTGAGAGACCATGTTGGAGGCCTTCCTGAGGTCCAGAAAGACTATGTCCACTGCTACCCCTGCTTCTTCAGGAAGTTTTAAAAAGGAACTCTTCCTAGTGACTCTTCTTGTAGGTCAGGGATTTTCAACCTTTTTTAAAGCGTGCACCTTCTGGGTACATTTCTGGTGGAGCAGGAGGAAGGAGTCGTCGAGTGTTGGGGGCTATTTGCACGTGGCAGCGCGGGGTGGTGGATGGCTGCAGTGGCCACCATGTGTGAATTCCCCCTTGCTGCATCCAGCCAGCTGGGCAAGCTGTGCTCCTTGGAGGCAGGGATGCAGAATGGTGGGCGGCAGCGCTCTGTCTGCCTGCTTGTACATATTCCTCTAGCCCCTTTCCAAGTACCCCTGGTTGACAACCCCTGCTTTAGCTGCTTCATCATAGAAATTAAAGTTGCCCTAAATGTTGTGCTATTGGCTCTCATGCATCATGAGTCTTCTGTCTGCACAAAGACATGAGACACTGCAGAGACTGACAAAATATCAGCATCTTCCCAATTGAGAGATCAGCATTATTATTTGTAGTTTACAGGAATTTCCAATGCATAACAAGCTGACATGAGGTTTCCTTAATATACACATGGGTGCCCAAACTCTCCATTCCCCCTTTCTTGTGGGGGGATTTTCTTCTAAAAATTCTATGACATTTCTATTTAAAATGGGGAATAGCTAAGCATAACTTTCCTCTAGTATGTATAGGTTTTATTTTATGGTTTTCAAAAACAGAGCAATCCTGCAAAAATCAGAATCGAGTTCAATTTTGGCAGGCCACAGTGAGGTGTTTGTGTCAATGAGGCTTTCCTTGCAAAGGTTTTTAATATTCTCCTGAACAGCTTCTGAAGTTCAGCATTGGCCCTGTGACTGCTCTGTTGGCTAAATAAAATTTTGGCTAATATTAGGACTTCCTTTTTATTTTGTTTTGTAGCTGTTCATTAGTATGTGCAGAAACAAAGCAGTATCAATAAAAAATCAAAAACAATATACAGTATCCAAGATCCATCAATGTTTAGTTTAGCAGACATAACTAATCCCATAGCCTATTTGAATAAGAGTTGTAGTCATCATTGGAAAAATGTTTGCTCTTTATAATTATGCTTAAAGAAAACAAAGCGATGGTAAAGGGACTTTCTATTCAGTAGGATAAAAAATAAAAGAAGTGTTTGTTCTGAGGACAGCATACACATTTATTATACACTTAAATTATCAGCTGTCATTTCCATTATAGCCCAGCTCCTCCTGGAGATGGCTAGGAAAACTTCTATTAGTTTGAATTTTGAAATTTTCAGATTAGGAGCAAATTAATCTAATTTCTGATTTTTTATTTTTTTTAAATCAGAATTGATCCTTTAATTTCTTGTCCCCTTTTAAAACAGACAAGAAATGGATACATCAAGCAATTACATTAACACCTTCAAAATCTTAACGGGATAATTTGCTGAGTACAAATCTAATTCCAAAATGTCAAGACATTGCTGTTGGAATCAAAACAGGAATATTCCCCATGTATAGTATTGTAGAGTTTGTACAGTGGATTATTGGGCAGTTTTCCATACTAGATCAGACAGCAGATAAAATTGTCAAAAGCCCCTTTATTACTTAAGGTATATGTCTCCACGGTGACTCCTTGGTGCCATAGTCAGATGGCTTACAAAGTGGACCTCTTCTGTTCTGTTCTGTGAGTGCTGGTTGGAAACTTAAATATGAAACAAGTAGGTCCCTAGATGTATCTGCACTAAGGTGGCTATGTTGTTTACAGCTTCAGAGGGAGTATGTGAGAAGCAGGCTTGGAGTGTTTCATTCAACACATTGCAACACTATAGCAGTACAACTGTGCCCTGCCTCGAAATCTTGTAAGAGGCTTAATACTCTTAAAAGATGTGTTGCTTTTGAAAATGGTAGGGTGGCTGTAGAGACTCTGGCTTGTAGAGACATAAAGTAAAATTTTCAGTAGAAGACAAATGACATTTCTACTCTTTAAAAGATAGTTAGAATACTCCATTTTTATTTTTGTTGTGTTTTCTTTTGTTAGAATTTCTGTGTCAGGAATGTCCAAGGGTTCATATTTATATTGATCGACTTGAATTGAAGGATATTCCAGAAGAACAGATATATATGAGAAGATGGCTGCATGAACGCTTTGAGATAAAGGATAAGTGAGTAGCAGTATTCATAATGTCGCAGCTGACACTGTGAAGATCTCCTGTTTCAAAGTAACTTATTTTGAGTATCAACACAAAGAACAAGTTTCTGTGGACCAAGTTGCCCATGCGATGAATACCCCCCAGAAAGAGCCTCCATGAAGTAGGCTCAGTTCTTTCACAGCTTTCCCCTATGTGTTCCTTTGGTAGGGGTGCCCTACATCAGGGTACCCTTAGAACAGTGGTTCCCAGCCTTTTTAGACAGCAGACCAGAAATGACCATGGACCAGCAAACTACACACCAGCATACTGCAGACTTCTGGTCCAGCAGCCAACCCTTCATAGCCCAGTACCGGGCCATGGGGATTGGGAACCTCTGCCTTAGAAGAAGGGGTTCAGGCCCTGGCCCCTAGGCCAGATCCAGCCCCAAGCACAGTGTCTTCCTGCCTGCAGAGCTCCCCACAGGTCCATGGGGAGACCCACAGGCTGTGACCCTGTGTGCTAGATATCCAGGCAACATGAGGCTTGATTCTGGTGTTTAGGGTTATCTCAGGCCTGCATCACTTTTCTTGGCCTATTGGAGTGAAAAGATCGAGCGCCACTACCTTGGTCGAGTGCCACCACCTTAGAATAGTGGGACCTACATGGATATACCTTTAGAAACATCTTCCTCTGTATCAGCCTGGGGTCTCTACCAGTCCTGTTGAGTTCCTGTGTAGCAAGATTTAGTTGGAACCTCTGTGCCAGGTTTTAATTTGTTGGCAATTAACTCCTAGATGTGAAGAGGCAATTGCTGAGGGATCTAGTGTAGTTCTTTACATTTTAAAGGCTGTAATTCTCCTTCATTAAAACTCTGTTTAAGTATATGAATGAATTAACTTAGCCTATGATCTTTTGAATCCATGGAAAAAGCAAGCATCTATAGTTGGCTTTTATTGTCATTATTTTTTTGCCTCACAATATTGCTGTATGGAAGAAACACTAATCTCTTGAGGACAAGGTAGAATAAATTACTTGCCAAAGGTCACACAAGAAGTCTGCAGATAAGCCAGGAGTTAAACCTTGGTCCCTATGCTGTGTCCTTTGCACTGGCCTATCCAAACTAGAATTATTACTGTCAGGGCTATAAATTTTAAGATATGAAAAAAATCAGTAATTTTCAGAATTTTATATGCTTAAAGAATTAATTGCAAATGCAATAGAAAGGAACTGCTATTACTGTAGGTAGGGTCTGGTTTCAGTTGCAGGCCCAGCTTGCTGTGTGGTGGCTCCTTCAATCTTATGGTTCCTTTAATCTCTGCTGATTGGCGGAGGGGCCCTGCTGCTTGCTGCTTGCTCCTGATGGCCAGGAGGTGAAAAACATGGTTTTAAATTCGCTGTGTTTTTTGCCTCCTGTCTGGTCAGCAGCAAGTGGCAGGAGGCAAATACCACAGCATATTTAAAACTGCTTTTTTTTGCCCTCCGGCTACAAGGAGCAAGCAACAAGCAGCAGGGCCAGTGGAAGCCTCTGCCAACGCAGGGGGGGAGATGCACTCCATGATTAAAGGAGCCTCCATGTTCTAAGCTGGGCCCGTGAGTTAAACCAGGCCTTACTGATAAGCCTTTAAAGTAGTGACTCAGCATGGCACCCTGGGGTGCAGTTAGATCCTGTTAGGGGTTCATAGAATGCCTTCCAGTATTAGCACTGCTAGGCTATACACCCGCCTACATGCAATTCGCAAGATAAAGCAAGCAATTTCAAATATGAACCCTTAGTGTTAAAGACATTCTGACCTGTTATGGTCTTCGTGTTCTTTGCAACACAAGAGTTGTTCTATTATGTTTTCTGTAATCAAGAAATAAGTAAATTTCTGAGGAGGGTGCCTTAATTTTAAAAAGGTTGAGAACCGTTGCTATAAGGTAACATTTGCTATAAAGTTTCTGACTTCCGCATGTAAGAATAAAGGGTTCTGACAGATGCGGGGGTGGGGAAATGCCCCAGCTCATTAACTGGAAGAAACATCACATCAGTTTGACCTGGCTCTCCAGTGTCTGTATACCTCATGCACTTCAATGGGGCTTTTTGAAGCTTTTATCAAATAACTGATTCAATCAGCTATTAATTAAAAGCTCCAAAAAGCCCCAGTGAAACGCATGATATATACAGACTCTGAGCAAGCCAGTTCAAATGGATGTACCTCTTCTGGGTTTGTGCTGCATTCAGTGTAGGGATGCACCAAGCTGAAAGTATAGCGCTGTTTTTGGTTTTTCCCACCCATGTCTTTAAGCAGCCAAAATGTCAGCATTTATTTCAGAAACTCTGTGTTGTGAGACTTTGTTCTCCCCCTTTACTACATATAGGCACTTTTCTTTTGTTTACCTGAGTTTCTTTTGTTTTCAGTTATTAAAAATAAAATATTTGATATTCTGTGAGAGCTGTTTGCAGGATGTTGAATAAATAGAAAAGTAGACTAGGAACAGAAGTGTTAAAGGATCATTGTGGGGAGGTAAGAATGGGTTGACGGGCAATAAAATCTTTTTTTTTTTTCCTTTTCAGAGGTTTAGTTTGAGTGCTCATGTGTATATAAAACTTCGAATATACACATCCCTATAGTGTTATCTCAGTCGCATTAAACACTTGAATTAAATACGGTATTTTCTAGCAGACAATATGCAAGTTTTTCTAAGAAATCAGCTGCTGGAAATTGGAATGCACATTTTAAGCAAGGAAATATTAGGAGTTTATGCAGCACGGGTCTCTACCAGGAGAAAGCAGTGCTTCATGGAGGCAGCACAGTGAGTGCATGGAGCTCCCAAGGTACTGGCTGTGGACACTTTCTCTTTCCCTAAGGAGAGGCTCATGCTGCAGAAGCTGCTACTGACTCAACAGGAGCCTTTGTCCTGGCACCCAGGACTTGGCACCCCTGGATTTCTAAAGAAGAGCTGAGCCTCTGCTGCTGGAGCAGAGGCTTCTGCTGGATCATCTGGATGGGCCCCCATCTGACTTCTAGTTGCAGGTTAGGATCAGGTCCTCACCTCTCCTGGCAGGCACTGCTAGCTGCCCACCCAGGTGTGCTCAGGCAGAGAAGAGGGAATGGGCAGTTTGGTTCAGCCAACAGCTGCTGAAGTGTTCAATTGCTATGAGGTTAACAGAGTACCCCCAGGGTTTTACTCCTCCACCCCTCCAACCTCAGCAGCCTGCGTTTTTTGTGGAAAAATACTGTACTTACCACTCATTTTCACGGAAAAAAACATTTTTTTAATTCTGCTTTTCAAAAAGCAAGGTGCACATCTTATTTGTGTTGCATGTCAAAAATGCAGTGTTCGGTAGATGATGTAATCTAGGATATAAAGCTGTTAAGTGACATAAAATGGCTTTCAGCTGTACTAACACATACTTTGTCTCTACTTTTTATCTGCTCCTAGGTTGTTAATTGAATTTTATGATGCAAAGGATTCTAAAAGAAGAAATAAGTTCCCTGGAAAAGGTGTTCACTCCAGACTAAGCTTGAAGAAAACTTTACCGTCCTTACTGTTTCTAGGTAGCCTGACAGCTAGCATGCTTCTTACAGAATCTGGAAGGAAACTTTATGTAAAAACATGGATATATGGGACTCTAATTGGTTGTCTGTGGGTTAGTATTAAACCATAAGCAAATGCTGGTCTCTGGTCAGTGAAATGTGCTATCTTCTACACATAGCAGCAAACTTTTTTCCCCTGAATTTATAAAGTAATGTAAATAAAGCCTTATTGAACATTGGATAAATTTTGAATTTGTGACTTAAGCCTCTACACAATTGGTCGAGGGAATATATATATGTAGTTTTCCAATTTTGCTACTGATTTTCGCTGTATAAATGACAGATAAACTGAGTTATATTACACATAGCCTTCCACATGAACCCAATATTTACCTCTATATACGGCAGACTACTCAAGTATATATTTGTATAAATGTAACTTAAGTAGACCCAGTGAATATATTTCTGGACATTAATTTAGGGTGTATATTTATTCTTTTAACATCATTAATGTTGATTTGTAGCGGTGGTTGTTGTTTCTTGTAGTAACTCAATAAGAGAGATCCTCACTGCATCACAACAAAAAACAAAACAAATGTTTTGTGTTATCTTTCTTTCCAGTTTTATCTAAAGAACGTTCGTCAAAATGTAAAGACTAATAAATCATGAAATGTTACCCCAGTCAGGAAAAAGACTGCTGAGAACTTGCGTTCATGGGGAAGAAACTCTGTTTATCTAGTGCATGATATTTTGATTATATTACATTAGTAGTTGTTAGAATTTATTTTACGTATGCAAAACATTCATTAATTTTATTGAAGAGGCATCTTATTTTGCGCACCCAATGTCTGTGCATAAAAGAATGTATTCAGCATAATGAAATATTAAGTTTAAATGTGGCCTAACCAGATTATAGTCTACCTTGTGTCTAAATTGTAAATAGCTTCTTGAAAAATTCAGCTAAGTTACTAGAACATTATAATGTGTACGTGCCATAAAGAATGGTGAACATTCCAAAGTTTCTTGTTACCTCAAAATTATCTTGAAGCAAATAAATAGTAGTACTGTATTACTATTATTACAGCAGGGGTATATATTGTGGTAATGAGGAACATTCAGATGTTCCTACTAAATTTAAAGCATGTGCCTTTGCTACTAATCTATGATTTATTTTAGCCTAATATTTCACAGTCAAGGGATCATCTTAGTGCTATTATATTATACTAGACTTTCACAGGATTCTAGCTGCTGCACACTTCACTTCAGTTGGATTGAAGGTAATGGTGTTGATATGGATTGCACTGTAGAATACTAGTGAAAAAATTACATATCTTATCAGTATTTCACCAACTTGAAATTTTATTTGTCAGTTGGCATATGATTCTTGGGGCTGTTGTGGTTCTCTTTGGGAAAATTTTATGTTAAGGGAATATGTTGTTAGCACCGGGTTGAGGTTGGGATTGGATCCTGCATCTGTTTGCCTTGGGAACTTAGACACCCTGTATCAAAATGCAAGATCTAGAAGATATTTTTATATCTCTTCTCCAAAGCTTTAAAAGTGCATTTCCTATTAAATTTAATGGGATTTGTATTGCATAAAGCTCAGTGTGCATTAAAATGATAGGCATCTTAAAACTATAACTAAATTTTTCAGAATCTACCATAGCCAGAATAATTGAACAAGATATTGCTTTTAATATATATTTTTCTTAGGATTTTATAGAAGAATATTTATGATTTCACCTTAAACAGTACAGTATTCAGTTTGCAGTTCTGTGCTGTGCTCTTTCACAATGATGAACCATGTTAAAACTGGGAAAACAGTATTATTAATGAGGTTCTGCAACTAGGAAAAAAAGACCATTTTATATTGTAGCCAAATATGCTCTCCATACAGTTTGGCCTTTTCTCAATGGATATGCCTGGAATGCAGCATTCCCATGTTACTCTAACTTTGAAATATGAAAAGTAAATTTTAAAATGAATCTTCACTTGACCTGATTAAATGCATTTTTATATGACAGTCAGAAATTAAGAATAACATTTATCTGTACAAAAAAAAGAGAATGCAAACTGCCTAACTCACTTGTAGCAGAATACCTGCTATTTTGAGGTCTTAACGATAAAAATAATCAATCTGTCTGGAATATAATCAATGCCATCCAACAAAGTAACTGGTTTGTTTATTTTGAACGTTGTTCTCCTGGCTACTCTTACAGAATTTTTTCCTTTCAATTAATTTATACATTTTTTAAAACTGTAATTTGCTGATGTATATCAGGTGTTGGGAGTATTCTATGCTATTTCTTAATATGCACTGAACTATAACTTGAACTATTTCTTCATTAAAAAAGAAAGAGCTAATGCTCGTTCAACTTTTTGCCCTGCCTACTTTTTTGTTTCTGTGTTGGTAACAGTTTGTGGTTGAATTATTCTTTACAGAAAGTCTACATATGTATGTAAATGTACATACAAAAACCATTGTCTGTCTTCTCTGCTAAAACATTTCCGAAAACTTTAAATGTTCTATATTTACCAGTGCATGGTAGTGACAAAAGAGTTAGATTGCACAGTAACTTCTCAGTTGATAATACATAGTGGGTGCATCTGCATGTTCATTAATGCACTTTTGCTATTGTGAATTAAATTTAGTACCTCTAATGTGAGGTACTAAGTACATGCACATTAGACTCCCCTAATGCACACTAGCAAAAGCTGGTGGTTTTTTAGTGACGCTTAGTGCACAATAGCCTAATTTTACTGTGCATTAACCAATTAGCATAGTTTTTGCCATGATGCTCTAACGCACAATAAAATAGGTTACTATGTATTAAAGTGAACATGTACAAATGCCCACAGAGTAGTAGAACTTGAAGAGCTTAGTTTAAAGAAATGAGACATGTATAGAACAGGGGAGTAGGGTATTACATGTGCAAATCTAGTGATGAATGCAAGAGAGGCAGATGTTGTATGACAAGCATGGTTTGTTTTCTTTGCAGGAGATGGAAAACACAGGCATTAGTTAGGATGGGTAAGTGTAATGGAAACAAGAATGAAGGGAAAGGTGATGCTAAAAGAGAAGGCAGGGTTAGGGGAAAAGATGGGGTTAAAGCTGCAGTAAAGAAATTTCATTTTTTTCCTTGCAAAGAGAAGTTGATGTAAGCATTCAGTCAGCACATGGCAGGGGAAGCCTAAAGAAAATTCTACAGTTCTGAAAAGCATGTCTAAATGGCCTTGCTTGGCAGTGTCTGCAGCTGCTCCTACTTTCCAGAATTTTTTGTAGGTTTCTCTTTTCAGTGTTTTTCCTAAAACACCTAGTGTTAAACAATTTTTCCTCTAAAACTGATAGTTTCCTATACTGTAATTTTACATACAACACTGAAATAGATTTTGATGTCCATTCATTTTGGGAGAGCAGTGTCAACAGTAAGGCTTGGAAATAGAGGTCCTGGGGGCTATAGCTTAGATTTTAGACACAAATAGTGAAAGATTTACTCTTATTTCATCATCTTATTTTTTCTCACAGAGAGAGAGAGTTGGGTTAATCATTCCCACAGAGACCACAGAAATAGCTAATAGGCTACAGATCTTATCTTCTAGGTTGCTCCTATAAACTGCAGCATAGTTCTAGCCAAAACTGCTTTTTTGCCAGAGTGAACTCATCTGAATACAGCAGTTTAAGTGGAAGTAACTGGGTTTCTTGTGAGTATGTTAGAAAATGATGTTTTTAATAATATGCTCCCTATTCTCGATATTTTTGTTCTTGTCTGTTTCATTAATCTGGAGTCCATTGGTCCCAGTGAGATGGAGCTTGGCATGTTACAGCTTGCCAAATATGATACAAAAAGGAATAATATCATTTGCACAAGTCAAACTTATTATGTGATTTAAACAAGAATTTATAGCAAGTCCAATGAGTGAAAAAGCCACGCCAAATGCCACTTGGGTTACTTCATTAATTTAGGAACATGGGCACATCATGCTTAGCCTGGCATTATTCCGCTTAATCTGTTCCAGAAGAAGTCTGTCCTTCATAGCAGAACAAATGCCTTTAACATTGAATACAGCCTTATCCACTGCCATCAGAATTTTTTTTAGTCTCAAGTCAACTTCTTGGGTCCTTGCTCATGAAGGTGTAGGCCCTTCTGTTATCTGGATTGGCTCTTGTGATAGGCCTGTAATTTTGGTAAGAGTTCCTAACTACATACACTAGCCTCTTCCTAGTGGTGTTGTGACTGTCTATACACCTTCCTGGACACAGTTCCCCAATTATCCCCATCAGCTTTTCTTGGTATGGCTTCCCTTCTCTTTGTCATCCCATCTTCCCTAGCAAATCTGTTCTGTAACTGTTTCCTTTACTAGTCAGTGTCATCTTCTTTCTTGTTGTGATCATGCTCTTCTATGGGTCAACCTCCTCCTCTATTCTTGCATTCAGCAGGTATCTGCAAATCTTGACCCTACAAGTCCTCTCTTCCATTATGCTCCAGTTGGCTGAACTCCTGTTCTTTCTCCAGGCACCTCTCGTTTCACAGCTCCATGTGCTCTATCAGGTTGCATATACCTATCAAATAGCTGCTTAAAGGCAGCAGTTCTGCATCTGGCTATCCTCATTGCCTTGTCTTTTTTCTTCCTTGGGTCACCACCCATGTTGATTTAATTGCCCTCACCATCTTTGCTTCCTGTTTCCTAACCTAAAAAAGAAAAGACCCACCCACAAACTCATCTGTTTGCTGTCCTGCAGTCATCACACCTTTGGCATAGTGGTTTTTGCCTAGGTCAGCTCTGTCCTTGGCAGTTTTAACTATCCATCATCAGAGGAAGGAAACCTGCACACAGTCAGCTAGAAGGCCTCTGCCCTTGTCACAACCACAGCTTGAAAGCAAACAGTTCAGAAACAGACAAAGAAACAGATTCACTTACCCGTGAGTAAGCTCTCATTCTTTCCTCATCAAGGACAAATCATTCACAATACTCTGTTTGCTATCCTGCTGTACATGGGTTCCATTGAAAACATCTGTTAAAAAACTAGAACAGTTAAATTTCCTATTTTGTAGTTCATGTTACATTTTCTTTTTTTTTAATGGTTTGGCTGCTGCTTATGCTTATCTTTTGAAGAGACATGTTGTCCCACTTGTAAAGGGGGTGTAGCTTTAACTACAGAGTAATGAAATTGATTTTGCTGTTTTAAGGATGGAAATTTAAAATGTTATGCCAGGGCCATGTTAAATTTGCATTACTGGAGAAATGGAGGGTTTGTATCCAAAGAACATTGTATTGATTTTGAACGTGCACAATCACAAGAAAATATTGAAACTGGAACCAGCACTCACAAATAGTCACTTGTATCTGGTTCACATTTATAATGTGAAAACTTATCCATTTAGTTATTCCTTTTATAAGCTGAACATTTAAGGACATAAGAACTGCCATTTACTGGGTCAGACCATAAGTCCACCTTGTCCAGTATTCTCTGTCACAGTGGCAGGGTGGATGCTCAAAGGGAGAGTGAACGGGGTACGACAAGGGTTTTTCCTGTTTCCCTCTCATTTGCAGCTTCCAGCAATTAGGTCTAGGAAGTTTTGATTCAGAGGCTGTACCTCTAGCTCCCATGTTCAATAGTTACTAATACCCCTTTCCTCCAAGAATTTGTCCAATCCCTTTTTGATCCAGCTTCCACAACATCTCACGGGTATGGACTCCACACTTTATCGCATGCTATGTGAGGAAAAAGCTTCCTTTTGTCACTGTTAAACTTATTACCTACTAGTTTAATTTTTACGCTGTTGTGCTCTTCTCTGTACCTTCTTTAGTTTTTCCATATCCCTTTTGAGATATAAGAACCAAAACTGGGCACTGTTTTCGAGGTGTGGATGCACTGTGGATTTATAAAGGGGCATAATTATACTTTTTTTGTTACAATTCCCTTAATAATCCCTAATATTGTTTGCTTTCTTGATGGCTACTGAGCTGTTGGTTTTAGTAAACTGTCCACAATGACTCCCAAATCTTTCTTGTGTAGTAACAGCTATAGTAGAGCCTATCATAGTATAGGTATAGTTTAGGTTAATTTTGCCCGTGTGAATCACTTTACACTTAAGTCCATTGAATTTCAGCTGCCATTTAGTTTCTAAAATAGTGCAAGATCCTTCTGTAGTTCCCACGGTCAACCTTGGACTTTACTTTTTTGAATAAGTTTGTGTCATGTGCAAATTTGGCCACATCACTACTCACCCTCTTCTCCAGATCATTTATTAATATGTTAAACATCACCAGTTCTAACACACATCCCTGGGGGACCCCTTTGTTCACTTCTTTCTTTCCCCAAAACTGGCCACTCTTTTCTATCCTTAAACCAATATCTAATCCATCAGTGGACCTTTCCTGTAATCCCATGATTTACCTCACTTAATTAAGAGCCTTTTGGGAACCTTGCCAAAGGCTTTTTTGAAGTCCAAATTTACTATGTCAGTTGGATCACCCTGATCCATCTGCTTAGTGACACCATCAAAGAACTCTAATAGCTTGGGTGAGGCATGATTTCTTTTGACAAAACCATGCTGATTCCTCCCTAGCAAGTCATGTTCATCCATGTTCTTAGCAACTCTTTTGTATTATTGTTTCTACCAGTTTTTCAGGAATGGAAGTTAGGCTCACTGGCCTGTCATTCCCTGGATCTCTTCTGGAGCCATTTTTAAATATTGGATGACACTGGCAACCCTCCAGTCTTCTGATACTGAGGCTATTTTTAGTGTTAAGTTGCATGCTGCAGTTTGGAGTTCAACAATTTCTGATCTGAGCTCCTTTGGGATTAGATGAGCTCCTGAGGTTGCTTCCAATCCTAACTTCCTGTGATTCTGTGATTCTATTATTTGACTTCCATCTTTTGAAAGAAGTGTTTTTTTCCTATTTATTGTTTCTACGAGTCTGCCATTAAAGCATGAGGGCTTCCTTTTGGTCTGCTTTCCTCTCTTTGATTTTTAGCTTACATCTGCTCTGTGCCTCAAATATGGCGTTCTTAAGCAGTTCCCATGCTGTTTGCAAGTTCTTCATCTCCTTAGAGGCCCCCTTTAACATCCGTCTAAATAGCTTCTTCATTTAGGTATAGGCTTTCTTTTTAAAGGTAAAGGCTACTACGTTGGATTTTCTTCTTATCTCCCCTTCTATATGGATGTCAAAACAATTGCAAGCTGGTCACTATTACAAAGCAGCTCCATAACACTTACTCTTTCCACCAAATAGCGTGCACTGTTTAAGACTATGTCAAGAATGCCTTTTTCTCTTGTACATTCTAGGTCTAATTGCTCTAGAAGCAGTCCTTTATAAAACCAAGAACTTTGCTCTCTGTATCCTGGCCTGAGGTTAGATTGATCTATTTGGGGATAATTGAAGTTGCCCTTTATTACTGTTTTTTCTTATTTTGCAGCTTCTCTTAACCCCCTTAACATTTCTAGCTTACTGCTGCCATCCTAGATTTGGTGTCAGTAGTTTCCTGGCTTTCTGTTTCGCTGCCTTCTTGTAAGGAATTTAGTCTCTAATAGATGACTTTTCTAGCTACTATAGAATACTTACAGCCATGCAGCTAAAATTTGTCTTTCAATTACAAACTAATCTAAATCGTACCTTCCTATATTGCCCAATAAAGGACAAAAGCAGTTAAAAAGTACCTAAGATAGGCAACTAGACTTACTATACAGTTCATGAGGACCGTTTATGGCACCTCCAGAATGGGGAATCTAAGTGGAAAATTGTCTAAAACTCTGATAGGAAACCCTAAAATGCTTCCCACTCTGGAGCCTGGGTGTCTTGGTTAGGGCTGCAGGAAAGTGCCTCTCTTCAGTTGGGATCTATAGCCTAGCATTCTCCCTAGAGGATAGGCACCGTTTCCTTCAAGTAGTTGCCTGCATGTATATTCTCACTGGTCACTGTGTCTCAGTACAGAACAAAGTGCCCTGCACTTGGGAGACTTTTGCTTTAGCAATATCTATAGTATGTTCTCTAGTTCCCCTATTCCCTTGCTGCGGGGATGAAGGACTATCATACTACTAAACCCCTGCATGGCTGAGAGCATTTTAGTAACAGCATTTCTATTCAGTTGAAGAAATTCTAAGTGCTGCTGCTAATCCAAGATCTACTAATACAAGGTAAAAGGTTTCTCCATCTGAGCTTTCATTCCCTCCATATCAGAGTCTGGATGATGAATGGTCACTACTAATAGATGCAGCAAGAATGTTTTGCGTATGTCAAAGACCTAGAAGGACTTAGCCTGACATACATACTGGGCAGAACAGACCAGGGTCACATACTGGCACTTAATGGCCACCAACATATCTACCCAACGGTACCCTAGACATTTAATATTTTAAATTCAGCATATAATTCAATGATTATTCCTTTAGTTTGGTACCTCCTGGATATAAGCAAAAATAATAAGATATAGCATCAAATGCCATTAACTTGGTTTTAACCTCTGCTGAGGCTAAGTCAGGGAAGGGAAAGGTGATTAACAGCCTGGGAGGTTTGGGGGCTTTCAAAGACATAAAACTGGACACAGAAGCCAATAACATGTGCTTGCTTGCTAAGTCTAGCCTTCAGGAAAAGCAAGAACTTCCGTACTCTTATCATAGGTCTTCCTAGCAAGATTAGTGCGGCCATAGGCTCATGTACCAGTGTTTCTTTCAATGCATCATGTTTTGTAGCAATGCTACAAAATATGCATATGCTGAAGTAGCTGTGATTTTGTCCTTATTAGTTTTCTGTATAAAAATGAAGCAGAAAGAAAGAGAGACTTGACTGCTACTCTAATCCCCTTTCTTTGCCTGGGGGAGAGGGGCAAAGAATTTTGTCTTGAGGCTGACAAAATAGTTATCCCACTATTTGAGGAATGTCTGTTTCCCACCCCATGGCAGTGCTAAGGAATTCTGTGCCGAGACACTTGACTTGTGTACCAGCACTACCTCCCAACCATGTAAGCTAGTGTAACTAATTTAATGAGACACTGGATTCGCACTAACTACAGTTCTCCTGAGATGATTATTTTATAGTGTGGTACTTAGGCGCTAGTCATAATCATAGTCCAAAAAGCCTCTAGTTCTCCCCACCTCTGTAACTACTGTTTCCAATTGAAATTAGAAGGAAAAATTGAATTTAATTTCCAGTGAGGTAATTGTGCAGGACCCTAGAGTTGCCACTGTGGCTGTCACAAAAAGGTTTTCTCAGCACCTGTAAATGTAAATAATAGAGCATGAAAACTTCTGCAGACCTGGCTCTGGCCTGGTCTAAATTACCTAATGCACTATAGGCACAATGGTCTCAGCTTTCTGGTTAAGAATTCCCTATCTGGGTAACACATTCTGTATTGCTTCAGTGTTTTTGTCTTTATTTTTATCAGAATCACTATCTGTAGAAGGTGATGTTACTTTTACATTAGTCTGCAACTGATTCTTTTAACGTTGTATTTGATAAAATTCAAAAAGGTACCCAATTCTTTGTCCTTGTGGCAGAAAAGCCACCTTGGGTGCCCCTCTCCAGAAACCTCTCCCTGTGCCAGCCTGAGGGGCTGCTGGTAAACCCCTCAGGGCAGGGATTTC
>JAGPOW010003642.1:40121511-40147524 GCA_030014935.1 Caiman crocodilus
GGGTCATCTGACTCCGGTGCTCTTTCCTGCCAAGGCAGGGGGTCGGACTAGATGATCTGCCCAGGTCCCTTCCGACTCTAGACACTATGATACTATGATTTGGGCAAATTTTTATATTGGGAATATAAAGAGCACGTTCCAGATACGAATGCCAAATTTTCATAGCTTTCACAGACATTAGGGCTGGAAGGGACCTTGGAAGATGGAGTCCAGCCCCCTGCCCCAAGGGCAGTAATTCAGGTGGGGTCATAGGATCCCAGCAAGAAAAACATCTAGGTTTCTCTTGAAGATGTTCAAAGTAGGTGCTTGAACCACCTCTGGTGGCAGGCCATTCCAGACCTTGGGGGCTTGGACAGCAAAGAAATTCTTCCTTACATCCAGCCTGAAATGGTCTCACAGGCTTTTATAACTGTTTGACCTTGTCATCCCTTGGTGAACAAACGTTCCCCCAGATCCTGGTGAACACCCCTTATAAACTTACAGGTGGCCATCAGATCACCCCAGAACATGTGCTTTTCCAGGCTGAAGAGTCCCATAGCTCTCAGCCTCTCATCATAAGGTCTGTTTTAAATCCCTGTTCTGAATTATGGGACTCACTACAGTTTTTTTTTAAAGGAAAAGTTTGCCAGAATTGTTTAAGAAGGACATTACTATGTATTTTTCTCTAGTTTAACTCAAGTGGCTGAACTGTTGACTAAACATGTTCAGAGAAAATCAGCTTGAGGAAGGCATAGGGCATGGAAAGTTTCAGTTACAGTCTGGCAAAGTTTTAAGTAACTGAAAATAGGATCTTATAACGAGAAGTGTTGGATGACCTTAATAATAGGTGGTGATATCAGTTGTATATAATTTACATCCTTTAATGAAAGTTGGGACTAACTTGGAACTCTGGATCCATCCCCATCACCCTTTTTTCCCTTAAACCTTCAAACTTTGGGAAAGTTTGGCTTCCAGTATCAGTCTGGATCCAAATCCTGTGGTTTGGGCCAGTATTTGCTTTAAAACTTTTCTTTTAACTCAGTCTGTACCATTAGTCAGTTCTGCTACAAAGGGTAGCTCTGATTCTATTTTCTGTGCAATGAAGTTTTAAGCATATGCTTACCAGTATGCCCAAGGGGTGTGTGGGCAATGCTGTGATAGGAATCCAGTTGGCATAATGTGGGGGGAGAGCAAGGCAGAGAATCTTTCTTTTACTGGGAGATTTTTCTATCTGTTCTGTCTTCTTTTAGATGATGTAATAGAGGTACGTTGGTAATGCATGTTCTCCCCATTGCAGATGGAAAAATAATTTGAAAACACAAGGCAAGCATGTCTGTGTCTACAACCATACATTGGTCCAATAAAAGGCATCACCTAGAAGAATGATCACAAAAAATGGCAAATCAGCATTACAGAAATCCTCAACTTTAGGAAAGCTGACTTTCACAAGGTTGTTGAGGCCCTGAGAGACCATGATCTGACAGGGAGGGGGAGTCCACAATGAGTGGTTACTCCTTAAGGACATGATCCTAAAAGCGGAAGGCAAGTCCATTCCAGCCCATAGGAAAGGTTGCAAAAGGGCTGGGAGACTCCCTTGGCTCAACAAGGAACTCATGGACCTCCTGAATCTGAAAAGAGAAGCTTATAAGGGATGGAAGTCAGGAACTACCACTAAAGAGGATTAGGCAGCACTGGCCTGCAGGCTAGTAGGATTGGACCAGAAAAGCCAAGGCTGAAACCAAACTCAAGCTGGCTATAGGAATCTAAGACAGTAAAAAGTCTTCCTTTAAATACATGGGAAGTCAAAAAAAACCCCACGGGCAACATCAAGATCATTGCTGAACCAAATAGGGCAGCTGACAACCAACACCCAGGAAAAAGCTAATCTCCTCTGATTAGTTTGCATTGGTTTTCCACCAGCCCAAGGTGATCACCCTGCCTGACAGGACACAGGAATACCAGGGTAAGGCTGATCACATGCCTACAATTGGTGAAGATCTTGTGAGGAAATTGCCTTAGAGGCTGGACATCCACAAGTCAACTGACCCAGACAGAGTGCACGCAAGAGTGCTAGAAGAGTTGGCAGACATAACATAACAAATAGTGAGGATATTTCAGAATTTGTGGCACATGGGAGAGGTTCCTGAAGATTGGAAGAGGGTCAATGGTGGTGCTCATGTTCAAGAAAGGAAAGAAGGAAGATCCAGGGAACCTACAAGCCAATCAGTTTGAGCTCAATCCCTGGAAAGATCTTGGAAAAAATCATCAAAGAAACCATCAACAGCAGGATAATGGAAGGTAATATTCTGAAAGAGAGCCAACATGGCTTCATTGTGGGTAGATCTTGCCTGACCAACCTCACTTCCTTCTATGACCAGGTGATGCATCACCTGGACGAAGGATAAGAGGTTGATGCTATATATTTAGATTTCAAAAAAGCATTTGCCTTGGTCTCCAATGATATCCTCATGGTAAAATTGAGGAACTGTGGCCACAACAACCTTACGAGTCCGATGACTGGCAAACTGGCTCCATGGTCAGACCTAGAGAGTGATAGTCAATGGAACCAAGTTAACATGGCGCATGGTGACCAGGGCTCAGTACTTGGGCCAATACTCTTTAATATATTCTAAAAGGATCTGGATTGGGGTGTCAGAAGTGGACTAGCTAAGTCTATGGACAACACGATATTATGGGGTAGTGTGGTCACTAGTGAATAGGCTGGCAATTTAGGCTGACCTAGATAGGCTTGCAAGGTGGGCAAATATAAAACTGATGACATTCAACATGGAGAAATCCAAAATGCTCCACCTCAGGAGAAAAAACCCACATTATACTTACAGACTTAGCACTAGTACACTCACTAGCACCATGACTGAAACAGACATGGGGGCATGATTTATCATAAGATGAACATGAGCTACCAAAGCAATGCTGCAGCTGGCAAAGCAAATAAAACTCTGGTTTGCATCAGAGAGAGGCATGGGACTCTTCAGCCTTGAGAAGAGAAGGTTTGATTGACTTGGTGGCAGCCTATAAGTATATAAGGAGCGTGTATCAGGAACTGGGCGAACGTCTGTTCAACTGGGCACTCCAAGGGAAGACAAAGTCTAATGGTCACAAACTGCTAGAAGCCCATTTTAGACTGGACATAAGGAAAAACTTCTTTACTGTCCAAGTCTCTAGAGTCTAGAAGACTCCCCCCAGAAATGGTGCAAGCACCTACTCTCAATACCTTTAAGAAATGCCTGGATGCTTATCTTGTTGGGGTGATCTGATGCCAGCTGACTTCCTGCCCCTTGGGCAAGGGGCTGGACCCTATGATTTCACAGGATCCCTTCCAGCCCCAATGTCTATGTAATCTATGAATTTTTGCCCCTTGCATATCTCTGACACCATCATGGCAACTACATCACTTCAACACTTGAAAGCATGACACTATTGGATGCAACAGTTACACAGAACAAAGTGGGGTTTTTTGTGAAATGCATTGTTTCATGTAGTTTTCCAATCATGCTGGCTCCTGTAAGAGGGGAAGGGAGAGAATTAGGGGTGCACCAATAAAGATTTCTTGAGCTGATACCGATGGCCGATAATTAATGAGCCATTTTGGCTGATACCAGTCTGATTGCCAATATGCAGCCCAGCAGCTTGGAGAGCAGCGTCTGGCTGGTAAGTCTGTTGGGGGGGGGAGGGGGGAGGGGAAGGGAAGGAGGAGGAGAGAGACAGATCAAGTCTCCCTTGATGAAAAAAGGAGTAGGGCTGGGGAAGGGGTAGGCACTGCACAGCCAGGATGGGGGGAGGGAAGGCAGGGCACCGGGCAGAGCCACGAGCAGCTTGTCCAGGGGAGGGAGGGAGGGAGGGGCAACTCCCACTGCTACATGTACCCCTGGGGAGGCATAGGGGAGATGTTCCCCCAGATCCGTGTGCAGAGTGAAGCCAGGCTGCCGTTCCATGCTAGAACCAGGAGCAGCGCCAGGCTTTTCCTGGCCGGGGGGGGTGGGCTGGGGCTGCACTAGGGAGATGTTTGGGGGGGCTATGGCAAATTTGGAGTGGCTGTAGCCCCTCCATAACCCTAGCCCAGCCCCCCTGCCAGGAAGAGCTGGGCACAGCCCCTAGCCCACAGCAGCAACCTATGCTCACCCTGCGCATAGTTCCTTGGGGCACATGCCCCCCATGCCTCCCCCAGGGGTGTGCACAGTGGCAGAAGCTGCCCCACCCTGCATTCCCTGGAAGAGCTGCTCACAGCTTTGTCCTGCACCCCACTCCCCTCACCCCAACTTGGCAGTGCCTACCCCAGCCCTACTCCTTCACCATGAGGTCCTTAATCTGCTCCTTCCCCACCCACAACAGATTTACTAGCTGGATGCTGTTCTCCAAGCTGCAGGGCTGCACTCCTGGCCATGTGCGTGCTGCAGTTATGCCCATGCACATGGCATTTATCAGCAACATTACTGGCCACATCAGCCAAAAAAAGCTGATTGCCGATCATGTCAATTTTCCTTTTATCAATGCCGATACAATATGAACTGATGTATCAGGGCACCTCTAGAAAGAATCCCAGAGGTGGATCAGTCTGATCCCAGAAATGTCAAGCTTGGCAAGTAACTTATGCATGCCTCTCACATGGAGCACAGGTGACCCATAGCTCTTGGCATTATTCACTCCTTTCTTTATCCTTTGGAAATGTATACTGAAGAGTTCTTGATCACTCAGAAAGATGCTGCTCACTCTCTCCTGGGATTTCCATTAAGGATGCCACATAGTGCAGTAGGTACTTTCCCACTGGACATTTAAGGCTTTCACACTGGCTGCCTGCCAGTCATCAAACAGTAACAATCTACATCCACCCTCAGCCCAGGCTTCATTCAAACAAGGAATGTAAAGTTCAGTGTGTCTTTCTATCCTATTACTATTTTCATGGGTCCCTGTTGTCATCTGGGTTAGTCATTTTGTGAAAGATAATTGCATGTTGCAGTTCCTGGCTAGGGAAAGTGCTGGCAGTGGTGCATAGTCAGGGAGGACTGGAAGGGAAGTTATTATTATGAATGAGGGGTTACCACTTAACACATCTACTTATCCTCAGTACATTGCACTGGGGATGAGTGTACTCACCATGACTGGTTGAGCATTCCACCTACTTGTGGCAGCGGTCCCTTGAAGTCGAGGATGACATCTGTCAGGCTTGATGGGTCCTCAGGTGACTGAGAAGCCTGATTCTGGATGCACACATTCTTTGGCAATGGGGACATGTTACACAAGGGAGTGGGATTCACAGCCCCAGGTTGATCTTCTCCTTCCTCCACTGCCGTTGTTCTGCCTTGGTATCAGGTCATTAGACCTCAAAGTGGCGCGTGCCTTGGTGGACCAAGTGGCACCATGCCAAACGGTCAGCAGCTTGCTCCTCCCAGCTGCTGGTGTCAATATCTCTGTACTTGAGGGTGACCCTGAGCGTGTCTTTGTACCATTTCCTTTGCCACCCTTTGAGCATTAGTCAACAGAGAGCTGAGAGAAGAGAATCTGGCAAGGGAGGCAGTTCTCAGACATCCAGATGCAGCAGCCTGTCCATCGAAGTTGATTTCTCAAGAGCAAGGCTTCGGTACTGGTGGGCACAGCTTCATGGAGGACTGGTCTGGCAGTCCTCCCATTTGTTCCCCAGGATTCAACACAAGCACCACTGGTAAAAGCTCACAGGGGTCTTAATGTTGCATCAGTAGACGGTCCAGGCTTCACTGCAGTAGAGGAGGGTGGTCATCATTACAGCCTTGTAAACCAGAACCTTCAATGAGTTTCAAAAATCTCTATTTTCAAAGACATGTTGCAGCTTGAAGCTTCATTGATGGTAGCCTGTTGAGTAAGGTGGCTGCCAAGGTATGGAAAGTATTCCACGTACTCCAGAGCCTCCCCATCTTTGTAGATAGCATGAGGGATGTTCATCTGGCCTGGGGAGGGTTGGTGGAGAACCTTCGTCTTGGCAACATTCAAGGACAGGCCAAGTCTTTTATACAAAGCATTGAAGATATCTAGGGTCACTTGCACACATGCTTTACTGTTCCACTTACTATCTTACTGCATTTGGAGGCACCCCATAGATTGTGGTGTCAGCTTTCCCTGGCAAATGCACTGCACATTTACCTGTGCATTTTGATGTGTGTAGACACGGCCTTGAGCTTATTTGTATAATAGCATCAGGGCTGGGATCTGCCGTGCTGTCCTTTGTTGTTCATGTCTTGTATCCCCTAGTGGTTCCCGCTGGACCATATTGGGAACCTTTTGCATGAACTTTACATGGGACAAATTGTTCTGTTCATTGCTCCTTCAAGAGCCTGTGCCATTATTGCCAGAGTCCTGTTTCCTCCACTCATCCACTCTTCCTATCTGTACCTCACCTCAGAGCTACTTTCTTCCTCACACATGCATCTACTATGGGCTTTCCAGGGTGGGTTAATATCTTTACAACAAGCTCTCCCTAATTTGCACAGAAATGTTGCCAGTGTCCCCCTGGCTCAGTCAAGAAAAGGCTTCCAGCACTCTAATAAGAGGAGGGCAGAAAAGTGAAGAGTCCAGAATTCTTTCCCCTTTAGTAATGGCCATGATGTTTCCCAAACGGGTAACTAACTGGTGTCAATCCCTCCATATTCAGGCTGCTAAAGGGACTATTTCACAGCAGGGCTATGCCTGCAACTGCCTCACCCACTTATATGCCTCTCAGCCTTCATCACTCAAGTGTTGTGCCCTGGTTTTATTCCCTTTATCCTCTTTCAGGTGAAGGAGCTGCTGCAGTGTAGATGCATCTTGGTCCAGCTGAGTCTGCATGTCTCTCTCTCCTTTTTCTCACAATCCCTTTCCACCTCTGTTCCCCCATTCTCACAGGCCTATTTTTTTCTTGATCTTGTTGATAATGTGCTAGCTCTAAGATCTAGTACATGTCAAAGTTGGATACCACAATGATCCCAGCAAGTGACCTGTTCTCTAGGCTGTTACCAAAGTTGAACCCCAATCTGTTGCTCCTCTTCTTGTTGGCTCAGCTCCAAATTCTGAAGTTAAGGAAAAGGGCTCATCCAGAAAGAACTTGCTGGAGAGAGAAGGCATTTCAGTGCCCCTTTGCTCAGGCCAACTACTCTGAAGAGCTTTTCACCAGTAAGTTTCCTGCATTTTGAGCAAAGCTGAGTGAAAATGGCAATTTCTGTTACCTTCCCTTCTTAAGGGAATGTATAATAATTTGACATTTAGTTTTTCCTAAAATGGGATGAAAACTTGAACTAGCAAATTTTCTGCAGAAGAAAAGGTTCTGAAATAAGGAGGCTTGTATGTCTATGCAAGCTGTCTCTGCCTGGGGTGCAGCAGTGGGAAAGGAAATCCCAGTGTGAATGCCTCTTGCATTTTTTCTCTGGCTACTGAAGTCTTCTCTGGAGATCTCATCTCTCACAATGCACAGTGTGTGCACAGTCATACAAGACCCCGTGGGTAGGGATAGACCTTACACACAAACTGGTTTAAGTGATCAGAAACTGGTTTAAACCCATAACAAAAGATGTTCAGTGCACATAAAGTAGTTTGAAAATGGTTGAAACTGGTCTGAGATAAACCTGGGTGAAAGTAGTATCAGACTCAACTGATTTGGGTCAAACAGGTTTATGCAATGTCTGCCCCAGACCCCTTCCTAGTTTAACTTAAACCAGAGTCCCTCAGCATCCCAGTTGCCTTGCAACCCTGGGCAGGGCTCTCTGCTCTAGCCCAGTAGGGCTGGCCCTGCCCCTCTGCTTCCTGCCTGGAGCTCTCACAGAGACTGCAGGTAGATTGGCATCTGCCTGGCTTCCTTCTGTTCACTCCCTCCCCCCTACCACCACTCCCTGCTCAAACGGGGATTCCCTCTCCCCTCTGCCTTGCACAGATGCTGGCTGGTTAATGTGAGGTGGATGGGTAACCAACATGGGTTTTTAGCAGGCAGGTCCTGCCTGACTAACCTAATTTCCTTTTATGACAAGGCCATGAAATGTTTAGATGCAGAAGTCGAGGTGTATATTATCTATCTGAACTTCAAGAAAGCCTTTGACAAGGTAGCCCATACCATCCTTATACGTAAACTGAGGGGTTTTGCCTTGGATGATTACATGGTAGAATGCGTAACAAATGGGTTCAAGGGTTGCACTCAGAGGGTGGTAGTGGATGGGGTGGTGTCAACGTGGAAAGATATGGGCAGTGGAGTCCCACAGGGCTCAGTTCTGGGGCCAGTGCTGTTCAACATCTTCATCAGTGATCTGGATGAGAGGGTGGGAAGCATCCTGTCCAAATTCATGGATGACACAAAATTATAGGGGGCAGCTAACACCCTGGGGAGGAGGAACCAGTTCGAGGTTGACCTAGACAGGCTGGGGGAGTAGGCAGAGAGCAACAGGATGCAATTCAATAAGGAGAAGTGCAAGGTGCTGCATCTAGGGAGAAAGACCTTCCACCATATCTACAGGCTGAGAAGTGACCTTCTTGGCTCCACTGAGGCAGAAAAAGATCTCCAGGATGAACATGAGTCACCAATATGATGAAGCAGTTGCCAGAGCCAATCGCACCTTGTCATGCATCTGTAGGTGCTTCACAAACAGGTCCAGGGAAGTGATCACAGCTGGAGTACTGTGTCCAGTTCTGGATGCCGCAGTTCAAGTGGGATCTGGACAACCTGGAGAGGGCCCAAAGAAGGGCCACTCACCTGATTAGAGGCTTGGAGGGAAGGCCCTATGATGATGAAAGGCTAAGTGAACTTAACTTCTTTAGCCTCTCCAAGAGAAGGCTGAGAAGGGACCTTGTGGCTACATACAAATGCATAAGGGGAGAGCAACATGAAGTAAGCAATGATCTGTTCACCAGGGCACCCCCTGGAATGACAAGGAACAATGGCCATAAGCTACTAGAGAGAAGGTTTAGGCTGGACATTAGGAGAAAGTTCTTCATGGTCAGGGTTGCCAGAATCTGGGATGGGCTCCCAAGGGAGGTGGTGCTTGCCCCATCCTTGGGGGTCTTCAAGAGGAAACTGGACAGGCAGCTGGCTGGAATCACATGACCGCAGGGTTGGTGACCCTTTTCTTGCCTGCCAGGGGCAGGGGGTTGGACTGTATGGCCTACTGAGGTCCCTTTCAACTCTATGAATCTATGACACCTCAGCATTAGCTAGCATAATATATGCTGGCTATGGTCCATGCTGTGGGAGACGGGACAAAGGCAAACAGGATGTCAGCATAGGGCTTTTGGGAGCTAATCAACAGCTAGTTGGTATTGTCCCTCCATTCCTTTCTTGGAAAAAGTTGTTCAGGAAGAGCTTGAACCAATGAGAGAAGCTTTTGTTTTGTTGTATGGCTGATAAATGCTAGCAACTCCTGAGTAACTCCCTGTTGTGTAACTCAGTGCTTAGTTATCAACTCCCTGCTAGCTCCCTCACTGGTCGGAGGGTGGTGGAGGGCCCTTCCCTATTCAGAGCATCCTGTTAGTGCCTGGCCATGTCCCTCCCCCTCAGCTCAGCACTGTGTAAGGGAAGGGAGGCCTGCTTTAGCACACCCCCCCCCGCAACCACTGGCTTCTAGCTTGAGCCACTGCAGGCATGTGCCGGCATTTCTTCAGTTCAGTGGGGACATCTGTGTGCTTACAAACCAGTTCAGCCTAGCCAGGTTAGACTAACCTACAAAGATTGAATCTATTCAGGAACAGGCTTTTTGGATGTCTGTCCCTAGCCTTACTGTACCACTTAAATCAGTGAGAAGCAAGATTGCAGTTCATAATTGAAAATATAGTCCATCCAGGCAGCCTGACCCTCATGAGTAGATCAAGGATTTTGAAAAGGGGATTGCAGATGGCGTGATCCATCATCACATAACACATTTTTCTCCAGTTAAAAAAGAACTAGAGGCTTTACTAGGACCTATATCAGGGTCTTAGAGCTATTTTATTCAGCTTAAGATCAAAGCAAAAACAAATATAACTATTGGAATGTGCATTAATTTACTATATCATATGTTGTGTATAAAAACACAATAAACTAAACAAAATAATCAAAAGCTGTTGTTTCATTAGTCCTGTAATCATTAGAATGAAATCTATATCTATTCTTTAGATTAATAAAACAAAATCTAGCCTTCGTGGGCATCCTGACAGTGCATCTTAGCGCTTCACTGAAATTTATTTCCATGTCTGAGTCAATGTTCACATAAGTTAATATTTCTATATGTGAGTTAATGTTTTTAGCTAGAGTTAAAAGCAGCCTGCAAAGCTGTGGAACCTAGGAGCTAGATTACCAGGAACAGCTACAGACAGCAAAATTGCAGAGGAAAAAATAGCTTGGTTAATGGAACATCAAGGCCATTAAAAAGGAGACAGGGTTAACACCTGTGGAATTAAGTATTTAGAAGTAATTGGGTAGATTATAATGAACAATGAAGTCAAGTGACTCCATCTCTGCTTCTTGAATAGAAATGCTGCCACTTTCAAGCAGTTCAGTTTATATTTTGGATGATTTATGAATTAAAGTGGGGGTGCAATTGCACCACTACATCCCCCTGGATTTACCCCTGCTGGCCCTTAGGGTAAAGAGGGACACGAGTCCCCTGAATGTCAGCTCCTATCGAGTATCCTGACCTTTTGCTTAATATCAAGCTGAGTCAACACAAAATAGTTTAGCTTAGTTCAACTAACCCAGAAAAAAGCACTCTTCTCCCCCAGCGTCCACATGAGTGGAAGAGACCCGGGACTTGCGCCCTGTGTTGTTAAATCTGCATATGTAGTACACTGGAGGGCATAGAGAACTGAAATATCAAAAGGACATTGGCCCACTTGAAAGTCACACCTGCACAGGGAGAAACTAAGGCTAAGAATTGCTGCCCACACTATTCTGGGGGTGTTTTACATGTTATTCCCATACTGTCAGTTGGTCGATGCTGTGTTTTCCCAAGTTAATATCCCATTTCCTCTCCCTTTAATAAAATGCATCTTTGTGTAAGAGATGCACAGTGCCAGTGGTGGAATAGTGCCTTAAAAGCATCTGGGGTGATATTTGATTTTGCCAGATTACTGGGTAGGGTCCTTGATAGCCTTTATTGCTGCTGGCAACACCTGGCAGAAGTGTTACAGTAACACCCTGTTAATCATGAGTTCATTGAAATAACATGTCCTGATTTTGTTCAAATGTCTCCCAGAGCTGAGACCTAGAAGCCTCACAAGGCTCAGTGAGAACCAGCTACAAAGAACACACATGACTGGGTTATGCAATGACTTGGGATCCATGACAGTTCCATGTTCTCAAAATGTGTCTCATGATAGCCGTGAGAGCCTCTCAACTGTGTTAGAGACTCTGAATAAATAAATCTATTTTCTAGACATTGTTTCTAGGAACACAAAGACTATAACATTGACAGATAAAGGGAACAAATTAACTTTTCTAAATCTCATGAGCCTTATGTTCTTAGCTGAAGAGGAATTAATTCCTAGTTAAAGCCCCTCTATTTAAACCCTTCTTTACCCGTCCTTTTATTAATGGCCTATACTCGCACCTCAAGCTGAATATAGCTCTCTCTGGGGCCAGTTGGTACTTCTTTCAGATTGGCCAGGACTGGTTAATAACAGTCTGACTCTAGAGTATTTGCATAGGATTCATCACACTTATAAGTACAGTGAATAGCATGGATGTTTGATACTTGACAGATAAGCAGGAAGCAGAGAAGCAGACCAGCCAGGGAGCCTTGGCAGGAAGCAGAAAGCAGATCAGCAGACTGGGCAGGGGAAGAGGATCTGAGTGGCATTTAGAGAAGATACAGGTCAAATTTGTGTCATGCCTGCCAAGAAGGTCCTCTGCTATGCTAGATCACCAAGGGAAGGTGACTGTTTTGCAGAAGTTCCAGAAATATACCTGTCCCCTACAAAAAAAAACTTTTAAGGAACTTAATTTTGCAGAGCCAAGAACAATTCCAAAATCAGAAAATGCCAGAATACACATTGCCTGTACAAACTTAATTTATCTCCCTTCTCTACATGTCTACAGTCTCTTTGCCCTGCTATTTCCAGTTCCATCCATTGTAGCAAAACCCTCTTTTTTTTTCTTTTAAAATGCATTCCCTCCCTTTCCCCAACCATTTCTGACCTTTTCTTTCTCTCTCTATTCCCTACAGATAAGTCTGTATAAGTGACCTAAGACATAGGATAAGCTTCAGCATTATATTTTGGTAGCAAATTGTATTTGTTTTGTTTTTTCTCCTTTATAGTGTATAATTATTATGTTTATATTGATTTTTACTGTTTTACTGGTACTGTATGATTTAGGCTTACATATGTAAGTTAGTATAAATCATGTCAAGTTTCCATTTTGTTTGTCAAGTCTCCATCCTGCCCCCAAGTCCAGTTGTGTAACCCATGATTCACACCTACCTTACCTATGTAATTTGGTTCATGAATGAATGGGGATGAATGTGGGTGCTTGAGAAACAATGGCAGTAGCGCCCTCTGAATGACTGTACCATCAACACCTGGACCAATGACCGAGCCCTTGGAACCACCCTCAGCATTCAAGAAACAAAAGATGAGGCAACCCACCACTGTGCCAGGCTGCACATGGTCAGTAAGAAGACCTGGAGCCCTCTGGGACAGGACTGACCTTGCCTGGACAGGCCCTCCCCATAGGAGATCACAAGTAGTCTGCCCCATAAAAAGGGGTAGTGAAGATTCAATCCTTGGGATGCCCTCTCCATCTGGAGCAGCACCATGCCACACCACCTACCCACCCAGAGACCCTTCTGGCAACTCCCTTCTGGACAACATCTGCTGGACAAGGACCCCTTTTCAGCCTGGATACGTAGCTATCACCCCTCATCCCCTCTTCAACCAAGGACTTGGACTCTGCTTCTCTTCCCTACCTGGACTGCAGCCCTTCCACTAAGTCTCTTTCTCCTGCTGCCATTGAGTGTGTGTGTGTGTTGTGTGTGTGTGTGTGTGTACCAACAACTTCATGAGGCTGCGTAGTGTGTTGTGTGTTTAATAAAACTGTTATTTGGACCTCTAAGTTGGGTTTTGCTTTACTGTGGTTTGGCCCTGCTCCAATCTCTGCTCCTCGCCTCTCTAACTTGTGTCTCATTTCTCCCTCTCCTGCTTCTGCTTCTAGCTCACTGCCACCTCCAACACCTGTCATGAGCTCCTCTCTGCCACCAAACCCCCTCTTTCTTTGCCACTGTCTTATCCCCACTGCCTTTTCCTTTTCCCCTGAGCAACCAGGTTTCTGCCTCGGTTTCTTTCCTGGCTGTCTCCTCCTTGCCACTGGGATTTTTTTTCTTTTTTTTCTTTCCCTTGCACCAGTGACCTTGAGTAACCCTGGGGCCCCTTGATCTTAAGTTAAACCCAAGCCTCATTTTCTCAGCCAGCTTCTCTCTGGTCTACCCATTCTAAACCTGGTTCTGGCAACTTTCACTCCCTACACTAACTCTCTCTCTCTCTCTTACCTTAACCTTCCCCCAAGTATCCCAGGTACCCCAAGCACACAAACACACTGTACCATCCATGTTAGGAACTTACTTGTGTGTATGTGGAGGTGGATTGTATGTGTGTGAACTAGTGAGTGTGTATGTGTCTAATTTTTAGTGTGTAGTGTGTATGTGCTTGAATTAATGATAGGTATGCATGTGCCTCAGCTGGTTTGGATGTGTATGTGCCTGAGCTGGTAGTGTGTGTGTGTGTGTGTGTGTGTGTGTGTGTGTGTGTGTGCGCGCGCGCGCACATGTGCACCAAATTGATTTGTGTGTTTGTATATGTGCAATTGTGTCACACTCTCCTGTCTAACAGTGCAATACTGAGATCCTGAGAGTTGGCCTGACCTCACAAGGCAACCACCATCATAATTGGGTCTACCTGATCTGTCATTCTTCTTACTATCTGGCTTCTGCCTGCAGCCCCTGCTTTTTGACAGTTCCTTTGGTTCCCAATCTGAGTCACTGGCCCCCTTATCCAATTTCAGTGGGTATGGACAGATGTTCCATTCCAGCAGTGTACATTTCTGGGTTGATCCAGATTTGTTCAGTGGGTGGTAGGGGGGCATTGACATCACTGCCTGACTAGTTCAGGGACTCTCCTAGAGTGTTCAGGTAATAGCAAAAGGGTCCCCACAGGGTCTCTGGCAGCTCAGCACTAGGTAGGCAGTCAGGGAGCCAGTGCTCTCCCTTGCTCTCTTCCCTTTGGAAGGGGGAGGGAAAGTAGATGTCTGCAAGATCCTGGGGATGTTCCACTATCCACCGAAGTGTACAGCTATTTCAACCTGGCACTTGTGAAGAGAGTTCTTCCTGGTTAAAAATGCTCTTATGTTTTCATAGAAGAGCCAGTTTTCTTCTGTGAAAACCCCTTTGAATGACTGTACACTAGCTTTTTATGTTGTGAAAAAGGCACTTCTCCCAGTGCAAATATAATGGCTTTCCATAGCCAGTATTTCCTCACTTGATCCCTTGTCCCTGTCTCTTTGCCAACCAGTGCCACTTATCTCACAACATACTAGCTCACCACTAGATCTGTCCTACTTCTTTCTTCCCGACTTCATTATTTCCTGAATTCTTACCCTTTCCTCCTACTCTGACCTTAGTCCCCCATCATGCATTGGCTTCCAAGCCACATCCCTCTCTAGTTTTCTTACTCTGTTCTTGTTTTGCTCTAGTTAGTTTTTTTGATCTAATGTTTCTCACTCCTTTCCTCCTACCTCTTCTCTCTGCATTCAGATCAGGAGGCAACAGAGAAGACTGGACAAACAGTTTCACTCTTTATGTTTTTGCTGCCTGGTACCACCATAGTCTGAAGCAGTCTAAAACAACTATTGTAGGAAAGTCCTACACAGCCCTCAGCTGAAGCATTACTCAGTGTGGTCATAACTTCCCAAGGTTTTAGTTACTAAAAAAAAAATCCAAAAAAAACTACTGAGTTTTTGTATGTAGGCTTGTAGCTTGCCAGACCAGAATTATTTTGAAGGGACCTGACACAAAGATGACCCATATCCCAAATTATAGGCCTTTGATCCAAAACATTGAAATATCACAGCACTTCAAAGAAAAGATGACCAGAATTGTTTAGCATTGTTAAAACAATGTTTTTTCCCCCAACCTCCAGAGTTGGACACCCAGAAAGAAAAATTCCAGCCGGAACAGTTAACATATTTGGCAAAGTTACAAACTACTGAAAACAGCGGCTTATAATAGGACGTTGGACAAGCATAACAATAGACAGCACTACCAGCCCTATCTCTACTTCCTCTTTTATTTCAATTATGGAGGCATCCAGCACTTCTCAGACAAGATTCCAGAGTTAGTATACAAAAGGACCTCTGCCTCCATTGTTCTTGTTTCTAAACTACCCATTGTTCTTAAACCTGGAACCTTTTCTTTCCTAGCTTTAAGGAAAATGTCATTTCAACCTCTCTTTGTATGACTTGCCTTCCAAGCCCTTTATCTTTTTTGTCACACACTTATGGGCCCTTTCTAACTTCTCTGTGTCCTTTTTTCAAATATGGAGCCCAAAACTGCTCCCAATACTCTAGATGAGACCTAACCAGTGCCAACTAAAGAAACACTACCACCTCCTGTGCCTTGCACGTAGTGTTCCTATTGATGCAGACCATTCATTTTTTGTACAGCTTTTCTGTGGCTATTGAGCCAGTTTTCTATCCACCTTGTAGTAGCTTTGTCTAGACCACATTTCTCCAATTTTTTTAATGAAAATATCATGTGGGACTTTCTCAAAAGACTTGATGAAATCTAGATGCACTAAATCCACAGCATTCCCGTCAACCCCTTAACTAGTTATCTTGTGGAAAAAAGAAACCACATTTGTTTGCCATGATTTGTTCATAGTAAATCCATGCTGGTTGCTCGTAATCAGCCTTTCTTTCTCTTATGATATGCTCCCATAACTTCTTGGGTATCAGGGTGAGGCTACCCAGTCCTCAGTTCCTCTTTTTTGCCTTTTTTAAAAATGGGCTCTCCTTTAAAGAAGAAAGAAGTAAGAAACCAAGGCTTTTCCCTTGCAGGCTGGCAGAGTTGCAGCCTGAAAGGGGCTGCTTGCTTCCCCCTTTTCTCCCACCCACCCCAGATGCTGGCGGGGGCTGGGGCCTGTGGGCAGTGGGTCAGGAGCAAAGGGCACTGCACCGGGCCTGGCCATTGATGTTTACAAATGGGTCCTGGTACAAAAAAGTTTGAGAACCGCTGCTCTACTTCCCTGTCTGTCTCCCACAGTCTTGTATGTATATTGCTGTCAAGGGCTCAAAGATCTCTGCTAGTTCCTTCCATGCCCTAGGATGAAGTTCATCAGCCCTGTTGACTTGAACTGATTCTGGTCCATCAAAACTTCCCTGTTTATTTTATTATCTGATCTCATATCTTGTCCCCTTTCTTGTCCAAATAATCCTCATTACCTATCTGGTCCCAACTTTTTTGTGAAGACTGAAACAAAAGTAGCTGCTGAGCAGCTCTGCCTTCTGTGTATCTTCTGTTAAGAGTTTGCCCTGCCTATTAACCAGTAGACCCACAGCTTCATTGGTCCTTTCTTTTCGGGCCAATATATTTATAGAACTTCTTCTTGTTGTCTCTAACCTCCCTCACCAGGAGAAACGTTGCTTTCCTGTTTGGTTCCTGAAAGTTCTTGCTATTTCCAGGCATGCCTCTTTGGTGACCTGCCCATATTTTCCACTGTCTGTGTGCTTTCTTTTTTTTTTTTTTTTTTTTTTTTTTGCATTTGAGGCATCCTAGAAGAGCTTCATGCAGCCACATTGATCTCTTGTCATTCTTCTTGTGTTTCCATCATGTTGGAATAGTTTATTATTGGGCTTCCAATACTACGTCCTTTAGAAGCTTCCAGCCAATGTTTATATTGGTCTGCAGCATTGCAGCACATTGAGGTATACTTGTCCTGAGGGAGAGAAATAGAAAAACCTTGCTCACCAGGTGAGATTTTCCAAGCTGGCCCATCTCTAGTATTTATTGCCATCTAGCGGTGAGCTAGAAAATATCAGTTGAATTACATTTCCACAAAACTCCACAAACAATGTGAAAAGGAAACTAGGGGTGAAAATTTTCATCCTCACTCTTCAAGTTTTAGAGAGACTACCCAGGTCTTCACTGTCTTCATACATCTTTTCCAGTCCCTGATTGAAATGAGGGCAACTTCTGAGAGACCCTTTCATGTGAAGGTGGTGTTACTCACATAAAATAGGATTTGTTGTGCTTGGCTGAATGGAGATAGAGTGAAAAATTCTCAGGCTGTGATCCACACTTCCACTTACAAAGATAGAGCTTGTACCCCCAAAAGTTATATTTTGAAAACCTTCATATGAATTATAGGCGTAGGTTTTAGTGGTGACACATGTAGCTAACTGTTTTGTGTCTGTGATCACATAGATAGATCACATAGCTCACCTGTGCCTACAACCCAGGTATGGTGCATGATAGGTATGGATTTTGTGCATCTAAACTGTATGCAAATAGGGATGCAAAAAAAGAGTTGATCTTTAGAAGTGAATTTAAGTCATCGGGGTCTGACTAAATTTTGGAGGAGTTAGCAGAAGAAACCTTGAAGGTAATGGTAATATTTGCAAAATCAGGAGTACGCAAATGTAGTGCCCCTCTTGGGAAGTTACAGAAGGGAGTTGCAGACTGGTCAACCTGATTTCAATACCTAGGAAGTTACTACAGCAGCTTATAATACAGTCAATTTGTAATTGTCTAAAGCAACCAGGAGCACTCGCCAGTAGCTTACCGTGATCTGTTAAGAATAAATCACGCCTAGCAATTTGATTTCCTTCTTTAACAGGGTAATTGACTTAGTACATAAGAGGAAGCAGTGGACAAAATATATCTGGACTTTAGTAAGGCTTTTGATATAGTTCCACTTGTCATTGTAATAAATAAGCTGGAGAAATGTGAAAACTGCCACTAAGTAGATACACGATTAGTTGAATATCTGCAAGCAAAGAGTAACTATAAATGGATAAATGTCAGAATGGAAAAAAAGCCTCTAGTGGGATTCAAAAGAGGTTCATTCAGTCAGGTCCAGTCTGCTGCTTACCTTTTTATCAATGATTTGGATGCAGCAGTAGGGAAGTCTACTGTTAAATTTACAGGCAACAGAAAAAAAATGGAAGCAACTGTAAACATTTTGGAGGATGGATTAAAATTCAAGAAGATCTTGATAAACTGGAGAATTGGAATATAGGCAAAAAATGAAATTCAAAATAGAGGAAAAAAAATTATAAATACAAATGTGGGATAACTGGCTTAGTTGTACCATTGTCAAGAAGGATTTTTGAGTTATGATGCATCACAAACAGCAAGTCAGCAATTTAATAGTCATAAGAAAAGCAAATATAATTTTAGGGTACAATAATAAAAACTTTGCATGAAGGTGACAGCACCATTCTACCCAGTGCTGGTTAGGCCTTAGCTGGAGTACTTAGTGGAATAAAAGTCAAGTGAAGAAAGACTAAAATAACTGGATACAAAGGAAACAGATATGGGCATCTGTCTGGGATGGCATAGGGTATGAAAACTCTACATTTGTGTTGGGAATTGGGCTAGATGGTGCTTGAGGTTCCTTCCAATCCTATGATTGTATGAAAACGCATCAACAATCCTAGGAACCCAGGATTTCCAACATGAGTGTCTCATTGGATTACAGAGTCATGGCAGATAAGTGGTGCTATAATTGTAACTATAGGTACAGTAGGAAGTAGTCATACCCTTGAAGGAATCCCTACTGCCTGATTGTATGATTCTGTGAGTCTATGATCTTTCATTTTTCCAAATAGTTAATAACTTACATTCATACTGTTGGCACATACAACTACATTAGTGTATGATCAGTTTGTCAAAGCTGAGGTAGGTGTGAGGGAGCTTCTTTACTTCTGGAATAGTAAAATAAGTTATAATAGTGGTATTAGTAAACAAAAACTAGAGATACAATAGCTTTATGGTGCCACAAGGAAAGAGAATCTTATAGTGTGCTTCTGGCTCATTTTGGAGAGCTAAAATTTCATGAGGGATTTGCCAAAAGAGAGATGTTGGACATTACTGAAATATATATGGAAACAGCCATGAGTTTCATTTGCTGTTGCTTTCAGAGGAAAGTGACACAATAATGAGTCTTAATGCACTATATTTTATTTAGGAACTCTGCGTAATCCACAATGGGATCATTTCAGCGTTTGAAGTACTTTGTCCTGATAAAATAAATCATGAGATTTCTCTAGTGTGTGTTTTGCTGGGGTCAGCTTGTTAAAACCTGAAATGGATTGGTAGGAGCTGAAAGAGTATAAAGAAGCTGCAGCCACAATGTTGTTTACTGATTGATTTCATAAATCAAAATAAGTATATCCTGTGAGCTGGGTGATTTTTACTTACTACTTCTCAGCACAGGGCTATTCAGTTGGGCTTACCTTCTTAAATGTTAAATTTGCACGCCTGAGGCCTGACAGCTAGATATTCTTCTTCTGAGGCACCCTGTTTTCTAGGGCCATTGTGACTTTCCATGGACTTCAGTCCCTATATTCTTTCTCTCTGAAACGTAAAGCATTTTGCAGACATTGATAAATTGAGCCTTACTATGCCTTGTGTGATAGTGGGGTTATATTGTTCCTATTCTGCATTACAGGAAAGCTGCTGCCCATTGCCAAAGTTACTTAGGAAGGCTAGAGAAAAATAAGCTGACCTTCTAGGCTCTAAATCAAAACTCCTTTTCATCCCAGAAGCACTGAATGCAGCCCTATACCTTAACCTTCAAGCTTAGCTATATCTGTTTTCTGTTCTTACCACACAAGAAAGAAAGAAAGACTTTTAAGAGGCGTTTATTCCAGGGAGGGTGACCCATCGGGACCAGTAGAGGGTAGTTACAGGCTGGCCCAAACACCTGGGCCTCACAGACATGGCCCTGGGCTCATGGCCTGCAAGGCCTGCCCATACATTCTTGAGTAAAAACCACCCTAGCGAGCCAATAGACTATTTACATATTTACACATTTAAAGTTCTGCCAGCGGAGACCCCCACAGGGGGTTCTCAGCGGTCGACCCACGTGAAGCACAGTCTGAGAAAGAAAGAAGTCAAAATGCTTTACTGTATCGGAATACTCTTTGCTCTTATTGGAAGAAGGAAGATATTGCACCTAGTAGAATTTCCTTCCCATCAGTGGGTGAGACCTCAGGGCAAATTTCAAGCTTCCCTGATTCTGCCCTTAGGTCTCCAATAGCTTGGTTATAGCTTAGGGCATCTTGAACTGAAAGAAGGGGTCTAATTTTAAATCCTGTTTCAATTTCTGTTTCACAGCCCCCTAACCTATATCTACATAGTCAAAGCACTTGCAGCTTCTGTTACCTCAAGGTAGCCTTGGCACCATTTCTCTTAGCTCTTGGATTTTGTGGTGGGCCATCAGAAACCATTGTAATCTCCTCTGTGGAGAAGACACCTAACACAACTCCGTCTCGCTGTGCTTGTGTCACAGAAAGTGAGGAGAACAAAACCAGAGAGGAAGCCTCTTTCTTAGAGGTTATAAATATGATAGCTATGGAATCACAAGACCCTTGGCCAACAAATCATTCATAGGTTTGGATCTCTTGTCCTGCTTGGTACGCATACAGGGATCTCATACCCTTTGCCAATTTGGATATTGGGGCAATTTGCCTCTCCAAATGTTCCATTTCACTGTTTTTGACTCTCTGCTTCTTAGTGATGCCTTAGTGCTAGCTGTGCCAAATTCTGACAATGACTTGAGATAAGACACTCAAGCAAACTCAGTTACTATTAATATTCCCATAGGAAGGATTAGTAAGGATATCACTCATCTTCTAAACATCCTAGCTTCACTTCATTCACTGTTCTGATCCAGATGTACCTAGTACAGGTGAACTGGAAGTCCCAGACTCCTTTGCACAGGATACAGTACTCATTTCCTACTGGATTTATGGTAAATTGTTCTTAATCCTTGTTAATAAAAGTGTTTGAAACTTTGTAACAAGAGGCTTAAAACTGTTAATATCAGTTTTATTTTTCCCAACCCACTTTTTCTTTGGTCTTAATGATTTCCTAAACATTCCTGTTGTTTAACTTTCCATGTAGAGTGATGCATGATGGATGTTGGGTTGTATTAGGTTACATTATAATAGTGTTTCCCAAACTGATATAATAAAATACCTGCAGTGGAGCCAGAATGTCCAAGGCATCCTGGTGTGTTTTCAACAGTATGCTATATGCAGCTGTGCATATTTCTCCTAGTGCAATCAGTGGTCAAAGAAAACTGAAGAATATAACATGGAGGAATTGGTCTAATCTTACATTTCAGACCCGGTCACTGGAACAGAGTGATTTATTTACAGAAAGACTTGGGGCCTGTATCAAGTGAACTGTGGAAGGATGAACCAATAGGGAAGGTCTTTCTAAAAATAGAGAATTGTTGTAACTTTTATAGCAATATGTGTGTTGACTATAACCCATAACCTATTGTGCCTCCCTTCTGCTATATTTCTTTATCTTGTGTATCTGACATCCACTCCTACTGCTGATGCAGAAAATAGTTTGTACCATCAACAACTTGGTTTATATTTAATATTCATTAAAAGGGGTGAAAAAAAGCAAAATAAAAGATTAAAATTGGTTCTGGGAACAGCATTGCACTGCTGGGAATGGACCAGATGACCCATTGATCTCTTCTCACTTTTCATATGATAATCCCTGCTGCTTAGAGAAAGTAGTAGAAACAGAATAAATGTAATGCATACTTGTTTTTAAGGATTTTTTCCACTACATTTGCTCTCACTAAGTTATTTCTCATCCCATGTTCTCACCTTTCACCTTTGTTTCACTAGTTATTAGTTTTGTAAAGGTTTTGATCCCCTTTTCACTTTCTGCATGTCTCTTATCTTCCGTTTTCTTTTTTCCCTTTCCCTCAAAATGGTTTCTATAGCACTCTTCTCTTTATCTTAATTCTGCCTCCTGTTTCTTTTAGCATTTTATCTGTTTTCCTGTAGGCTATTCTTCCCAGTTTCTTTTTCTTCCCTTCTCTTTCTGGATAGGTTTTCCATCATTTTTTCTCTTGTCTTTTTGTTTTTCATTAAACATCTAGGGCCTATTTAATATATGAAACATGGCCATGCTTTCCAAATGTCTTCTAGGTAATAGTATGTTAAAAATCACCAGTCAACCCCTCTGCCCTTGACATTACTATAGAAATGAAGGCCTTGAAAGGACCTCTTGAGGTTGTCTAGTTCAACCCTCTGCCCAAGGCAGTCCAGAATTGTTCTGGTCTGCTTCAGTTACTTCTCAGTGAACACGTCTACACATAATGCTAAGTTGCCATTGTAATGTGCTATGGTGACATAGCATCAGTGGGCACAACGCTACAGCTATGTCACCATAGCAATGCGCTCCCTCAGTATAGCACGTCACTATGGCCATGTAGGGGCTAAAAATAACTGAGTGCCACTGGCACAGCACAGTAAGGACTGTTACTTCACCATCATTTAGTACTCCCAAAAGGAAGTACTAAATGGCGGCACAGTAACAATGCCACCATAGGGGCACGTGTAGACATGCCCAGTGGTTCCAAAGCTGTATTTCCAGCTACATAGACCTGTGCTCATCAGGCTCCACACCATATGTCCACATTTTGCTTTCATATAGTATTTAAAAAAAGTCAGTCTAAGGCCTCTGAAAGAATTACTTTCTTGGATCCAACACTTTGAATCATCTTAAGTTTAGAAGCATAGGCCTTTGATGAGAGAGACCAGGTCAAAGGATTTGAAAATATGGCTTTCATCACCAGGCTTTGTGTTTCTGAAAGTCATGAATACTTTATGAATCACAGGGTATATATTAGCAGTCTCCTCTTGTGATCACAAATGTTAAGGATATCACTATGTGTTGAAACAGCTTCTGAAAAGATATATACAAAGTGCCTCTAAAAATTAGAACTGCTGTGTGACCCTGGTGAAATGTAGGACTTGAAAAGTGTAATGGATACACATCACTCATTACTTATCCCAGTATTGTCTACACTGGAATTTGCCTTGGCAAAATTCACTGTAAAAACAGTCTAATTTTGTGGCTTTTACCTAGAATACTTGATCTTGGAAATATAACTATATCCCATCTTAAAGCCTTTCTGTTTATTTTTGTAATTTAATAAAGTAAATATTGTATTCAGTTCACAGTATGTGATCTTTTCACATCAGGAAAATTAAATAATTATACATCACCTTCCATATAAATGTAGGCAGCAGGATTACCCTACTGGCTTGTTTTTGACCTACAGTTACTAAATTCCACCTTCAAAATTTGAGGCCCAGCAGTGCAGTGATATTTGCCTATTTTGCTTCTGTCCCATGGGTCCACGAACAGTTTCACATTGGTCTACCTCCTTTCTCCCATGTGTAGCATTCCTCATACTCAGCATTCTTTCTTCTTGCTTTTCAGCATGTTTTGCAGTACCTTTTTGGGACTGCCCCTAACCACAAGTTCCAGGACAGATATCATTTTCCCCTGACTGCTTTTTTTGTCAGGAGCAAAACACTGTTTTGACATGCCCTGCAGGTTTTACCTAACAGGGAAGAATGTTCTAATGGTGTAACACTGAACTGGGACTCTGGGATACTGGTTCATTTTCTAGATTTTTGATAACGGGTATGTCAATTATTATCTACACCTCAGAAAGATACCACTTCCATTCTCCTCTATTTTCTTATGTAGACTGACAGCTGTCTGGAATAGAATCTTCCTCTTACTATGTGCCTATAATGTGTGTGCTGCTCTAGAGCTTGACTAGCAGCTTGGGGTTTGCTCATAACCTCAATAACCTAGATCACAAAGCAGCCTTACAAAAAAATCAGTTTTATTAGGAGGAAGTGAAGGGAAATATCAAAATGGAACAAAGGAGTGGTGTGCAAATCTCTCTAACCTTCAGTTTAGGCATATTGAATTTAATGTTATAGTCACCATAGCTTACATATCTAGTTCAGTTCTCTCTCCCCAGTTTCAGTCTTTCACAAAAGTCATGACTTTGCTCCCCATAGTCCAAATCTTTTACAATCTTTGTTGCTCTTGCTACAGCATCCATTCTCATATGAAGCAGGAAGGTCACAAGTTACATTAGCATTTTAACTATATACTGTTTGGTCAGGTGCATTCTCTGGAGACTGCGACTGTAAATAAAGTTCAAATTATTTTTGAGCTGTATAGTTACTGGAGACAATAGTATCTGTTAATTCCAGAGCTAAAAAAGGGTGATGTTGTTTCCCAGTTTTTTCTCTCTCAAAGCCAGGCATTTCAAAACAGCCTTTTGATCTTGTTTTTACAGAGTCAAGGTAACAGGTGCCTTGTTTGCATAAAAGTTCCCCTGCCCCATCTGAAAAACTGAAACCAAGTCATTAAGATTTGGAGCCTGATTCTGATGATGTTGTCATTTTTATGCACCTATTTGTTCAAAGTAAGTGTATTATGCTACCACTCTGATTGGGGAACATTTTTAGATCTGTAAGTAAATACAGAAGGTAAAATCTGTGAAGAGTGTGCCCTTCAGTGCTTGTATGGTATGCCTGACTCATTTTCAGCAAATGTATCTGCTTTCTCAATAATTACACATTCTATAAAATGTCTTGGAACCTTAGCCATCATCGCAAGGAGGGAGAAAGATGCATTATGATCCGATTGTTTAATAGCTGCATGAGTTCTATATTCCTGTAATAGATTTATTTTTAAAAATCTGCTTCTTGCATACAGCTTATTTTTTGCTTGGTTGAGGGCAATGGAGAGATTACATCCTTGTGTTAAGCCACCTGCACTCAGTTTGAGCTCACTGTTTTTAGTGCTTACTGCTGTGCTTTTTATATTAAAAAATAACAAAAAATGAGAAATTAGGCAAAGTTACAATAACAAAATGAGATACTAAACAAAGATTGAAAGCAAAAAACAAAATAAATTAGGTAGGGGGTCAAAAACATAACAAAATTAAATGTTATCCTTAACCCTCTCTTCCCACTTTTTTCCATCTTATTACCATATTTACTCAAATCCAAGACAAGGTTATTTGCAGGAAAAGCCCCCTTTCTTATAATCATATATAAGAAAATCTCACTAAATACATTGCCTATCATTAAACTGCTGCCAAAAGCAGCATGTACTCAGCAACGGAAACCAACTATGAAATTGATTAATTTCAACCAACACTGAACTTGACTATAAAATAAATAGCCCACTTGGGACAAATGTGCTGATGGGATGTTGTGGCTCACCATGACTTGAAAAAGAGTTAGTGGTGAAGAGGACTGCACTTAATGAAGTAACTATTGTACTCAGTTCACAGTATGTGATCTTTTCACATCATGAAATAGTGTAAGGACTTGCCTATCCTTGTGGTAAGTTCCCTTTAGCATCCCATCCCAACCCACAAGGTGAGGTTAATACACACCATCTAACTAAGGCATATGGTAGTGCCCATTAAATGCAGTCCCCTTTACTGTTGACTATATTTCAAGCCATGATGAGTCATGCCACTGCATGCTTTTTTATTTTCTCCATTCCCACAGCTGAACTACGCCTTTTTCCCCATTTCCAATGATTCCTGTTTCTTCACCAGTGTTAAATGCCTCACAAACATCATGAAACAGGACCACAAACAGTTTACCCAGAATCCCTCTGTTGCCCCTCTCTCAGCCGGATGCATATGATTAGTGTGGTCCTGCCCTTCATGAGGTAAAGCCAGACTAGGCTGTCCTGTATCTCAACTGCATATACATTTTTGGAGCATCCTAGGAACTGTGACAAGAATACCTAGTTCCAGTCCAGAGTGGGGGCTAATTAGCACATGGGCCCTTTGTAGGGGTAACTGGACTACACACACATACAGAGCAGTGTTGAGCTGTGAGGTCACCATGGCTTGAAATTCATAGATTCATAGATGCTAGGGTCAGAAGGGACCTCAATAGATCA
The DNA here is from genome assembly GCA_030014935.1 of Caiman crocodilus. NCBI lineage: Eukaryota > Metazoa > Chordata > Crocodylia > Alligatoridae > Caiman > Caiman crocodilus. The sequence goes on from JAGPOW010003642.1 coordinate 40,147,452, forward strand.
TTGAGTCCAACCCCCTGCATAGGCAGGAAAGAGTGCTGGGTTCAGATGACCCCAGCTAGATGCTTATCTAACC
>JAGPOW010003642.1:40147624-40163831 GCA_030014935.1 Caiman crocodilus
GACCCCAGCTAGATGCTTATCTAACCTCCTCTTGAAGACCCCCAGGGTAGGGGAGAGCACCACCTCCCTTGGGAGCCCATTCCAGACCTTGGCTACTCTGTGAAAAAGTTCTTCCTAATGTCTAGTCTAAATCTGCCCTCTGATAGCTTGTGGCCATTATTTCTTGTAACCCCTGGGGGCACCTTGGTGAATAAAACCTCACCAATTCCCTTCTGTGCCCCCGTGATGAACTTATAGACAGCCACAAGGTTGCCTCTCAACCTTCTCTTGCAGGGGCTGAAGAGATCCAGGTGCCCCAGTCTCTCTTCATAGGGCTTGGCCTGCAAGGCCTTAACCATACGAGTGGCCCTGCTCTGGACCCTCTCCAGGTTATCCACATCCCTCTTGAAGTGTGGCACTCAAACCGGCATGCAGTATTCCAACTGCTGTCTGCCCAGTGCCTGATAGAAGGGAAGTAACACCTTCTTGGATGTTTGTCATGCATCTGCTGATGCACAATAAAGTGCCATTAGCTTTTCCGATGGCTTCGTCACACTGCCGACTCAAGTTCATCTTGGAGTCCACTAGGACTCCAAGATCCCTTTCCGCTTCCATGCCACCCAGCAGGTCATTCCCTAGGCAGTAGGTGTGCTGGACATTTTTCCTCCCTAGGTGCAGCACTTGGCATTTCTCCTTGTTGAATTGCATTCTGTTGTTTTCTGCCCACTTATCCAACCTGTCCAGGTCTGCTTGTAGTTGTTCCCTGCTCCCTGACGTGTCCACTTATCCCCACAGTTTTGTGTCATCCGCAAACTTGGACAGAGTACACTTCACTCCCTCGTCCAAGTCACTGATAAAGATATTGAAGAGTATCAGTCCAAGGACCAAGCCCTGCAGGACCCCACTGCCCACACCCTTTCAGGTCGATACTGACCCATCCACTGTGACTCTCTGGGTATGACCCTCTAGCCAATTTGCCACCCACCGGACTGTGTAGTCATCCAAGCCACAGCGTCTTAACTTGTTTACCAGTATGCTGTGGGATACCGTATCGAAGGCCTTCCTAAAGTCTAAGTATACAACATCAACCCCAATCATACTGTTGACAATCAATTCTGTTGACTCTGGTGGGGCCCAGCCCAATCAACTTTGGCTTCAGACTAATTCAACTGGAACTGAATTTTGTGGTAATGGGGGACTTGCTCTGACCTGATCATATCCTGCTTCAGGTATACACTGTGGAAAGCTCAGGAACCTGCTCATAAACAGACACTCAGACCCCACAGTCAGGGACTGTATTAAAATGGGACCAAATGAAATGGACTGGTACTACAGGAAGATGGGAAAGAAATGGCAGACATTATGTGGCGGAGATGGGTCTGGCATAGACCTTTTCAGGAGCAGGCCTTCTGAGGAGGGCAGTGGGCATGTAAACAGTGTGAGTCCTGGCCTAGTCATAATAGTGATTACACACGTGTAGGATGGCTAGAGGTTAGAAGTCTCTGGAACATCTAAACTTCTGACCTTGATGAGGCTATGACCTGCTTAGGAAACTGAGGCATGTGCAGTTGAAACTTTGTATATAACCAAAGAGCATGAACTTTATGTTAATGAGTTATGAAGTGATAATGAATATGAGTGGTCCAAGAAAATGATACTGTCGAGTGACTTTGATCGAGATGCGCAAGCAGTGATTGGACCATGATATGGTTGGCAGGTGGCATGAGGTGGCCGCTACAAAAGCCAGCGTGAGGCACCATCTCGGTGTATATGTCTGCGTGAGCTGAGTCTGAGAGCCTGAGAGTTTTGTGTCATGTTGTTTTGCTGGCGAGGCTGGGAAGCTCGGGGGTGCGGGCGCTGCGCGTGTGGGCACACCAGAACTCTCACCTGAGATACTCGCCTTCGCTTCCCATCGGACAGGTAAAGTGTCACCCTTCCCTTTGAGCTCTCCAAGTACTCCACTTGTGGCGGAAAGGGTAGAAATCCTCTGCCCTACAGGGATCTGACAACAGACCCTGCAGCCTGGGTGTCAGTGCTCTTGGCTGCCACCACTGGTGACAAGCTGGTTTGGCTCTCTGTACATATTTGCATGTAGCGTTCTTTTAAGTGGTTGTTAACTAGCTCATGTTGCTATGATTATTGTTACTTTTGGCTTCTAATACAGATTAGTTATTAACCCTTACTTTGTGTTTGTATTCATTAATAGTAGTGGGCCTCTGGGTGGGGCTGGGCTGCAGGCCAATACTCTGAGGGATTAACTCTTTCAGGTGCAAGTGAATCATAGATACTAGGCACAGTAGAGGCCTAACAAACCTCTGTCCCTGTAATTATCACAGCCCTTGTGCCAGGCCAGTCTTCAGGTGGGGCTACAGATATGGAGATGTGGGCATGGGTGCACAGATACACAGTGTGAACTGTATAACAGGATTTTAGTGTGCTTTGAGCTGCCAAGTGAACCACAGGAGCCACTTGGCAGAGTGTTAGAAGTAGGGTTATATATATATAAACAGCCATTCCCTTTTTTCTTTGCAAAAAAATTTTTTTTTGCAAATTGAAAAAGGGAATAGCTGGCAGGGGAAATACCATGAACATGATGATGGCAGGGGAAGCACTCTGACCAAGGTAATACAATTAAGATAGCACTGTGTAGTGGAGGGTCTGCTTGTGGATAGGACTCCTTACGAGTCTCATAGTTAGCTTCCCTCTGGCCAGCTTCCAGTGGAAGGCTCTCGGCTACACACCAACTTTATGAAAATGGGAGACTTCTCCCTAGCTTGCTCCTGTAGCCATAAGGCTGAGGGTAAGCAAAACTTGGGAGTATCCAAGCCCCAAGCCTCAGTGCTTGGGCCTGTACGTAGGATGTCTGCCAAAGGATTTGGAAGCATCTGAAGCCCTACGCAGGGATGGAAGATGTTCTTGAATGACTCACAGATTTGGAATTGATTTGGCTGATTTGACTTAGGACTCAAAAAAATTCTTCAACAATAAATAAAAACAGAAGACTGGTTTCTTTCTTGCTTTTCTTCCGGCTTGTTTCCCAGTCTTTTGGCTAGGACCATCCGAGACTAGGGGACATCTGAATCCCTAGGTCTCTAGACCTGGCGCTTGATCATAAGATGTTTATCACAGATTTGGGAAGTATCTGAAGCCCCAAACTGATAGACCTAGGAAGCAGAATACTTGCCTGGTCAGAGCCACACAGACTTGAACAACTGAGTTCAGTCAAAATTTGGAACTTGGCTTTTGGGATTTGCCCAATAGAATTCATAACTGATTTGGCCCTTAAAATGAAATTTTAAAAAAGTTTGCACTTCATTTAATTAGGTGCCAAAGTGCTGCTCAAAAGTGTGTTTATGGAGTATTGTGTGCTAAAACTTGCAGTAGTTTAAAAAAAAACTAAGTTAATGGGAATGATGTGGGAATTGCTATAGTCATGTTTAATTTCAAGGTTATTGTTTTCAGATTTGCTCCTCACTTCTATGTGCTCAGGGAGAGCAGGGTCTGACAGTAAGGAGGGGGGGAAGCGGCTGCCAGGGAAAAAAGCTGGAGGGAAGCAGAGAGCAAAGGGGCTACCTGACCACTGTCCCCCCACTTCTCCCTGATTTATTTATCTGCTGTCACAATGGAAGGGGTGTAAATACAGGACAGACCTCCAATAATTAGAAAATTACCAGGAAAATCATGGTATAAATTTCCATATATAGTAGGGAGAGAGCAGTTATTGAATTATTGGACCTAGGGGGCCACATATGGAGTTTTGATGAACTGTTGCAGGTCAGAATCCCCCACTTCCACAACAGCTCACCAAAACTCCCTAAGTAGTATTTCAGCCCAAAAAATTGCCTAGCCCAGGGTTAGGGGAACCCAACCTATGTTTCTTGCTTCTTCCTGTACATCCTTTTCTACCCCACGTCCCTGGCACATGGCCAGACCAAGCTGATATGCACTGTGTTCCTATGTACCACATGGGTGCAGTTGGTATGGCTCCTGCCTGACCCATCCACATGCTGGGGTCTCAGAGCAGAGGAGGGAGTGCATGGAAAAAAGGGAAACACAGTGCGGCACCAGCCTGGCTGGGCCCAGATAACCTGTGGCTCTCAGCCCCCTTGTCCCTTCCCACCCCAAGTCCCTGGCCAGTAGCTGGGTCAGGCAGGAGCCACACCAGCTGCACTCATGTGGCCCACGGCACATAGGAACACAGCACAACACAAGCCTGGCTCATCCTGGCTGTATACCAGGGACTTGTGGCAGTGGAGGAGGTGCAGGAAGAAGGGAACCAGGAGCCATGGGTTACCAGGGCTTAGCCTGGCTGGTACAGTGCTGTGTTCCACTCTTCTCTCTCTACCCACTCCCTTGTTCTAAGTCCCTGGCACATGGCTGGGCCAGGCCAGTGCCACACTGTTCCCACACACTGCTTTAGGCCACTGGGTGGAGCTGGTGCAGCTCCTGCCCAACCTAGCTATGTGCTGGAGACTTGGGGTCAAGCAGGAGCTGTGCCAGCCCAACAGAGCACAGATAACCTGTGGGTCTCTTCCCCCCGCACTCCCCACACCAGGGGCAACCATACCTGAACTTTGACTCTCACCAGGGGCTGGGCTTTTGGGTCTGTGAACAGCTGCAGGGGCAGGGCTGTGCACAGATAGCCCCACCACGAAGAAGCCTGTCCAGGAGCTCAGCACCCCCTGCCTGGAGCATACACCCAGGGTGGAACAGGCCATGGAAGAGAGTGGTTGCCTGGCCATGGGAACCAGAGCTGCTGCTGCTGCAGCCAGCTATGGCATGGGGAAGGGAAAAGGGCAAGAGATGCCGCAAGTCAGGTAGCTGGATGTTGGATACAATTCTTCTTCAAAGGAGCAGCCATGGGCTGAATAGAATCATTTGGTGGGCCGGATGTGGCCATGGGACATAATATACCCACCCCAGCTATATAGAATCTAATTATTGGAGGTCATCTTATAATCATCTTTGCCTTCTGTTCATGTAAATATGGTAGGATGTTTGCCTCAACAAGCCGTTGCCTGTCTATAATGTGCCAGATATACTTTTGATTGTGAAACTTTGAAAATGGAGGAAGGATGAGACTATCCTGTTAAATAAGACTGATGCTCAGGAGACCCAGGTTCCGTTTCTGGCTAGGATGCAGACTGTCTGTACCATCTTGGGTAAATCATGTAGTGGCAGACTCAGTATTGAAGTGCCTGGCTCTGGGCTGGAATCTGCACAAAAGTTAAACCTGTAGGTTTCTTATGGTAATGCATGAGATGCTCAAAGTGGATCTAAAATGGCTGGCATCTGAGTGCCAAGAGCTAGTGAACATGAGGTGCAAAGGGTCAGATTTTTAGAGATAATTAAAGACCTAATTCCCACTGATTTCCAAATGCCCCATATTTTATCCAGTGTTAAATATGGAAAGAGTCTTGGGCATGGAGCAAGAGTTTGAGTGTCCTAAACACTAAGCTACATGATCCCTTTCTCTCTACCTCCATATGAATCCTGGGCTCTTTTTTCTATTATGGTACAACTTTAACAGCACGGGTAGAGAAGGCCTTCCCTGTTCTTCCCAGTAGCATATACTTGGTGGTTAGGGGTCTGCCCTAGAAGATGAGAAATGTGAGTATAATCCCTTCAAACTCTCTAACCTTTAGACTGAGTCCTCTAACCTTTAGACTGTTATATGAAAGAGAAACAGCAGCAGCTCCTATACTGGCTAAGTCTTAAAAGAAAGCAGGAGCTACCATTGTATTTGTCAAGCGCCTGGGGAAGCCAGCATGTGTGAGGTGTGCTCTGAGGTATCCCTTTCTTTGATGGCAAAACATTTGTTACTTATGTTTATACAGTTGGCTGTGGATCCCAATCAGGTTTAGGTATGAGCTAGACATCAAGGTACTCAGCCTTGTCAAAACACGGGGCTTAGTGCACCGGTGTTGAAACATGACTTTTAGACTACTCAGGATTTCCAGGTCAAAAAGTGCAGTACAAGGGGATTTCAGGTGCTCTGGAGTTAGGTGGCAGCTGGACAGGGATTTTCACAAAGGTACTCAATTTTGTTCTCAAGGAAATCCTTTATTGGATTTGGATTGTGCTTTGGTTCTTCCTTTGCAGACTGGGCTTAACACTTGTTTACTTGCAAGAACACTGTGAAGATTAATTAACAGGTGAGAATTGTTCTAATACTCTGATGAGGAATGCTGTATGATACCCAAATGAAAAGCACAGTGTCCCATCTCTGCATTCTGAGTCAATGAGAAGATGTACAAGTACAACAGCAGCACGTCTGGAATTGGAGTGGGTCTGGGAATCTAGTAGTTGTGGGGATTGGTTATGGAGCTGATGTTTTTGCACTAAGCAAGAATTCTGCATTTCCCCACTAGCAAGAGTCAAAGGTTGCCTGCTTATTCCTGTGTTAGTGACCACTATCCTGATAAGTGAACACGCAAGCTGAATAAAGATGAAATTGCAAATAAGGATGTAGGTGCAGAACACAGATAGTAAGAGTGGCTTTCCATCCAGCCTGTATAAACACAATATAGCTCTTTCATCATAAAACCATCTGCTGTTTCTAGTTATTTAAATAACATGTCTACTGTTGGATAACCCCACTCTGCTGTGACACTCCCAGGGGATATCAGTTATAAATCCACCTGGACATGTTCAATATATTCTTAAATGGGCCAATTGCATAGCACTCATACTAAAAATGCAGGCAACATTAATTAGTGACTGAAAAGCTTTTTAAGGGAAGGATTAGACAACCCTTAAGGATAGAAAACCTGCATACCTGTTCTAATGGAATAAGGAATTGATTCCATCTTTTTAGGGCCCTTTGGCTCTAAAGCTCACCTTCTGTTGTCAGTTTAGCACTGATCACTTTTAATAACACCACCTTTCCATTTTTAGCAGAGGCATAGCTGCAGAATTCTGCAATGAAAGACAGAGATTCGTGGAGAAGCAGCAATGGGCAGCTTGGTACCAATGCCACTGTTGCCAGGCCGGCAGTAGCGGCAGCTGTTATTTTTGTGCCCTGCTGCTATCCTTAGTTATGACACTGATCTGTAGATCCCAAAGTTTAAAAAAAGGGGGAATATTTTATAAATGGGAAAAAAATTATAAATGGTACAGAAAGAGAAACTTGTGAAAAACTATGCAGCAGGGCATTGCTGACACCACACCTAGAACCAGCCTCCTGTTTCCTAAGTCTTCACTTATTCACTGAATCATATTGCTTCTTTTAATATGCCTCATGCTTTGTTATAGCTGTGTGTGTGTTATAAACAATGGGATTGTGGTGGGGAGGTTACATAACGTCCTGCAGGTGATCTGCAAGAAGCCAAAAAAGTATGTAACACATTTTCATGGTTAAAATGGAATAAAATGTCAACATTTTTAATTGAGCCGATCTGTTTTTTATAGAAGGATGGCTGATTCTTTTCTCCCACTATCTTAAGTCTCTTTGCCAAGTATACTTGCCTGCTGTGGCTTCCAGCCAGTACAACTGTGCTACAGGTATTACTCTATAGCCTAATGCATGGTTCTTCATGCTTTTCATCATATCATCTAACAGAAATGACCTTTTAAACCAATGTATAGATATTCCAGTTCCTAACATCCAATAACAACATCAGGAGTAGTGCTTGTAATCTTTTGTATGTTATGCTAAGGACATGAGGCCCCATTGAATGACATGAAAAAGCTTCCACTGACTTCAGTGGGATCAAGAATTCATATGTAGTCCTGAAAACATTGTGGCCACACTCATACAAACTTTAAAATATTGAAATCCACTTGCATACCAAAGCAGGGTCAATTTAACAATTAAACTAGGTTAAAATTGCAGTAACAAAGAAGTTATTTTATTTAATTTTATACTTTCTCACATCAAAGTTAAAGTACTTCAGCAAGTCTTTACTCCAGGACTTTCATAGGCTTCCCTTAACTGACTGTTTCATAGAGTCATAGAAAGTTAGAGTTTATAGGGATCTCAGGAGGTCATCTAGTCCAACCCCCTGCTCAACGCAGGACCACCCCAACTGGATCATCCCAGCCAAGGCTTTGTCTAGCCAGGTTTTGAACACCCCCAAGGATGAAGCTTCTACCACCTCTCTGGGTAACCTGTTCCAGAGTTTTACTACCCACCTCATGAGAAAATTCTTCCCAATATCTAACCTAAATGTCCCTTCCTGCAACTTGACACCATTGCTCCTTGTTCTGTCATCTGCTACTACTGAGAATAGCCTAACTTCATCCTCTACCTGAAGGAGGGTTCAAAAAGTTGAAAGCTGCTGTTAAATCTACTGTCACTCTCCTCTTTTCTAGACTAAATAAGCCCAGTTCCCCCAGTCTCCAAACCACTTTTGTTGCCCTCTGCTGGACTCTCTAGTTTGCCAACATCCTTTCCCAGTTGTTTCCTTCACATACATTATTATCAGTGAGCAAGAACAGGCTGCAGGAGTACAAGATTGACTGGGCAACAACTGAGGAGCATGAGGATGAAGAGAAGTGGTGGAAAATGGTCAATTTCCTCATGAAATGAAGAACATTTAGGCTGGAGAAACATACTGTCCTATAAAGTAGTTATTAGTCTAACCATTGCTAGAACTGATACAACTTGGTTCATACAGAGCCCTGAACTGTTTTTTCTCTCTCTTGCTAAATGATACATCTAAACAGAGGAGTTAGGCTTTAGTGTGTATACAATATACATGGTTTTGAATGTGCAGGAAGACCTTGCCAATGCCCTTGCCCCCCAAGTATATTCATCCTGGAAAGACTAAAGATTGAAAACAAAAACTCTTTTTATGATGAAGGGAGTGCATTGTAAGTCTTTTATGTGCCTCATTTTTGTGCTTAATTTCCATCTATAGAAACCATTACTTTCTCATTCTTTCTCCTACCCTGCAGTTGTTTATTGCTGGTCTTTTAGACTGTAAATGATGGGAGATGAGGATTGTGTGTTACCACGTGTTTGCATAATACCTAGAATACAGGGCTCCGACCTGTTACAGCCTCTTGCGCTGTCACAATACTACTGCTATTAATAATAATGGAATAAGAAGAGGAGCATCGAGAATAGCAAAATTTTTGAGTTCATTAAAAAATACACAAAAATGTACACAGAAAAATATTATGAATTTCCACCATTTTTCAATGTCTGTTAATGTTCTGCCTTGCTGCTGACATTAAAGCCAAATGGACATATTTCTTATTATACTAGCCTTAGTAAGAAATAATCATATCTCATTGTTTCACACTTTACTCTGTAAAATACTGATCAGCATTTCCAGTCTGTCTGTTCCCCTTAAATCTGCAGAGCTTTAACTGCTTTTGATTTTTGTGTACTGGAAAGCCACTATGTAGCAGTTAAAAGTTCATAAAAATGAAGCCAAATATGACTGAAAATGCCAACAAAAACATTCTGAAAAGATAGATGAATTACATGAATGTGCCAATAGAAATAGGTTTTGTCATACTATATTTTTCAAATATATTTAATCAACATTTTGTAAACTTAAAGATTATTATAATGAGTCTGACCTTTTAAGACATAATTGTCTTATAACTGGGAAATTTTAAAATGCTCTTATGCCACAACTTAATAAAAACATGAATTTTACAAATATCCATACATGTTTCCATGTTTCCTCCAAAACCTGGAGCTCAGATTTCTCTATTATTTTGCTTCCTATAACAATATTATAACCTAGAATGTGTTATTAAGGTGATGATAGAAAAACCCTCTCCCACTGTTCCTGTAATTTTGAAAGCAAATGTTTCCATGTATTTTCCTTCTGTAGGCTGAGAGGGGCAAGAGTGAAAACACTCGTAGGCCATTTCACAGCAACAGTAATCCGTTCCCAAAATAACAACACCAAGGTGGTATCCATATGAGCGTGGCCATGTGGTATGTGGTGCTGCAGACGTGTCTGCAGCACCACATACGCTACACATTCAGCTGTTCTCTGTGCTGTGAGGGAGCAGTGTAGGTTTTTTCTTTTTGACCCTCTGGATCTCCAGGGGTCAAAAAACCCATGCAAAAAAGACAAAAAAGTGGAGCAGTGCACACAGGGGCAGCACATGCCACTGGAAACCAGAGCCTGACTGGCTGGAGACGCCATATTCTGGCTGCTGGCCAGGGTCCAAATGGCAGGATCACTGTGGCTACAGCCCCAGGAGCCCCCCAGGACCCCAGGTAAGGCGCTGGGGACAGCCTCTCATACCTCACCTGGGGTAACCTGCCATGGCCCCCGAGGGCACGTGGCAGAGGCATTGCCCAGGGACAACAAACTGCGGGACAAGGTGTCCCACTGCTTGTTGTCCTCGGGGAACCAAATATCTACAGTGGTGTGGATGTGGTCCAGATGGCATTGCAGCAGTTCTGATTAGGGTCACAAGCCCCACCAAGCTCTTGGTTCCTCTGAGCCTGCAATTAGCCTGAACAACCTCAGTTATTTTTACTTACCACAGCTCAGTGTTTTCACAGTAATACTCAGCCTGTACTCTAGCTACCCTGCATTAAGCGAAAGCTGAACCACAACCAGTTAACCCAATTTTTTTCAGGGTAAGCTGTCCTACATTACTTCTTATTGTGGGGTAAAAGTGAGCCCAAGGTTAGTTACTGCAGAGTAGTTAAGCCATAATTAAGAACCTGTTTCCTGTCACTTTTGGCTTCATAAGAAATTATGGCTGTTCTAATAAGTCCTTGTGTAATTACCATGGCAAGGACTTACCATGCCTCAGCTGCTCCACTGTAGCGGTCTCTGAATGAAACAGGACTAAATTGCTTTAGTTCAGCTTTCACTTATCTTGGAATAATCCCTATGCCCACATTTAATAGGTAATGGGTGCAAAAATTTACCATGCCTCTGTGATAATTCTTTGTCTGCTCCTATTTGCAGTAAACAGAGGGAAATTTAACCATTTTATATGAGGGAAAGCTGCTCTGCTGTAGTTTTTACCACAGTTACCACACAGTAACTGAGGCATATTAAATCCCTGTACCTGTTAATTGGAGGCATAAAACCAGCAGTAACTGTTTGAGGTGATCTAAATGACTCGACAAGTGGAAAAAGTTTGGGAACCACTGCTGAACATGAAAAAGGGATTCCTTCTTCCAGTTCCTTAATTAAGTTTCCATTCAAGAAGTTCTTCTTAATTTATTCCTTTTATTTTGGAAGATGTCTTGCTTTTCTTTGTGAGTCTTTCCACAATCAGGTCTTTAGCAATGCTATCAAGAGAGCTAAAGAAACATGATCTTCCCCCACTGAGGCACAGGGCTCTTGCTTTAAAATAGCTGTGTTCACTTCATTTTGTGTAGTTATTTTTTGGCATCCCAAATTTGAAGTAACGTGCTCTGGGGTGCCTTGCCCTTTCATTGCAGATTATAGTACTGGTATATTGTATTGTATTGAAGAGTCTCTTTAGCACACATCCAGTCTCTTTTCTTGGCAGCGATTTTCCTACTCCCACAGGGCTCCATTTTTCCAGTGAAAAGCACTGATAGATTTTTCCTTGGATTGTTAGTGGAAAGCAACTGATTTGCTTTATTCAGAAATCTGATATGTGAGCACTGATTAATGTCTATGCCCAGAAGGAAAAAAGTGATAAGTGTCACTGAGTCACTCTTTGGCCACACAGGCATAAGTTTAATATATTTTACTAGGCAAAATATAGAATGAAATGTGAATTGATGATACAATTTTAGCAACAGAATTTAGTTTCTTGTATTTAAAATCTACTGAATATTTAACTCATTTATACTAATCTTTCTATATCTCATTACTATGTGGTCGGTGGCGATGGTGTTTCTCTGCTGATCTCACAGTTCAGCTACACTGTTTGCAAAATATACCAGTTAAAACCTGATGACAAATCTGGCCTAAGCCCTTGTTAGAGCAGACACCCAAACAGCTATCACAGAAAATCTCTGCCCTCAGTAATTTTGGGCATAGGGATAATTATTCCAAGATAAGGGAAAGCTGAACTAAAGCAATTTAGTCCTGTTTCATTCAGAGACAACTACTGTGCAGCAGCTGAAGTGTGGTAAAGCCTTGCCATGGTAATTAAGCAGGGGCTTACTGGAACAGCTGTAAATTCTTATGTAGCCAAAAGTGACAGGGAACAGGTACTTAATTATGGCTTAGCTGCTCTGCAGTAACTAACCTTGGGCCTGTGCTTACTCCATGATGAGAAGTAATGTGGACCAGCTCCTGAGCCTTTGTTGGGAAGGATAGCATATAGACCTAATAAATAAATAGATATTGTCTTTTTGTTTCCAGGAGGCTGAATTAAGCCAATTAAACAGAGGAAAAGTCCTGGCCTAAGAACATAGAAAAGCTAAGAAATTGTTCACTAAAATATCAGATCCAAAGGCTGAGTGCTTTGACAATAAACATTGTCCCATATCTTTCTTCCTTTTGCAGTAATGCCATTTGGTAAAGGAAATGCTCATATTATCTTAATATGATGCAACATTAACTCCATCTGCAAATGAATTATAGTTGCATAGTGGAGGAAGAAAAATCCTGGAATTAGGAAAAATCCTGACAAAACTTCCTTTGTCAAACAAAAAGAAAAATTCATTTGACTACACAAGACACAAAAGATGAATTCTGAAGAGAAATTTGGCTGTGAAGCTACATTCCAAACTTTTGATTTAATGACTAACATTTTTTTAATTTGGTTTTCTGCCAGCATACTGCCAAAGCTGCACTTCTTTGCTTAATAATTTCCACGCTCTGTGCTATCTACATATTCTTTCTTACTATTTTAATCTTTTTGGGAACCATAACATGTTAGCTTTGGGATGATTTTCTTTCCAGGTGCAACAGTCATGGCCCAGGTTGTATTGCAAAACTGTTTGGAAATATGCTGATTTCCCCAGAAGTATCTGGCTTGTCATTTTTTTCTGTACTAAGATGCTAAAGATTGGAGGTACTGAGAATGATTTATGTTGTTTCCCCCTTTATGCCTGGGTAACTCCTTTTTTGGTTTAAATGTGGCACTATTAAATCAGCAGAAAAATACTATGGATCAGTTTGGCCTTCTATGTGTAGTTCTTGTGAATGAAGCATTAAGGCCTTGAGAGAGTCATGTAGTCAATCAGATCCTGCTGACCTTTTTTCTGTTACTGGATAAAAATTGGATACATCATTTATGCCACTTTAAGATTAAGGGGCTCACTCTCATCTTCAATTAGATTAGATAGGGGAAGGTCTGGGACTGAAATGAAAAAGTGAGGAAATACAATTTATAGAGGTGTTCTTGATATATTTATATAGCACTGTTCATCCAAAAGAGCCTCAAATACATAAATACTCATAACTGAAATGCAGTTATAAATACTCATAAATTAAATGCCATTTCTAAGGTGGAGTGCAATAGTTGTTTAGTATAGAAACAGGAAATACTATATGCAGTTGTAACTGCAGGAAGAATTGAAGGAGATGCAGTGCTCTTAAATGGGTGGTCAAGACCCAAAGATGAACTTATATTTGCAAAAAGTGCTTTGGCACCTTTAGGCACCACAACTGGTCAGCACCTTGAAAATATAACACCTCTATGGACTCAGGGGCATCTGCACCATTTCAAAAGGGGAATGTTTCGATAGGCAGTCACTATTACATTCTTATATTTGTGTATTGACAAGATGGAAACAGTACAATGTAACAAAACTACTCCAAGGTTAACACTTCTTCATCCATCCTTAAAGCTGTAGTAGTTTTTCTATGTTTGTCCACATGTAACAATTATAATGTAACAGCTGCTTCTCTTCTGAAATTTCTCTAAATGTATGTGGCCATACCCTCCTAGTGCCATGCTGTGACATTACTGAAGTATTGATGCAGAGGACTGAATGTTAGGTGGCATTCCTATAGGCCGAGTCCTGACTAAACCTTTTGATTCCCTCTAGTATCCTGCAACTTTTTCTCACCCTTGCGGGAGGGATGGTGGAAAGACAGGGAAGCCAACATTCCTGTCAGAAAAACTAACCTCAAAGCTGACATTTTTTCTCTGATGTTATGGTTTCAAAGCAGAAGCCAAATGTAAAGATGTCCATGTTCTGGGTTTTCCCTGGATGTTTGATCAACCTGAAATTATACAACCTGTATTAGACCAAAATGTCATGTGGCCCATTCATGTATCAGGCTTGGTGGAAAATCTAGCAGTTTCCAATCCAATGAATTCTTTGATATTTTAGAGACACAAAACTTTTCCTGAATGCTGGCTCCAGTTCCTGTTTTTACCCAATTTAGAGCTAAAATAGCTGAATTACAAGGTCAAGTATCTTGCTGAAGGCCATAGCATGAGTCATTGGGTTAGAACTTTGTCCTTCTTGTCTCTCAGCCTTTTGTGCTAATCATTAGTATACATAATGTAATGAAATTTTGGAATATCCCCAGAAGAGAATCTTGCTTAGACCACTTCCTCTCGCTCACTGTCACAGGCCTCAGTTCTTGGCTTAGGCAGATTTCCAGCTGAATTTCATAATGCAAAATAACATGTTAAGTTAAATTTCAAGTGGGATAAAGAGCATCTACAGCACTTCAAAATACAAACATTCTTCTAAATTTAAACATAACATCAAGAAGGAATGTTAGAGAGTATTCAAGAGTAAACAATATACTAGATAAGAAAAATATACAACAGGCTGTGCTATTATTCACCACTAGCTATCTAAAGAGATTTATTTACATTTAGCAATATCTGTTTTTTTTACTGACTTTTTCACTTTTTATTTAACAGATATCTGTTCCTCATCCCTTTTCTAGGCTAAAATGAAAATTGAAGAGCTGGTAAAAATAACCAGCTGTGCTGACTTGCTGAGAAATCATTAATATTATTAGAGATTTCACTAAATGTTGTGTTAAAACTCCTCTATTTAATATCAGTACAAAGAAGCATCTTATAAACTCAGGGTGTTGTAATGAAAGATGCAATCATTCCCATGTAACCTCATAAATTCTCTTGCTAGTCAATCTTGAATCTATGAGTGCTAATAAAATTCTCATGAGAACATAGTATTCATCTATAAAAACTCCTGAACTCTGCATGGGAATCAGCTGGTTTAGAAGGGTTCAGGGGTTCAAGCCTGTGGTTTATTTATTAAAATGTTCTCAGTAAGTATATCATGGTACACTAGATAACAAAACATATTCTGTGTAAGGAACATCCATCTTCTATATAATGCATGAATATTAAACCTTAAAAGGAAAATAAAGATTAACCTTAAGCTAGATTTAAGCCCAAATACTTCACACCATTTTTTAACTAGAGGCACACAACAGCAGAGATGAGGGTTTGTTTTCTTTTATTAAAAGCAGCAGCTCAATGAGTTTTTGTTATGTGTTGAGTTATGGAAAGAAAATACAGTTCACCTGAGTTTTTAGTGCAAAAAATTGGGATGTGTTTAGTGTTATGGTTATGAAATATGGCAGTGGGTAAGAGTTCAGGTACAAGCACTGGTATTAGAAAAGCAAATAAGTACAGAGTCCTGAGTGAACTTAATGAAGCCTTCAGTAAGGACCTGTCTAGTGAACTGTCCTTTCTGCAGCTGGGACATACACACATACCATTTTGTATCCCTTTGGGATCCAAATGTAGATCTTGTGATCATTCGTTGTGTTTCTTTACCCGTAGCATGATCAGAAGCCTGTGCAGCAGGCCAGTGTAAGTCCATTTAACTCTTCTCTCCAGAGACTGCATGCAGGTTTGAAACATGGGCTCCACATTAAATTCAGTCACCACTGATTGAAATTTAATGTTTTCCCTTCAGTTCCTGGTGTGTTTCTAGTGAATCGAAGGAATGACACAGACTCCTTCTACTGATCATAACACCACCTTGAAATTCCCATGTATATGTTCAGAAAATTGTTTAGTCTGGAGAGTAAAGTACTGACTTAATACTTCAAAGCTATGCAGTTCAAATCCAGTTAGGACTGCATTTTTATTTTAAAAAAATCTTGATCTCTTTCCAGATCTTCCATGTGAGTACACTACATTTACAAATCTTAAATGCCTGGATTAGAAAGATAATTAACAAAAATATTCAAACAACTCTTTTTCGTGGAGAAGCAAACTTAATATATTGTATCCTTAGCTTGCTGGCATCTTCCACAGTGAAAACCAAATGATTGTATCATAGTACCTAGGGTCAGAAGGGGCCTAGAGCAGGCCATCTAGTCTGACCCCCCACCAATGGCAGGAACAAGTGCCAGGGTCACAGGACCCCAGC
>JAGPOW010003642.1:40163931-40208378 GCA_030014935.1 Caiman crocodilus
TGGTCCCCCCTCAGGAAGACCGAGGCAAAGAACCCATTGAAGATCTCCGCCTTCCCATCAGCCACGAGCACCAGGTTGCCCGACGAGTCCCTCAGGGGCTCGATGTTTCCTAGGGCTCTCTTTTTACTCCCCACATACTTGAAAAAGGACTTCCTGTTGTCTTCGATCCTAGTCGCCAGGCGAAGCTGTATTCCCGCCTTGGCCTTCCTAACAGCCCTCCTACACTCCCGAGCACAAGAAGAGTACTCCTTTTTGGAGGCTGCTCCCTTCTTCCATAGATAGTAAGCCTCCTGCTTTACCCTCAGGGCCCCCCGAATATCCCTATTAAGCCACAGGGGCTTCCGGGCACTTTTACCTATCTTGCATCGGGCAGGAACGGTCGCCCCTTGGGCTCAGAGGATCGGAGGATCCTTGAGGAACGCCCACCCTTTGTGAATGCCCATGTCCTCAACCCTACAGTCCCGCAGCTCCTCATCGACTAGCCTTCTGAGCTCTCTGAAATTGGCCCTTTTGAAGTCTGGGACCATAGTCCTAGTGTGGGCCCTATCTACACTACGCCGGACAGCAAATTCTATCAGGTGACGGTCGCTGTCTCCCAGGGAGTCCCGTACCTGGAGCCCTTCAACCAGATTGTCCCCCGAGACCAGGACCAGATCCAGATCCCCTTGTCTCCTCTAGGTATGCAGTGGAGGCATTTAAATAGGTTGCCAAATACCTTTCAAAACTAAACCCTAATCATGCAAACAGTTAGGTACTTCGTATGCCTTCACTCAGGTGAACAGTCTCACCTAAGCCAAGTAAAATTATACATAAGTGTTTGCAGGTTTGGTGCTTAAATGACTATTCCCAGTTAGATGATGATAGTATTTACATTACCCATTGGGCTTCTTGCACTAAGAATTAGGAAGTGCAAGGAAATAGAGCATTTAGCAAGCTTTCTACATTAGAAATTGGATCTAGGTTCTGTTAGGTTCTATTTTGCCCAAGCTTCAAAGAGAAATTATTCCAGTTGTGTTTCTTTTCTAATAATAATGATGTCTTGTATTTATATAGTGCTTCCTTGAAAAGATCCCAAATTGACACAGCTTTCTAGAAATTATTGCTGCTAATAATGTATTTTAGTCATTAAAGTCAGCATGGAAAAGAACATGGCAATTATTTAATGATCATGCACAACAATTTAGAAAGGAGATGAACAGTGCCATATCCAATTAAAAATAGGGAAGCCAGGGAGGGGGGACAAATCTATGTAGGCAGACTATAAATAATAACTCAGTATGAGTGCCAGTGAATCTTATACAGCTATAAGTTTTAGCTTGCCACAGTTACCTCCAGTTCTCCCTTGCGTCCAGAGCTGGCAACTCCCAAAGGAGGAAATGATTTTGTATTGACTCAGAAAGAATGATATCTCTTGAAACAATAACTCCACATGTTGCATTTGTAGGTCTACCTTGGATTCTCCTTGTATGTTTAACTGGCTTTGTTTAGCTCATAAAAGGTTGGCAGGCCAACCTTTTTGGCAAGCATGCCACAGATTAAAACCCATATTCCTTCCATGAGTGCCACTCCAATTCCCTTCAGCTGCCCTGATCAACTGCTCTCTGCTTCTCACCCTCCCTGCTGTGTACCACATGTTGCCCACCCCTCGCCCAAGGCATTGCACAGCATCTCTATGGCGGTTACCACCATAAATCATGTTTCACACAGACAGGATTATATGGCCCACAACCAGTCTGTATCCATTTTGAAGGCAGGCAGGCAAAATCTGTGCATTTTAACGCATTCAAATACCAATATAATTGTTTGTTTTTAAGCTCTATAACCCTATTTAGACTAAGTGAGTCAGCTAATTGATCAGTTATCTCAAAGCCCCAGCCAACTGCTGACAAACCAAATTCATAATTGGCACTTATGCTAAAAATTAATCATGGTAACACATGGTATTCATTTGCTATTTACTACATTTTACAGAGCCAATAGTTTCCTGACTCCATTTCAAGTCTCACAGTTCTTCATTTTATGTAAAACTTCCAAAAAAAACCCCAAAACAAAACAAACAAACAAAAACCCTGACAAGACCCTGGCCTACATGTTCTTATTGCTACAGCCATTTAGAAATGCATGGAGACTTAATACACAATACACTGAGGCACCACTGAAGCGTTCTATTTAGAATATGAACAAGCAACACCCAAAGTGCTCAAGAATACAAATGATAGAAAGCAATGTTTATGAAGGAATCCATGAAACACTGAAACATGAAATGTGATGTTGTGGCCTAATTTTATACTTTGACATAAATAAACACTTTTAAAATCAGTTTTATTTTTAAAGAATTATGTAGAGTACAGAACAATTCCTTGTTACATTACATAGGTGACTTGTATCCTGTTGTCTCCAGAATCTAGGGGATGCTATTCATTATGCATGAATAGATCTAGTAGCTTTATCTGGAAAAAAAAAGCAACAACTCCCTGTCCCAGAAATCTGTCAGTGCTTCAACAGCCCATAGAGCCACTGGAGGCTGGTATGATTTAGAGTAGATTTAAACATGCTTAAAACTGTGGCACAGATCCAGCCTTATACAAGGAAGTCCAGAAACTGGGGTAGAACAAAAGGTCCTTTGTGTCTGTCTTACAGTTTAACATCTGGCCCTAGACATAAGGATTGAAAGTTTGATTATGTTGAAGGCATCTGGGCCAGGTGCTTTATTAGCTGATAAAAGAATAGCTTGCCGTTTGCTGCAGCTTCAGATCATTGGTCTGCATTCTCTTCCCTGCAGCAAGAGAAAAAGGTACTTTTCATATTCTTTATGGCAACCCTTCAGGTATTTGAGGACTGTTCCCTCTTTAAATGCCTTTTTCTGGAAGCTGAGCATGCTTAGCTCCTAGTATGGTGAAATGATGATAGCTAACAAGTCTTTGCTCCTGTCAAAAGCTCAGGTTAACATGTGGTTGTTTTCTTGGATCAGCACGCTTGTGTCTGTGCATTATGGACAGGTCCTCTTAATTGAACTGATGGCCTTCTTCCTAAAAAGTTGGTAGTAGGACAAGCCAGAGTTCATTGCATCAGGTGCTACAGATGTAGCAAAGCATCATGTGCTAAAGCATGTGATTCAGGTAACCTTGTTTTATGCTAATGTACTATGGGATAGTTGCTTACATTTTCCCAGAATACACTGATACAAATAGTTAGATGGAAAGGTACATAAGACATGCAAGCCTTTTTTTTATATTAGCACAGCTGTGGGTACATCCTGACCTGTGTTATTTTTTTCTGTACTTCAGGTTGATACAAAACTGCAGCTGAATGAGTACCCTGCGGACAGGACATAAGCAGGTGATCACACAGTGTCAGTCACTGTGAACAAAACAATTGTATTTTAATTTGTAAAGGCAAAAAAAAAAAAATTCTGTTGGGTTGAGAGTCTGTCTTTTTGAGAGTTTCAGCCAGAATGACTGTATTTATATTTCACAAAATTATAAACCTCAAATTAGAGTTTATGAAGGAAAAATACTGACAAGCTATTATCTGTAGTATTGTATTCACAAGGCTATAATTATAGCTCTACCATAATGAGTAAAACTTTGTGGTCAAAATGATAGCTGAAGCATAGTGTTTTTCCATGGGATATTTCTTCCACAATAGACATATAATTTGAAATCTGGAGTAGAGGCTGAAGTTTTCATTGAGAATGTTTTTGCTGGTACCTGTGTAGGGAGGGCCTGTTGTGCTGAAGTTCCTTAACCCAACCTCTCTTATGCCTACAAATAAACATGAATATGACTTTTCAGGCATAATTAATTGTAGGTTTAATTTAAACATCTTCTATAGGTCTACATTACATTTGGACAGATTTACTTCTGTACTTTAATATGTCAACTTTAGATTGCTTGACTTTCCTTTCTTTTAATATCAATTTTGCATGAAACTTTTAGTGTTTAAAAAACCCCACAAAACCCTAACTATACAAGCAAGAGTTCCAATGTGAAGATATCAGCTGGGATAACAAATGGGCCAATGATGGGGTTAGAACTTGGAGACCGATGGCAGAAACTTGACCTAACAGAGTAGAGGGCAGTTATCTTCCTACTACTAAAGGGAAGCCCATAACATTTCACAATTGTTTTCTAACAGTAAAGGGAATATTAAGAATCAAGCTCTAAGTTTTGCTGTGGAATATGTTTCAATGAATGCATCCTTCCATCTCTCTCTCTTTTTCTCTTCCCAACCCTGCAATCCCAGTCTCACTTTCTATTCCTAAACTCTACATGCTCAAACTTCTTTCCTTCCCATTTTTTCTTGTTTTTTGCTTTCCCCTACACTAGCTTCTTTTCCCATTAAATTCCTGACCCCTTCTTTATCTCTGAATATTCCCTGAGGTTCTTTCCCTCATTCCCAACCCCAGGTCCTCTCTTGCTTCCCTCCTATATACTCCATCTTCTGTTCTTGTTCTTCAGATCCCAGCTCCTACCTCCTGTTTCTGTCCTGCCTCCATTCACTCTTCTCCAGAACTCCCAGTATTCTTCTCCTATCAGCTCCCCAGTCTCCTGCTCTTAAGCCTTCTTTATATTTGAATTGGGCAGCTCACCATTTTCCTTGTTGCTTTGGCATCAGCAGCAAGAGTATTGCTAGCACAGGAGAAAGCTCCTCAGAAGAGAGACTGTTTGGCAAACTGACCTTATTATCTAGGTCAGGTTTGCCAAGTCTACCCATCTCACTTCATATCAGGACTGAGTGGTTGGATTTACTGAACTCCCCACAACCTATTATATAGCAGCTTCCACTATTAGCACTAGTCACCTGTGATGAAAAATACACCAATGGTTTAACAGGATTCAGGAATATTACACAGCAGGCTGGGAAAGGAAATGAAGGGTACTTTCTTTACCTGACAAGGTAAATGAAATATAGACAGATAGTTTACCAGGACTCTCACATTCCTATGAAAAATCCTGTGGAACTGGGGGCTGAGTTGCTCTTTTGGGCTTACAGTGCAGGAGGAGAGTGTGTTTGTTCTGCTCTGGAGCTCTCTTAAGTAGAACAGCATAGTTTTGCCTAATACAATACACCCTTTATTTTACAGCACTTTTCAAGAGCCACAGTTCTCAGACTGCAGCATAAAAGCTGCACAAGGGCTGAAGAGCTTAGTTTAAGAATCTGTTTTGAATAAGCATTTTAAGGGTTGCCTTCCCTCAGGTGTTCTATATCTGTTTCCAGATATACTACAAATCTCATTTTCTTTTCATGAGAGACTTGTGGTCCAAGGACAGCAGTTCTGGTTTCCACTCAGAAGCTGCACAGCTAATATCAAATGGCTGTTTGATCACAAAAGCTCTATGCTGATGAAGGCAATAAATAAAGTGCCAAAAAACAGGAATAAAATCATGTAACCTAATAAGAATACTTGCTTCATGTTCTAGTTACTTCTTCTAATGGAAGAATTCCCAAACATGAAGTTCAAGAAATGAAATCTGAAGGACACAGTCTTTGGTTGAGGTTATCAAAGGAGCCAAGGGACATGACTATACTGTTCCCCTGGAAGCCCCTGCTTATCTGTTCCGGCTCTTCATGTGTATTGGAGTGCTGTAGAAGCAGTATAGACCTATCTTAAGCTAAAGCTATGCCTGTAAAGTGGACAAATAGCAACCTCCAGCTCACCAAGCTGCTCCATGCTGTCTCCTAATGTACCTGGGTCTGCATGGCTGTGCGGATCAGCTAATTATCCTGAGGCCAAATTAACCAGTGCTGTTAACGAGCTAGCCTGAAGAAAATAACAAAGAACTGCTTTTGCATTGGGAGGCTAAGGCAGCTTAATGTACTTGTGGGCACTGCTGCTGGATGTAGAAATTTTGTTGTGTAGATGTGACTTAAAGAGTTAGAAATCCAGCTCTCATTAGGCTAAATAGAAGTGTCTAATTCCCCTAGGTGCCCTTTGGATGCTGCTTTGCTTTGAAGAACCTTTGTGTGAACTTCCACATAATCAGTGTTCAGATTGTCGTGTTATCTGGCATTTTTAAAATGCACTTCTGTTAGTGCACTGCTGTAGAGTGCTTCAGGGACAACAAACCATCACTTCTTTTAGTACCCTTTATGTTTAGCTCATTCATATTAACAGCAGCCTTCATCTACCTGAAGGGGGTTCCAAAGAGAATGGAGCTAGACTGTTCTCAGTGGTGGCAAATAACAGAACAAGGAGCAATGGTCTCAAGTTGCAGCATGAGATGTTTAGGTTACATATTAGGAGAAGTCATCTCTTGAGAAGGGGATTGAAGCATTGTAACAAGTTACCCAGATAGGTTGTAGAACCTCCATCCTTCAAAGTTTTTAAGACCAAGCTAGAGAAAGCCTTGGCTGGGATGATATAGTTGGGATGGTAGGACTAAATGGCCTGCTGAGGTCCCTCCCAATCCTGTCTATGATTTTAAGAAAAGAAACGTGTAGAATGTTGCTAACAGGGGCTTGGTGTACAACAACTGAATGCCACATTTGGGAAGGCAGGAGCAATAATTGTTGTGATTCAGCTGAATTGTCTTTATACCCAGAGAGCCATCAGGATCGAATCCCCCATGCTAGAGCAGTGAGTCTCAACCAGGTTGCTGTGGTGCCCTGGGGTGCCCTAAGATCCTTTCCAGGGTGCCCTGGGATGCCAAATGCCAATTATCTAACCTAAATTTCTGCTGCTGCAACTCGAGACTATTGCTCCTTGTTCTGTCATCTGTCACCACTGAGAACAGTGCTAACATGATTTGTAGAATAAGCCTAGAGATGGCACATGGGAATCCACTTTTAAAAACATGCTGCCCTGTTGAGGTCCTTCTGAGTGCTTTGCAACAGGAGCGAGAGAGTCATTTTCTGAAGTCAAAAAAGAAAGAGGAGTGACAACTAAGAGCTAGCCTTTTCCAAGGATGCCTCCAGCCTAGAAAGGTTTAGGACCCTGTCCCACCGCTAGCTGGAGGGAGAGTGCCTGTGAGGGGTTGCACGCCGCTCTCTCCCTGCCCCAACACCTTCGCCCAACGTGGGCACAGTGCAGGCTCCCTCGCCGTGCCGCCCCCTGGTTCACGCTTGGCTCCCCTCGGCCTGAAGCACCTGCACGCCACCAGAACTGCCCCGCGGGCCTCATCTGCCCCTCGCTGCAAAGAAAGCGAGACTATCGCCGGCATGCCGCCCTCCCAAGAGTCGGGTGGCCTCCCCGGGCGTGTGCTGCGCATCGGGGCCGGGAGCTGAAAGCAGAGCGAGCGCTCGAGCCAAGGCGGCAGAGGGGGAGACGGCAGCGGTCCCTGGCGAGGGCTCTACAAGGCCGCCCACGCCCCAGCCCGGCGCGGCCCCTGGCGCCCGCGTACGGTGGAGCTGGGGCCGGGCGGGGAGGCCCGCGCCTCCTCCCTGGTTGGGGCCGGCGGCGGGGGCGGCGCCGCGGCTGGAGCAGGTAGGGAGGCTCCGGGCCGCGCTCAGCCGCAGCTATAGCCTGGTCGCACTGCATTGTGCTGCGCTGTCCCGCGTCCCCGCAGCCGCAGGGAGGGGACGAGCCGGCTCGGTTCAGCCCTGCTCGCGTCGCCACTCCCCCGGCCCCGGCGCACGACAGCGGGCCGAGCGCGGGCCGGCCCTCAGCGGGCATAGGGCTGCGCAGGGCCCGGGCCCTTCCTTAGGCCCGGCCCGAGTCCTGCGGGTCTCGCTCTTCGCCCGCCCCTGCCAGTCCCCTTGCGGGGTGTCGGAGCCAAAGGCAGGGGCTCTGCCTGGCAGCGGAGGGCGTCTCGGGCCCCTGCGCTGTGTGCCAGGCCTCGGCCTGGTGGTGGTGGCAGGAGTGCACGTGGGCCCGTGCTGGCAGGTCTCTGGCAGAGGCTTTGGCTACCGGAGCGGCCGGTGCTGCCAGCAATAGCCACATGCAGTGGGCAACAGAAAGTGCCCCTCAACTTGCCCAGGCCTTCTGCTAGCAATCGCCACATCCACAGCTGATGCTGCCAGGGGTGCATGCGCACCCCCTGGAAGTGCGCTTCCAGTTTCACTGCTGGCTGGGCGATTTTCCCCTCCCCCCCCCAACAATCTGGTACCGCCCAGACTTGGGAGGCACTGGTGACCTATGCTGGAGCCATCCAAAGCCATACAGGCATGGGCATGGGCATGGGCTGGCAGCTTTCCTGGGGTGACTGCTTTAAGCCAGCAGAAGGCTTGTAGTATGGACAAGCCCCTACTCCTATATGTAGGGTAGGGTCCAATTATAGATCAGATACAGTGTCTTAGCGCTGAAGGGGGCAGAGACGGGAAGGAGTGGGGTTGCATGATAAAGACCATGTGTTTGCTCGATGCACATCTTGAGTATATTAAAACAGTGCTAGAAGATGGCTAGTTACTAATGCTGGGGACAGTGTATAAAGCTGAAAAGGGAATATAATTTTACAGTGGAACGTGCTTGTCAGCAGTGCTACTGTTTCTTGTCTTCTCCAAAGTTGTCACCATGGCTGTCGACTGGATTGGTTTTGGTTATGCTGTGTTGCTGACTGCCGGAGGTGCCGTGGGGTATGTACGGAAAGGTAAGGCCTGCGGTGGCAGGGGGACAGTAGCGCCCAAGGGGACAGTAGCAGATTAAGATTTATTGGGGCCCTAGGCTCCAGTGGGCGGAGGGGCCCTCCCTTCCCTGGTGCTGCCACTGCCAGGGCGGAGGCTGGGGGTTAGGCTGGTTCCTGCCTACTTATCCTTCCTGCTCCCTACTGCTTGCCATGGCCGGAGCAGAGTGGAGCTGAGCAGGGCAAGGGTTGTGTGGGCTGCTGCCTTTGCTATGCACCAGCCATGCATCCTCTGCCTACCCTGCAGTGAGGCACAACTTGCCGCCCCCACTGCTTCCAGGTGGGCAGGGGACCTGTGACCAGTGTGGGATCCCTGGGGCAAAGTCAGCAGGGCCGAGGGCCCTGAGCCCACAGCAGGCAGTCCACATCTGCCCTGTGCACAAATTGGGGGGAGGGGGGCACTTACCCCATGTCTCTCCTCAGGGGTGCACTTAGAATGCTGCCTGCCTACAAGGTGAAACTTGCCATTTCCCACGGGAACCGAGACACCTGGGGGCCCCAGCCCAGGCCTCACTCACCCATGCACTAATCTGCCTATGCAAGGGTATCCTTGTTAGTTTTGCAGTTGGACCTGCTGCATAACTTAGATTAGAGGTGGCCAATCTGTGGTGTGGGGGCCCCTGTGTGTGGCACAGGCAGATCAAGGGAGGGGCAGGCAGCATAGTAGCAATTAAGGCAGGATCCAAATGCAGCACAGTGGAATGGGCAAGGAGCACAGGGCAGGAAGCAGGGCAGGTGATCAGACAGGGGAAAGGGATCAGAGTGGCACTGAAGGAGGGTGTAGGGCTAATTTGTGACATACCTGATCATCAGGTTTCACCCAGTTGCTCGTGCATTTGGTCCAGTTACCTTTTTGACTAAAACACCTCTTCCAGAAAGGCATACTTCAGAAAGTGCTGAATTCGCTGCAACTATTATTCAATTTCTTGAAATCATCTACTGTCAGGCACTCTTTAGTTATTATTCAGGCTCTTCTCTGGATCCTCTCCAAATTCTCCAAATCCTTCCTAAAGCATGGACATGTTAGAGATCACACTAGTATGATATTTTCCCAAATACCAAATATAAACTTGCTTCAAATAGAATCACACTCCTATTTGATTTTCCCTATTTCTACATTCAAAGATTGCATCAGTCCTTTGGGAACAGCATCACAGGAGCTGTGATTAACCATTAAGTTCAGCTGATTACCCACCATGACCTTTCAGTCCTTTTTCAACATCCTTGATCTCCAGAAACTTTGTTACTGTGGCCTACATTCTTTGTTTCTAGATACCTGATATTTGGCTATATTAAAACAAAACAAAAAACCCCAACATGATTGTTTGCTTACTTCCCTCTGACCAAAAAGTCCAGTTTGTTCTGTACCAGTTATCTGTTATCTTCATTAATTTCTACCCTCCCAAGCTTTTGTGTGACTTAAAATTAGTAATGATTTTATGTTTTCTCCTAGATCATGGATACAAATATTAAATTGCATAGAGCTAACTGACTCCTACAGGACTGCAAGAATTTGAGCTGCTCAATTACAAATCTCCATTTAAAATTGCATTTAGAGAGTGGCCAGTTAGTTAATTTTTCACTCCATTTAATATGACTTTTTTTTTTATTATATGACTTAAGCAAAATACTGTGTGATAGTCATCTAGAAATCTGGATATATTACACTGACACTATTGCCTTTACCAATCAGTCTCAAAAGGTGATGTTAAATTAGTTTGACAAGATCTGTTTTCCATTAGATTTCCTTGGTTGGCAGTGATTATATATTACTCTTTATTCATTTACTCTGCTATCAGTTATTTTATTGTTGCCAAGGATTGATGTCAGGATGAACTGCTGAAATAGTTTTTTTTCTAATCTTCTGGAACTTCCCTAGTGTTCTGAGACTTACTCAAAATCAAGCAGTCATTTAAACTATGTCAGGCTAGGAGCAAGGTTACAAAAATCTCCTGGTCGTTTCCACACTGGATATGAAAGCTGCATGAAGGCAAAATTAATCTCCCTGTCCAGTATTTTCAGTTAAGACATTGGTTAGATAGCAAACTGTAAGAAACAGATTGTCTGGCTACTTGCACATACAGGAAAACGTTTGGTAAGACACAACGGAAAGAGACCAGCATAACAAATTTATAGATTGCCCCCAAAAGGTATACTGTGTCATGGCATTAGCAAATACATTAGGGGTAGGCAACCTCCGTCATGAGTGCTAGAGTGTGGCACAAGCAGGCATTTTGTTTGGCATGTGCGCCTTTTGAACTGGGGCTGTGCTGCTGCAACAAGGATCGGGCCCCTTGTGGCTCCCCCACCATCCACCTCTGGCACACCCCTTGTGGCTCCCCCACCACCAGCCTCTTACAAGTCAAGGTTGTGGGTGTTTTTGGCACTCTGCCCAAAAATGTTACCAATCCTTGAAATATGTAGCTTTTTCACAGAAAGGACTTGTAAGAAAAGGGGATAGGGAGAAGACATTAATGGAATTTATGAAAAAAGAGTTAACTAATGTTTTACATGCTTTATTGCTGCAGGTAGTAAAACCTCTCTGGTAGCTGGTCTCATCTTTGGATCAGTGGCTGGTTATGGAGCTTATTGTGTAACACATGACCCCAGAGATGTGAAGATATCATTATGTAAGTATGTTATTTAACTAGAGAAAAAGGTATAGGAAACAAAAGACATTTTAAATTGTTTTTTGAACATTTATCCTTCACGTGTATAAATTCATCCATTCATAGTTTCATAGTTATTAAGGGCTGGAAGGGATCTTACAGATCATAATTTTGTTCATCATATACATAACTTGGTTTGCTTGACAGTTTAAGTTGAGTCTTCAGTTAGACCAGCGCTTCCCAAACTTTTCTTCAACATGACCCCACTTCCTTAGCATGTCCCCTCACTCCCAACTCACAGCCCCCTGGCCCTGATGGTGCCTCTCACTCCTGACCTGCAGGCCCCTGGCTCTGCTAGCGCCTCTCACTCCCGACCTGTAGCCCCCTGCTACCTCCAGGTGCCCCAGAACCAGGTCCTGCTGCCTCCTCCTTCCCCCCACCCCCCAAGCAGTGCCCAAGTCCTGGCTGCCACCCACAAGAAGTGGCAACTTCTGCCCTCCCGCTTGTCCCCTCCCTTGTGGGTGGTATGGCCAGAGCAGAGCCCAAGGTGGTGGGGAGAGGGGGGATGCAGGTTGCTTGCTGCAGGCTTGGGGCTCCCTCCCCTGCTGCCTTTTCCCCGGGGGCTTCACAGCCCAGGAGACAGGACCTGGTGCAGAGGCAGTGCCACACTGCCAAGCTGATGTGCCCCCTACCCACATGACAGCAGTGGAGGCACAACTTAGTGGTGCTACCACACCTCACCTTGGCAGCCGTAACAGTGCAGCGCTTCCTCCTGGGCTGTAGGGGCAGCTCCTGCCCAGAGCTGGTCCAGTCCTGCATCCCACTGTGGGCACAAAAATCTTGTGACCCCAGCCATTGATTTTGTGACCCCATTTGGGGTTGCAACTCACAGCTTGGGGGCCACTGAGTTATGTTAAAGTGAAGTGACATGTCTACCAACACTGAAGATTTAATGTGGATTACTCTGCAAAATGGGGCAGGTTGTTCAAAGAAAATTGGCAGATGCCAGCTAGCACCCGTCTGTGCCCCACTTATCTATAGGATTATACAACAGTATGAACTATAAACTACAATAAAGAGCCAGGGAAAGACTACTAAAAGGAAATCTCTAAAACGTGCCTGCAGATTAAAAATAAATATGGGCTGATAGATATGGGGGGAAAAAACCCTGCACTTTACTGGAAAAGCCAGCACATTCTGGGCATTTGCAGGGGCATGCCAATTTTAAAGTAAAGCACTGTTTTGGTGAGAGGGGTTAAGTCTGTAAGCAGCCTTAGTTATTACAGTTGTTTATGGGTCTAGTCTTGGGAAGGGTGGCCCACAGCTCCCATTGAAACAAATTGTTTGCCATGGGCTTTGCCTTCACTGCCAAAAACCACTGTGGTATTTATCATGGGATAAGCACTAGGTGCTAGCTACCAGATTTAAAAGCCCTGATGGATACATGCCACCAGGGTTTTTATGTTGGGGTGAAATATAGACAGGGTTATGATGTTAGCTGTGCTTAATCACCTTGCAGTAAAAGCAGTAGTAAGCCTATCTCTGCGTAAAACAAGTAGCTTTCTCCCTGTAAAACAAACACAAATTATCCTACTTAAAAAAAAAATATTCTTCTTGAAGCAAAAATGTCACCTTAGGTATTTAATGAAAAAAATAAAACAAAGACAATTAGATGCTTTTAAACCTGTTCCTTCACTTACATGGATTAATTACTTTATTAGTTCAGATCTGGAGTTTGTAGAAGAGGAAGAAGTGTAAGTAAAAACTGATAATAAAGCATGTTTAATATTTTTCTAGTTTGGTAGGACTAATTCAAATTTGCATTAGTCTGCCTGAGGCTGTTTATGTTAAGCATGCTGTAATACTGTGTAAAAGGCTAATGGTGAGATTTGTGCATATAATAATTTGCACAAAAAACTTGTTTTGGGAATTTTCTCTCGAAGTGGAAAGATATGTATTATTATTTACAAAAAATTTAGATTCATGAAGTAGCAGGAATGTCGTTGTTCACTGAATCTGGCATAGAGAAAATGTTCTCATGGTGAAAACCTGTTTTTTAATTTCAGTTTTGAGTGCTTTTGCCTTATCTCACTGCAGATATGTTTGCTCTTGGTAATAGCCCCATTGAACTCTGAGCACAGTAGGATAACTTGCACGCGTAAAGTGGGACAACTTGGATGTATTTACAGGATGACAGCCTAAAAGATTGTAGTGACTACTGTATTTTGCATACAGCACACCTTTTTAAACAATTGGTTGCTGGAAATTGGGATGCATATTTTGAGTTAGGAAGTATAATAGCAATTTCAGTAGCTTAAGTCTTTTCTTGGGGTGGGGTGGGGAGTGAAAATAATACTGCATGGGCTACGGAGAGCAACACAGATGAGCATGCTGAGCTCCCTAGCTCCTGCTACTCAATTACTTACTGCTACTTACCACTATTTTCAAGGAAAGGGTTTTTTTCTTCATTCTGCCTTTCAAAAACAAGGCACATACAGTATCTAATTGTGGGGGCATGTTGTGTGGAAGAAAATACGGTATTTATCCATCTCAAAATCCAAGAGTAACAAGGGTATTCTACACTAAGCGATAAAACTTTCCTAGGAGCCCAGGAAATAGCCCTATAACTTTCCACTACTGTAAAAAGCAAATACCCTACAAACACTAAAAGCAAATTTCCATCATTAATGTTTTATTCAAAAATATTTCATCTTTATATTTCTTGCAGTTAGCATTACATTTCTCTGGACAATTTAATTCCCATTTCAGTGATGGAATATTAAAAAAATAGTTTGTAACTCTGAGCGCTCAATTTGAGGCATCCGAGAACAGTATTTTTCTTGAGAAGTCAATATTACACTGCTTCCATTGATTTCATTTGGAGCTGTGGGTTCTTAGAACCTCTGAAAATATGAGCGTCTTGGAAAAGAACAACTAAAATGAGCAGTTTTGAAAAATTAGAAAAAAGAGTATCACAGAATGGGCATGCTTTTTAGCCTGGAGTGGTAATGAATGCATTAAGGGCTGTAAAGGAAGTTCATGTTGTGGAGTAGTCTTTCTGTTCTTCAGAGTCATTCCTGAAAAGATCAGGATACAGAGCATAAGATCAGAATGCTTATGAGCAAAGAAGTAGAAGTGATTTTTTTAAATGAGGGATTTCATAAAGATGTTTTCAGTTGCCAGAATTTGCCTTAGCATTTTGGGGTGAGCCCATGGAATAATTTTATGCTTTCCTCCCATTGAATGCAACCAGCTCCACTGTGGAGATAGCTAGCTTGTGGATTTTGAAAAGGGTTAGCAAGATGGCTCTCTAATCCTGCATAACAAAAGGAGTGAGAGCTTGGGTCAGCACCAGTCTCCTGCTGTAGGAGCTGTAGAGCTCAGGTACCCGTATGGAACTCCAGCCATATCTAAAAAGAGGTCTTCAGTAGCTTCCCATCACCATAGAGTATTAATTGGACTAAATCTCTATCATCATAGAGTTTTGTTTTTATTCTTGGGATAGCTTCCACCCACAGAGCACTCTAGTGTCATTAGGCCATCTTATCAAAATGCCCTGTATCAGGCAAGTAAAGATTTTTATAAAGGAAAAAACAGATGGTAAGGTTATGACTCGGTGGCCTTAATTATGTCACTGTTGAAGCTGGAGTTAGAACTTAGTAGTCCTGTACTTTGAACATTCCACTGGTTTCCTGTCTTTCTGTTAAACTGTCCCCACCTTTTTTAGCCAGTGCCCCATTGGTCTTTCCTTAGAAGAGCCAGCTAGGATTGAGCTAGTGCCATCAGTGCTATCAATAAAGAATGGCATGAAGTCCCCTGCCAAAAAAGAACAAAAGGAGAACCTGTGGCTGTGATATAGAGAGACATAGATAGCTATGTTCTTTAGGAAGAATAATGGTAGAATGTCAATCCTCAGTGATGTTTTTGCATTTCTAAGGCTAACTTTTTACTTAGAAGGCAAGTACCATTTTTTAACATGAAATCAGAAGCTGATTTCTACATAAGCAGGTTATTAAACTTCAGCATTGGGAAAGGAGGTCTCATGTTTTATGATAGTACTGCTCTGTCTCTGGCCTGCAGAGATATGTCATCCAGCCTGTGGAGCTCCTCGTGGGAACAGAAACTTGGTGGTGGGGGAACAGTAACAGCAGTAATTGCCCGCAGAGCCATGGCAGTTAACACTGCCACCTCTCTCTCACTGCTCAATTTATGGGTCTGTAGGGGGTCCCGTGGTCCGGATGACATGGTCCTGTGCACCAGATCAGGCTGGTGCGTGAGGTCATGCTGCGGCTGGATCCAGTATGCAGGTCACAGTGGTATGCCGGATCATACCTGCACACCAGTTCTACACCTCTCATCGAGAATGCAGAACTGGAGAGGTTGAGCACCACTGGTGTATGATGATGACCTTTATAAGACACAGTCAACTTGTACAGTGAGCTATGGCTTATCATGGCTCATACTGCTCCATATCTTTTTCTACACACATATGTGGAAGTATAGAATTACACTTTTGGATGGTATTATCCATATCTGCAAAGTAAGATTTTTACATTCTTTTGTGTTTGAAAATTTTATTTCAGGCTGAGAAAATCAAGCTATTAAAAAAAACATGTATTGTTTTATGGCTAATTGCATCTCTTTCTAATTTAATAGCTTATGCTATCAGAGTTTTATAGCAGAATATTGCAGCATATTGCTAACAAATAATACATTGCTCACTAATCATTGTCTTCAAAATTCCTTTGCTAGAAGAGTAAATTCTGTATTGATTTGTCTTTTACAGTTTCTGCTTTTCTTCTGACTGTTATAATGGGAGTAAGGTTCAAGAGGTCTAAGAAACTAATGCCAGCTGGCCTAATAGCTGGTATAAGGTAAATACACATTCAAGTTTTTATTGCAGTGATGCCAGCCATTTTCAAATGGCTGCTTGCCAGTTGATGTCTATCCAAGACAGAGTTAATTGAAGCTGAAGATGACTGGTTGGAGGTCTGAATGCAATGAGCTTGAAGGTCTTGATACATCTCTGGTAAATAGTCATTCCTTTAAAAAATCTGTACATCTAACACTGGTATTCTGCACAAAGAGGATATTCTTACCAGTGATATATCACTGGATATACTAATTAGCCACTAGAAGTGTGTGAGTTCTTTTTAAAGATAGGCACCTAAATGAAAGTACTCTGTTTTTCAGAATCACTAAGTATCTGTGACTCCCACTGAAGACTTAACCTTTGAAAATTGATCTGCTTATATTTAGTTGCTTTGCTTTTTGTGCCTGAGATCAGGCATCTGAATTTGAAAGTCTTGGCCAACATTACTGCAAATGACTACATAAAGCACCTGTTTCATTCTTTTGCTACTGTTCATCTTGCATATTTAAAGGCATTTTCTGTATTTTAGTTCCATATAAAATTCCAAACTTGCTTTTCCAGTGACTCCATATTTCAAAACTCTTTTCAATGTCCAAGTCCCAATTAATATTTAAAATGGGATAAGCTGAAAACTGCACTGAAAAATCTACTTTCTTCTTTTCCATACATCTGATATGTAAAAATTGTGTCATCAGAAAATTAACTGACATTTTTACTGGTGCTGGATGAGGTAAATGAAATGTCTCCCTTCCTGAACCTGTATTGTCCATGCACAACTAATTGATGACAACTTGTTAGCATTGTATCATAAACCATATTGTCAGTTATGTTCTCAGCAGTATTTTCAGCAAAAGGGAGCATTATGATCATCCTGCCTAATGCTTCCCTTCCAAAAACATACTACAGGCCATGCTTAAAAGGAAAGCATTTTAGTTTTCCAAGCTTCCTTGTAGCAGTTTTGTCAGTCCAGGCCTCTTGTAATTTTTTTAGATGAAACTGTGATGACTATCAGGTAGAGCTTGATCTTAATGCTTTAGCCTGGGCAGTTTTCTAAAAATCATCAATAATGTGAAGGAATTATGGTGACTTTGAAATAGCTGGATCACATAGTAAAAGCAATTTAGTATTTTTGTTTTCAAAGAAGCTCTCTAATGGATCACAATTTAA
Source organism: Caiman crocodilus (assembly GCA_030014935.1). NCBI lineage: Eukaryota > Metazoa > Chordata > Crocodylia > Alligatoridae > Caiman > Caiman crocodilus. The sequence goes on from JAGPOW010003642.1 coordinate 40,181,142, forward strand.
AGGATGTCTTATCACTCACTTAGGGTTTCTATCACTGTAATTCCATTTGCCTACTCTGGCTACACATACATGTAAGTGAAAATAGGGCCCAAAGGGTATATGTTTCTTGGCATTCTATAATCCCTAAAGCCTCATTCTCTACACTGTTGCTCTTTTTATGCTGATGTAATATCATTAACTTGACATAGAGCTGGTGTAATATTAGAGTCATGTTCTACATAGAAAAATGCTTTAAAAGGTCCTCTTTTCAAGGTTGCAGATTCTCTTATCTCTTAACCAATAGCACATTCATGTATAAGCTCTTTGCTGTATGATTGTCAATACACAAACTTTATTGTGTGTTTTTAAATTCTGTTCCCTGTTCTGTTGCAGCCTTTTCATGGTTTTGCGACTTGTTTTTATGCTGCTGTAAGAAACCAGAAACAAGAATTGAAGTAGAAGTATTTTATCCCTGGACAGATAGACAAGCTCTTTATACTTGAAAGATAAGTTACAACAAAGCCTTTTCTGGCATTTGTCTGTCAAATGATATACACCTGTGATGTGTTTCTTTGATCACATCTGAGCTCAGATTTCTCTGGTATTTTTCAAGTTTGGTTTATTTTATTCAACAAGACTGTTTGTTTTCATTTAAGCAACTTGCTAACTTGCAGGTAGCTTATTAGCTTGATTTTGCAAATGTTCTGAGCAGCTGACTCTCCAATGGAGGTCACTGAGAGCTAGAAATGTTGTATACCTTGGAAAATCAAAACATGCTTATGTGTCAATAGAACTAAAAAGCCATATAAAGTATATGCCACTTGCTTCTGACACTATGTAATTGAAAGAAACTCTAAAATATTGTCAGTACTGATTGTATATATTGTATCAAAATCACTGAGTAAGGGTAAGTGCCTTGGCACTGTAAAACACTTTCAAAGTCTGTAAATCTCTGGTCTTCCATGTACAAATTGTCATGAATATTAATTCTAATAAAGGTGGAACCTTTTAAAGTAGTTTTTCTTAATCTTGTTTATCTATAAGACTCCAAACATATTCTTTTTAATGTTGAATGCGAGTGGAAGAGATTTGTCTGTTATCTGTGTATATCTTTCCTTTAAGGACCTATGACTATAAGGTGCCCTCAGTTTCCACTGAAATGAATGTTAGTTTGGTACTGCTCTGCATCTTCCTTAACATTTTAGTCCCAATTAACATATTTTGTTTGCACTTTTGGTTTGAGACTCTCAAAGTTGATTTGAGCTGGACAAAGGCACCATTTACCAGCCACTGCTTTCTTTCAAAACTAGGCTTAGGGAAAAGGCTGACAAGGTTCTTTGGGTGAATCTGATATCTTTTATTAGACCAACTTAAATAGTTGGAGAACAATTTTTAAGCAAGCTTTCAGGCTTAGGGAAAAGGCACTTGGCTTTTATCCAGTATATTACTGAATTGAGTGCATACCCAGGACACAGTAGATCCAGGCTCAGTTCCTACTTCTGCATAAGATTTGAACCCATACCTCCCAAAAGAGTCCCCTCGCTACCAGGTAATAGGCTGTTTTGTAGTGGGGGTTTTCTCATTTCTTGTTTCAGCTGTTCATTTGAATGAAAGAAGTAAATATTCATTAACACAAGCAAGTGAGCATTGTTCTGTAGTCCAGTGGTTAAGGACTTACCTGATAGGAGGGAGATAGCGGGGGCTCAGAATCCATATAGGAGGAAGTCTCATATCCTTGCTAAATAACAAATTGTTAGGCTGGTGGTTAAAAGCATGTGAGGGAAGAGATGGTTTGGTACTCCTCTTTCTCCCTGATTTTGAGCTTCACCTGTTAAGTGTTCTCAGAGCACATCTACTCAATTGAGCCCTGCATGTTAGCCAGTCAGAGAAATGTCAAGTTTATGAATTTGGACATGTGTGACCTAGACATCTAGCTACTCAGCCCTGTAGAGATTGAAGAAACCTGGGGGCTACACTGGCAACATTTTATGCTCCTACAGACTTCAAATATTTCAGTTCTCTAGTTCTCAGAATATGTCTAACACAGCCGTAGAATCAAGTCCATAACAAAATGCAAGGGCAGCTGGCACTTTCTTTTAAAACAGAAGTGGTGGCACCCCCTATAAACAAGACCTACCAGTTAAAGAACTAGTCCATGAAAGCTACTTTGCCCTGTCAAAGCCACCCTTTTATTAAACTAATTTATGAAGCTGGAGGACATGAAGCAAGCTTCCAGTCTTTAAGGCCCCTTCATCAGGGCTCAGGGATTGATGAAGTATGTTTTAAACCCTAAAGCTCGTCTCTCACGACTACACAAGTTTGTTCAATAAGAAATACTACCTCCAGCCACAAAAAGTATTTAATAGGGAGCTAAGGGGTTGGAAACAACACATGGTATGGTTGGCTGTTCCTCCAACTTATCTTCTGTTCCTGCTAGCTTACAATGGATGGGGAAGTTAAATATCATGATTAAGAAAAGCTTATAAATAGCTTTCAGTTCTTTTTGAAACAGTCTTGCCATGTATTTATTAAATTTGTATTAGAATCTCATCTTCAGTTTTGTTCATTTATGTTTCAAATATTAAAAAGAGTAATATTTGGTCTCCTACACCAGCTTGTAAACTTAGCCAGAGTCCTGAGCTTTCAAGTGAGCACCTGTGCAAGAAGATACTGGTGATATAGACAGCAATGCAGGGGGAGTTTTACAAGCTGTATGAAAAAAGCCTTGAGAGGTTTGAGTGATAGCTGAACTGTTACAGGAAGCATCATGAGACCATACATAACAAAATGGGCAGAGGCAGAACACTTGGATTCTATTTCTGGAAATAAAGGAGGAGTTTTCCAGAGTCACACCAGTTCTTTTATGCCTCAGTTTATGTATCTTTAAAGTAGGGAAATAGTATGTGCCCTCCCTCCTAAGCTTCTCAAAGGATACAGCTGAAACTCTATTCAGGGGCAGATCCTTGTGCAGGGTGTAGGTGGTACAGTGATATATTTGCATCCTGTTTTCATTCTTTGTCCACCCAAAGTTTAAAACCAACTGCCTGGCAGGGGGAGCAGCCATTTCTAGTTGGGCAGGAGTGAGGGAGTCACTTGACTTCATTCATTGCTCATTATAATCTACCTGATTTCTTCTAAATACTTCAGCAGCTTACAGACATGGAAAAGAAACAAACAATGCTTTGTTTTAAGCTTGGTGTGCCCATGCAGTGAGTGTAGCATATGGCCAGAAGAAGCATTACATTAGTTGGAAACAGCTGGCCCAACAGCTGTATTGACCAGGTGCTTCAGCAGAGCAACTTAGTGTTTTTATTGAATAGATGATTCAGTCAGCTGCTGAAGAACCCAATCTATACAAATGTTACAGAGCCAGGTCAAACTAATGGGCTGCCTCTTCTGGTAAAACGTTGTTTTGTTTTGGGTTTTTTTCATGTCTTTCATGACCTTGCATTTCACAGGTGTTAATGACCATTTCCTTTTTAAAGTCTTGATGTCCCACTAAGCAAGCTACACTTTTTTCTGCAACTCTGTTGTCTGCAAATGCTCCTCATAATCTAGTTCCTATTTCACTGCTCTGCAGATTGATTTTAATTCTACCTAAAAATATTAACACAAGTATGGAAATGTTAATTCAGATGAGCATTGACTCAGCTATGGAAACAACTTTCAGTGAAGCATTGGATGCACTGTCAGCAAGCTCAAGGAGGCTAGATTCTGTATTTTGAATCTGAAAAAAAACGAGATGTACATTTTATTGACTACAGAACTAATGAAACAACAAATGATTAGTTTTGCCTAGTTTGATTGTTGTTTTTTTGTACACAATATATGATATAGCGAAATAATGTGTATTCCAATAAAGTTATGTTTGTTCTTGCTTGATCTTAAAACTGAAAATAGCCACAGGCCCCTGTCATATTTGTAAAGCCTCTAGTTTCTAAATGTGTTCTGTTAGGGATGACCTAAACTATCTGGACATCTGCTTGGAAGAAGTCGGCCAGGTCTGACCGCTCACATAGATGGAGGTCCTGTAACTCGGCTAGGAACCTAACCCAGGAGGTCCCACCAGGGGAAATGCCTTGTTGGACCTGGTCCTGGCCACAGGTGATGACCTGGTGAGGGGACTCTGGGTGCTCGACCACCTGGGCGCTAACCATCGTCGTCTACTGGAATTCACCATCCAGCACAGGGTGTCAAAGGCCTGCAGCAAGGTAGCAGCCCTGGACTTCAGGAGTGTAGATTTCAATGAGGTAAGAAGACTAGTCAGGGAGGCACTGAGGGCCGAGAGGGGAGTTTGGAGCCCAAAAAGAGTGGTTGTTCCTTAAGGAGATGATCCTCCAAGCCCAAAGGGTGACAATCCCAACATGGATCAAAGGGGGCAAGAGTGCTCAAAAGCCCCCATGGCTCACCAAAAGCCTCCAGGAACATCTCAAAGCTAAAAAGGGGGCATACACCCAATGGAAGGGAGGGCCATCACCAAGGAGGCTTATACCTCCATTGCTTGAGATTGTAGGGGGGCTGTTAAGAAGGCTAAAGTGGAGGTGGAACTGGGACTAGCGACCCCAGTCAAAGAGACCAAGAAGTCCTTTTTTCAATATATAGGAGGTAAAGTGTGGCCTCTGCAAGACACGCTTGGAAATCTGGTGGTCACACCAGAAGACAAAGCTTATCTCTTTAACAAATTATTTGCCTCCATTTTTCTGAGCTGGGACCAGGCCATTGCCCCCACCAGGATTCCAGATGGACCCAGGGGAGGCGCAGTCCTAGTCAGGGAACTTCTGGGACTGGACGTGTTTGAATCAGCAGGTTCTGATGATCTCCACCCCAGAGTGCTGAGGGAATTGGCAGAAGTTATTGCGGGACCCCTGGCACAGCTTTACGAGCGCTCGTGAAGGTGCCAGAGGACTGGAAAAGGGCCAATTTGCTCCCCATTTTCAAAAAGGGAGGAAGGAGGACCCAGGAAACTATAGGCTCATTAGTCTTACCTCAGTCCTGGGAAGCTCTTTGAGATAGATGTCCAGGAGCACATCTGTGAGGGACTCGCAGGGAAGATTATGCTTAGGGGCAACCAACATAGGTTCATTCGAGGCAGGTCCTGTCAGTCCAATCTGGTTTCCTTCTGTGACTAGGTCACAAAATCCTTGGCTACAGGTGTCATGGTGGTCTTAGTCTTTCTGAACTTTAGGAAGGCCTTGGACACTGTCTCTCACCCCATTCTCATTAAAAAATTAGGTGACTGTGGTGTCAAAACCTATACAGTTAGATGGATCACAAATTGGTTGGAGGGCCGCATCCAGACAGTAGTGGTAGACAGGTTGTTTTCAACCTGAAGGAATGTGGGCAGTAGGGTTCCCCAGGGGTTGGTCCTCGGGCCTGCACTGTTCAACATCATCAGCGACTTGGACGAAGGGCTGAAAAGCACCTTGTTGAAGTTCATGGATGAAACTAAGATGTGGGGAGAAGTGGGCGTGCTAGAAGAAAGGGACAGGCTACAACTTGATCTGGACAGGTTACAGGAGTGGGCGGATGAGAATAGGATGGGTTTCAGTACTGACAAGTGCAAGGTACTGTGCCTGGGAAGAACCAGCAGCATACCTACAGGCTGGGGAATTCCTTTCTCATTAGCAGAGGCAGAAAAGGATCTTGGAGTCACTAATGGCTCCAAGATGAACATGGGCTGCCAATGTGAGGACACGGTCAGGAAGGCTAACCACACCTTGTGATGAGTCTGTGGATGCATCACAAGTAGATCCAAGGAGTTGATCCTCCCCCTCTATGACATTGGTCAGGCCGCAGTTGGAGTACTGCATCTAGTTCTGGGTGCAGCACATTAGGAGAGATGTGGCCAACATAGGGTCCAGGGGAGGGCCACTTGCATGATCAGGGGGCAGCAGGGCAGACCCTTTGAGGAGAGGCTATAGGACCTGGACCTGTTCAGCCTCCACAAGAGGAGGCTGAGAGGGGATCTGGTGACCATCTATAAACTTGCCAAGGAGGACAAGCAGGCAATGGGAGAGTCCCTGTTCCCCCAAGCACTACTGAGAGTAACAAGGAATATCAGCCATAAGTTGACTGAGAGTAGGTTCAGGCTGGATATCAGGAAGCATTACTTCACAGTCAGGGCGGCTAGGATCTGGAACCAACTTCCAGGTGAAGTGGTGCTCACTCCTACCCTGGGGATCTTCAAAAGGAGGCTAGATAATCACCTAGCCAGGGTCGTTTGACCCCAGCATTCTTCCCTGCCCATGGCAGGGGGTCAGACTTGATGATCTGCTCAGATCCCTTCCAACCCTACCAACTATAAAACTATGCGATAGTGTGTCATACCATCTGCACTCCTGTTTTCTCCCCTTTTCAAAATCCTAGATCTTCACATGGTTCTATTGCATTACATAGTTTATAATAAATACATGCATTCCAATACATTTTTTTACTTTTATTTCATGCAATTATATCTTCTAATTATACTCTTATTTAGCAAGCTACCTTGGTATGTAATACATTGTATTACCTAGTTCATTACAGAAATTACAGAGATTTCTTAAAAAGCTGTGCATTTTCATTCTAATATTGAAGTGTGGTTAAAACCTTGAACTCAGTTTCACAGATTAAAGCTATAAACAACCACTACATCATCTAATTTGATCTCCTATATAAAAAAAGCCAGGCAATACGTGTCCAGTTACAGCTATGCAATATACCTTAACTGCAGTTTGCTTTTTAGTACCCATATATGATTAGACATTGAATGTTTGCTTCACTTGTGCAATATACTTCTCATCTGGTGGTGGCTTCCTCTGGCTTCCAGGCTGTAAGAATTTCTTAATTGTAGGGATGTTGCTTATTCTTCCTTTAAAGGCCTAAAATAAAAGCAACATTTAGATTAAAATGCATGCAATTAAGAAAAATAAATACATGCACACATGCCCCTCCCTTCCCCTTTCATGAGTAAAATGCATCTAGGAACAATTTGTGGCCAGATACTCAGCTCAGTTTCTGCTATCTCCCTTTAAGAAAATTGGGAGATGCAATGCAATAAAGATTTGCAAAATCCAGCCATAAACGCTCAAACTACCTATGCCTGACGGACATTCATGTTTCAGGCCTGAGCAAAGTTCACCTTGGGTTTCATTTGCATTTTTTTTCCTTTAAAAAAAAAAGACAAACCATTCCATAATATACAAGTTTTCTATGAAGTTTAAACCTAAAATGTGAAAGATGTATCTCTTATTGTGGAAGAAAAACCACAGCCTCCTTGCAAAGAGAATGGAGACATGAAGAAACGTTCATTGTAAAGCAATCTGATAACAAAGTTTAAGAAAATGAGTGCCTCTTGCCATGCATAATAAGGGTTACTAAAACTCTGGTTTTGTAATGAAGTCAGTAGGACTGTAGTTGGGGCAGTGGGAGTCATTTACCTTCCCTAGTACCCATTTCTGTAGATTAAGACCCTGGATTTGCACTATGCAAGATAACAGTCATAGGTGTCTGAAGTCCAAGTTGGTTTTTTTGGAGGAAACAGCAAGTTGAGCTGTGGATCTAAAGAGAGACTCCAGAGGTTACAGTGCTGCTTAGAGACCGGTATCAGCTTGTCACTCCAGTGCTGCAAGTGGCTGCTCTATCTTTACATTAGTAAACTCTGTAAATTGGATAACAACATTAAGTTTGTTAGATTCCTTGTTGGGATCAGGCAAAACACTTACCTGCAGGAGAGGGAACTTGGAGAGTATATCCGATTTACATTCTTCTGCCATTAAAATAGCTTCAAGAAGATGAACATCAGCCCAGGTGAAATGGTTGCCAACAAGATAATCCTCTCCATGATCTTTTAAAACCTGGGGAGTAAGAGAAAATAAAGAGATCTGAAGACTACAAGTGAAAGAGAATTTTTGGCTGATTACATGCATGTCAGGAGCAATCAAAACAGTCTGCTTCCATAAGCAGAACTTTTTAATCTTCTAAAAAAAAGGATTATAACTGTTCAGTTAAGCCTGAGATCCAGCATGTCACTACCTCCCTCAACATCTTGCCTCATAGCTGTAGGAGTCCAGACCCATAGGATCGGTGACAGAGGTGGGAACAGAGGAAGGGATAATTTATAGAAGAGGAGAGGATAGTTTACCTGCAATATGGCCAAGTTTTGATAAAAAGAAAGCCGCTTAGTTACCCAGAATGCAGGATCCCCATTCACATTCTACCCACCATGCACCTACCGACCATCAAGTCAGCCAGACTAGGGTGAAATGAGGAAAAGCATTAAGTACCTGGATCATCTCACTAGGGTGAGGGAAATTGTCCTCTTATCACTAGGGGTTCTAACACTCCCACCACCCCAAACCTACCTCTTCCTACCACATTTTCCCCATCCCAACATGGGACCAGGGATTTGGTACTGGGTCTTCCCTGTTTACTTGCTGTTACTGAGGGAATCCTAGTTAATTTCTTTTCTTCCACCAAATAACGGAATTACTTTCAGTGGGTCACTACATCTGATCTGAGGTCATAATTGGACTGCAATATAAGGTCATTAAATTTTTAACACTATTAAATATCAATTAAATTTAATTAGGAACAGCAGCATGCAACCCACAGTCAGATGGTTCACAAACTGGCTGGAGGGCTGTACCCAGAGAGTGGTGGTGGACGGATCATTTTCAACCTGGAGGGATGTGGGCAGTGGGGCTCCCCAGGGCTTGGTCCTGGGCCTGCACTGTTCAGCATCTTCATCAGTGAGTTGGAAGAAGGGGTGAAAAGCATCTTGTTCAAATTCATGGGTGACACTAAGATGTGTGAAGAAGTGGGCATGCTAGAAGAGAGATAGAGGCTACAACTAGATCTGGACAGGTTACAGGGGTGGGCAGATGAGAATAGGATAGGTTTCAATACTGACAAGTGCAAGGTACTGTGCCTGGGGAGGAAGAACCAGCAGCATGCCTACAGGCTGGGACACTCCCTTCTTGTCAGCACAGAGGCAGAAAAGGATCTTGGAGTCACTATTGACTCCAAGATGAACATGGGCCGCCAATGTGGAGACACAGGTCAGGAAGGCTAACTGTACCTTGTCATGCATCCATAGATGCATCACAAGCAGGTCCAAGGAGATGATCCTCCCCCTCTATGTGACATTGGTCAGGCTGCAGTTGGAGTACTGCATCCAGTATTGGGCACTGCACTTCAGGAGGGATGTGGACAGCATCGAGAGGGTTGACAGGGCCACTTACATGATCCTGAGGCCATCCTTAACAGACTAGCTGACGGCAATATCCTGAGGGATACCCAGCACGGGTTTGTTGCTGGTAGGTCTTGCTTGACCAATCTTATTTCCTTTTATGACCGGGTGATCTATCACCTCGACAAGGGGGAAGAGATTGATGTCATATATCTTGACTTCAAAAAAGCCTTTGATCTGATATCTTGTGATCACCTCTTGACAAAACTGGCTAACTGTGGCCTCAATCACACCACGATCCGCTGGCTGGGGAACTGGCTCCACGGTAGGACCAAGAGAGTGGTGGTTGACAGAAGTCAATCATTGTGGTGCGCAGTGACCTGTGGGGTCCCTCAAGGCTCTGTCCTAGGGCCTATACTTTTTAACATCTTCAGTGATGTAGACATTGGTGTCAGAAGCAGGCTGGCCAAGTTGGCCAATGACACCAAACTCTGGGGTAAAGTATCCACACCTGAGGACAGGAGGGTGATCCAGGAAGATCATGACAGACTCAGAAAATGGGCAGATGAGAACCTGATGGTGTTTAACACTGAAAAATGTAAGGTTCTCCACCTTGGGAGGGAAAACCCGCAGCATGCTTATAGGCTCGGCAGTGCTACGCTGGCTAGCACTACAGATGAAAGGGACTTGGGGGTCACAATTGACCACAAGATGCACATGAGCCTTCAATGTGATGTTGCAGCTAGTAAAGCAAGCAAAACACTGGCTTGCATCCATAGATGCTTCTCAAACAAATCCCAGGATGTTAATATCCCATTATATTTGGCCTTGGTGAGGCCACAGGTGGAGTATGGTGTCCAGTTTTGGGCTCCACAATTCAAAAAGGATGTGGAGAAGCTCAAGAGAGTGCAGAGGAGAGCCACGTGCATGATCAGAGGTCAGGAAAACAGACCTTATGATAAGAGGCTGAGAGCCATGGGACTCTTCAGCCTAGAAAAGCGCAGGCTCAGGGACGATCTGGTGACCACCTATAAGTTTATCAGGGGTGTTCACCAGGATCTGGGGGAACATCTGTTCACCAGAGTGCCCCAAGGGATGACAAGGCCAAATGGTCACAAACTTCACCGAGACTGATTCAGGCTGGACATATGGAAGAACTTCTTTACTGTCCAAGCCCCCAAGGTTTGGAATAGCCTGCTGCCAGAGGTGGTTCAAGCACCCACTTTGAATACCTTTAAGACACATTTGGGTGTTTATCTTGCTAGGAACCTATGATCCTTGCTGATTTCCTGCCCCTGGGGCAGGGGGCTGAACTTGATGATACTTCGGGGTCCCTTCCAGCCCAGATGTTTATGAATCTATGATCGGGGGCAGCAGGGCAGACCCTACGAGAAGAAGCTACAGGACCTGAACCTGCTCAGCCTCCACAAAAGAAGGCTGAGAAGGGATCTGGTGGCCATCTCTAAACTTGCCAAGGAGTACAAGCAGGCAATGGGAGAGTCTCTGTTCCCCAGAGCACTACCGGGAGTAACAAGGAATAACGGCCATAAAGTTGACTGAAAGGAGGTTCAGGCTAGATATCAGGAGGCACTACTTCACAGTCAGAGTGGCTAGGATCTGAAACCAGCTTCCAAGGGAAGTGATGCTTGCTTCTATCCTGGGGGTATTCAAAAGGAGGCTGGATAATCACCTAGCCAGGGTCATTTGACCCCAGCTTTCTTTCCTGCCCATGACTTGATGATCTGCTCAGGTCCCTTCCAACTCTACCAACTATGAAACAGAAATATACATTCAAGAAAGGTTCATGCACACAGCAGTGAAGCTAGGCCACAGTCTATGTGGCCATACTGTTAGGGTAGTTTGTCATATTTTATGCTTTGAAGTTGCACCTGTTTATAGAGGGGTGACTTATCTGAACTTTTCATTTTGCTGGTGTTTGCAATATCAGCTGGTCTTGTTTCTTGCAAGCAGCTTATAGCCTTGAGTTTGCTTGCATTATGTTTCTTTCCTTTTTCTATCACTGTGAGACGTTGTTCTAACACAACATAGTAATAGTTTTGTTACTAGCTCAAATTAACTGAACTTGGCACTAACCAGCTGAATCAGAGGGATGAAATGATTGGATATGTTAATAAAAGGTGATAAAGGAGACTGATGAACTGTGCTTACAGTAAGACACCAGAAAAAGACCATATTACGAGGTATGCTCGTAATGGGACTTGACTTGTGAACAATGGAATATGCTGACAGGATAAAATATGAACAATATACTGACTGCAGAAAGACCAATCCAAAAGAAGGAGTGATCAAAGGAGCCAAGTTAAAGAAAAGCCTAAAAGGGGGAAGCAAGAAAAATTAAGTGTGTCATTCTCATCATCATAATTTACATCATGAATCCAGCTTTCAACACCTTTCTGGATCATCCCTGCCAACAACGCACCCTTTGCTTCAGAAACTGAGTGGCTGAAAGTACTGTGAGGCAAAGTAACGTCTGGGATTGGGTGAGATCATTGTACTAAGTGTTTGTCTCTCTCCAAATATAGAAACTGCTAAGATAATACTTGTTGTACTAATAAAGTTAGACTTTAATTTTAGAACACTGAGTTGTCCGTGTTTGTATTTCGTGTTCCATTTAAGGGTTAATTTTGCTTTAACAATTCCTAAACACTATCTGCTAATCAGTGGTGTGAACACTTGCTCTATGAGGAGCCTCACTGAAGCCAAAAACTGTTGGGGAAGAAGCAGTGACATGTCACTTGGCAGTCTTCTCTTTACATGCTTATAAATGAACTTTACAGGGCAGTCATGAAGCTCTACAATTTACCTGCCCAGACAGGGATTTCCTGCCCTGCTGGGACATTCCAAAGACTATTAAAAGGCTTTTCTCTTGTATGGATCTGTGGTATCTGAGCAGCTAGTAGCTACCCCTTTGTCACTTACCTTTTCATAGACTGGGAAGTACCTTGTTGTGGCCTTGTCAGTGATTAAAGCAAGGTTCTTTTCCTTTGCCTCAGGTGGTTGGAAAGGAAGGTACATGATTATTCCCATCAGATCTGTTGTTCCTTCCACATACATATCAATCCTGAAACAACATTTTTATTCCACATTTAGCAGAGCCTGTTCTCTTTGAACATGTGATTTGTATTATTTCATTGTAATACAATGGCTGGGTGCTCAAGAAGCTAAAAATTGTCTTTATATAAAAAGGTTATTTGACTTTTTATCTTTACCTTTGCCACTAGTAATTGGAAATTCTCAAATTTTATACAGGAAGGAGCTAATTTTTTACAAACAGTTTTTCTTGTTATAAGTGAACCTATTGCTTACACAGAAAAAAGCACCAGTTGGGTTTTAGTATGACTTGCTGAAAAAGATAAAAATCCTTTTTTTTTTCTAAGCAACTGCACAAGCTGTTACAAAATTTCAATTTTTGAATAGAAACTTAGAAATTTGAAAAGGAGTTTTCATGAATTGGTTTCCACATTTTTAAACAGCGCTGATTTTTGTTGAGTTATTCACTGTAAGCTGTTAATTGTTTAAGAGTTGGACTAATAAAAGTGCAAACATATAACTTGCAAGGATCTCTATAGAACAGTTTGAGAATCAGCATCTTCATTATTTGAAGACCGTAATCTGACACTGGTAGCAAATGGTGGAACTTAGTTGTACATAGTCAACACTACTGTAGCCAGGGGTAGAGTCTGCCCTGAAGAATCTCTCTTCATAGTTTGGTGATATTATTCAGAGAGTGAGATCTGACACTGATTTTACTGAGTTGGCATGGGAAACACACACACCACCTTTTTTCTTTACAGAGGAAAAAGTTAGATTTGGAAATAACTGAGACACAATCAACACGATAACCCCCATACTAGGATTTCTGGAGAACCATTTTTCAGAAAAAGAAATACAGATCTGTACTCTTTCCACTGAAGATTTCTGCTGTGGTGGAGTAGACTGAGAAAATTCCACTGCTCACCAGTAACCTAAGCTACCATGCTGTGACTAGACTGTATTAAAGTGATGAATTCCTTACTTTGCTACTTGAATATCAGAAATAGGATGGTGTTGTCTGCACCGGTGTCTTACACAAGCTATAGTTATTTTTAAATTGAAGAAAAGTTGCATGCTTTTGATCAACAGACTTAAATACACAAATGCCTTTCTGCCTCCAAAGACTGTACTCACTGAATAAAAAAATATTTAAAGTAAACAGGCTTTTGTTATTCCATTACACCAGGGAGTGACAGTTGCCTCAAAAATTTAAGACACTTCTGGTCTCCAGGCAACTGAAGGAACTCTATGCAAAGTCTAAAAAAAAAAAATCTCATTACTTTATCTGATTGATAGATGACTATTCATTAACAAAGAAAAGTAATCCAAACTCCAGATTTGAAGAGTCTGAGTTTTGACAGTTTTATAAATTAATTTTTACATGCAAAGCTGACTTAAAATGTGGCTTATTCCAGGAAAATTTTAAAAAAATGAAGATACTGAATATCAGTAAAGGTAATGCTGTTACAGTACAGGGCTCTCTCCTTCAGATCCTTCCCATAGAGGTTGTATTTTGCTGCTAAGTAGCTGAGAATGGCTCTGGTCTGCACCATCTTAATCCCATCAATTTCCACCATGGGCACTTGCTGAAACAGTAGAAGTCCATCTATGAAAAAGGAAGTAAGAGAGTCATTTAGTCCTGACAAACTGTTATTTCTTTGTACTGGAATCCAACAGAAAAGGCCTAATAATTTATAATAAATGTTTCCAATTCTATTTGAGAAATCCTATGCTTCTGTGAAAACCAAATCTCTCAAATTATCACATAACACAGATTACTTTGAATTGAGTAGATTGTCTTATGTACACCTCCCCTTCCATTCATAATCCCACAAGGTTCCCCTTCCATGGACAATCTGGATTAAACCAAAATGGAACAAACCATTAAATTAAATAGGCAGCTAGACACAAACATACATCTTAAGTTAACTTGGTACACACTTGTGGCTAGCTCAAGCCACAGTCTGTGAACTTACCGCTGCGTAATTTTTCCAAGTCGTCCTTTGTTTCTATAAATTGTTCTTCAAACTGGAAAACAGAAGAATATAAAGGTTTGTTACATTTTATGGATCATAAATTAACAATATGTTGCCTTGGAGTCATTAACTGAAAGACAGCTGATGTACACTCTCATATATTCCACATGACAACATGCAATTCTATTTTTTAATCCCCTTTTTAATTGCTTTGGGAATTTTTTTGCTCCTTTTTAAATAAGAGAGCATTTGACTGAGTATATCTTGAAGCAGAGGTTCACATGATGTGAATCTGAATAGCTCCACTGACTTCAGCAGAACTATGCCAATTTACAGTAATTTGGGAACTGACCCAAAATTGTTCATACTTTCTTTCTTTCACGCTTTCTTTAGAGAAAATTTTTCACAGTCATTCATATGTTGCAAGTAAATCAGACAGAACTGAAAATATCACACAAACATGACAGCTCTTACTCTGATAAAAAACAGCAGTCCAAAAATCTCTTTCCTTGAATTTTTCCAAACAAGATGATAGCCAAGGTCTCCTTGAAAATGAAAAACCTTTTTCCAAGCCGTTTTTGATCAGATAATTTTATATTTTACATGTAATCCCAGATAACCTTTCCCTGTACACATCAGTTCTGCATCACCAAAAGCTATGAAAAATGGCCTATTTGAGTGGTAAAAAACTGCAGCAGTGTTTGCGTCCAGCAATATCAAGTTACCGTATTTACTCAAATCCAATACAATTTTTTCCTCTCCGATCAGCATGGGAGAATAAAAAGCCTTGTCTTAGATTTGAGTACTGGCCCAGGGCAGGTGGCAACTCAGCTCCAGATTCAGCCTCGGGCTCAGGGGTGAAAAACAGAGTTGAACTGTCAGCTGCTCTGGGCCTGGGTCACTCATGCAACAGGTGAGAGGGTGCATGATGTGGGGAGTGCAAGCGAGACAATGTAGTAGTGGGGAGAAAAAGGGCGAATGGGGAGACCCACAGAAAATTTTGGGGGGAGTACAGGGGAGACCATGCAGCCTGCTCCCTGCCTCCCCCCTGCCCTTCCTCCCCATTCCTCTGCCTGATCCTGATTCCTGCCCTGATCCGGCTGGTCCAAGAGCTACCGCTGCTGCTTCTCCATGGCTGGGTTGGGCTGCCACTGCTGCTGCCAACTGCCCCAGAGCCAGAAATGTAGCCCAGAAGGCAAACAAGAAGGGGCATGGCGGGCGGGGAAAATGGTAGGGATAGGCAGGCAGGCACAGGCACAGGCCCAGGCCCAGGCACGGGGTGAGGAGGGAGACAAGGGGGCAAGCATCAGAGGGCAAAGGGTAGGTATCTTTCCCCTTGCCCCCTGCTACTGCTTTGGGGGGGCACAGATTTAGATAACAGTCTCCAATAATTAATTCATGGAAAACTAGAAGAAAATTAGATTCTCTAGATAGAAAATTATAATTATTGGGGATGGTCTTACATACAAAGTCACCTTGGATTTGTGTAAATATGGTATGAAAAAGAAGCCCAAGATAAACGGAATCCTTTATTACATGAATGCTTTGTGTCATTAACATCTATTCTACATATTATCAGGACAGTGCAAAAGATATGAAATACATCTGACATACAAAATTTATATCCAGTACCTTGTGACTGGTGTATGTAGCTGTGTAATGACTCAAATACTGCAGTACTAAGATAAACAGCTACTAATTAGTCAGATATTCTAAAGAGAGTGGTTATTAAAACTTCTAATTAACTCCTAGTTAATATGCTCTGTTTAAAGGAGGTACAAACCTCTACTCCTGCTGCTGCCAACAGCCATCGGATCGATTCCATTTTACCTCTTCCATTAGCATAGTGCAGCTTCGGTTTTCCAGGCATTATTTCAGTTTTCTTGTTTCCTGGCAGATTCAATGAATAAGACTCATTAAACACTTTTAAAAAGGAACTATTTAAACATTTCAAGAGAGGTTTTGAAATCTGCCTACCAGTCTAGTCACTATTTGCTAAGTGCCCCTGATGGGATACAACTGAAGAAGGGAATCATGTAATCAGTAATCATGGCCCAAAAATCTGGGTTTGCCCCAAGCAGGCCCTCCTTAGCTTCAATGGAGTAAATATGCCTACACTAACATGTCTATCTAAGGTCCACACTGGGAAGCACTGCAACGAAACTCCCTCCATGCATTCTACCAGGCCCGCTTGAGACAGTATCCTTCAGAATAGATGTAATGTAGTCACCTTCATGCACTCTTTCAATAGATGGAGTTTATTAGTGCAGGCTCAGTGACACACTCAGGTGGCTACATTCAATCTGCTACATGTGCATAAGGCTAGTACGACATACTGCACTGTAGCATTCTCTTGAGCATAGTCCTGAAATAATGGAGAACTTACACTGAATGACAGAACATGGAGTCATTTTAAAGGTGGTAACTGATTGGGAGTAAGATGAGAATAAGTAACTTTGCCCCCAAAGTCATATAGATGGCTATCATGTAGAAGTAGCTTTCTAGATCATATAAATATTCCTGGAGACAAAAATCAACATAGCCTTAAATGCTGGCTAGAGCAGATCTGTAGGATACATATGGATAAACCATTTGGTCCCTCAGGGCCCATCTGATGGCTAATCCCCTGGTGGGATGTAAACTAGCCAGTCTTAGCCATCCAACCTACTACTATCTAACAACCCAGAGTGATAAGCACCCACTGGGCCATGGCACTTCCTATGACCATGCATCTTTATCAGTCCACTCTTCCTCTTCCATTTCTGTAGCCCAGGAAAGGATGGTTGTCTGCCTGGTCCCCATTGTAGAAAATCACAGAAAGGGCTGGAAGGGACCTCAGAAGGTTATCTAGGCCAACCGCCTGCTCAAAGCAGGACCGTCCTCAACTAGATCATCCCAGCCAAAGCTTTGTCTAGCTAGGCTTTGAAAACCTCCAAGGATGGAGCTTCTATCACCTCTCTGGGTAACCTGTTCCAGTGTTTTACTACTTCCTTCTCTACGCCCCCCACACCCCATGAGAAAATTCTTCCTAATATCTAATCTAAACTTCTCTTGCTGCAACTTGAGACCATTGCTCCTTGTTCTGTCATCTGCCACCACTGACAAGTCTAGCTCAGGGGCAGGCAATTATTTCAGGTGAAGGGCCACTTACTGAGTTTTGGCAAGCCATTGAAAGCTGCATGAAAGACCGGGTAAAATGGCCACATCTGGCCCCTGGGCTGCATTCTGCCCACCCCTGTTCTAGCTCCATTCTCTTTCGAACACCCCTCCCTCACCTTTGGGTAGTTGAAGGCTGCTATTAAATTCCCTCTCAGTCTCCTCTTCTCTAGACTAAATAAACCCAGATCCCTCAGTCTTTCCTCATAAGTCAAGTGCCTCAGCCCCATCACCATTTTTGTTATCTTCCGCTGGACTCTCTCCAATTTGTCCACATCCTTTCTGTAGTGTGGAGCCCAAAACTGAACACAATGTATCTACTACTCCGCCTAGCTTAGTGTCATCTTGAAAGGCTACACTGAATATTTGAGATCACTGTGTTGCTGTGTCTTCCCAAATGTGCTTTAATCTTCCTTTCTTTTTAGGTATTTCAGATATCAGAAAAGGGCAGCAGAACCAGTAACACATTCAGTAGCTCCTGGTATGGCAAAAGGCTTCATATCAGAAGTACACTCATCAGCTCTCCAAAGATACTATGAAAAGGATTTGCTGGTATTTTTTTCCCCTTTATTATCAATTCCTAAGTCTGAAAGCTGCCATATTTTTAAGAATTAAGGTCTCAAACCACCACTCATAAAACACTTATACTTCTTGGGCATCTGCCTGCCCATCTAGCTACCTCAATGTGTGAACATCAGCCAAACCATAAATTTAAAAGTATATAGACATCCTGTGCAGGGCCTATTCCAATTTCAAGAGAAATGATTAGGCTTTAACAGAGTTCTGCAGAACCTCAATTTATCATGTTACTCAGTGGCAAAGTGAAGGGGAGAGTGGGAGGATGCCATGCCTCCAGGCACCAGCCCGGGAAGCGGGGTGGGGGCAGCACTGGGTGGGCCCTCCAGTGGGTACTTGGTCCTCCGGCAGTACTTCTGGTTTTGCTGCCAGCATTTCCAGGCTTGGCAATTGGCTGCCTCCCTGCTTGGCAACTGGCTGCGGGCGGGAGCAGGGAGGTGGGTGCAAATGTAGGCATTGGGCCCTGGGCACTGGAGACCCACAGTATGTCACTGATGTTGTGACATAAGAGTGCCTGGGTTGTTGAAGAAACTGCCAGCTTTAAGGTAGCAAGGGCAAACTCAACCCACTGTATACATCATTAGCAAATTATTTAATGATTACAGACTAGGTTTGTCTGTCTATGGAATGGTTTTGCAACAACTTTTCAGTACCTTATCAATGGGAGCCATCATAATCAGAGAGGTATTAGTAAGGAGAGCATTAATAAAGAGAGAGTTTGTATCGAGGGGGGGGGTATTTTGCATCATTCGCTTTCCCTGCTTTACCCTCTTCACTTCCTGCCGCCCTCAAGTGTTCCCAAAGGAATTACAAGTGCAGTTACCAGGGCCAGGGACCGACGGCATTTTTATATGCGTTTCTGATGTGGCACCGGGTGCTTTCAAATAGTGAGCCATGCTAATTAAAAGCACCCCCACAACACATGCATCAGCACCAGAGCGCATCCCCACGCTGAGGAAATGGCGGTGGTATGCTTTGAACGAAAGCACATTGAACATGTTTCATTTCAAAGTGCACCGCTGCCATTTTCTCACCGCAGAGACGTGCTGTGCCACTGAGACGTGTGAAGTGCGAGGCTGTCAGAGTGCATCAGTTTACGTGCTGCAGACGACTCCATGTCTATTCACTTGTGAATGGTTCAATCTTTGCAGGTCAGATGGACCTGCAAAGATCAAATCAATTCAGGCTCAGGCTTTTTGAATGTCTTTACTTAGCTGAGGGGAGCAGATCCTACTTCACCTATTAAGTGCCTAAAATCTAAGTAGGTACCTAAAGGTGATTCTGTTCCAACAATGCTTGAGTCTCCAAAAAACATTAACGTGCGTTAACCTCCTGCTCAGCCATTGCTTTTTGTGGCTACTGCTCTGTTAAGTAAAAAAGGCAACACCACTCTTCCTTTAGTTTGGGAGAAAGGCCTGGCTTCATAGATTTCTAGGGTTGAAAGGGACCTATTAGATACTCGAGTCCAATCCCGTGCTCTAGCCAGGAAAGAGCACTGGGGTTAAGTAATCCCAGACTTAGGCACCTAGTGCTAGGAAATGATTTACAATAGCATACCACAACCCCTTTCCCTGGCATTTCCCCACAGGCCAGCTTGAGTGGCTTCCTGCTCAGTTTACTGGTTGTGAGTATCCTATTCCAAGGGGATATATCTCTCCATGCATTGTACCAGGAGTCAAGGTACCCAAACCGAAAGCTGTAGATTTCTCAAGGTTGTAGGCTGCCCAAATCCTTCAGTGGATCTAGCCCTGAGTTTTGCCCGAGTAAATACTCAAAAGAGTAAATTTGATCCTTTGACCCCCCCCACTCCCATTCTCACAGATTTCCCTCTTTTTATTCCCCTTTTGTCTTATTTCCTTGCGACTTCCTGTCTTTCCTAAATGTCTCCTTGCAGTCCCTTACTGCTTTTTCCCCCTTTAGTCCAATGC
This sequence comes from Caiman crocodilus, assembly GCA_030014935.1. Lineage (NCBI taxonomy): Eukaryota > Metazoa > Chordata > Crocodylia > Alligatoridae > Caiman > Caiman crocodilus. The sequence goes on from JAGPOW010003642.1 coordinate 40,200,980, forward strand.
CCTTGCCCTGGCTGTTCTCCATTCTCTTCCATTCCACTCCAGCGCTCATACAGCCTCTAAGTGCAGCAAACTGAAGCTTCCAGAAAATAAACCACACTTATCTGTTGGATTCTGTCCTTCCCATACCTCCAGCTGCTTAAGTCAAAAAGCAATTAATAAGCCAGAGGCTTTTCAAGAGCTTGTTAGATTTCTCTCCCCTCTTTGGGTGGGGGAGGAGTGGGAGGTGGGAGAGGTGGGGATTGGAATTAAAACTGTAAAGCACAAGAATGCCATCGCTCAGCTGGCTGCTTCACTCAAAACAGCTGGGAGAGGAGCAGGAGGGGGGAAATTCGAGAAGAAAAGAAACATCTGTTCCAACACAAGCTGAACTTAGCCAGTCCCATTCCTTGCAGAGGAATCAGCTCAAGAATGAGCCTGTTTGCTTAGGAAAGGCTTGGACCACAGGGGAATTATGCAAGCTGGCCTAGGGCTGCACTTCTCAGTGCCTGATTCAGGCCAAGTGTTTAGTCCCAGCTTATGAGTGCAGGGCACTCCAGTGAATCTGAAGCTGTATAGTTCAGAAGGATACTTCATTTTAGAACACTGATTCATGCAATAATAGCTGAGCCCTTGGATAAGCTACCTTTGCCTTCCTAATAATCATACTAGACACCATTTCCTTCCTAATAATGATACTAGACACCATGTTCTTATTTTGAAAATTTTCCTTTCCACTCTTAAATTGTATTTCCTGTGATTCGACCTCTCTTGCCAGATGGCAGCAATTAGGCTTTTGGTCTTCTCATTCAACCAAAAAATATAAGTGCTGGTCCTGCAAAAAGCTCCAAACACGGCAGACCTTCAGTGGAGGCCAATGCAGGCCTCCTATTTACTGCAAGAGGCAGCACTCAAAGTAGTCTCCTACTGCCATGCCAAGTTCCTTCAAAGCTACACAAAGCAGTTCCATCCCTTAGCATGTAGCCCCCACTACAGCAAATCTGAGTCAACCCAGAGATGATGAGCCAGTCATCAGGCAGGCACCAGCTTGTAGCACTGGCCCCTGTTGGAACTGAAGCCAAGTTATCTTGGATTGAAAAGCTGTGAGACTGCCACCTGAGCTAGAACTAACATCCCAATAGGATTATAAGTAACTTATTCCTAGAGATTTACAAACATTAACTATAAGCGGTGATGAAACCTTAAACTCTCGATGGCTATGACTAAAAACTGGAGCCAAACTCTTCCCAGCCTTAGGCTAACTCTCAGTGAACTCACCAGGAGGTAAGAGTACTCAGTTTACCTGTCACCACTGCTGCCAAACACAGGAGACATGGGACCTGATTCTGAATGGTTATAAAGAGGTTAGTTTCTCAACCACCTCGATCCAGACTTTTGCTTTCATGGTAGCTATAGTGATGTGCAGGCATCTCATGGCAGTGACAGACCCTGGCATGGAGGACCCCAAATATGCTGCCTCTACCCTCAAGTCACTCTTCCTACTCTGAATTTCACCAGTGAGGTCCCCTGAGGGCTTTCAAACCTTGAAGACTCATGAGCAGGAACAGAAGACCAACCCAGAGCAATCTCTGATGTATTCTCAGGTTTGAAGCATGCTTGTAGGCAGAGTCCTGGCACCATGGCATAGCCAAGTCCTCAGTAACTTGACAAAGATCAAGTACTGCCATTAGGCCATGGATCCTAGGGCAGAGAAGTGACATTTAATGCAATTGCAGTCCCAGGCATGTCAGGAATAGAGTATTCCTAACAGCAAAGTGGTAATAACACGCAGTCCTGTTATCTGCATAGAATAAACTGTACTGAAGTTAGACTAACTTGAGCCACACGTTTATCAGGCAGGACCTACCTAAGTCGTGGCAAGACAACAGGTTTTTTGCAGCCCACTTGGGGCACTCAGAGCTGATTTCACAGGCATTTCATGGTAGCCCTGCCCCTTGCTACTGATTGGCAGAGGGAGCCTTCACTCAGTATACTTCACTACTACTTTCCTTGTCCTGCCCCTCACTGCTGATTGGTGAAGGGTGCCTTCACTCAGTTTACCTTACAACTGTTTTTTTTTTTTGTCTGATTTAACAGGAAATCGTACCCAACGTTGGATTTTTCAGTAATCATGGACAGTGCTGTTTTTTGTTGTTTCCATGAAATCCACAAAGTCATGATTTAGGTAGGGTCTCTACATGATGGCAGAAAGAGAGAAGTCCTCTCTGGTATAGGTCCAGGGTCACAGAAGTAATTGAGCATCTATTTGTTTGCACACCTGCTTATTCCTTCTCTGGGCTTGTAACAGAGAAGCAGACAGTTCTTTGATCTTAGAGACCACCACAGTCTTAGGGCTCCCTACCACCCACAGTAGTGGGTATATTGGCACTGTCCATGCTGTGATGAGCTACTGCACAGCATTATTAGGCTACTGCACAGTCAGCGTCTCATATAGACATGTCCTTTAAATCCAAAGATCCAGCCCTTAGCCAGCTCAAAGGGTCTAAATATAGCCTCTGACTCTTCCCATCAGGGCTTTCTTTATTCCTGTCAGCTGGGTGTACCCAGCTTCCTTGGCTGTTACTGAAGCCCTCGCTTGTACCTGGGAAGACTGGCAGCTCAGCCCTGCTCTCTAGGCAGGCGTTGCAGTCCAGCTATTAGCATATATCACCCTTTCATTCTAGGGGATTCACACTATGCCAGTAACTTCCTTCCCCTTGTGCCTCCCACAGATGTATATTTACCAGACCAGAATCTTGCATCCTTTTTAGACATGCTGTCTCTCCTGTATGATAGTTTGATCAGCTAGCTGTTAGCCTTCTTTTCAAATTTAAACGTATCATTGTCTGTCCAGACTCGGGTTTCTGTGCCTTTTAGCATGGTTGGTTGGTCTCATGAAGGACCAGAACACTAATACTAATTCTCAGCTATTGACTAAGTGTGAACAGTCATGGGCAGTTCAGTGTCTTACTAATATGATCTTAGTTGGAATATGAAGACACATCAAAATTACAAGTGCTGTAACAAGGGTTCAAATTACAGAGGAGCTTGGGGGCAGGGGGGTGAGCCCCCCATTAGAGATGAGAGCCCTCCTGTAAGACTTTAAAATCGTAACCTGGGGGTCTCCAATTTAATTAGGGCATCATGATGGGCAGCCCAATTTGTTTTTGCAGACCCTCCCAAAAGTTGAAGTGTAATTCAAACCCTGACTATAACATGTACAAATAGGAGATCCAGTTATATCAAATGTTGTAACATAAACAGATAGGAGAACAACAGAACTGAACACAGCTTTGCACTAGCTGCAATTAGAGATGGAACATCACAAAAACCAACCTTATTAGGGAGAATATGCATGTATGCCACATAGTGAACACCCTAACTATGTCTTGGGGTGACTCTGTGACAACCTCCCCCTAAAAAGTGATGATGTAGAAGTTAGCCAAGGCTACTTCAGAGTTATCATAACCACTATCAAAATGTACAAGATTGAAGCAGGATATTACACCCCCTATCCTTTGATATGCAAAACTTTCATATTAAAATCCTGGATTCAGTTCAACAATTTGACACTTGTTCCCTTTGTTTGTGATAGCAGCCCAGGGTCTGGTCCTCAACCTTGTGATCACAAGACCATAGAATCACAGAAAAAATAGGGCTGGAAGGGACCTTGCAAAGTCATCTAATCCAACCCCCTGCTGAAGGCAGGATCATCCTTCACTAAACCATCCCAGCCAAATAGCTGTCTAATTCAGTGGTACTCAATCTTCTGACTGTAGACATCAGATGAGTGGTGCAGGGCCCCTCTGTGGGCCAAACTCATTGCTAGAGCCTGGTACCCTGCCCTTGCCCCTTGTGCTGGGATTGGACCTTGGTACCATGTCCTCCCACCCCTCATGCTAGGACTAAATCCCAGTGGCTCAGCACTGCCCCCTACCATCCCTCAAGTACCAGGATTGGGTCCTGGGGGCCTACTCCCACCCACCCTATTCCTGCACACTGGGATCAGGAACCAGATCCAGTGCACAAGACCTGGGGCTTCCCACAGGTCCAGAAATTTGGCAGCATGGAAGCAGCACTGCCACTCTTATCACCAAATTTCCAGCCCCAAGGGGAGGCCCATGGACTGAATGACATGGTGCTGCATGCTTGATCTCACCCATAGACCAGAGTTTAGGCATCCCAGTTCCAACCTGGTCTTCAAAACCTCCAAGGATGGAGATTCTACAACTTCTCTCAATAGCCTGTTCCAATGCCTAACCAACTTCATAGTCAAAATGTTTCCTCCTAATCTCCCACCTAAATTTCTTCTGCTGAAGTTTGTAGCCATTGCTCCTAGTCCTGTCCCCTACAGCCACAGAGAAAAAACATCTCCATCCTCTTTATTATCACCCTTCACATATTTGAAGACAGTTATCAAATCCCCATTAGGTATTCTCTTCTCCAAACTGAACAGTCCTAGCTCTTTCAAGCCTTAAGTCATGTTTTCCATGAACAGTCAGGCAAGGTCTTAACTTCACAGTGCACAGTGGCCGCCGCTTCCACCCCATGCACAGATTGGGGGAGCATGTGCCCCCCAGGCCTCTGCTTGTCCTGCCACCTGGCTCCGCCAGGGCCCCACTCACCACAGCCCCTGCTCCTGCCTGTGTCCCGCTCCCTTCCTTACCACTGGGGCCTCCATCTGCCCCCTGCTCCCCACAGCCCTGAAAAGGGGAGTGGGGCTTGGGTAGGGACATGCCCTGCACAGCTGGGGTGGGGTGTGGGACAGAGACAGGAGAGGCTTGTCCAGGGGGTGCCTGGTGCAGGAAGGGGGTGGTGGCTTCTGCCTCTGCACACACCCTGGGAGGGCATGGGGGTCATGTGCCCCAGATCTGTGTGCGGGGCAAGGGTGGGCTGCCAGCAGCAGAACACACGTTGTGTCAGACTCGCATCACTTTCAAAGCAGCAACAGTGAGGTGCAGAGGCAGAGTAGAACCCAGCCTGCAGTGGCAGCCCACCCTTGCCCCATGCACAGATCAGGTTGGGGGAGGGGGTATGTGCCCCCCCTTGGCTCCCAGGCAGTGGCAGGAGCTCCCCCCCACCCCATGCCCCTGGATGTGCCACTGTGCACATTTGGGCACAATTGAAATTGCCCCACTGGCCTGCCCTGATGGGGCTCCATTCACCCCTACCCCTGCTTCACTCTCATCTGCACTGTGGGAGTCTCAATCTGCCCCCATCAAGCCCCTTCCCCTTCACACAATAAACTAAAACTTGCCTGCCATGCTGGGCAGCCACACACCAGAGCTGTGATCCTGACTGCGTATGTATCTGAGTGTGCACCCCTCCCCTGCTGCAGCAGCCTGTGGCTGGGTTGCCCTGCAGCCATACCTGCTGCCCTGTGTTTGCGGGGGATGAGCCCCGGTAGCTCCCACTTCCACTACCTATGTGCAGACAGGTCTGAAGCACCACATACTGCATTGCAGCACTCAGATGGGGACACTCGTAGAGTGTCAGGGTGTATTTGCTCCCACATAACCTAGTGTCCTCAGTATTGTAACTTGTTCTCAAATTACACTGAAATATATTGACATCACATGTATTCAAAGTACATTTAAACATTTTGACATGTGATGATTTCATGCACAGACTATTACTTGTCAGCAAATACCTGCTGGTGACCCTGAAGCACAGGTCTTTGCTCCCTATCTGGTTCCAGGTTGTCCTGCAATCTGATGCTTTCTGAGATAACATTTCCTCATTCTTGCCAGACTAGTTAGGTAAAGGTGACATCTGGGCCTTTCCATATCCAAAAAGGTCCCATTCTCATGAATCAGCATGATAAACTTTCAAATCATCTTAAACTACTTGGCTATAGCCAGTGTCTCGTTTTTATCTTAGTCCCTGGTTTGTCCATGCATTCACCAGAGCAATCTTGTTTCTGCTGCAACAGCTCTGCATCTTTCTTCACTGGTACCACCAGCACTTCAAGGTCCTCCTCTGAGTCTCCCCCCTGCTCTGCTGGGATCTCCCTGCTAGGATTCCCACACTCCCCAGGAAACCTCTCAGCATTCTCCCCTTCTGGGTCAGGACTCAGGGTCGCAACTTTCAAGACATCCAAAGAGGGATTCTTTCCCAGTTCCAAAGTAAACTTGGCCTGCTTTGTGGCCGCATCCGCAATCAGAGAATCTGATCCTAGCCTGCAGGGCTAGTTTTACAGCCTCCCTCCCTGGGAATTGGAACACTCCAAGTCAGGATCTGAGTCCTTGCTACTGCGAAAGATGGCATTCACTATGTGGGGAGATTTTGTTTAAATGTCATTCTCTACAAGTGCATCCACATACAAGTTTTTGGCTACCCCTATCTCTAAGGGGATTTCTGTCCCTTGCTATTGTTTCTTGGGCCCTCAGAACAAAACTTTGCATAAGCAAAACAGACAGCTGAGTTTCTTCTCTTCACTGCAGATCCTCTTGAAATAGTGCAGCCAGCACAGCTGAAACTTCAGGGCTAATTTTGGCCCAGATTGTGCAATTGTCAGAGACACTCCAGAGAAAAACCCTGCTCTGATTTTTTTAATCAAGTCCTTCCTGCTACTTCCAGCACACTCACACTTCAGGACCAAAACCCAGCCCTATACATTAAAAAAAATCTCCAGAACAAAATACTGCCCAGATAAAAACAAGTCTTTCCTGTTTTTTCCAGCAGACTCCAGGCTTCAGGACCAAACCTGGCCTTAGCCTGGCCAAATCACACAGAGAAATCTCCAGAGAAAAATCCAGCCCATATGACCACTGCTTATGTCTACCAGTCCTTTTCACCAGGATGTGCACTTCTTTGTTTCTTTTCTGTCCCTGTTCTTGGAAACAAAATCTCTCTCTCTCTCATATGTTCATTCTTACTTGTTTCAGGGAAGAACAGCGATTCAATCAAATGATAGCCAGGAGCAGATCTTTGTACAACTATGCCACTGTCACTTCCATGTCAAGTTTGATGGAGGTTTTACATTTGCTCTCAGTTCCACCCCTCCCCAACCTGCTTCCCCAATCCCATATATTGTTTTAGAATACCATTTTTGAAAGTCACATGCTTAAATGTCTTATCCAAAGAAGTGTTCAGCACCTCTCATTTAAGACAACCAGGCCATAAATGGCCTTTTTTCTATAAACCTGCTGGATCATGTATATGTGGACTGGATTGTGACAGATAGGCTAGGGACACCCGAGGGTGCTGAGGGAACTGGCGGGGGTGATTGCTGAGCCCTTGGCTCAGTTTTACGAGCTCTCTTGGAGCTCTGGACAAGTGCCGGAGGATTGGAGGGTGGCCAATGTGGTTCCCATCTTTAAAGAGGGGAGGAAGGAGGACCCGGAGAACTACAGGCCTGTCAGTCTCACCTCAGTCCCGGGAAAGATATTTGAGAAGATTCTCAAGGCTCATATCTGTGAGG
>JAGPOW010003642.1:40208478-40239112 GCA_030014935.1 Caiman crocodilus
CCTGGCACTCGTTTCCTGCCATTGGCGGGGGGTCAGACTAGATGGCCTGCTCTAGGCCCCTTCTGACCCTAGGTACTATGATACTATGATACTATGACAGAACATAGACATAAATTGGTATAAGTGATCACAAACCAGTTGAGATCTGTAATACAACAGAAGTCCCATGCGTATAAACCACTTTCAAAATGGCCTAAACCAGTTTATAATAAACCTGAGCACAGACAGTGAAAAAACCTGAGGCTGAATCAATTCAATCTTTGCAGGTTAGTCAAAGCTGCAGAGATTGAAATGATAACCAAGTGAACACACATTCACTTTTGATTCCAGAAATACAGCCACATGTTTGCAGTGGTCCAGGCCAGAAGCCAAGGGGCACTAGAGTATGCCTCCTTGCTCTTCTGGGCCACAGCTAGCCCACACACAGCTTGGGCCATGGCTAGCCCACCCACCCTAAAAGGGTGGGGCTTGCAGGGGAGGTGCAAAGCATCCTGGGATGTTGGGGGACTGTAAATTAACTTGAACCTAAAAGGATCTGGCATAGAAGTTCAATAAACTGATTTAACCTAAATCAGTTAGGTCTAATACTATGTCCATTCAGGTGTATCTTAAACTGTTTTTGGCTATTTTGAAAGCAGTTTATATGCACTGAACTTCTGTTGGGTTGCAAATTTGAACCAGTTTTTGATCACTTATATCAGATTATGTGTAATTTATTTCACTAGCCAAAGTATCAGACTTAACTGATTTAGGTTAAATTGGTTTATTGAACTTCTGTCACTGATTCCCTCCAGTGACTCTGTCCCCAGCATTCCTGAAAGCTTTGTACTTCCCCTGCAAGCCTCCCCTCAGAGTGCAGGTGTGGGCTAGCCTTGGCCCAAGTTTCCTGTTCCAGCTGAGCAGGGAGGCCTGATCTAGTGCTCCCTGGCTTCTGGCCTGAGCCACTGCAGACATGTGGCTGAATTTCCAGAATCACATGTGAATGTCTGTTCACTTACTTACCCATTCGATCTGCGTATCTTAGACTAAGCTGCTAAGATTGAATTGACTCAGCCTCAGGCTTTTTTACTGTCTTTACTTAACCATAAAGTCTGGAGCAGAGGGCTGTATGAGCTACACTGCTTTCTTGCTCCTTATGCTTGCTGCAGTGTAAATGACCATCCTGTTGGCTTAGCTATTACACAGTATTATTAGGCTACTGTGTAGTAGTGTCAATTATAAGACATTCACCAACATTACTGCACACTAGCTCTGGTTATTGCACATTTATTTACTACTTGCTAACACAAGTACTCAATAAATGTGCACTAATGACTGCAAAGTAGCATCTTGCATAGATGGACCCAGAGGGGAGGGTAATAAAAAGTCAATGTTCTGGTCATTTTTTTTTTTGCCTGTTTACTCTTATATTTCTGTCTGTATCTCAGCATATGATTACTGATTTCTTATGCTTGTTCCATTTTTATAATAAGTCCTTTTGTTGTTTGTCTCCTTACTTTTCTGTGGAAGGAGTGACTTCTGAGTATGTGATATTCTAGGCCAGGGGTAGGCAACATTTTTTGGCCGGAGTGCTGAAAACCCTGACAATGCCTACCTTGGAAGGTGCCAGAGTGCCAGTATGCCAGAAAAACAAAATGAGGGCAGAGGGTACATGGCAGAACTCCTGCTTGTGCCTCTTGTCCCCCACCCAAAGCCCTTGCCCCCCACCCTGGGCTCTGGGGCTGTCAGCAGCTACCAAAAACCTGGGCCAGCTGCAAACATCAGCTGCCTCTCTGCCCCGGCCCCAGCTGCCTTCTAGTCCCAGACCTGGCCCTGGGCTCTGGGCAGGCTGAACATACTGGCAATGCTCCCCTCTGTGCTGCCCTTGCTGCTTCTGCAAAGCAGCATTGGAACCTGGTGCTGCAGGACATAGCAGGGAGCGCAGAAAGCTGCTTGCTCCTAGCTCCCCACTGCCCTGCCATGTAAGCAGTGCAACTCATATACCCTCTTTGCTCCAGACTCTACCTGTCAGAGTCCAGTCCACATACAGAGTCAGGCTTGGGGGTGGTAAAATGGGTTACCACCCAGGGCACTGTAGTCAGGGGGGTGCCAAACAACCTGCTACTCTAGCCCATGCCATCTGATCTCTCCACAATCAAGCAGTGTCCAGCCCAGCAGGGGGCAGCTGAGCCTAGCTTCTGTCTCCGCTCCGGTGGGGTCCCCTCATGCACCACCTGTCAGCCATCATGGTACCATGTTTCCTAAGGTGGCTCTGTCCACATACACATGGCTAGGGACAGAAGTTACACATAAACCAATTTAAGGGATCAGAAACTGGTTTAAACCTGTAACAGAACAGAAGCTTTGTACAGTGCACATAACAATACACATAAACCAGTTTCAAAATCGTTGAAATGGGTTTAAGATAAACCTGGTTGAATGTAATATCAGATTTAACCGATTTGGGTAAAACTGGTTTATGAAACTTCTGTCCCAAACCCCTTCCTGGTTAAAAGTTACAGTCCCCCAGCATCCCAGCATGCTTTCTAGCCCTGGGCTGGGCTGCCTACTCCAGAGAGCAGGGCTAGCCCTGCCCCTCTGCTCCCTAGCTGGAGCAGTGAGGGCTGGCTGACAAGGAGGTGGGAAGGGGCAAGCCCAGCTAGGGTTGCAGCCCAGTCTAAAGGGTGGAGGCTGGGGACTGCAGAGTGCTGTTGCTGTAATTCTGGATTGCAAATCCCAGAGACCTTGAGGCAGCAGGAAGAGGAAGTGAATGCATAGCCAGACAGCTTTGCTGTAGTACTCCGCAACTTCTGGTGTGTGCCACCAAAGACATGTGGCTGCATTTCCTGCACCAAAGGTAAATGTATCTGTTCACTTCTGTTTCAATTTAATCTGTGCCACTTAGACTAAACTGCAAAGACTGAATTGATTCAGTCTTGGGCTTTTTGACTGTTTGTACCTAGCCATGATCCAGAAGGCTTATAGAGAATAGCCTTAAATGAGAGGTGCTGGAACCTCGGGCATTTATACACATACTTTTCCACACTTCTATGCTCCAGGGATCCAGCACAGATCAGACTTGATTAATTGAGTGCTTTGCATGTGAGCTAATGCACGCTACATTGGATTGCTTGCAATTGTATAAGTGTCAAAATGCACGTCAGAGTGGAGAAAATGGCAGCAGCATGCTTTTGAACTAAAACGTCTTCTAAGCATTTTAGCTCAAAAGTGGACTGCTGCCATTTTTTGTGTGCCAACATGCATTTTACCACTTATACAACTGCATGAGTTGCAGCGCTGGGCACTTTTCAAAGCACCCAGAGCTGCAGTGCATACATATGTAAAAATGCATGTAGTTCTTTGGATGACACCTTTAATCATCTGACTTTCAAAACTAGGGAAACATAGAAGACAAGGTGTATATTCATTGTCCTGGTGAGCCTCAACTTATACGTGACTGGGTTGATCTTTGCAGTAATGGGGAAGGAGTCCAGGTACCTGTAGTCCAGTTTGGTAGAAGGTTGTTGCAGGTGGACAGCTAAACCTTATCCCTCACTGGTTCTCTGAAAATCTCTTTTGGGCTTTCTTGGTGGCTTCCAGATGTTATTTTAATAATTCCCATGTCTTGCCCACCTAACCCCATTCCCTACCCACTACCCCCTCCCACATTTTGCTGCATCTCTGCTCTTCAGGGACAGTCAACAGCAGTATGGCCCTGGCCTGGACTTAGGCCCATCTAGCCAGGGACAAGTAGTGGCTGGGTTGGGACTGGAGGAACCAGAGCCAGAGCAGAAGTTAAGGTAGGAAGGGGCAGCTGGAGGGAGGCAGGCACAGGGGTTAGGGAGTAAAGGAGACAGACTGCAAGTCTCCCCACCCCACCCTGCAGTCTCTCCTGAGCTCCCCCTGGATACAAACCCCCTTCCCCACCAAATGAGTCATACCACCCTAAGCCAGGTAGTGGCTCAGCTCTGACTTCACCCTGAAGTTGGGCCCTAAAGCCAGAGCTGAGCAGCCACCTGTCCTGGGTTGATACTTAAAATAAGAGCCCGTCCCCTGCGCCCCTTGGTGCTGACTGGAGACAAAAACCTAATCTTGGAGTTGAATAAACACAGTGCGAGTATGTTGTGTCCTGCAGCTCACTTCATAAGATGCTACTTTGGTTAGTTTATAAGGTGCAGATCAACCCTCTCTTCTCCTTGACTACAGACTAAACACAACAAGCCAAACAATGGTTGCATAAGGGAGAAGAGGACACAATGGAAATGTTGGCATTTCTCTGGGAGCAAAGGACAGCTCCAGGACAGAGCTGCCATGACCTCTGCCTCCTCCAAAAAGGTGGTAGGATTACATGGTGTAGAGTATTATGAAATCTTTCTGGAAACTATAGAAATGCTTTGTAGGAAAGAGTCCACAGCAAGGAATTTGGGAGGGGAAAGGGTTTTTAAATTGTCAAATTATCCTATTTTGATATTTTTGAGACAGTGCTTTGTTTGGATTGAAACCTATTCACTATTGTTTTTATTAAGGTAAAAAAAAATGCAAAAAAGGAAAAATAAAAAGACATCAACATCAAAACAAAAACTGTCACAGTCCAAAATGCGCACTAGGTTTTCAATTTGCACTTTCCCAGAATGACTTGTCCCTGATTTGGGACAAGAATAATTATTAGAACTCTCAGCAATTCTAATGAGATGTAAAACAAGTTTATTGCCCAACGTTAGCAGGGTCACAACCTCTTCCTGGCAGCAGAAGCAGCAGTCAGGGGTAGAAGGAAACCCCCTGGGCTGTTTGAGCCACAGCTATGCTGCAGGGTTCTTTTGTCAACAGTAAACCCCACTTGCAAACACTGCCGTGGATGAGAGGGCTGGTGGGGAGGCAGCAAGGCCGTCTGCTCTGGGCCTCTCCTGTCACCTCCACACTAGACTGAGTTAGTGAAGTTAGTTATGCCAAAGCTGTGACAGACAACACAAGTCTGAACAAAAGTGAGATCACCTGGCAATGCAAGTCTGCTATGGGCCTGCCCACTTGAAAAGTGTAGCAGTAGAAACTGTTCTCCCCACCTGCAGCCATCACTGCCTGCCCTTCTCTTTGAGTCAGCCCCAGCAGCCAAGAGGCTCCAGGCTGGTCCCTACCCACCTGCCACCTTTGCCTGCCTTGGTTTGTCTCACTCAGCAAACAAATCCTGTTCCTCCTAGCGATCCACTTTCTCCCCTGCTCTAGGCTAAACATCACAGAGTTACTAGGACTGTTAAACATACTTGGCATAGGATCAAGCTGTGGTCAAAATCTGCATTAACAAATATACCTTAAGCTACTCACACAAATACAACTACACCCAGCAGTTAGTGCATAAGAAATCTCCTGTTATTTATGAGCACTAACCTGTGAGTCCTGCCAACTCTTCTCTGGGAAGAAACTGTGCCTTCAGGGTCAGGCCCCATAACTCCACCTTCTGAGGGGAGTCCCCGCTGGTGTCCTATAGGGAGGGGAGACTCCCACCGTTGGGCAGATGAAGTTACTTAGCTCGGATTGCCTCAAAGTTCCTGTAGCAAAGTCTCTCTCCAAGGACAGGGGTTGATTATGCTTTCTACTGAGTGATTTTTAACTGGCTGCTCATTTGGGCATGATGCCTACTTCTAACTCCGGCCCCTGCTTGATTTGAAAAATACGTGGGAGAAAAGATTCTCACTAACAAATTTGAGGTGGGCAGAGAGAGAGAAGGTACTGGTGTTGCTGCTGTTGTTATTCCAAGAGCAGCTCAAAGAAGTGGGCCTCTGAGAGCCTCCTGCCTTACCCTATAATTTGCAGGTTCAGTTTCTTACTCTGTTATATTGTTCTAGGTAAAGTCCAGGCCTGCAACAGAGTTCTGTGCAATGATTACTGCTCTTTGGCCCTGTTCACACAAGTAAGACTAAGGAGTACTATAATATGAGTAAGTCATTTATAACACAGTGCCCTCCCACAGTCAATCCAGTGTGTAAAGCCTCCTTTCAGTATGTCAGGTGGGCACAGGAAGATGGTAAAGTCTACAGGGCACAGTTTGCATCCTGACTATTAAACCCCAAACCTTAACCTGGCCATACAGCCCTGAATGGGAAAACCCCCTTTGCCTACTGCCAATTAAAACCTCACTGTTTCCTTCTATAGCAAGCACCCCACTGCTGCACAGTCTGGAGTAGTGCCCATTGTTCTGCATTGCTACCTCTTCCTTACCTTCCCACCCCTGTGCTGTTTCCACAGTAAAGCTCCCTGTTGCTGCCCCTGCATCTCAATCGCATTTATCAGCTCTGCCTAAGCTTTCTACTGCTCCTGTGGGTGCTGACAAATCTTTACAAGAAGAAAGTCCACGTCAGGGCAGCTGGGGCTTGGTGAATGCTGGTGCAACCGTCTGGCCGGCACAGACCCCTAGGGCTGCTTCTGGTGCTGATTTGCATTCTCCCCGACCCCTTTCTTCCCTGCAATCTTCCCCTTCCTTGTTTGTTGCTGCAGGGCTGCACCTTCCATGGCAAGGCCTGGAGGGAGGCATCCCCCTCACCTCCAGGGCCCCTCTCCCGCACACTCCAGGGCCTGATCTGCTGCCTGTGGCCAGGCTGCGCAGGGCTGCCTGTCTTGTGAAAAAGAGTCCTGAGAGGAAGGGTCATACTGGCACCCCTCTAAGTCAGCACCCAGAGCTGGTGGCTTCCTCGCCCCACCCTCATTATATTACTAATAAAGTGTAACAGAGCCCTAAGAACTGCCTTCCCGCAGTGGGCCAGAGAGCCTCCTTGTGTGATTCAGATGGGACTGGTGGCTGTGCATAAGCAAAGCAGAAGTGCCTAGAGGTGTATTGTACATCCTCCTTTCTTTCATTGGTCTGAAGGAGGCCTAACAACTAGCATTCCTTGCTACAATTCTTAACACTGCAGACTGGGATTTCCAAACAAATCTTCCCACAAAGAAACAGTGATTACCCAGTCAAAGGTACTCTATGGAAAAGCTTGGCTGGGTGAAATGAGGCATAATTAACACCTTTCTGCAGACATGTTAGTTTTGGTTAATACACACTTTCTCAAGAAATAAATTTTATCCTTCCTCCTTATGCTGGAAATCAGTCCGTTTCCAAAATGGGAAATGTATTATGGGCCTCCCTCTAGAAAAAGTTGGTAGTATTAAACAGTGTAGTAGCTCTCAAATAATAATTCTCCAAAACACTTCATGATAAAGTTCAGGCAACAAACACTAAATTCCTTTCTCAGCTAGAATCTTAGGGTTAGAGCTGCTGCATTTTCATCAATGACATCTAATTAGCTGCTTGACACAAGCAAATATGCAAGTGTTTCAGAAGGCACACAGGTATTGATCCCTTGAAAAGTGATCACTTTAAAAATACAGCATTGGAGATGTTTCAGTACAGGAATAATTTCTGAGACAAAGCTAGTTAAAGAGAAATTACTCATGTGACAGATCTGAACCGTAACTTCCTATGCGCATAAACCTGAAGTTCAGAAAAGTTTGGTTTGGTACCCAAAAGCATCTTATGTTAATAGTGGTTCAGTCAGCCTGTACCTTTTCCTGTTATGAAAATGTTCTCCAGCATGTAACATGGTCTTTTATAAAATGACTCTACTGTACTTCATGATTCACTGTGTGGCCAAAACGGTTTGCACAAATGTAAGAAATACAGATCGGAGAGCGTTTGTATTTCAGTGTTGGGCAATTATTTGGGCTGGAAGGCCACTTAGGGAATTTTGGGGACTGTCATGGGCTGGGTCAGCATCACCCCCTGCACCACCATACCAGGTCAGAACCTCTCACCACCACCTCCAACAGCTCACCAAAACTCAGCTCCACTCTTGGCTGGGCAGAGAACAGCATCCAGGAGTGGGACAGACAGGCAGGGCCAGGACTGCTGGGTAGTGGCAGCATGAGGCTGGACTTCAGGACAGGGCAGCAATCTGCTCCCTGCATGCCCCTGTGATGGTCGCCAGTTCCATGGGCAGGGGCATGCAGGGAGTGGATTCCTGATCTGCCCCATGCTGTCATTGCCGCATGATCCCAGGGTCTCCAGGGAGCCTGGTTGGGATCCATTTGGACAGGGGCATCCAGCCTGGCAGATGGGATGGGGCTGTAGGAAGGCAGGGAGCAGCATCCAGAAGCGCGATGGTTGGGTAGGGGTGGGGCTGGGGCTAGGGCTGGGGCTAGGGCTGGGGCTAGGGATACATGGACCACAGATTGAAGCTCTGGCCTTGGCCCCATTCCCATGCTGTGATCCTGATCCCAATCCCAGCCCATACCCGCCCTTCCATCCCACTCCCAGACACTGTTCCCCACCCATCCATGGCCTCATCCTATTTCTTCAGCTCCGTATGCTATGTCCACGCAGGTCTCAGGCCGGTCCTTATGGAGATCTTGTCCTGCTCTGCCTGGTGCCTCTAGCAGTGGGTGCAGGAGAAACAGGCTGGTGTGCCCAGGCAGCAGGGCTGGGCCCAACAGTGGTGACTGGCAGCAGCAGTCAAAAGAAGCTACCACCACTGGCGCTGCTGCAAAGTGAATTCAGTCGCCAAGCTGCCCCAGCCCCATATCATGTCTGGGGGCAGAACCAAGGGACCCACTGTGGGCAGGACAAAATCCCTAGGGCTGGATCTGGCCAATGGGCTGTATTTTGCACACTTCTGTCTTACTTGGATTGAAGACATTAATAAAAATTGTACTCAAGAGTATGAGTGGGGTTATTTAATTTTATTCTCTTCAGAAGAAATGATAAAAAGGCATCCCTTTGTTTTGTGTATGCTGTAAGTCAGTCAGCCCTTTCATACGTGACTGCAAGCAGGCAGATTTATTTTGGAAACATTTGCACACAATGTTTAGCATGTCTTAACTGATTTTGCTGCTATAATTTTTACACAGTGTGAGCTAATTGCACTTTAGTTTTAACAGTTAATGCAAAAATACAGCAAGTAACATGGTTGCCATCATTTTAAGTCATGTCACAACTTAGTCGTAGAAAATTTTCATCACTTGAGGAATCATTTTTTCCTCTATTATTGATTTCCTCTGGCTGCCAGGCTGCAGGAATTTCTTTATTGTTGGGATGTTACTTATTCTTGCTTTAAAACCCTAAAACAAGAAACGAACAGTTCAACACTTAAAAGCAGGGCAAGAACAGAGTAAAAAATATTTAGGTGCTTATGAGAGAGAGACTGGTGTGGTCTCACAGTGAACATATACAAATGGTCTCCGATGTCTAGGCAAAGACTTGCAGTGCAGCTCTGGTCAGGTGCAGGGTATCAGCCACCTAGGCTAAGGACAGACATTACACATAAACTGGTTTAAGCATGAGTGACTGGTGCCTCCTGAATCTGGGGGGAACCCACAGAAGTTGTTGATGGCAGCGGCCCTGTCAGGGAGGGCACCAGCCCTACTGACGGCATCAGTGTCAGCTGTTAGTGGGGCACCAACCCCATCAGGGTGGGCATGTGTACCCCCATGCACCACCTACCAGTCACCTATGTGTTTAAGTGATCAGAAACTGTTTTTACTGTAACAGAACAAACATTTGGTGAACATAAACCAGTTGGAAAATGGCTGAAACTGGTTTGAGATAAATCTGGTCAAATGTACTATTCATACATTCATAGATTCATAGATGCCAGGGTTGGAAGAAGACCCCCAGGGTAGGGGAGAGCACCACCTCCCTTGGGAGCCCATTCCAGACCTTGGCTACTCTAACTGTGAAGAAGTTCTTCCTAATGTCTAGTCTGCTCTCTGCTAGCTTGCAGCCATTATTTCTTGTAACCCCTGGGGGCACCTTGGTGAATAAAACTTCACCAATTCCCTTCTGTGCCCCCATGGTGAACTTATAGGCAGCCACAAGGTTGCCTCTCAACCTTCTCTTGCGGAGGCTGAAGAGGTCCAGGTGCCCCAGTCTGTATTCATAGGGCTTGGCCTGCAGGACCTTAACCATACGAGTGGCCCTTCTCTGGACCCTCTCCAGGTTATCCACATCCCGCCTGAAGCGTGGCGCCCAAAACTGCACGCAGTACTCCAACTGTGGCCTGACCAGCGCCTGATAGAGGGAAATTATCACCTTCTTGGATCTGTTCGTCATGCATCTGCTGATGCATGATAAAGTGCAATTAGCTTTTCTGATGGCTTCGTCACACTGCTGACTCATGTTCTTCTTGGAGTCCACTTTAGACTTAACTGATTTGGCTCAAACTGACTCATGCAATGTCTGTCCCAGCCCCTTCCTGGTTTAACTTAAACCAGAGCCCCCAGCATCCTGGCATGCTGTTTGGGCTGGGCTGGCCCTGCCATGCTGCTACCAAGCCAGAACAGCGACAGGCAGGGGCAGGGGCTGGCCAGAGAGGAGTTTCATTCCCTGCTCTGTTGCTGCTGCACCCTCTGACATCTGGTGGAGGGGGATGGAAGGGACCAGAGCTGGGTCTTCTAGGTGTGCCTCCCCACCCTCCACAGTGTTGCATCCACAGGCCAGTGTGGCCCCTGAGCCAGAGCGGTCAGGGTGAAGGGTTATTCTTTCCCCTACCCACACTGTCCCTGGAGGTCAGCATCTGAGTCTGCCTATCCTAACTGCTGCTGAGCAGCAGAATAAGGCCCCATCCTGTCCCCTCTGCCAAATGCCAGAAGGAGGGGGAATAACTCCGGTCCTTGTCCCCTTCCAATGGGCCCTGCCACCTGGTGTATGGCCCTGCCAGGGGGCTGGCTGGGAAGTGGGCTTCCCCGGCCAGTTCAGAGGTGGTGGTGGGCCCTGAGTGCAGCAGCCACCACTGCCATGCCCCCTGCCCTGTGCAGCACCTGGGGTTGCAGCCTAACAAGCAGATGCAGGCTGGCTGGGGTGGGAGGCCATTCTGCCCCCCTCTTCTGCAGCTGCCACTGCCACCGCCACACTGCACCGTGCTGCTGGGGTGCAGGGCCAGGAAGCTTCTGCCCTGCACATGGAGCTCTGGCACCAGCTCCTGGATGCCTTGGAAGGCAGAAGGCTTCAGTCTGGGGGCTGCCCCTGGAGCTCCACACACAGGGCATAAGCCACAGGGCTGAAGATTCCTCCCCTGCCCCCCCCTCCCCACCTCCACCTCCTGGAGAGGCTTAGGAGCATCAGGAATGGGAGGGAGAGTTACTACAGCAGGCGAGAAGAAGATGCCTTGGCTAGGCAGGGCTTTCTCCCCTCCTCTACAGCTGTGACTCCTGCTGTACTGTGCAGTACTGCTCAGGGCTGGGACCACACCATGCAGTGCCGCTCAGGGCTGGAGCAGCTCTCTTTAGTCCAGTGACTTCAGCCCTGTTCAAGTTGAGTGGTACTGTGCGGGGTGGCCCCAGCCCTGAGCGGCACTGTGCAGTGCAGCCCTGGCCCTGAGTGGTGCTGCGTGGTATGGCAAGGGGAGGAAGCATTGCTGGGCCAAACTGAGTTCCCTTCACTTGCCACAGTATAACTTGCCCCCTTGCAGCCTCCCACCCCAGCCAGCCTGCATCTGCTTGTTAGGCTAGGAAGGTGTGGCAAGTGAAGGGAACTCAGTTTGGCCCAGCAATGCTTCCTCCCCTTGCCTCCCAGTGATTCCCTCTCCCATTCCTGCTGCTCCTGAACCACTCCAGGAGGCAGCTGGAGGGGGAGAGATTCAGCCCTGCAGCTTGTGCCTTGCACAGAGAGCTTCAGTGACTGACCCAGACTAAAGCTTCCCACCTGAGAGCCTCCAGCCTCCAAGGCACCCGGGAGCTGGAGCCGGAGTTCCATATGCAAGGCAGAAGCTTTCCCCCCACACACCCCAGCAGTGTGGCACAGCACAGCATGGCATAGTGATGGCAGTGGCAGCTATAGACAAGCGGGGAAGAACAGCCCCCATCCCGGGCAGCCCACAGCTACTTGTTAGGTTGCAGCCCTGGGTGCTGCTCAGGACAGGGGATGTGGTGACGGTTTCCAAGCTTGGGGCCCACCATAACCTGTGAGCTGACCGAGGAAGCCTGTTCCCTAGCCAGTCCTCATCTGACAGGGCGGGTTATTCCCCTTCCCTCTAACATTCAGTGGAGGGGACAGGGGTGAGCTTATTCTGCTGCTTGGCAGTGGTTGGGGCAGGCAGACCTGGGTGCAGTCCCCACGGGCAATGGAGGTAGCGGGGCGAATAACCCCTCTCCCTGCCCCCTCTGGCTCAGGAGCCTTTCTGGCCCATGGCTGCAGCAATGGGGGGAGGGGGAAGGCGCCTGGCAGACCCAGCTCAGTTTCCTACCAGTGGGACAGAGAGCAGGGAATGAAACCTCTCTCTACCCAGTTCATCCTGGACTGGCCATGTCCTTCCAGCATGCCTTTCGCTGCTGCTCTAGTGCCCCCAGCTCCTGGCCTGAGTAACTACAGGCATGTGCCCGCATGTCTGCACGTTCAACCTAGGCAGGTTAGACTAACCTGCAAAAGTTGAATCAATTCAGCCTCTGGCTTCTTGAATGTCTGTCCCTAGCTCTAGAACTCACTGAACTGCCCCGTTCTTCAGAGACATTATTTTGTTTTTTTGGACAAGAGCATCTTTCGTCTGGTGTAGATCAAATGACTCCATTGACTTCTGTCTCTGCAAGTTTCACAAGATCCTTAATACTTCAGGCAGGTGTCTCCAAATTAAACTTTTGGAAAACAAAGAGTGATTCACTAGATCTGCTCACTCAGTTACCTGTAAGAGTGGGAACTTGGCAAGTATATCTGGTTTCATCTCTTCCATCATTAAAATGGTTTCAAGCACTTGTACATCTGCACGGCTGAACTGGTTGCCAACAAGATAATCTTGTCCATGGTCTTTCAAAACCTACAGGACATGAAACAATGAATGTAAGTGTACAACTGAGAGATGTTGTTCCCTAGATAATTATAATAGCTAAACCTAACCTGTTGTTTTCAAAGCATATGAAGGTTATCCTATGCGTATGAGTTATCCCCAAAAGGTAGGAATACAAAAATTGAATTGATGGAAAGACAAAAAATACTTGGCTGTACTTTCCTCATAGGTATTATGCATAATAAATAATGATGCACTGTGTGTAACTGGAAGATTCTCTTCCCTTCCCTCTCCTGTGTATGTTTTGTTTTGTTTTATACGTAACAGAATTATAATGGATTGGATATTAGAACTTATCCTTTTGCATATCCTTCTCCATTGTGCAATAAGGACTAAGCTCAAAAGCCCTTTAAAATAAAGAGATCTTCTGCAATTCCATCTAATACTGTGTTACTGTTAGTACGGACAGATTATACTTTTCTATGAATGCAAAAACTTACCACATTCCAAGCTACTAAAGATTACTTGGTCTAGGAAACCAATAAAAAGTAGTTCTTTTTTATTCTAGACATTCAATCACCTATTCCTGGACACCCGTCCTTCTAGCTTTCTTTCCTTCTTCCCTAATTAGGCATGAGTTAGGGTATAAGAAACCCTCCATTTTACCCACTGCAAGGTTCATTCTTGAAGCTTAACTAATTCTGGCTTTCCACTCTCAGTGTGCTATAGGCAGAAATGTAATGGTCCTTATTTTAGGTACTCTGTAGAACAGGCACCCTTACTTCAAAGGGAAAACTAGCATTGTAGAGCTTGCAACTCAATATTATTTTTTAACGTGTACTGTTTTAAAGGAACTTGCTAAAATGTGGAAATTTGGAGTGTTTAAATTATCCCGATCTGTTTAAAAGCACTTCTATCTTCACAGATCCTTGTGGCTAAGAATATGCCTTGTGCCTTAAGTAGTACCCTTGTGCATACTTCGAATATTCCATATTTACTGAAACTCAGGATGAGGTTTTCCCCCCATTCAACATAAGGAAAAGAAACCTCATCTTAGATTTGAGTACTAGTTGGGGCAGGTACTACTTCATCACCAGCTCCGTCTTTGACTCCAGTTCCAGCATAGTGGAAACTGTGCAGCATAGGGATGGATGGGGATTCTGGGAAAGATGGTGCAGTGCAGGGGGTGGGGTGTGGGGGAGATCACATAGACTAGAGGGAGTCAAGGGGGATTGTACAATCTAGGAAGGTGTGGGGAAGATTGAGAGTTTGAGGGGAAAAAAAGGGTGATCACATAGTGTTGGGGGTGGCCACAAGGGATATTGTGTAGTGGGAGAGTGACATGTGGGAGAGTGCATGGTGCAGGGGGAGCACTGGGGACTGTGCCATGACAGGGGATCTGTGGCTGCTCTAGCCCTGGCAGCAGCCCCAGCCCTGGCCCTGGATTTGACTCCAACACAAGGTTGGTGCTTGAGGGACTAAAGCTGCCACTGCTGCTGCTACCTGGCCACCTGATGCTCCATGCCCTGGAGCCAGAGCCAGATGGCAGCATAGGTAAGTGGCAGCAGGAGGGCAGGGGATTGGGGGGAATGGCTGAGGGGGCAAGGAGTGGGGGGCTAGGGACAGGCTGCCTTTCCTCCCACCACTACTCTCCCCACCACAGCTGTGGAGGGGGTGAATTTAAGACAACTCTCTAGTAATTAGATTCTATATGTGAAAAAGTATAACAAATTATATTTTTTCCATGTCATCTTAAATTCAAAGTCATTGTCAATTCAAGTAAATATGTTATTTCTTCCCTTTCCACTAATATGAATGCACACATGCTAAGATAGAATCATTGGATTATAGGAAAGTAGGGCTGGAAGGAACCTCACAAAGTCATCTAGTCCAGCTCCCTGCTCAAGGCAGTATCATCCCTGATTAAACCATCCCAGAAAAAGGTCTGTCTAGTTTGTTCTTGAAAATTTCCACACTCTGGATGTTGGAGGATGGAGGTTCCATAATTTCTCTAGTAGTCTGTTCCAATGCTTGACTACCTTCATAGTCAGAAACTTAGTGGAAATATTATCTAGACATCAATGCTATAATGAAAGTGAATTGTTTACTCTGATAACTTACCTTTTCATAGGCAGGGAAGTATCTATGGGTGGCCTTATCCACAATTAAGGCAAGATTCTTCTCTCTTCCCTCAGGTGGTTGGATGGGATGGCGCATGATGAGGTCATTCAGATCCATTGTTGCTTCAACATACATATCAATCCTGAAAAAAAAGTGTGTGTTCCTATTGGTTTCAACAACTGAAACTTACTCAGTTAACTTTGGTTTGGTGGATCTTTTCCTTGTTTTCCCCCAGTGCAATAACTCCAAGGTCAGGAGGATAAGTGACAGATGGCATACCTATTGATATGCTACCTAATGCCTATTTAAATTTGTTCAATTTATCTGATCCAAACTACTGTGTACATGTATATCATCTGCTTTATCATTGGGGGTGTGAATCCTCTAAATTAAAGATTCAGCTCAACATTTTAAAACTCAATTGATAGGAGTCAAGCGTACCTACTATATTTTTGGCTTCTAAATAAACAAGATCAATTGAAATACAAAGATACTGGCTGCTTTTACTGGCACACAATGTTTCTCACTAAGAATAAATTGGGGTGTTACAGTGTTGCATTAAATATAATACTTGTATCTGTGGCCCCCTGTCTTGCGTGCTACAATGCAATTAATTTGTCATTGTTAATTCATTTGAGAAGTGTTAGGATGGAACTCAGCTGCCATGAAAACACTGTCTCTTTACATTCAGTTCTTTGGGGCTAAGACTAGTTTTTGTATAGACATAAAAAGTATTCCCTTGACTCTTGGCCTGCAAGCATTGTGGGCTGCCTGTGAATCTCTTACAGTTGTAAGCTCCCCATAAACATGCTCATATCTTCAATACTATGTGCAAATTCTGTTCCCCACATCTCAATAAGGACATAGTCTAATTGGAATAGGTACAGAGAAGGGTAAGCAAAATGATCTGGACTCTGGAAAAGTTGCCATACCAAGAAATGCTGGAAAGGCTAAAAATCTTCAGTTTGGAAAGGAGAAGGCTGATGGGGGAGATGATAAAAGCTGGACAGCTATGAAGGGTATGGACCAAGCCAACAGGAAACCAGGTCCCAGCATACTAGAATTAGGAGGCACCCACTCAAATTAGTAGGTGACAGATTTAAAACTAACAAGAGAAAGTACTTTTTTATGCAGAATGTAGTTAACCTGTGGAATTCATTGCAACAGGACGTGGTGGAGGCATATAGTATAGCGAGGTTCATAAAGGGACTAAATAAATTCATGGATGATAAGTCCATTAATGGCTGTTGAACAGAAGGGTTGGAGATGTTTCCTCTGGCATCTCTAAACCTATAAAGGGTAGATGCCAAGGAAGATATGTGACACTTTTGGAGACAGGATTGTGGGCTAGATGCACCATTGTTTTGACCCATTTTGGCACTTCTCATGTTCTAATGGTCTTATGACATCAGGTGAGAAACTAATCCCTGCTTAGTTCTGAAAACTGCTTTCAACTCAGATAAGCCAGTCAAACTAACAACATCTAGCATGTTTCTAATCTAATTAGCTAATATTTAATATTGCTGAACTTGGCTGGAGACCAATGGAAATGTGCTGAGTATTTTTCCTTGTGCTGTATAGAAATTTATCATGTTCTGTTAGACAAAGGTTAGTGCTGTTACAGTACAGGGCTCTCTCCTTCAGGTCCTTCCCATAGAGATTGTGCTTTGTTGCAATATAGTTGAGAATGGCTCTGGTCTGCACCATCTTCATCCCATCGATTTCCACTAGGGGTACTTGCTGGAACAGTAGAACTCCCGCTTTTAAAAGAAGCGAAAAAAAATCAGTGATTCCCAAATCTCTCAATCATCTCCACTAAAGCAGAATTACCAAGTATCTGCTAACTTTCTCTGCCTTTCTCTTGAGTAAGAACTGATAGGTGGCTAGGGGTTAGCATGCATGCAGCAGGTTCATTGTTTGGGAGTGATATATAAATATTGGTCCTCATTGAAAAGTTAATTCTCACATATTCCCTGAAACATCACAGCTATGATACTACAACAATCCTACTATGTGCAAGAGTGTGCATTTAGGCAATGTCACAATGCAGTGGAAATAATCTTTGAAAACATGACAAAATTCTTACGAATCCTAAATTGGGAAACAATTCTAATAAAATGCATTCAAGGAAGCTTACACTGTTGCAGCTTTATAAATTCTTCTCTGGTTTCAAAGAAATATTCTTCAAACTGGAAGACAAGAAAGTAGAGTGAAGGTTTTTACTGTTACTGCCCATGAGAAAATTAAGATTAATTGATATTTCCCTTTGGGATTTTATATTTTGAAACAGTCTTTTAAGGCATTCAGTGTTTTTTCAAACATTTCTGCCTGCATCACAGTCTCTCTTTGCCTCTTCATGCTTCACACATACTCACTGAATTGCAGCAACATCTGCCAAATATACACAGTAGTCAGAAAAGTCAGCACACTTTCTTCTGTGCAAGGCCAGCACACAATTACATTCATGCTGGACATTACATGGAGTGTTTAGCAAGCCAGCATGGGTGGGGTAAGGAAAAGGAAAAAAACATATTTGTTACAGTGACTGGACCATACTCTGGGTTTTTATTACAACCTCTGAGCAGGAAGAAAGAAGGTTGTGTGTAACAGCAACACCCAGAAATGTACTAGGTTATGGAAAACCAGAATGGCAGGGCTACCATAACTCTTGTGCTTGCCCCACCATTCAGTTAGCAGCAGAAACAGTTTGTTGATTTCTATTAATATTGTACTATCTGTTTGAGTTGGGTAGGCCAGTAGCAGTGATTCTCAAACCAGGTGCTACAGCACCCTGGAGTGCCTTGAGATCCTTTCATGGGTGCCACAAGCTACTTCACAATGTTAACACTGTTAGGTTTACAGACATGATTCACAAGATAAACCCAGAGATTTCAAACAGAAATACATAGCTGTAGGCTTTCAGAGTTCTGTGTGATAGAAATGTTGCTCTTTATTTTTTGTATGCAAAAAAAAAATGAATGGAGACTAAGAACTGGCATTTTTCCAGAGAGTTTCTGGAGTCTAAAAGGTTGAGAACCTCTGGTCTACAGGACCCATCCCTAGTGTGATACTTCACTTTGACCAATACCAGGACTGACCTGGATACTTTCATTATTCAAAGCTGTACTTTTTAGAGTGTGCGGTAAAGGGTTTTTGCTCTGGCTGTAAAAGATCCACATCCTCTTTAGACTGGGTAAAGAGGTGAGAGACACACTGCACAGAGTAGAAGGTTATGGATGTCTTAGTCATCAGTGAAGATAGATATCTGACCTTGCTACTTGAAGTGAAAGTACAACTCCATAATGTCTCTGGTCACTAGAGAAACATATCACGATAAACAGCCAGGAGTCATTAGGCTGGCTGCATATTTGCAGTTATCAATTGTGTATATGAATGGAGTATTGAAGTAACAACTACCACTAGATCATGCTTCTATAGGGAATGGACATTTCTATTCAATTGTGCACGTGTACTAGGATTTCTTTATGAAACAGAAGTGTACCTCAACCCCAGCTGCTGCCAGGAGCCACCGTATTGTTTCCATTCGACCTCTGCCATTGAAATAGTGCAGCTTGACTTTCTCAGACATGCTTTTTTACCTGTCAGTTTTCCTGTTAAATAAAACAGTGAGGGCAAATAATTGAAGAACCAATATGAAAAATCTTGGCATCAGTGACTGAGGAAGACAGTATGGTGTGGATGCCTTTAAGAGTGTTATTGTATACCCAAACAAATTGAAACTTTTGAAGAGTATAATTTCCACCTGAGACAGCAGAAAGAATGTGAGACAATCAAAGAGTTTGTCAAAGACCTCTGACTGCTGAACCAGACATGCAACTTTGGAAACCTAAATGCATCTATGATCAGAGACCAAATAATACTGGGCATAAAGGATACAAGCCTCAGGAAAAGACTGCTAGAGAATCCTGAGCTTAATTTGGAAAAGGCAGTTAGAATGAGCCAAGCGGCTAAGATAACAAATGCCTGGCTGCAAGAGCTGGAGGAAAAAACAGAATAAGGTAAACTAGACAGGATTACAAGACTGCAAAAACCTAAGACAACACACAAACAATACAGAAAGGAGGACCTCACTATGAAGCAGACAAGCGGAGGTCAAAGAGAATTGCTTGAAGAAACAAGGGTCAGCTGCAGATGCTGTGGGGGTTACCACAACCCCATGCAGTTCCCTGAATTTGGTATGTGCTGCAACAAATGCAAAAGATTGAATCACTTTGTAAGAGTTTGTAGAAAGGAGCAGGATGCACCACACAAGAAACAGCAGGTGCACGCTCCATACAGTGAGAAAAAGGAAGAATTCCTCATTGGCTCAATGCAAAAAGGTCATTCTTCTGAGGACTGGACAATCACCTTGGACACCAATGGATTAATGGTAACTTTTAAATTAGATACAGAGGCACAGGTCAATGTAATGCCAGAATACATTATTCAAAAAATGAAAACTAACCCTGTGTACTATGAGAATAAGAAAATAGTACTCAGACCATATAATAGGAACATGATTGCTACAAAGAGTGTTTGTATACTGCATGTTAGACACAAAAGTAATATAATAAAAATTGCCACGTCTGGGGTGTCCCTCTGCCCCTCCTGTGGCACTGCCGCTGCTCCTGTAGGGCCCGCAGGTGATTTTCTCTATTATGCCTATTATGCCCCTGGACAATGGAGGCTCAGCAATAGTGGCTCAGAGAAACTGGAATTGCCATGGTAGGCACTTTCAGTTTCACTTTATCTTACAAGTCAGCATACCGGTTAGTGGAGCCGGATAACAGAACTTTTACTGTACTCTCACCATGCATGCTCCAAGAAATGTTCCCCTTGTATTAAGCGAGGAACTAAAACAGAAATTAGATTAGTTAACATGGATATAATAAAAAGAGTAGAGGAAGCAACTGCTTGGGTTCATTCACTGATCATAGTAGGAATAAAAGATGGATCCTTAAGATCGTGCCTGGATCCTAAGCAAATGAACGGGTACATCAAAAGGAAACGTTTTCCCATTCCTAGCTGGGAAGAGGTTTTTGACAACTTGGCCGAAGCTAAATATTTGTCCACTTTGGGTGCCTCTTCTGGGGTTTAGCAAGTTGTCCTAGAAAAGGAAAACACTAGATTATGTACCTTCAATATGCCCTGTGGAAGGTATTGCTTTCGTAAGCTTCCTTTTGGATTTTACAGAAAGGTGCAATGCATTTTTGAAGGTCTTGATGGAACTATGGTTTATATTGAAGATGTATTAGTTTGGGGAAATAATGTGGAAGAACATGATGAGGCTAAGGTAGGCACTAAAAATAGCTTACAGAGCAGGTTTGAAATTAAATAAACAAAACTGCAAATTCAGGGGCAAACACATAACATATCTGGGAGAAAAGCTCTCTGAGAGAGAGGTGCAAATCAATCCTGTAAGGGTTAAAGCCATTACAAACATGCCACCCCCTACAGATAAGGAAAGCATGCAAAGATTACTGGGAATTATCATTTTTGTTGGAAAATATCTACCTAACTTAGCAAAGCAGACCAAACACCCTAGATTACTTGTATAAAAGAATGCTCAGTGGCTATGGGAACATGACCATGAAACTGAATTTTAAAACTTGAAGGAAAAAATTATGAAAGCATGAAAGCTCTGGTACTAAAATATTATGACCCTAAAAGACTCATTAAATTGTCAACAGATGCTTCTAAAGAAGGCATTGGAGCAGCTTTGCTTGCAATGGAGCAGCTTTGCTATGGGGATAGCTGGAGACCCATACAGGTTTCCCTCACCAATTGTGGCAGTTAGGTTCTGGAAAGTTCCCAGGGTTGGCAAAACTGTGGTTGGTAACACTAAAGGCTTATGGGAAAAATGGGGCTAGGGACTTGAATACTGTACTGCATAGTGTATAAAAATCATTTTTACTTTCCTTTTATACACATGGTAGTCACTAGGCATACCCCTAGGGGTACTTAGGTTATAGCGGGTATGTGCTGGGGGTGGTGAGGACAGAGTGCACCCTTGGCACGGCGGCAGCATGTCCCCTGGCATGTTCGCCTCTTACCAGGGGGAAGGGGAGGAGAAAGGGGATGGAAAATACATAGGAGACACCAAGCAACAACTGCGCAGCAAAATGAGCGCACACCGAAAACCTCTCAAAGACAAGAACAGAAACCTACCACCTGTGTCCAGACTCTCAGGCCTGATCCTCAAAGGGAATTTACAAACCACGTTTCACAGATGAGCACGTGAACTGCACCTCCTCAACCCGGATGCAGAAACTGTGTTAGGGAGGAGAAAAGTTTTCTTTTATTTGGTCTTCAGTTCAATGGCTGGCTGTGCTCTTGCGAGGAAACTTATTCAGGGAAAACAGTTTTATAGTTCAGCTTATTTTTACAGCAGCCCTTCTTTTTCAGACAAATTTCCCATCCCCATTAATGCTCCACTCCAGTGGGAGCACAACACAGACAGAGCCACAAGGAATCACCCATGTTTTGGGCACTACATGATGTCCCCATACCTACTCAGAGCCAGGCAACACAATTTAGCCAGAAAAATGGGCACAACTCCTACTCTGTGTTAGTGCTCCTATTGTTGTTAGTGCTTTAAGAACAGTGGAGTTATGTGGTATTAGCCATGGGGCAAAAATAACCGTAAAATGCCTACTAAACATAAAACTTTGCTTTTACTTCACAAATGACATATCCTGCTCCACTCTGAAAATCTTATTTTTTCAACCCTCTTACTTACTGACAGCGTGAAATTGAATCCCTGAATTACTTTTGGTTGTCGCAAACAGCATAGTAAAGAAACCTAGCACAGAAATTCTGCTACCATCTAATCCCTTACCCCTACTTACCAAAGTTCATTTCAAATAGGGAGGGCAATTTCCCATGCATATCTAAATATGCAGTACTCACCTTCTGTTAGTCCTGTCACAGTCTGAGCTGTTGTTACAAAGTACACCTTCAATTTAAAAGGTTTTAGAGCTCCGCCTACCCACCCTCTTGCCCCAAAGGAAACTCCCCATTAAGCAAATGAAATCAGTTGACTTTCTGTCTCATTTCTCTTATTTGATTTTCACACACAGCAAAACCTTCCTGCCTAATCCACAATTATAAAAGTTTACAGAACCCAGGATCAACTGGAAAAGCTGTGTTTACAAAAAGCAGCCCTTCTCATTTTCTCACTGCTACTCAGGCCACCAAGTAAAAATTCTGAAATCCACTTAAAATTATGATTTTTTTTGTTTTTAAATTTTGATCTCTGTTTCTGAATATTTGGTTTTAGAGAAGAATTGCTTCTTTTATATGAACTTTCAGCTTGGGGAAAATAAGTACAGTGGTGGGGAGGCCTCCCTTCTTTCTTCCACGGTTTGGAAAGACACTGCCTGTAGACACTGCTGTGTCTACCTGTTGGCAACACATTCTGTGAGCATTGGAGATGCAGCCCTACTCTGGGCAAAGGTGAGTATTTCCCAAACATTTTATAGCTGGGGAATACTCTTTTCCTGGGTTAAAATGGGTTGCACACTTCACTCTTACATCCAAAAAGGTGTGTGTGTATTCCTAAAACATATAACATAGTCTATTCCCCTGCCAGAGTCATAGAGAAGTAGGACTGGAAATGACCTCCATAGCTCCTCCAGTCCAATCCCCTGCCTGAGGCAGGATCATCTCTATCCAAACCATCCCATAAAACCATAATTGAAACTCAGCTTAAAACTGCCTTCAGCTGTGACAAACATAGACCTAACATCCTACCCTGCCACAGGTAAAGCAGAGGAATCATGGCAGCCAGTGTCTTGCTTCTATAAAATATTGTCAATATATGCTCAAGAGATCCCAGTACAGGGCCACACCCCAACTACAGAGGAAGGCAAAAAACCCCACAGTTCATATCAATCTGACCACTGGGTAAAATTCCTTCCTGACACCAAATATGGTGACCAGTCAGACCCTGAGTGGAGGGGAACCTCTGGCTTTGCTCCCAGCAGGAACACTGGCACACCCCAGGCAAAGTCCCCAGCCCTGGCTATAGCCAACATCCAATGCCTCTGGGAAGGCTTAAAAACACCTTGACACATATAGCAGAGAAGGACAGGGGAGAGGGGAGCAGGGGCAACCAGCAAAGCCCAGAAGCATGGGTAATACCCATGGTAGGAAATAGACATAGCTATGCCTAGATCATGTCCAATCAGTGCCTCTTCTTGAACATCTCCAGTGATGGAGAAACCACAACTTCCCTAGGCTGGAGCCGCAGTCATTTTACACAAGCCACACAGCCTCTCCATGGGAGCAAAGACTGGCACTCCACCATTTCTCCAAGAGCAACGAGGGGCTCCTCACAATGCAGAAGGACCTACTCTTTAGCAGCTACCCAAGTTACATCTGATAGGACTCTCCAGTGTAGGCCCCCCTCTCCAGCCCATTGCTGACAGGCAGATATAAGATGCAGGCCCCTGGAACTACTTTTTGGGTGAGCCCCAAGTCCCAGACTGCCTATGGGTATGGGAGAAGCATCTCAAAGAGGGTGCAATCTATAGACAATGCCGTGTAGTTGGTAGTGTTTTAAATTACATTTGGTGTTTTCCTTTTTTCTCCTTGCATTTGTTTTCTGTAATAAATCTTTCCTCTGTGTTTACACTGCTTGCGAGGAAGGGGTTTTGTTTATAAGGGACACCGCAGGAAATTTAGCATTCCCAGATTTCTGGGTGGGGGAATCAAGCCATGACTATAATTTATAAGGTACCCTGAAATGTGAACCTGGCCTCTGTTGCTGGTGATGGTGCCTGGCAAAAGGGTTCTATTGATGAATCCCAAAACCGCATTTACCTTTTGTGCAACTATATCACACTGCAGACTGATATTGAGTCTGTGATCTACCAAGACTTCCAAATCCTTTTACATGTTGCTGCTATCCAGCCAGATGTCACGCATTTTATATTGTGTTTTTTACTATTCCACCTGAGGTGTAGCACCTTGTTTTTCTCTGCTTATATTCTCTGCTTATATCTCCCCTTATATTGAACTTCATCCTATTAACTCTAGCCCAAATTTCCAGTCTGTCAACATTCTTCTGAATTGTTCTTGGATCCTCTGATGTGTTCACAATCCTTCCCAGTTTTATGTTATCTACAAACTTGCTCAAGAAGCTTTCTATGCCAGAATCCAAATTGTTACTAAACACATTGAACAGCACCAGCCCATTACAGATCCCTATGGGAATCCACTCAAAACCTCCTGCCATTCTGACATAGACCAATTAATAATTACTCTTTGCTTGCAGTTATGGAGCCAGCTATGTAGCAGTTTTGTCTAATCCAAATTTCTCCAATATGTTTACGAGAAAGACATGTGGGATCTTGTCAAAAGCCTTGCTTAAGTCCAGGTATACTATATCCACAGCATTCCCTTCATCCACACAAGAAGTTACTTTGTCAAAGAAGTTGATCGGCAGTAAATACATGCTGGTTGTTTGTGATCAGCCTTTCCTCTTACAGATGCTTGCAAAAGGTCTTTCTTATGATGTGGTTCAGTAATTTCCCAGGTATTGTGGTGAGGCTATCCAGTCTGTAGTTCCCCAAGTCCTCTTTCTTGCCTTTTTTAAAGAAGGGCACCATGTTGGCTCTTTTCCAGCCCTCTGGCACGTGGCCAATCTCCCATGACTTCATGAAGATCATTGCCAAGGGCTCCAGCATCTCCTTTGCCAGTTCTTTCAGGACCCTGGGATGAAATTCATCCAGCCCTGCTGACTTGAATTCATTCAGCCAGAACAAAAGCTCTCTGACTGTCTCTTGTTATCTCCTCCTTCAGCTTGCCCCCTTCTTTATCTAGATAATTCCTTTTAGGTGTCTGGCTGCGGCTTAATCCTCCCCATGCAGAAAAGGCCATGGGGGTGGTGTCTAACTTGTAAAACCCTTTGTGGGGAGAGGAGGAGACTGCCGTTACCCCCTGAGGTAGAACTAGGGATTCAGGAGTGGCAAGCCAGTAGAAAGAGCAGGGCGCAACAGGTGAAGTGCTGTCTCCATTGCCTTTAAATGGAAGCAGCTAGATCAGTGATTCTCAACTTCCTTTTCCGCAAGGCACCCCTCCTTATCATTTCTGAATTTAAATCTATCTCCATGATTTTCACCTGGGGTGCCATGAAATTCGGAAAAGTTATGGAAAGGAGCCTTGAGGCTGAAAAGTTTGAGAACCACTGTTAAACCACATGTGCCAGATCAACACTTGGGATCCCAATATTGTGCTGTTAGACAGGAGGGCATGATACACAATTATATATACACACACACAAACTACACGAACACCACTATGAGTTCACACACACATACACATACACAAACACACAAATGCATTTTCATGGCTGCGTGTTACCACTAGGGGGTGTTTGGGTAACTCGGGGTCACTTGCAGTTGTGGTTAGTTGCGGTCACTGGGGCTTGGGGTAACTCAAGGTTAATTGGTGTTGATTGATCAAAGGGAAAAGCAAAAATGTGGCAGGGCAAAGGAGCAATGCCGAGGAGAAGCCATGAGGGTAGGAGTGAGGCACAATAGGGTATGTTTGGGGATGCATGTATATGTGGAGCCTCACTCCCACCCTTGTGGGTGGAAGGACTGAGTGGGGTGCAATTCATTAGGGGGTGCCACAAGCTGGATGAAAGTGCTTGGTGGGCCATTTCTGGCCCATGGGTTGTGTTTTGCCCTCCCCTGGTCTAGCTGGATCTTAAAAACCTCTAAGGGTAGAAATTCTGCAATCTCTCTGGATAGCCTGTTCCAGTGCTTTACTACATGTCTGTTGAGAAAGTTTTTTTCTAATATCTACCTAAACATCCCGTGCTGTAAACTGAAGCCATTGTTCCTTGTTCTGTCATACGCCACCGCTGAAAACATTCTACCTCCATCCTCTTTGGAACCTCTCTTCAGGTACTTGAAGGCTGTTATTAAATCCCCGCTTACTCTTCTCTTCTCCAGACTAAATAAGCCCAGTTCCCTCAGCCTCTCCTGTATGTAATGTTCTCCAACCACCTAGTAATTTTTGATCTGTTGGCAGTGCTCCTACTAATGCAGCCCACTATGCCGGTAGTCTTCTTCTCAACAAAGGCATATTGACTCATACTCAGCTTACCATCCACTGTAACCTACTTTTCCTTATTGAACTTTATGACATTTGCACTTCTTGTTAAACTTTATGTCATTTCTTTTGGTTCAATCCTCCAGTTTGTCTAGGTCTCTCTGAATCCTAGCTCTAACTTCCAGTGTATCTACTATCCCCTACAGTTTGGTGTCATCCACAAACTTGCTGAGGGTGCACTCCATCCCACCTTCCAGATCACTGATGAAGAAATTGAACAAAACTGGCCCCAGCCTGAACCCTGGGGTACTCCAGTTGATGCTGGCTGCCAACTAGACATGAAGTCATTGATTACTACCCTTTGAGGCCAACAATCCAGCCAGGTTTCTATCTACCTCAGAATATGGTCCAGTCACTAAGGAAGTGCTTTTCCTTCTCATTACTCCACCCCATGTTGGCTTGCTATACACTCCATGCAATGTCCAGCATGAGTATACAACCACTGTGTGTTGGCTTTGTACAGAAGAAAGTGTGTTGAGTCTTCTGACCAAGCTGTGTATTAGGCAGATGTTTGTGAGAAGCACGAAGAGGCAAAGGGAGAAGGTGATGCAGTCAGAACTGTTTGCAAACACTGAATGTTTTAAAAGAATGTTTTAAAGTGTAAAATCCCAACGGCAAATATCAATTAATCTTATTTTTCTCACGATCTCATCTACATATTCATTAATGCACTTTTGCTAATATGCATGAAATTTAGTACCTCTGGGCATTTTTACATATACCCTAGAGGTAGGGGGGGTGCTTTAATTAGAATGGCTCTGAGAGCTGCTCTCATTAAAGCACTGCTATGTCTTCTGTATCAGCACCCCTACCCTTAAAAATGGTGGCAGGAGCATTAGGACTAAAGCTAGTTTGATAAGCTTTATTTCAAGCACCCCCATACCATTCTGAAGTGCAAGGACACTAGTACATGAGATGCAGGAAGCTGCTGGAACATGGCAATTGCAACACTCCAGCAGACTTGATTAATGGGGTAAGCTGCAATAGGGTATACTCCTTTAAATACATTTTTATTAGAATTGTTTTTTCATCCCAATATAAAATTCATAGGAACTTCGTTGTGTTGTCAAACATTATTTATTCTGGGTTGTGACATTTCACAAATGCACACTGCAGCATGGAGTAGGGTTGGTGTATTATCATAATGGTGATGATCCAGGGAATATGGGAGTATCAACTGTATCATGGGGAGTGTTATTTATTTATCAGTCCCAAACTGTGAACCTGTTGCATGCATGCTAACATAACCTGCTATCAGTTTTGGGGGCACACAAGTGAGAGGCAGAGCAAGATAGCAGAAATTTATTAAGTCTGGTTTAGTGGTGAAGGTTAGGTTGTCACTTTTTTTAGAAGTGGGAGTTCTGTTTTTTTTCAGGAAGTGCCCCTGGTGGAAATTGATGGGATGCAGATGGTGCAGACGAGAGCTATTTTCAACTATATTGCAGCAAAGCGCAATCTCTATGGGAAGGACCTGAAGGAGAGAGCCCTGTACTGTAGCAGAAATGCCTTTGCCTGACAGAACACGACAAATTACTATACAGCACAAGGAAAACACATCCAGGCTCATGGATTAAGTGTTGGGTTGTGTAATGTCATAACTCAGCACATTTCCATTTGTCTCCAGCCAAGTTCAGCAATGCTAATACTTGGAACAATATTAACTAATTTGATTAGAGAAATGTAAGGTGTTGTGTTGTAAGCTTGACTGGGTCATCTGAGTTGAAAGCAGTTTTCATAATTAAGCAGGTCATGTAAACCTGCTGAAGATATCAATTTGTTGCCTGATGCTATAAGTACTTAAAAAATGCCATAATGGGTCAGAATAATGGTCCATCTACCCCACTGTCCTGTCTCTGACAGTGGAAGATATGAATGCTATACAGGGAAACACTGGACCACATACCTCCATAATGACCTAGCCCCTATTCAATGACCTCTTTGGCATCCACCATTTATTGGTTTAGAGATGCCACAAGAAGCATCTCTAACCCTTCTGTTCAATAGCCATTAATAGACCTATCTTCCATGAGTTTATCTAGGCCTTTTATGAACCTGGGTATGCTATCTGCCTTCACCACCTGCTGTGGCAATGAATTCCACAAGTTAAATGCATACAGGGCATATCTACACAAGATGCTACAGTGACGTAGCTTATTGCTACAGCAACGTAGTTTTGGTGGGCACTAACTATGATGCTACTGCTACTGTGCAGTAGTAACAAGTTACTATGCAGCAGCTTGTTGCTACTGCACAGTAGGGTTGGAAATGGCCTGTGCCCCACCACCATTGGCTGTTACTGTGCAGTCATTTAGTACTTGCTAAGAGAAAGTATTTTTTTCATACTAAAACAAGTAGTAAGTGACTGCACAGTAACAATTGTGCAGTGAAGTTGCCCACTGAGTAAAAATACTTTTTTTTGTTAGTTTTAAATCTATCACCTACTAATTGCAGTGCAGGAATTCTGGGACTTGGTGAACAACAGTTTCTTGTTGACTAGGTCTACACCCTTCATGATTTTATAGACCTCTATCTCCGCCCACTCCATCAGCATTCCCTCTTTCAAACTTAAGAGTCCTAGGCTTTTTAGCCTTTCCTGATACGGCAACTGTTCTAGACCCCAAATAATTTTGGTTGCCCTTCTCTTTACCTATTCCAGTTCTAGCACAGCCTTATCAAGATGTGTGGACCAGAACTACACATAGCATTCAAGATATGAGCATGTTTATACAGAGGTTGCAACTGATGATGATGAAGTGAGTGTCACCACACTCAGAAGAGGAAGCATGAGGGCCAGAAAGACAGCAACAAATAGAATGATTAATGTCAACAAGCCCTTGGGCACCCAAAGGAGTGCCATAAAGGCATCTGTACATGATGTGGTCAGCTGTCTTGTTGACTTGACACGCACTAGATCAACACTCAGGATCTTAATATTGTGCTGTTAGACAGGAGGTTGTGATACACAATTATATATACACACACAAACTACACATACAAAACTATGGGTTCATACACACATGCACATACAGAAACATGAAAACATTCACTTCTGTGGCTGTGTATCAACATTAGGGGGCATTTGGGGTAACTTGATGCTTGGGGTTACTTGAGATCACAGTGCCTTTGGGGTTACATGAGGTCACTTGGGGTCCCAGGGTTACTTGAGGTTAATGTGCCCCAGGGTTACTCAGGGTCACTGGGGCTTGGGGTTACTTGAGGTTAATTGGGGCCCTGGGTGGAGGCAAGCGAGAAAGCTGGGGCTGCAGCAAGGAAAAGCGGCAGAGCTGAGACCATGGAAGCTGGCAGCGAAGCTGGTGGAGCAAGATAATCTAGGAGCTGAGTCGGGGAGGCTGTGGAGAGGCTGCAGGTGCTATGGACCAGGTCAGGGAACTGGCCAGGGGTCAGGAAGCTGCAGCAAGGCTGTGGGTGGAGCCAGGGAAGCCAGGACAGGTGGAGAAAGCTGAGACCGGAGGCTGAAGGAACGGGAGCTAGATGGGTTGGAGGTGGCAGTAGAG
Organism: Caiman crocodilus; assembly: GCA_030014935.1. NCBI lineage: Eukaryota > Metazoa > Chordata > Crocodylia > Alligatoridae > Caiman > Caiman crocodilus. Next base: position 40,237,967 of record JAGPOW010003642.1, read on the forward strand.
CAGAGAACGGGGGCAAAAGCCAGCAGGGAAGCTGGGGAGCAGGAATGGGGACCAGAGGAACTGTGGGTGGAGCTGGGACCAGGGAAGCTGGGAAGGCTGTGGGTCAGAAAGCTGGGAGGAGCTGTGAGGTAGCAGATACAGGGGAAGGCAGTGGCAAAAGCTGGAGCTGGGAGACAGCAGAGAGAGAAAAACTGGGGACCGGAGGCTGCAGGGGCAGAGGGAACTGGCAGCCAAGAGGCACTGGGAGAGGGGATGATTGCTGAGCCCTTGGCTTGGTAATACGAGTGCTCCTGGAGCTCTGGACAAGTGCCGGATGACTGGAAGGTGGCCAATGTGGTCCCTATCTTTAAGAAGGGGAGGATGGAGGACCCGGAGAACTACAGGCCTGTCAGTCTCACCTCGGTTCTGGGAAAGATCTTTGGGAAAATTCTCAAGTTCCACATCTCTGAAGGACCGGCAGGGGACTTTATGCTGAAGGGCAACCAGCACGGGTTTAGGGCAGGTCCTGTCAGACCAACCTGGTCACTTTCTACGACCAGGTGACCAAATCCATGGATGCGGGTGTCCCTGTCGACGTAGTCTTTTTAGATTTCAGGAAGGCGTTTGACACGGTCTCTCACTCCATTCTCATTAAAAAGATGGGGAGCTGTGGCATTGACCCCTACACGGTTGAGTGGGTCAGAAACTGGCTGATGGGGCGCTCCCAGAGAGTGATGGTGGACTATCCAAGTTTGCTGATGACACCAAACTGTGAGCTGAGGTGGGGACACCAGAGGAGAGGGAGATGCTGCAGTGGGATCTGGGCCGACTGCAGGAGTGGGCAGACAGAAACAGGATGGGATTCAAAGTGGACAAGTGCAGGGTGATGCATGTGGGGAGAAGCAACCCCCAGCACACATACTGGCTGGGAAGCTCCCCTCTTGCTAGCATGGAGGTGGAACGGGATCTTGGTGTCATTGTTGACACCAAGATGAACATGAGCCTCCAATGTCAGATGGTGGTTGGGAAGGCTAAGCGAACCCTATCGTGCATCCAATGATGCATTTTGAGCCGGTCCAAGGCAGTGATTCTCCCCCTTTATGCGGTGTTGGTCAGGCCGCAGATGGAGTACTGTGTCCAGTTCTGGGCGCCGCACTTCAAGAGGGA
>JAGPOW010003642.1:40264980-40289295 GCA_030014935.1 Caiman crocodilus
AGATGAGCACCTTGCCGGGGTCATCTGACTCCGGTGCTCTTTCCTGCCAAGGCAGGGGGTCGGACTAGATGATCTGCCCAGGTCCCTTCCGACTCTAGATACTATGAAACTATGAAACATAAAGTCCTGATTCTAGAAATACTCAGACATCTTGATAACTTTATTCACAAGTTAACTTTCAACTTCAGTTCTAACTATGGTTTCAGGGGGGGAGTGAGGTCTGGAGTGTATGTACATGTGTTATATTTACTTTTTGTATTGCAGTTGTACTTACTGAAGTCACAGATCTGTTGTGCTAGGCACTGTACCAATATGTACATATTGTAGAAATACATAAAAGTATGTATTTCAGCATTTGTGAAATCAAGGCAAAGGGTAATATAGTAGACATACTAGATACCACTGACAGCAAACGAGATAGTAAGTCATTTCTCTAAGAGAAGTTAGTGGTCTTTCACTCAACAAGGAATTCTATTTCCCTGTCTCACTGGAAATTTTCTCAGTAGTAGTCTCATGTTCTGTTTTACACTGCAAAAAAAAAAAAAAATTCTTGAGAAATCTAAGCTATTACAATTCTGAGGCCTAGAACAAGATAGGGTATGTTTAATTCAACTCTTGCTTCTGGCTGCTTGATATTGTTTGCAGAAGCTGAAAAACCCTGGTGTTCTCATTCCAAATGATGGAGTGTAACAGGGCTAGAACTGTGCAACTGTGTACAGCTCAACATCAGTTTAAACAGCATATTGTTTTGCTGAAGTGCGGTGGGGCTTTTATAATTGTTTTTGCAAAGTAAGCAGTCCAAGGTGAGATCTTTCCTTCAACTTTCTTATTAACTGTTTCACTTTTTTATTTCTCTTCCCTTCTCTTCTTTATTATATTCTATGTGACACCAGTGTTAACACTAGCTTCTCTGACTATTCACCACAGATTTTTGTCTTTTTAGTATTGTGAGATAAAAAATGCTTCACATTTCATGATGTCTAATTTCTAGACATAGAAATTAGAATTTTGTCATAGAATTTATGTACAATTCTATGGACATAACATTTAAGCAAACCACATTAATGAAATGCTGCTATGATCCTGTGCAAAGCTAAGAAAAATTGGTTAATGAGGAGGAAATAATGAGATTTTTCATAGCAAACTAATCAAATCAAATTAACTCTTGAGTCTTAATTTATACGAGATGATACTAATTAATGCATTTGGAACTATTTCAGAACATGTAAGCAAAGAATTTCAGAGAAATTCTACTGCATATTCAAACAGCAAAAAATGATGGGCATTTGATATTTCGTCTGAAAAAATGTATCCTTTCTCTATTCCATGTAATTTCTCTGTCCCTTTCAATTAGTCTTAGGGTATTGTTACACATGACAAAAGGTATGTTAGCATGTCTAGAGAGCAGTTGCACCTTAAGGGTTAATACAGCTCAAGTTTGTAAAGAGCTGCCTAATATCAGCTGGAAATAATCCTCACCCAAACTCAGAATTTAGTTGGCCTTTTTCTGCTTTCATGTGCAGACACTCCTGTCTTTAGAGAATTTAACACATGAGAAAGGTAATGCCTAATAATGACACACTCACTTTCCTATCATGTTAATTCATTCCAAAACAAATTTTAGGATATCTTCTATATGAACTGTCATTTGCAAAACACAAACTCCTTCTCCTTAACACTTGTATACAGATAAACAGTCCCATTATAAGGTTCAGGACCCTCTTCCCTAACTCTCCCTCTTACCCCCAGTGCTCTAGGATCAGAATAATTCCCCATGCTCAGCAACCTTCTCCCTGATGATGAACAGCCAAGACAGGGAACAGGAGAAGCAGGGCAAAGGACTCTACTGTTGCCTCTTTCCTGTTTTTCTGCGTTCTGCAGCTTCAGTACACATGCCACAGGAATGGGAAAAAATAGTGCCTAGTTTTCCAGGCAGCAGAAGTCCTCTAGTGACAGCAGGGGCTCCACATCACTGCCTGCTCTCTGGGGCTCTCATCACTGCCCCCTCTCTGAGGCTCTTCAATGCTGCCCCTCATGGGCCCCTCCAATGCTGCCCCTCATGGGCCTCTCATCATTGCCCCCTCTCTGGGGCTCACAAGTGGTGGGCACACCCAGTGCCCCACCAACTGCCTTCCCCCCTCAGAAAGTGGGGCTCTCATCATTACCACCTCTCTGGGGCTTATCCACCATTGCGCCTCATGGGCCTCAGAAAGTGGCGGGCACGCACAGTGTCCTGCCACACCTTGTCATTGAGTAAAAGGCTTTTACAGGTGAACCTGGGTCAGCACAGCCTGTTGTGGTGGCCTCACTACAAAGATGAGACAAACAGACTTTGTCACTGCCACCTACTCTCCCCCAACCCCAGGAGGTACATCAGCTGACACTGCTTTAATTTCTACCAGGGTCTTCTATCAGGGGATGAGCTACACTCTGCACTACCCAGACGTAGAACTGTTTTGGCCCAAGGTGCCATTTATTGAAGCCCCTGGGTTTGTACTGCCAGAACTTCTCCCAAAATGTTTTCAGAAGCTAGCTTGTTGTAGAGTCAGCAAGCCTTTGGAAGGTGAAGTTCAGCTGCACCTACGCCAGACTTAATCTCACCAGGCTAAGCTCCCCAGACTCTCATCTCACCAGGTAGAAATAATGAATGCAGTCACATAAAACAGGGTCAGGGACTTGCACCACCAAAGAAATGAGGCTGTCAAATATTCAGCATTAGGTGCTTACTGGTACTCACAGATCTTGCCTCCCTTAATAGCACATGAAGAGTAGTCCCCTTGCTCTACCTGTGGCAGGTTAGGGTGTTATGTCTCGTGTCAGGTCAGGGTTGACTGGGTAGTGTTGTTAAGTTAGACAATGGATTTGTAGAAGATGGTCTGGATAGGGATGATCCTGTTCAGGTAGGAGAGGTGGACTAGATGACCTCTGGAGGTTCCTATTTTTCTCTGCTTCTATTATTAGAACAGATTTTGCACTGCCTGCACATTGCAGGGGGAGCCATCTAAGCCACCCAATGGAAAATGTTCAAGAAAGAAGCACCCCTTCACCTCTCTGGAACTTAGAAACTTACCCATTGGTAATGCATAGGGGGTGCATGTGGGTGCACATGCACCTCCTTAGATTGGCCATGCATCCCCTAGAAGTGCCAGCTGTGAAACTGGAAGTATTGGTTTTGCCCCTTGTGGTTCCACGTTTGGCACTTAGCTGCTGGGGGACACTTCTCAACCCTACCCCTGCCGCCCTGCCATCTGTGATCTGGTGCCCAGATTTGGGAGGCACCAGTCACCCATGCACTTACCTCTGCTCAAAATTTGCAAACTTAAACCCCCCAGCTAGAATAGCTATGGAAGAATACTGGGCCCATTTTCCTCATTCTGACCAGTAGTTAAAGGAGTCAAGCAGGATTTGAGAGATCCCAGTTCATTTCTCTCCATGATCTGAGGTACATCTCCCAGTTAAATGTTCTAACTGTCAGGCTACAGGATATTCCAGGGGGGGACAGGGCTTCTCTGCACCTCTCTAATTAGAGCTATTCCACTTTCAGTTCATGGAATAGAAACATAGAACAATAGAAAGTTAGGGCTGGAAGGGACCTCAGGAGGTCATTTGTTCCAAACCCCTGCTCAAGGACCAGGCCTAACTAGATCAACCCAGCCAAACCGTTGTCTAGCCAGGTATTGAAAAACCCCAATGCTGGAGCACCTCTCTGGATAACCTGTTCCAGTGATTTACTATCCTCCTGGTAAGAAAATTCTTTTTAATATTTAACCTAAACTTCCCTTGCTGCAACTTGAGACCATTGCTCCTTGTTCTGTTATCTGCCACCACTGAGAATAGCCTACCTTTATCCTCTTTTGAACCCCTCTTCAGCTAGTTGAAGACTGTTTGTTACTAAGTCTCCTCTTTTCAAGACTAAATAAGCCCAGTTCCCTCAGTCTTTCCTCATAAGTCATGTCCCCCAGTCCCTAAACTATTTTTGTCACCCTCCACTGGACTCTCTCTAATTTGTCCACATCCTTTCTATAGTGGGGGGCCCAAAACTGAACACACTATTCCAGATGTGGCCTCAGCAGTGCTTGAATAGAGGGGAATAATCACTTCCCTTGAGCTACTGGCAACACACCTACCAGTGAAGCCCAGGATGCTGTTAGCCTTCTTGGCAACAAGGACACATTGCTGGCTCATATTCAGCTTGTCCACTTTAACCCCCAGGACTTTTCTGCAGAGCTGCTGCTAAGCCAGGCCTGTATCGGTACATGGAATTGTTCTGTCCTAAGTGCAGGACTTTGCACTTGTTCTTGTTAAAACTCATGAGATTCCTTTTGGCCCAATCCTCCAATTTGTCTAGGTCACTCTGAATCCTAGCCCTACCCCTCAGCATATCTATTACTCCCCCCAGTGAGTAGTAGATGAGTGGGAGAGAAGGTGACCATGACTTACCATGGAGGTTAGGTTATTTAATTTGGGTTCTCCTGCATAAAATTAACCTTTAAATACTATACTACATAGCTGCCTCACTGCTCAGCCCATCAAGAGTTAGGCAACTTTGTGCATACGTAGAGGCAGTTGTTCACAGTATCTGGATACCACACTCCAAGTAAAGCATGTTACTAAATAAGTCCTATGCATTCACCCCGAGGTTGTAAATTAGGAGTGTAAACAGCTTGCTATGGAACTGAAATCGTGACTTGGCACTGTGCTGAGGCTGACTCTGGCAGCGTAATGTTGCTCGCAGGACAGCCTAAGAATGATGCCAGGACAGACTCAGCACCACTCTAGGTCATTTACACTACAGATTTGTGAGTCATTTTGTTCTGACAAAATGAACAGAATTAATAGGACTTTCTCTTTGGCAGCATGCTGGTCTTATTCAGAACATGATTAGATATACCCTGAGGTGCCTAGAGAACTTGACTGGTGAAAAATTAGGCAGTTTCAGGGTTAAGCAGCAGCAACAGAGCAGGCATTCTGAGGTTTTACATTTTGGAGTTTGGTGTCTAAATTGGCAGGGAGACAAGAGAAAATTGCTTACCTCCTTTTGTGGATCTATCCTTGGGTAAAGACAGGTCTGGTGGGAAAACAGGTGCAGTGTCATTTAGGGAGGGAGACCATAGAGGCAGGAGATAACTACAAGACAGGACATCCATAGAGTAAAGCAGATTCCTGGTAGGGAGAAGAAGCCAGCTGGCACTGTAGCATAGTTCCAGACAAGGTAGTGGCTACCCTGTGCAGCTTGAAGGAAGAAGACATTTATTCCAGGGACTGAGGCTGGGAAGTAGCCAAGAGAAAGGACTCTACAGAAATGGCAGGCTAGTGTTCAATATAAGCAGCAGCAAAAGTAAGAAGGGTTTCAGTTATAGACAGAGAGCCCAACTGTACAGGATTCTTTAGACCAACATTTCTCAACCCATGTATCGTGACCCCACAAGAATATATGAAAGGGTCACAAACAAACTTTAAAAATGGACTCTCCTTTAAAGAAAAACATGGAGAAGTATGGTGTTTCCCTTTCAGGCTGGCAGAGTTCCAACCTGCAAGGGGTTACTTGCCCCCCGCCCCTGCCCTGCACACCCACTTCCTGCCCCACACATGGGGGGACTGGGGCCAGTGGGTCAGGAGTGAGGGGCACTGAGTTGGGACTGGTCTTTGATGTTTACAAATGGGTCCTGGTACAAAAAAACGGTTGAAAACCACTGCTTTAGACCAGCTACCTGCACTAGACAGTGAATTGTTTGCCCCTATACTAACATAAAACTAAGGAAGTGGTACTCCCACTGTACTCAGTACTGGTGAGACCACAGTTGAAGTATTGCATCCAGTTCTGGGCGCTGCACTTCAGTGATGTGGAAAAATTTGAGAGGGTCCAGGGAAGAGCCACCGGTATGATCAGGGACTTGCAAGGCAAGCCATATGAGGAAAAGCTGAGGGACCTGGGCATCTTTACCTAAAGAAGAGAAGATTGAGAAGGGACTTGACAGTGGTTTACCGCTATATCAGAAAAGTGGATCAGGAGCTTGGTGAATAATTGTTCACTAGGGCACTCCTGGGGAAGACCAGGACCAACAGATACAAAGTCATGAAAGACTGCTTAAGCTTAAGACCAGGAAAAACTCAGGGTGTCCAGACAGTGGAATAAACTCCTTCCAGAGGTGGTGCAGTCACCTATGCTGGAGGTTTTCGAAAGGAGACCGGACACTCACCTCACTGGGGTCACCTAACCCCAGTTGTCTTCTTTCCTAGAGGGGGGGTGGGGGTGCTGGGCCCGATGATTTGCAAGGTCCCTTCCAGCCCCACAATCTATGAATCATGCCTGGGTTTGAAGGGATCTCTATAACAAGGAAGATGATAGACTGAGGAGAGGCCAGGAGGGAGTTGAATCAGAGACTAAGAGAAAAGTTATGCCAGAAGAGAGGTAGGAGAAGAAACAGACCCCTGAGAAGGAAAGTTGTATCTAGTTTGAGATTGGGGTACAAGACTTGTTTTTTTCTTTGATACCTCAGAAGGGATAATCACTTCAACAAATGAACTAGGCTGAAGGTGAACGAATTACTTAGGATAAGAGAAAAACTGACGCTGGATTACTGCAGTGCCCCATCATCCTGTGAGGGGTTAGGTTGTGGGATTGCTTTATGCAACACTGCTGTACATCAGAGACTCTTCTGGCCTGTTGTTTATTAGATCAATTCATACACTACAGCTGTGCTACATGTATAAGTGAGGTCCTTCAGGGGCACAAACCTCATTGCTTCTTGACTTAGTCCCAGAGTTCAGCTTCTAATACCCTTTTGTAATTCTTTCTTGTAATTTATATTCTGATGGTGCCTGCAATACCTCTCTCCAAGTGTACAGGAATAGGCATATGCAGTCACTGTTCCTAACCAATCTTTTATTTCAACATTTTATCAGGAACTTAACATGTATTAAAACAAACTGGAATCAGAATACAAAGATTAATCAGAAGGTTTTAGATCACTGGGTTGCAATTATTTTTAATGTCAGCGGTAAGCCACCTATCCACTTCTAAATGTTCCCTGAGGGTAGAACTTGGCATTTAGCCTTCCTTTAAAATTTTCATCATAGTTGCCACATATTTGTCATCAGGCTGGGGTTTCCTCTGACTTCCAGGTTGCAGGAATTTCTTAATTGTTGGCACGTTGCTTATTCTTGTTTTAAAACTCTAAAATGAGAAACAATGCAGAAGCAAGAAAATAACTTACAACAGCTTAAGCAGATAAAGCCAACACATTGATTTTGAAGAAACACAGCTCATTATAGAAGTAAAAGACCTGCCTCACTGCCACTGATATAGGAGATCCTATTATCTTGGCATTTGGAACAGATAACATCCATTTCTTTCTTTCAGCAGGGCCCACTGGCTGCAGTAGGCTTTTGCTCCTGTCAACCAGAGAAGGAACAGCTCTCAAATTTCTGAGGCTGAAGATAAATGGAAAGCAGACATTCGAAAGAACTGGGAATGTTACAGACAGTCTGGAAATCTGAATTTTAAAACTCCTTTTTCATTGCTACCACTAATGATGTAAGCTAGTTAGGTGTAGGCATTTTAATGACCATATTGTGTACACCTGCTAAGATAACATGGTTATCTATCAGCTCTATCTAGAGTTAATGTTCCTGTTCTGTCTAGAAGGTAGAAATACCCTGAAAATTCCTAGTATAACACCTTTTCCAAAGCTGAATCTAATACAAATTTCAAGCATCTGGAAGTCACTAAGTTTAGGTGAGCAATTTTGATCACAGGGGGTGCCTATACATGTGCAGAGAGGTTGTTCCAATGTGTTGTAATTATAGCATGTTGGAGCAGACTTGATTAATCAATTAATATAATCAAGTCTGCTGAAGTATAGTAATTACTGCACTCCAGCAGACTCCAGCATCATGTGCATCAGTGTCCCCATGCTGAAAAATGGTGGTGGGGCACTTCAACTAAAGTCCATTAAATGAGCTTTAGTTAAAGTGCCCCTGCCACAATTTTTTCAACTGATACATGTGATGCTCTGGATGCTTTAATCAGAGAGGCTCTTGGATCCACTCCAATTAAAGCACCCCCACCCACACACCTGGAGCATGTGTATAGAATGGCCAAGGGACACAGAAAGAAGTGAAAATTTTCAGCCAATCTGGCCACAGAAGGTGGTCTATAGCTGTGACCAAACACAAATTCATAGCTGCAGACTGCTTCATCTTTGGTCAATCAAGTGAAAATCTGACCCCTTACTGTTTTATGTCAAAACAGTGTGTCTTCTGTAACTTGTCTGCCTGCTTGCCAGCCAGCCTGTTGCTGTTTTCAGAATGGGAGGTGGGGAAAGGGAGCAGGGGGAGTTTGGTCTGGGGGTCTGGAGTGGGTGTATTGGAGACCACGGTGAGGCAGCTCCAATTCACTCAACCCCACCCTTCAGCACTGGCTGGGTAACCCCTAGAATAAGCTCTCTTTCCCCCACTCCTATTCTGAAAACTTTGCAGCCTTGCAGGGAGAATGGGCCATTACTAGGGGAAATGGGCTGCAGGCTACAGCCAGCACCTAGATTCCTCTCCCCGCTAGGACCAACAGTGAACTTCTGTTTGGTTCAGGGCTTTGTTATAATTCAGAAATGCTTCCTGCAAAGTGTTCTTAGCTACAACAGGGAGCTCCACTTCTGTCTGCACTTACATTCTCATCTGGCTTCAGAATGATACAGCTAGCACTTGCAGTCTCAGTCTGTCTCCCTTCCTTCCTTTAGAAGGTTAATTAGAGATGACAGGACATGAAAAAAGAAGTTTAAAAGTAGGAATGCAGTAAGTATTGATTCCAGAGAATACTTCTCCACTTGGTGGTTGAGGATTACCCTTGTAATTCATGGCCTGGTAACCATGTGGACAAAAGTCTCTGATAGGCAGTACTGTGGTACTAGCACCAGATGCCCTTGAACCAATCAAATGGAAGTAATTAAGTACTAGTGCATAAGAGGGTGCTCTGTACATCACCTACATTGGACACCAAAATGCCTGGCTACAGCTCTGCTGGTAGGACTGCCTCATTCCACTTTGTAGTACAATATCTCATTTCAGGCTTACACTGGAGATGCTTAGATTAAAAGCTAGTCCGGTTACAAACTTGGAATTATTATGGTTAGTTGTGTAATTGTTTGCTTTGGATTTCAGACAAAGTACTTAGAGTACACAGCTTGAGGGAGCAAGAGAATGTGCACAGAAACAGTATCCGCAACCCAGTCTGAATTAGCTGGCACCCAGCTGCTGCATTACCAGTGAGCTCAGCCTGCTTCTTCCCATCAGAGAACATTTGAGACCAGTAGATCTTTGCTATGTACAATTCATGTAGACCATCACTCAGGCCTGCTTGCCCTTGGCTCTACAGCCTGCAGTATATATGGAGACCCTCTGATCCCTGGTCTAACTCCAGAGCAGAAATGCAATACAGCTACACTGTCTGATACTTTGATGCATGCAGAGGAACCCCAAGAATCTCACCCTTAAGTTATTCATAGATATATTCATAGATATTAGGATTGGAATGGACCTCAGTAGGTCATGGAGTCCGATCCCCTGCCCTGGGCAGGAAAGAGAGCTGGGATCAGACAACTCCAGGCAGGTGCTTGTCCAGTCTCCTCTTGAAGACTCCCAAGGTAGGGGAGAGCACCACATCCCTGGGAAGCCCATAATATATACAGTTATATTAAGCTTTGAGTATTAAGGATTATGCCATTATCTCTACTGAAGTTAAAGATATTATTCCACTGTAAAATAACCACAGAAAACATATTGAGGGTTATTCTAATCCAAATTATATCACCCTAACACTAACAAGTTTTAATATTTATCCTGGGGTAACTCTTGAAGGACAATCAGCTCTGGGCTTCATTGAGATGATACAAAAAAACAGAAGGGCAGCGGCACCCCTTTGCAGGCTGCACAGGCACTGGCCAGCTGGCCAACATGGGGGAGAAGCTTGCACACAGCAGCTGCTGTCACTGCTACCCACCACCCTGCACTGCTGCTGCTCTGCATCCGGCCATGCACCACCTCCCCACCCTGCCCAGCTGCTGGAGGTATACTTATTCAAAAAGGTTGAAAACCCCTGCAGTAGTGTTTCCAGATGAGATCAGAACCAGCCCAGAGGTCCTTTGAAATGAGCATCTGGAAGTCTTTGTTTAAGGCAAAGTCATTGAGCTTTAATAGGAGAAATACCTGTAACAGAGGAAACTCAGAAAGCACAGTGGGCTCTTTCTCTTCTACCATTAGAATAGCTTCAAGCAGGTGTACATCTGCCCAGCTGAGCTGGTTACCAACAAGAAACCCCTGGCCATGCTGTTTCAAAGCCTATAGCATACAAGGCAATACACATTATAGGTACAACTGGAAATACAGTTAACTGAACATAAAGAATTACAAGGTCATACTCTTTGGATGAAACTTTTGGACGGGATTTCAAGTGACACAGTGACTGTTTGGGACTTATGCTCCTATATCATGTTAGTACTCCTGACATGCCCACTATTAGAATACAAAATCTTAGCACTAATTGAAATGTTTGTACTTAACAGACTAAAAGCTTTTTTTGTTTCTATTAACAGTGGAAATCTCTGGTGACTGAAACATAGATGTACACTGAAGTAAAATATTTGTATTAGCTAAGAAATTGGTGGTGTAGGGATTATGGATATCAGGAAACATATAAATGGCCAAGTGATGGCTATAGTTGAACCAGAGACATCCTAGAAAATGAGATTTTAATTTTTAAATACAAATGGCCATTGGACCTGTTTGGCATATGGAAATTACTTAATTTAATTTATGGAAATTCCATGAGGCTCATCAGCATATTATTGTTTTCCATCCAAAGGAGATTTAATTCTACAGACATTATCAAATGAAAAATGTTAATTGTGTGGTTGATAAGGATCTATTTTGCTTTAGTTTTGGTAATGACATGTTCATAAAGTATGTTTTTTTTTCTTTAAATTTGGGAATTTTATCTTTGCATATTATTTTTCATTCTTGTACTGAAAATGTTCCAATTAAATGAAAATATGCTCTGAACATGACTGAGCATTGACCATTTCTCTCTAGGCAAAAATTCAGTGACATGTTCATACATATATTTTAGTAAAAACATAAAGTAAGCAGTGAAATCGACATAACTGTTATCAGTTCTTGCATGTTTTGTAGGAGGTTTTCAAATATTATAGTGGTGGAGACACAAGAGTACACTGAGGAAGACTTACATTTAAATATTTTCACCTGTAAATGACTTCATAGAACTGAGGGTTTGCAGCTTGAAAAGACTCCACATCACTGAAATGTTATAATTTTAGGGATATTGTTTGCAATACTCTTAGTAATCCTGAATCGGATCTGTGAGTCAATAGAGTATTTACACACAAAATGCATGAACAACGAATACAGAGGTAGTTCTTTATCTTGTGAGTACATTATAACCTGTCTCTACAATAAAAGCTGCCATTGTATGATTTACCTTAGTATAAAGAAGGATTCTAGTATGTTCTTTCTTCCACTGAAGTCAATGAAAATATTGTTATTGACTTCACTGGAAGTTCTAAATGAGGATTTTTTTTAAGTAACCAAAGGACTTAAAAAATCTCAGGGCAATGGGTAGCTTACTTATTTTTGTTATCTTGAAAATCCCACCTGAATATTCAAACAATTCAAGAGTTTTCAAATTCAAGGATTCTTCAAATTCCCTCAATCCCACTATCTTTAACTAGCTGGCTAGTTAAACTGAGCACATCACAAGGCCAGGGGTCTGTGGATTTGCCACTGGCTTCCACTGAATTCCAAGGAAATTTACTACTAATTTAAATGTGAGCATAATTATGCCTGTACTAAGTGCTTGGGAAAACCCTAGCCTAAGCCCATATGCCTGTTTCTTGAAGCAGATGATTGGACAGGAAAGCAAAATGGGATTTAGCTGTGTAATTCCCACTAACTTCAGCTTCAGCTACCAGACTAAATCACTTGCAGTCCACTTTGTATGTTTACCCCTCTATTATGGGTCTACTTCTTTCCCAGGTATCGCTCTAAAATGGGGGTTATTCCATTTCCTGGCTTTAAACTGAAAATAGTTAATTTCACTCAAGTTTTTGGACTAGTGCCTACCCTGTATGTTTTTGCAGTCATTACAGTGCCATGGAATGAATCATTACTTAATTCCCATTTACCTTTTCATAGGCTGGGAAGTATCTTTTTTTGGCTTTCTCAATGATTAAGGGAAGATTCTTTTCTTTTGCCTCAGGTGGAGAGAAAGGAAGTGTTAAGATCATTTGCATGAGGTCTGTTGTTCCTTCCACATATGTGTCAATGCTGTTGTGGGGGAAAGAAAAGAACATGTATGAATTGTATCAGATATTTCAAGCAACTGATGAAATGTAACTGTTTACAGATAACTTTATATAATCTGTTTTGTTCACTATAGGTGGCAGGATAGGAGGAAATAGTATTAAATTTCAGCTAAGCAGCTTTAGATCAAATTTCATGAAAACCTTAAAGACCAACTCTTAAAGAAGAGTAGGTCAATGGTACAGGGTTGTGTCAGAAAGTTGCAGAATCTCATTCACTGGAGATCTGCAAGAGTAGATATTTGACTGTGACAGTTTAGGAATGATGAATCCTGTCTGTAGGGAGGTGTATTCGATGATCTTTGAGGTCCACCACCCTTCCCCCCACCATGTCCATTACAGTTTTATAATCAAAAGGAGGGGTTACGCTACAAGGCTCGCTCCTTCAGGCCCTTCCCATAGAGGTTGTGCTTCCCTGCTATGTAGCTGAGAATAGCTTTAGTCTGCACCGTCTTCATCCCATCAATCTCCACCAGTGGAACTTGATCATACAGGAGGTGTCCATCTTTAGAAAAGAAAGTTCAGTGTATTTTTACTTAGTCAAAATGGAACTGAAAAAAGTCTTAGCTTTTAGTTCATTTCCTATTGTATTTTAGAAGATCTTTGATGCCTCCCAGGACACTAACATTTAATGCAGTAAAATTCATGTTGTGGAAAAGATTAATCCCAGCTACTCTGCAGCTAACCTCTAGAATAATAAATGTACGCTTTACTTTATGAACCTATGATTAGAGATGTTTGCTGCCATGAAGAGTGCAACAAAGAAGCAAAAAACTGTCCTCAAAGAAGCAAACAACTCCTGATTTAAGTAGTGCAGGGTTAGGCCCAACAAGACATTAGTTATTATATTCCCTAATATACTGCATTTGCTATAAATACATCTTGGATTTAACAGGACATTCTGTCTATTTTCCTCTGCTCACAGCACTGAAAATATTTAGCTAACCTAAAATAAAAAGGTTCTTCAGTTGTTGCATATTAAACAGTTGTTTAGTTTCACAGTGTAATAGATTATGAAAAACTAGCACTCAATTAGCATTCAAATTCATTTTCAGTAAATACTTGTAGAGAAGTAAGGTGTCTTCAGTTTCTGAGAAATCCTGTTTGAAAAGGAAGGAGCAATCCTTGCTTCTATTCTTGCAAGAAAGGAAGCAATCATCAGCCTTCAGGAGAGGGTTTCAGGCTATTAATCTTATGTGAATGGAGGCATCTTTCTGCAGGCCACAAAAGGGCCCCTTCTGGCTAGTTTTATGCAGCTCTCCCCATGATGATGGTTTAGATCATATTCTGAGGCCCCTAGAGGAAACCAGGAACTGGAAAGGGAACCAGGCATAGACGGCATCTATACACGAGCAGGAGGGCTAGTTCAATGCGCTGTAATTAAAGTGTGTTGGAGCAGGCTTGATTAATCGAGTCAGCTGAGCATGGTAATTAGTGCGCTCCAGCAGCCTCCTGCATCTCATGTATCAGCGTCTCCACATTTAAAAATGTCAGCAGGGACACTTCAACTAAAGCTTGTTGAATGAGCTAGTTCAAGCACCCCTACCACCATTTTTAAGTGTGGGGATGCTGATACACAAGATGCTGGGTGCTTTAATAAGAGCTGACAAGGGCAATCAAGAATCAAGAGGTTCTAGTGCAACTCAGGCACATGTGTCCATGTGGGGTGGGTGGCTCTGGATTCTTGATTCAGCCCGTGACATGCAGTTGCTGCTGCTCCCATTTTTCCATCTTCTGTTGTTGTCTATTCTAGCAACTAAGCAACTAAAAGTCAGGTGCTGGAAAGCTAAATGCTGTGGTATCTAACTTGTTTTTTAGATAGTTTTCCCTCAATTTCCTGTGAGGCCCCTGTGAATTTTGGAGCCACTTTGGTTTTAAAATCAGCATTAACACCTGATTATTTCTCTGCTGCTGGAAAAATTGTTCTACTATAAAGCCCTAACCTCTAGTGAGTGGCTCTAGCTGTGGTGGGTGTTGGTTGTAGCCATGTTGGACTAAGGACTAGCTCTGGTGCAGTTTCACTCTTTTGTTCTCCCCAGGCTAGATTCATTCAGGCACTGACTGATCTTAGCAATCAATCTATTCATGCATATATCTGAAAATATATCTGCACGGTCTCTTTAGCACAAACAAGTGAGGCAAGGCATCGAAAGAGATACATAAGCATGTCAGAATGATACTGACAGTTCATAAATCTTAGTGAAATTTGTGTTTAACAGATTTCCCAGATCATCACCTCAACTAGTAGGTGCCTGCTGCAATGAATTATATCATTTTAGCCCAGGGCATTCAAGCAAGAAACAGTCTTGAACTGTGGGAAATTACTGAGACACTCTTACAAGAGCACTCATTTATTTTCTTCTCAAATAATACCTATTGCATCCACCCTCCTTTATGACTCAGTAGAACAAATACAGATCAGGTCCAAACACAATATGCAATACAAACAGAAATCAAACATCTTTTTATTTACTAGTGGTGTACAAGACAAAACTTGCTGTTGCATTATGAGAAAAAAATGAGAAGATTAAGCACAGGTTTATACCAGTCCAGCCCCACCTCCGTATACAAGTGGAGGACATCTACATAATCCAGAGTCTCTTCTAACTTGAAGACTCATAAATCTCCCTCTTTGCTGTTAAGCTACCTCTTTTCAGACAATTTAATATCTTAGCTTGTCTTTCTGATGTCTCTTCATAAATGTCCAGTTACCATCCTCACATCTACATAAAACATTGAGTTCTAGATCCATCTCAACAAGCTCTCCCCTCTGCTCCTCACCAGAGATATCATCGCCATCCTCCTAGGCTCTATACAACACAATACAGATCAGAGAGGGAAACCTGAACAGTGCAGCCACTGGAAGCAGTATACTCATGTTAGTGAGGTTTTCCACCTCAGCTGTGTTGCTTCCAGTGCTTTGAATAAACTAGCTCAGAGTTCCCTATATACAATGTACTTTCTACAAAGCTAGTAACCTAGGCATCAACTTTAGCTTGCCCTTTCACTAGACATGCACATTAAACCCTTGCCGTTCTTGTCACTTTGTTTTACACCACAGCTCTGAACTCATCTCTGCCTTTTTGATCACACAGCTAAAACCCTAGGTCAGGGGTGTTCAGTCTGCAGTAGGAGATAGAAGGCAGGGCAGGATGGCACTTTATAGACCAACTCGTTCAGAGAGGAATGAGCTTTCATAGGCTACAGCCTACTTTATTGCAGCCTTTCAAGTGTTTGAAAAGTGCTATCATATCCCCCCTTCCCCTCCCGCCTTGATCTCTTTTTCTCCAAGCTAAACAAGCCTAGGTCTCTCAACCATTTCTTGTTCAGTTTGCCTTCCAACCCTTTTATCATTTCTATCACCTGCCTCTAGAAACTCTCCAATTTCTCCATAGCCTTCTTAAACTGAGAAGTCCAGAACTGCTACAATACCATTGATGAGGCCTAACCAATGCCGAGTACACTAGTACCATTACCTCTTGCATCTTATACCTAATATAGTCCAAAACTATCACATTGCTGACTCATGTCGAGCCTGTGATCCACACAAATCCCCAGTGCAGCCAGCCAGTTACTTAGAGAAAAGCAGACTACCATATAAAGGATCTCATTTAGATATGCCTGAGGTCTTGGTACAAATGAATCTTGAGCTTGATTGGAGGTTCAAACAGGGAAGCACAGCTATAGTATACCCTTGACTGAAGCATGGTGCCATTCTATCTGGAAGGTCATCCTCTTTGACCAAGCATGCAAACTCAAGTCTTACCTTGAATTAACTTGAGATACTGCTCTCGTTTCCAAAAAATCCTCCTCAAACTAGAAAAGAAGAGATGAAATGCATTACAATATCACACTCCAAACAGACTGTTAGCACATTACCACCTCATGATCACATGGCAAAACAGAGCAATATATCAAACATGGCACAATAATTAAAAGACAATGAGCCACCTTCTCAATGGTTTTCTACTGCTGAGCAGGGAAAGTACAGTATTACCCTTTGGGGTCTCCAGATCCTGGGCCCAGTCTCCCAGCACAGGTCAGAGCCTAAGGGAACAAATGTGGTTAACCTCTGCTCTTTCTATATGATGTCCCATAAATAAGCTAAGTACAGGCCGACATATCATATCGGCATATAACAGAGGCGCAAGGGAAACAAGTGACTCCCTTTGAACTCATGCTGAAAAACAATGAGTCAGCTACATCCTGTATCACGTGTACATTATAACTGGGATGCTAGTGCCATGACATGAAGGTATCTTTATAAGATTTCTGAACTTCGTAATACTCTCAAAATTGCTCAAGAAGTTTATAAAACCTCAAACTCCACTGGCATTGCCCATCCTGAACTTTAACCATTAAAAATAATGTACTGAATGGGCACATCTATACAAGACACTACTGTGCAGTAGCAATGAGCTACTATGCAGTAGCTCGTTGCTACTGTGAGGTAACATTGCCAGGCACTAACCTTGTGGTGGTGATATTGCTCAGTAGTAAGCAGCTACTGCACAGTAATATCGGAAAAAATCCATGCAGTGATGGTACTATGCAGTAACACTGGTTACTACAAAGTTATTTAGTACAGTATTTGCAAAAGCAAGTACTAAAAAACTGCAGAGTAACTATGCAGTCCACTGTGTAGACATGGCCAATGATACCTACATTCAACCCACTGGCTAAAGTGACTACCATGGCCAGGATTTGAGAGCCAGCTGTTATATATACAAATTTTTGGTTGATCATTAAAGATTCAGAGCATGAACAACGCTTTCAGTCAGCCTGGAGTAACTTCTTTTTCCATGAGCCTGTGTTATGTAAAATGTCCAGTTGGAGGATCACAATGCAGAATAACCTCTACACCAGCTGCTGCCAAAAGTCACCGTATTGATTCCATTCGCCCTCTCCCATTGAAGTAGGTAAGTTTAGGTTTCCCTGACAAGCTCCCACGTTTCAGGTTCCTGAACAAACATTAAGCAAAGAAGAATGTTTCTTAAATGTCAGTGTAAACAAAGATTTTTGGGGAGAGGGAGGGGATGGGGTGTGTGTGTCCGACTCATGAAACAGTGCCCAACCATTTGGCCCCACAGGCTGGATGAGTGGTGCCAGGTCAGTCCATGAGCTAAATACAATCTATAGGCCTGATCCCAACATATGGAACTTGGAAATTGGGCAATGGGGAGTGGTGATAGTGCTAATTGCCAGGGCTTTCTCACAACCAAATTTCTGGACCCAGGGGAGCAGTACAGGCCAGATGACATGACTCCCTGGGCCAGATTTCACACTGATAAAGTATAATTTTTTGCACTATACTAGCATGCCACAGAACCCTTTGGAAATTACTTGTCAAAAATGACTGCTTTTTGTTCAGATGTAAGAAGCAGCTGGAGAGGAGGAAAGAGAAAAGGCAAGACATGCAAAGGAAGGAACTGAATGGAGTAAGAAGATCCCAAAGTTTTTAACTATTTCCCTTAGTATAGTTATGTTCTGTATTTTCAAAACTCTCTCACATAAAGTTTTCTACTTGAGCTATCTGTTAGGTTACCTATAATTGCTCTAATTCTGCAGCTAATTGTATCCTTCTGCCGATTTAATTTAAATAAAAAATTGGTTGCCTATTTGCAAACTTTACCTTTATTTTTAAAAGAGTTTAAGTCTTATAATAGGATAAGCAGCTGTGAATAAGGATCCCATGCAATAAGAGCCTCAAAGGGAGAAAATGCCATTGTGGGAGTTGCCAGGCATAAAACATGTCAGAGAAACCGCAGAATGATTTTGCTGAGGCACACCTACTAAAGCTTTGTCTTTAGGTGAGACAGTTAACTGATCAAATTAGAAATGGTTTGCTATGGTTGCAGTTTATATTGTCAGACCACTTTTGCCAGTGTAGAAAGAGGCTACAGCAGAAAAAGCATGTTGGTACAGCTGTGTCTAGGGTGTCTTTACATGTGCTCGGGGGGAGGAAGGAAGGGGCACTTTACAGCAGCTCTTGAGAACTGCTCAAATTAAAATGCCTGCAGTGTCTCATTTATTCAGCATCTCTGTGCTTCGAAATGGCGTTGGGGGTGCTTTAACTAAAGGTTGTTTGATGAGCTTTAGTTAAAGCACCCCCAGCACTATTCTAAAGTACAGGGATGCTGAATACACATAATACCAAGGCTGCTGGAGCATGTTAATTAGTGCACTCCAGCGAACTCAATTAATCGAGCCTGCTCTGACACGTGCTAATTAGCACACACAAGGGCATGTGTCTGGCATGTGTATAGGTGCCTTATATTAGAGGCTTTTTCTGGGATAAAATCATTTGCAAGTGGAGGAGGGAAGAGAATAACACATTCCATAAGCAATATGTCACAGATCAGGGGTTTTCAACCTTTTTAATAAGTGTGCCCCTGCATCTGCATGGGCTGGAGTGGCCTGTGGCCAGGGCAGCACTGGGCTCTTCCCGGTGGAGGCTAGGTCAAGCTATACTCAGGGTGGTTAGCGAGAGTGCTGGGAGGGAGTTGGGGAGGGGCTGCGGTGAATTCTGGAGTGGCTGCAGCCCCCCTGCCCACAGCCCCACTCCCATAGGCCCCCACTCCCATATGCCCTTGGATCTGCGTGCAGGGCAGGCTGGGGCTCAGCAGTGCTAGGCTCTTCCCAATGGGGGGGTTGGGCCTGACTGTTCTTGGGATGGGCAGTGGCACTGGCAGGGGTGCTATGGGAGGGGCTGTCACCACTCCAGAATTCACCATAACCCCTACAATCCCCACCCAGCACTGCTGCCACCCACCCCAAGTGTTACCCAACCCAGCCCCCACCAGGAAAAGCCTGGTGTAGTCTTGGCCCCAGCCTGCCCTGAGCCGCCCCATGTACAAATCCAGGAGCGTGCACCCCCCCCCACCCATGCCCTCCCGAGATGCATGTAGCAGCAGTGCTGGGAGAGGGGCCAAATGAGGGGAAAGTTCACGTGTAGCAGCCACCACCAGCCATTGGCTATTAGCCAGTCAGGAGAGCAAGCTGGGATGAGGGGCGGGGAAACACTACAATGTGCTGCATGGGGCCGGCAGTGCCCAGCATGCCCCTCCCCCTCTCCCAGGTAATAAGCAAATGTACCAGGGGGACGCTCCTGCCGCGTCCCAGGGCACACTCCATCCCTGCCCGCCCACACATGCATACCCCCGAAGACCTTCCTGAGTACCCCTGGGGTATGTGTACCCTGTGGCATTCCGTTCCATTCATTTTCTGGTATAAAGGGGGTTATCTGAAATCATATTCAGTGCACACAGTTGCTTAGCTCCAGCACAGAGGTAGGTGAAGAGATTGCAAATACCTAATGCCCCTTTTCAGGAACAAGGCATTGTCTCATGATGGAGCAGAGGCAGCAACAGTGAGAACTGATAGATGGAGAATGTCTGGCTGAGTGTTACTGACAGTGCAATGGGGCCAATTCTGGTTAGATGTGGTGGTGTTCATAAAGCTGTTCCCCAAGAATCTCAGATTCCACAAAAAACAGTTTCTTGTTTTGAGGACAGGTAAGGAAAGCTTGAAAATGTAACCTTGCTTTTACCACACTGTCTCAGAGATCAGAGGACAGAAAATAAAATCACCCCATTATTTTAAACTAAGCATAAATTGGGAGAAAGGGCAAACCGTAACAGTTGAAAGCTATGTTTACCTTGCCTTGATGCACAAGGGTGAGTTAAGCCATTTATTTAGAACTAGTAGATCGCTTTCATAAGTACCTTCATCAAAACACTCCTAGAATTTTCTCTAAGTATGGACATCCACGCAGGCTTTTGTTACTGAATAATGAAGTTCAATGCCTATTCAATCCCAATGGATGTGATATACTCTGAAAATGCATGCTATAGATGCAGTCTGTCTAGCAGGTCAGTAAGAGGTAGCTAGAGTGAGGGCGTCTGCCTAAATGCCCTCTTAAAAAAGCCTTTCATAAACTCATACAGTCGAAGGTGTTACATCCAAAACTATTTAAAAAAAAAAAACAACTGTTGGGGCCCCTTGAAGTAGTTCTGCTAAGAGTCAAGAAATGTTATTAACAAAACCAAGAGCTCAACTATAAATATACTCTAGGTGCAAGGAAAACTGAAAGAAAAAATCACCACTTCTGTTTTATTAAAATATATTAATTGAAGCAGCTCTTGCCAAACAAAAGAAGGCTAATGTCTATATGTCTAGTTGTTTTTGTGTAAATGTTGTCTGGTGGTTGTTGTGAGTGCAATTATTTGTATTGCACTAGCAACGAACCAGTCCTGCATGATAAGTTATCACATTCTCTGAATACTTCTGGTCTTTTGTATCATCTCAAGGCACGTGACTATGATATATAATGTGCAAGGGCTCATAGGGACTAGCACTCTAACACTGGAAGCCAGAGATTCTGTTAAGTGTTTTCAAATGCCAAATATCTGAAGTGCAATCCTCATAAGGATCTCTATGCTGTTCACCCAGATGGAACAAATAGGTTGAAAAATTCCCAGTACCATTTTATACAGCCAAGTAGTAACATGGATGATTGCCCAGATTAATTGATTGCCCAGATTAACACCACACAGAGAGAACCAAATCCACCCTCAATTAATCCAGAATAACAGCATCAATTTACTGTGAATTTATACTTGTAACAGAGAAAACAGTTTGATTCCCCATTTTTAGTTTTGAACCTTTCAGTCAAAAGTGGCTGTTGTCACAATTAGGAGCAACCTGATAGAAGGTGTTTTAAATGTTTTTGTTTAACCAGCACCTTCCCTCTATACCAGCCAGAGCATCCCTTCTGCAATAAATTCTAATGCATTATTCTCTCTTGGTTTTCAGTAGCAGCAATTTTGATAATCAAGGATCAGGAAACAACAAATATTTCCAAAGTAAGATCCTCTGCATTCAAAAGAAACTAGCAACAGGTTCAAACTTGATGCATGTCTTCTGAGACAAAAGGTTTCCGTACTGAAGTTCAGAGTAGGCTAAATCAGCCAGTTTTCACGCTCAGATCTAAAAGTAGTCACTTCCAGGTTGTAGGCTGGCATAGAATCATAGCAAATTAGGGTTGGAAGGGACCCCAGGAGTTCATCTAGTCCATCCCCATGCTCAAAGCAGGACCAATCCCAACTAGATCATCCCAGCCAATGCTCTGTCTACCCAGGTCTTAACCTCCAAGGATGGAGGTCATGTTCAATTCTGAAAATCCCCTTCTCTCTTGCTGTCTTCCTTCCCTAGCTAACCAGTGCATAGCATTCCTCATGCAACTCTAAACTGTCACAGTTCATTTCTTATCAATATATGCCTTTTTAAATTCTTTATACTGCACCCCCATCTCAGTGAACAACAGTCAAACAGCACTTGACAACCTTTAGTACAGAGACTAAAAATACAGTAAAATGTTTACATTACCACCAGTAGTTCTGTTAGGAAATGAGGCCAACCAGGGTTAAGAATGTAATGCAGAGTTCAGTACTAAACTTTTCCAGATCCTGACTCCCTTGCTTTCTTAACTAGATTAGTCTCTCTTCGGGCTTCGATCCTTTCAAGCTCCTCCTCCTCTTGGGGAGCCTCCTCCCATATCCCAAAACAAAGAAAATTGCCCCACTTCTGTTAAAAGGGACACCACCTAACTAGAAGTTACCTTTCCAACTGAAAGTGCTACTGTATTTATGGTTGTTATAAGTAACACCTAAAATTGAAAAATATCTCTAATTTTTTAATTTGCTTATTTGATTCAGAGTGCCATGAGTTCCAGTATTTTTTTTTGACCATTTAGTCAGTTTGTTTGGTTTAACAGCGTCTTTCACAGCAACAGGGTAAATGTATAGAAGAGTGGCCAGCAAACTTTTCCAGCTAATGGCTGGAGTTACCCAGTTCAGGTCAGAGATGAGCAGGCACTAGGGTCCAGCCACCGTTGCTGCTTTTGCCTCCTGCAACAAAGGAACAGTGTCCACCACCAAATGTCACTGACATCCTCAGGCCAGGTCCAAAGGCTCCACGGGCTAGATCTGGCCTGTGGGCCCTGGCTGCCACTCCTTGGTAGAAAAAAACAAAATTGACTTCATTTTGACTTTTTAAAAGCTTCATTTTACAAATATTAAAAACAAAAAGGTGAAAGTGCAAAAATGTGTAATTGTCCCAAGGACTGAGGGTGGAAGACTTGTCAGCAACAAAAACACCCTGTCACTAGAGATTGAAACACTACTCCCCATTCTCTTCATGCGATTACGCATTTAGGACTAGCTGTCCCTTTTCCATCTGGCAGAGTGCCCAGCCCTCCACAAGGTGTTCCACATTTTGTTGCTAAGTGAAGTATCCATATTTTGAGGTGGTAGTGACTATTTACCACCAGAGATCCAGGCATTCTGGCCCTAATTAGATTCCTTCCATCTCAAGTGGGTTTGTCCTTTGAGTGCTGCAATGTTCAAAGACACCAAAAATGTGGAATAATATGGGCTGACTTAAAATGTAAATTCTAACAACCAGGCACTTACCCACATGGGGTTCCAGTGTTCATACATGTCCAAGGTAATCACATACGAAAAACAGATGCACTTTGTGTCACATTCTGAACCTTCTGCTTTTAATCAGCAATGACAGTGGGCAGGTCTAGGATTTTGAAAAGGGGGTTGTAGGTGATGACACAATGACAGCAGTGTTCATCACATAACATGAATGAGGCAGTGGCAGCAGCTGTGGCGGGGGTGTGGTGGTAGCGAGTGGGGAGCTGCTGCAAGCAGCCATGGTGGTGTCAGCTGGGAAGGGGGTGCCACAGCGGTGTTGATAGCAGGGGGAAAGGGGGGGTGTGAGCAGCAACCCCCCATAGGTGCCTCTGGCAGTGTTGTCAGTGGTTTTTACAGGGTTGCACTGCCAATCTCAGGAGGTGCACATGCACTCATGTGCACTCCCTATGTGTTGCCAATGTTGCATAACTCAACACGTTTTTCTCTACTTAAGAAAAAAATAGAAGCTTTACTAATATGCCAGGAAATATATATATTATTCAGTTTATGATTCAAGCAAAACAAATATAACTGAGCCTGTGGGGAGGCTAGCTGCAGGGTGGAGCAGGCACCTGGTCCAGAGGAGTATAGCTGTTACCTCCCAGTCTGGCCATGGATAGAATTGCTCCCTTCAGCCTTATGAGTCCCACAGATACTCCATCATGGCCCCAAAATGCCCCGCACTGCTTTCTGTGCATTGCCCTGCCCCGTCAAATGCTCCCTGCTTCTACTCTGTCCCTGTTATCCTATATAGCCTCATGCTCAGCCCCACCACATCATGCCCCAACCCCATAAGACCCAACTATCTCCCTCATGCCCCAATGAGTCCTACTTGTGAATCCACTACACCCTGTACAGACTCATTCCCATTATGCCCATCTCCTGACCCCTCACCATTCTCCTTAAGCCCCACTGAACCCACCCCTACCCCTTTGAGCACCCAAACCTCAGTGCAGTCCCTCATACTGCCTTGGTCCCCCCAGCATCCACAATCCCTCTTGCTCCTGATCTCACCACATCCCATTTCACTCCCACAGAACCCCCCAAACACCCATCAGCCCTTCACTTCTCCCTGCCCCCATAATATCCCAGCCCCTCTTCACCATACGTTCCTCTACCTTGGGGTTGGGCAATTATTTGGGGCATTTAGGACATTTTGGTGCACTGTTGCAGGCTGGGTCAGCACTCCCCCTTTTCCCCACACTACCCTGCACCAGCCCATGGACCATATTTTGCCCACCCGTGCTCTAGTCCACAGGACCCTTCTCTCCAAAAGCCTTTTGGTGCCCATGGCCCAGACCCTCATAGCCCCCAGGAGATCCTTCCTCTCCAAAACCTCTCCCAAACAGTTCCTCCCACCCCTCTGTGACAGCCAGAACCAGAGGGATTAATAAGCAATGATGTATGCTTCTTGGAGGCATTTGGTATTCTGCCTAAATAGATAATATTAGTTAATATAAGCT
>JAGPOW010003642.1:40289395-40310715 GCA_030014935.1 Caiman crocodilus
GAGTCTGGTAGATACCCCTGCCCCAAACACTGTAAGAGAGCTGCAAGCCCAGCTTGGTGCGCTTAACTTCTGGCGCCTGCATGTCCCTGAGTTTAGTGTTGGCCTGGCCTCTGTATAATCTATGCAAGAAAAAGGCACAGTGGGAATGGGGCCCTGAGCACCAACATGCTCTGCAGGCCCTCAAAGAGGCAGTGATCACCCATGCCTCCCTAGCAGCACAACACCCAGAAGGGGAGCTCTGGCTCCATGTAAACGTGTCTGAAGGGGGGCCCCATTGGTGAACAAGACAGCTGGGGAAAGTGAAAGGAAGAGTCGGAGGATAATGAGGAAGCTCTTCTGTAAAAAAGGAGTGGGGAAAATTCCTTCCTAAACCCACTGTTGGATAGAACTATGGGAGGGAAACATTCCCTGATGCAAGTGATTGTATAACAGTGAAAGAGACAGTGTATTTGATAATGTTAGATGGGAAGATTGTCAGTAGAACAAACCTGCTGGACGTATAAGCTGCGTGAGGCGTTTTCGTCCATGAGTAGGAATTTCAAGATCAATACTGATTGGGCATGGATGGGCTTAAGGGAAGGTGGAGCCCTGCAATAACAATAACAACAACCATCAAATTGGAACTGTTATGGTATGCTTGTCAGTGGTCGCCCCTTTGTGGTATATATTAATTTATTTTTTTCCTATCAAGGCATGGCCAGAGAGTCCCCAAAGAGGATGCAACTACACACATATGTACAGAGCAAACTGGGATACCTTTATGTGACCTGCAACTGTCCTGCGACACATTCCATTTGTTATGGGACAATGAGCTGAGAATGATTCAAACTTAGAAAACCTGCTCCAGCTTCAACACTGGATGAAGGAATGTTAAAATTAGAACATGTTTTCCTGAATTTGGATTGCCTTCAGTTCATTCTCCTATAACAAATAGTATCAGTTTCTGCCCTTTGAAAATGCTCACTTTTTGAGAGGGTGTCATGCATTCACTGGAGCAGGAATAACTAGTACTTCTACACATTGTAATTAGAAAGCAGTCTTTGGCAGACATTAAGCATTTCCCCTACATAGGTAGCCATCTTTCCCAAAAAGGTGAACATAGTGATATTCAACTCTGGATGAAATCTGCCAGTGTTGCCTTTGGACATCTCTGAAATCATGTTTTTCATTATTACAATATCAACATCCAAATCAAACTTCTTGTCTACCAGGCTGTTGTCATCCCTACCCTGTCATATAGGTGTCAAACTTAGATGACATATTGGACACTCTTGAAAGTGCTGGAATGTTACCAAGATCAATGTCTTTGGAAAATGTTCCATATAGGTGGTGCTCAACCACTGGATTACAGGTAAAATCCAACCCATTGTCTTACAGCTCACAGTGTCATGGCCCTGCACACTAGAGGGCAGAACAAGGCCTGATCCCAGTACACCAGATTGGGCAGAGGTGTTGTGGGACACCAGGGCTCAAATCCCAGCATATGGGATTGGGTGAAGGTGGCACAATGTCCTGGGCCATTAATCCCAGCATGCAGGGCTGGGCAGAGGCAGTGAACTGCTCCCAACATGGAAGACAGGGCAGAGGTGGCACAGGGTCCTGGGACTTCAATCCAGGCCCCTGGCAAATGGGGCCTGGTGGAGGCAGTGCAGGGACCCAGGATCCCAGTCCTGGCTTTGGAGACTGGGTGGAGGCAGTGCAGGGTTCTGTGGTTCCAATCCTGGCATATGGAGTTGGGCAGGGGGAGAGTGATGTCCCAGAGCCCTGATCCCAAGATGCAGGACTAGGCAGAGGTGGTATGTGGTCCCAGGGCCCCAATCCAGGCAGCACAGTCTGGATCTGGGCATATAGGCATGGTCCTGGGGTATGGAGTCTGATTTGGCCTGTGGACAGCCCTGCTGCACTCATTTGGCCCAGGGGCCAAAAGGCTGAGTACCACTGCTCCATATTAATTGGAAGGACAAAAGAACCAATGGCAGCATTCTAGCTTAAGCAAACACTCCCAGCCTCGAAGCCATGTTGATACAGTACCAGCTCCACTGGACAAGACATGTCAGAAGGATGCCTGACAACTAGCTTCCAAAACTGGTCCCAGCTCACCGACGGTCACCGCTCTAGAGATAGGCAAGAGAAGAAATTCCAGGACAAGTTGAAAGCTAATTTGAAGAAATGCAATATTAACATCAATACCTGGGAGGCTCAAGCACTGAATAGTCCCTAATGGCACTCTGATGTATGACAAGGCATGAATCATGTCATGCAAACTTGCTTTACAGTAGAGGCAGATAGACCAGAGAGACAAAGTGAAAGAGCAGTGACTCAACACCCCTGGGCTGTACTCTTTCCTTCCAGCACTATTTGCCGTGTCTGCAGTCAAACATGTGGATTGTGGATCAGCCTCCTCAGTCACCTACAGGGAAATGTAATTGCAGTCTGCTATCTCCCATACCCTGTCTTGGATTCACCCCCTGTAAAATGCCTATTTTATAGTTTAAGATGGAACTTGTAAAACTGAAGCAGAGCTGAAAGAAGGTAGCATCACTGCCACCCTTCTATTTCCATGCAAAACTATTGTCCTTTTATTTCTTTCATTTAAGGCAAAAGGACAAAAGCAGGAAGCAGAAAAGCACTCTGTCAGGACATAGCTGAAACTCAATGTTCTGGTCCCATCTCTGCCAAAGACTACATATATGATTTTGTCTAAACCACTTTGTTTCTGCGACAAGCACTAATGCAACCAGCTGTAAAAGCAGTTCCTACCCATCAGGCTGTGGCCCCAGGCAGCAGGTTACTGAAGTCATGGTAACAGTTGCCTGAAAACTGAAGACAAAACACTTGAAGTAACTGCTTTGGGGAAACTGTATTCAAACAAAGACCGGGCTGTTTCATTACACGAATCAAAGCATCCACATAAAGCTAAGAGGCCTGTGCCATAGTTACAAAAACAGCACTGTGCACACACACCCTAGGGATTTCAGGGCATGGCCTTGTCTTGTACATGCTGGATAGTTGCTGTGCACAGTGTGATATGTACCAGGGGCAAGTCTCCATGTTCCACATCCAGGGATCAACTGCTAGAATGCCTATGGTTCCCTCTGATAACTTTTCTTAGGATAAAGACAGCACTGTTTTCAAACTATAGGGACAGCAACAGAGTTGAGTTTAGGTCTTGATCTCACTAGAGAATACACAATAGAGGACATTGTGGGGTCAAGCCAACGCTCAGGATCTCAATATTGTGCTGTTAGACAGAGGCAGATTGGAGGGGAGCTGGGGTTACTTATGGTCAAGTGGCCCCAGCGTTACTCGAGGTTACTGGTGCAAGTGAAAAAGCCTGATGGCAAGGAGGAGACAGCCAGGAAAGGGAGAGAGGCAGCAAGCTGGGAGTTTGGGGTTGAAAACTGAGGCAGAAAGCTGAGAGATCAAGGGGGAGATAAGGAGGAAACAGTTGAAAAACAGACAAAAACCCAACTTGGGGTTTCAAAATAATAGGCTTATTAAACAGACAACACACTACACAGCCCCATGAAGTTATTGCTTTCTACACATGCACACACACAAGCACTCACAATGGTAGCAGGAGAAAGAGACTCAGTGGAAGGGTTGGAGTCCAGGTAGGGAAGAAAAACAGAGTCCAAGTCCTTGGTTGAAGAGAGGGTGGGGGTGATAGTTACCTATCCAGGCTGGAAAGGGGTCTTTGTCCAGCAAGTAGGGGTTGGCGGTAGGGCCTCTGGGTGGATAGATGGTGTGACATGGTGCTGGTCCAGATGGAGAGGTTGTTCCACTGAGTCTGTCTTCACTGCTCCCTACTAAAGGGGCAGACTTCCTATGACCCTAGTGGTAGGGGCATGCCAAGGCAAGAGTCAGCTCCTGGTCCCCTGGTGTACTGAGCATGTGGACTCCTAGGTAAGGATGTGCAGTTTCAGGTGTCTGTAATGGTAGGCTAACTGATTTCTGCAGCAGTTTTTGTCTTCCAAATCTTTAGTCAGGGAGGGTCAATGCAGGGTGAAAGTCATGTCATCGAGTTGATGGTTCGATCATTCAGAAGGAGCTATTTTTAGACCCACTGCCATTGTCTCTCAAGCACCCTCATTCATTCAGGAACCAGTTTTTGTAGGAGGGGTAGGTATGAGTCATAGGTTACAACATACACAACAGGGCATGGGGACAAGACCGGAACAAGAAGGGAACCTGACACACTGAAGAATACTTGACATCACTCATGCCAACCCATATTGCAGGCCTAAATCTTACATTGTTAATATGAAACAATAAAAATCAATGCACAAATGATAGGAATACAATATAATACAATACAAAACAGTAAAAATCAATACAAACATAACATAACACTATTTACAATATATAAAGAAGTGGCTTATTACAATTATAGTATACAATAACTTAGCTTACCTAGTACTACCTGAAATTACTTATAAGGAATAGAGAGGGCAGAGAGAAAGTCAAAAATGGTTGGGGAAGGGAGTTAGAATGTATTAAACAAACAAACAACAATTTGTGGCTTTGCTACAGCATAAGCTTTCAATCTTCAGAAATTCAAGGTAGCATGTGCTTTTACCTTACTAGCATATTAGGCTGCCTGTTCACAAACTCCTTGCTTGAACTCCTGGCCATAAGTGTAAGCACATGGAATGGCAATGCTTTCGTTAAGTGAGAAACAACTCTGCCCCTTCTCCCTTCCCCACCCCCTTCTCCTAGTTATTAAGTGCAAGTAGAAGTATAAAGTGAAAAATCCCACCATGTGCCAAGAAATGCAAAACCAAACAGGGCAAACCAGGCCAGAAGATTAATTTGGAGATTAACAACACATACAAAAGAATGAGAATGCAGTACAAAACAGAGTAAGTCTTATAGTGAACAAAACTTTATGCAACAAGTGCAAAAATAATTACAATAGGGGCTGGCTGATGGCATAAACTCTTGTATCTTGACTCCTAGGCTTCATGCCTGCCACCTGCAGGACAGCCTAGAGCTGAGGTCCAGCATTGCCAGTATGGGAGTGCATTCTCAGCTCTAGAGATCCAGGGGGTAGAGGGTCAGGGAATGGGTCAGGTTATTAAGCTGAGCTGCTGTCACATGCATGGTGGCTTCTGGGACTACCTAGGCAGCATGGTTTGAAATTTTGCTCAGTTGTCTGAGTGAGCAAACTGGGAACTGTGGAGAATCATGAATACGGGTCCCGCTGCTGGCTTCTTCTGATGTATGCTTTGCATTTAATGATATCCTGGTGCTCTGGCTTTCAATTTGAGAGAGGTTAGTTCAGGAAGGGTGCAGGGGGCATCACGAAATGTTAGTGATTGTTTTAATATGTCTCCACTCTCTGGATAAAGAAAAAGTAAATAAAGTGATTAGCCTTTCCAACTTAGGGGAAGACTACTGCGTGCACATTACTGGTTTTCATTAGAATGGGGCTTTCAACAGTTCTCCGTGAAAGACTATATAGCCATTTTCTGGGGAACTGGCAAGAAGTGTTCATTGAACTTATTACATTTGAGATTATGCTATAGCATTTTTTGTCTCACTGTGTCCCAAGCAAACTTACTCCAGACTCTGGGCTGGAGACTGTACATTCTTCTACAGGATTTTAGCTATTGTGGCTTCTGAGTGGCTTCTAAGGCATAACAGGGTGAAGTTACAGGTTATATTTAGACCAGACTAAAGGCACTTAAAATACAAGCATCTGCACATTAAAACTCATTACCTCATGCTTAGTGCTATTTGAGCATCTCGAAATTAAGCATCAACTAAAGTAGGCTAACTCTGGGCTGTACTACCTACCTCATGTTATGGTACCTTCAGTGTGCTCCATAAAGATAAAGAGCAATTTCCAGTCTTCTAAAATCCCAAGATATATCATTCACAGCCACCCCCACAAAACAGAAGTAAAGCCCAGGTATACTAGCTCCTAGTTTGCAAGAAATAGTAGTCACCCTTGACTGCTCACAGCACATTCTGGGCATTTGTATAAATGGCAAAATGTGCATCAGCACTTAGAAAATGGCAGCACAATGTTTTTGAGCTAAAACACATCAAAGGTATTTTAGTTCAAAAGCATAGCACCATCATTTTTCCAGCACTAATGTGTATTTTGCTATTTATACGAGCACATGCAATGCAGTGCCAGGCACGTTAGCTCGGATGTGGAGCAGACTGGGATTCACTCCAATGTGCTGGAGATCCAGCATGTTGGAGCAGACAAATGTATGTGTATAAATACCCTCTAACTTTAACACTGCTTAACATTGCACAGATTCAATATGGTTTCAGCCAGGGCATTCAAACCTAATCTAGCTCCATGTGGTCTGTATGCCAAACTTGGACTGACCCCCTGTGTAGCATCCATAGCATCAGGTCCAGCTTGCATGCGGCATTCAGCACAAATCAGCCCCAGGGCTGTCTGTGCACATGGCACAGCATGAGGCATGCACTGCCTGTGGTGCACAGGCACTGCAAGCAGCCCAGGGCTCAATCCAAGGTGCCACATGCGGCCCACAGCCTAGGTCCTCTGCACCACATGCAACCCTGAACAGGCAGTATACATCCTGTACCAGCTTCGTGTGCTGTGTGCATAGCGAGGTCTGTGGCCAGCATGTGACTGTAACATGTAACATGCTGGGCCACAGCTAGCACATGGAGTCTGTTCATTGATCCACAGGCCAGATCCAGCCCGTGAGCCATATGTTTGACACCTCTGATCTAAGTGTAATGTAGAACTTCACTTCATTTCCTATAACATCCTCCTACCCCAAAATAAGTTCATTGTATGAGGGAGGATTTGAATTTAGTATATCCAGAACCTAGTGAGGGCAGGAGGTTGCAACTAGAGAAACAAGTAAAAATTGTGGAGTGGTTTGAGGGAGTGCATGCAAACAACATATGCAAAGTTAAAGGCAGGAGAGGGGAAAGCAGACTAGGCTAATCTAAGAGAACAGAAATAGCAGCTCAGGAAGGTTGGGTAAGGAGACTGAGAGACATTGTTGGAAAAAACCCACCACTTTGGGTTCACAGAAGGAGGTTAGACCATGAAGGATAGAAGAACAGAAAACAGGAGCTGCATTCTCACATCTGCCCAGGGTGGCAACATGCAGCACAGGCAACAAATAAATGCTGATTAGCCACACCTGGGCATGCTCCAATATGAATGTGAAAATGTGTGCACGCTTACCGTTGTATCCCTCCTCATCCCTCCTGAAGCCAAGAGCACTGCTGAGAGTGAACAGCTGGCTGGCGAAGACCAGTGGGAGTTGAGTTTCTAGATCAGGGTAAGTAGCTGAGCCACCAGCTCCTGGCTGGCCAAACAAGTCCCAGATTTCCTGCATCTCATCATGCATGAACTCCTCAGGTTATCCCCTTTATCATCAATGAAATACAGCTCAGTGCTTGGCCTTCTCCATCAAAACCCTCTTCAGCTCCTTCTTGGAAAGAAACATAGTTCACCTAGTGCCTGAGCAGCTGTTGATTTCTCTCACCTACTTATACACCCCTTTAAGTCCCTGGCCTTGGACCAGCATTGCAAGCTGTCACAATGGTATTCCCTCACTCCTATCTGTGTGGTTATGGCTTGGTGTTCTGGTGACTTATTTCCTCCAGGCTTTTGCCCTCACCAATAGCAACAGCAGGTTGAGGACTTCTTCATGGGTCCAGGTGCTGGAGGCAAGACAGGAATTCTTGATGGTATAAAGGTTAATGTGCATGTAGAAAGATGAAGCTGGGGTGATTCCCAGAGCACCTAAGAACAGTAAAAACCTGACTGCACACCAGAAGGTACACTAGTAGGTGACATGTGGTCACCTAGAGAAGTGAGTAAGGCACATGGAAACAGAGTACTTGGATTAGAGAAGGGGGAAAAGAGTGTGGGAATGTAGCTGGCAGACTAGATAAAGTGCATGTCAAATATGTTGCTCCAAGCTGATATTATCCTACAGTACCAGTAGTGATTTACCTCCATTTAAGCAGAGTGGGGGGGGAAGGGAAGACATAGCATGTGATTAAAACTGTTTTTTTCCCCTCCTCTTGACTCGACCGGGTTTTCCACTGATGCACCTAATACCTATTCTTTGGACTGCTCCTCAGAGCTTTAAGAACAGAATTCCCCTGGCAACATACATACTCAAAGGACTTTGATCAGTGTTGAAATAGAAAGAAGGAAAGAAGTGAAGACTGGAGAAAAATGAACAAAATAAAGCTGTGGTGAAGGTAAATATAAGGCTATAGAAAGGGGGAAGGAGGAAGGATGCCAACTGGCCCATGCCTGGCACGAGGGCAGATGAGAAAGGAGAGTACTGTTCCAATACAGTGCAAATGAGGCACCAATGGTGCCTGGGAACTGTTAGTTCATAACTTTTGCAATGCAGTCAACAAAAGTTTTCACTCATTCCTTCCCCATTCTCTCATGCAAATCATTAAGTAACTGTAGTTTGGAGGGCAAGCTCAGTGGCAGCCCACATTTATCTTCTCTGCATTCCTCGGAGTAGATGTCTTGTTCTTAATTACTATTGCTGAATCATGTTGCATTCTAAAACAACATTTTCCCTTTGACCTGTGGTTATTTAATTTTCCATCACAGCCTTTTGTGAGGCGATTCTAAAACCATTCAGATTCTCAAATATGCCAAATCCTTTAGTTTATTTTTAAGTTATATTTTACCATATTTTCTTGCATACAGTACACACTTTTGCTCCTGAAAAATAAACAGGGAAGCCTATTTTTTTGCCTGAGATAGAAGTACCTTTCACTGCTCCACAGTGTAGCAGCTTTGGTATTACTATTCAGGCAGTTTAGGGAGTCAATCGTCTGAGTTCTTCACAGGAGTTAACAATCATCTCTCTTTTTAATGGCCAATCTACTAATCAACCTTTCTTAGGGCAATCCTGCTTTCTGCTAGGGCTTCTGGTCTCTTGCTTGATCTCTTTTTAAGATGATAGATCTGTCAGGGTCCACAGATGAATTAGGCTTAGGGGTTAGAGCCAGGGGTGTTACCAGTGACTCTAGTCAAGGTGAAAGCTGAAGTCAAACTGGGATTCACACACTGAGTAAGAGGGGTTACCAAAAGTGGATGCCAGGAAGTGAGCCAAAGTCAAACTGGGGTTCTGAAGTTCAGGGACTAGATACCTGGGCAGGAAAGCAGAAGCAGGCACCAGGGAAATCGTAGGAATGAGAACTACTCATAGACTGAAACCAAGCTGTTGCACAGCAAGGGCCAGGTGCTCCAAGAACTTCTTAAACAGGCCTAAGGGGTCTGTGAAAGATGACTGGGATCAATCAAAAGTATGTGAATACCCACACTTACAATTCAAAAGGGTCCATCTTTTATTAAAAATGTGTAGGGGTCTGCAAATGAAAAAAGGTTGAAAACCACTGCTCTATAGTATTGAGGGTGACACGTTTCTTTTATTAAATGTGTATTACAGTTAGAATTCTTTGGCTTGAGATCTGAATTGTTTTGAAAGGGCACAAGTGGGATTCAAGAGGTGAATAAACCTTATTTGGGTCCTATTGACAAGGATAAATTTATTTACAAAGCACAGAGCAAGAGAGGTGGAAAGCAAAGCTGGTACGTAAAGCTCCCACGTGTGTTACTATGAACAATTCTTACAAGGTGTTGCCTTGGGGAACTCCAAGAAATTCTTTTTGTACCTGCCTCTGATGGTCAAAAAACACCAAACAGCCTGGTAGGGAGCTGGGCAGCTTGTTCACCTGATCAAATATCCTTCCCATCTCTAAGGATGGGGTACAAGGTATTGCTTGCTGAAGGATCAAAGTTGGGTGGGCTGATAATGCCCAGACAACTTAGCAAGCTTCTGAGGACAATGTAAAGCAGTGACATCATGACCTCAGTAACAAACACCTGTTTTGATGCGATTTATAGAAGAAACATTTACCCTGCTCGTTAGTTTATGGTGTGTGGCAGAGTTCCTTCTAAGTCTCTAGCATAACAGGGATAGCAGCTGTGTACAGCGTTATAATTAATATTCACAAACATTTCCCAATTTTCAATAGAGGGAAAAACAACTTTAATGAAAAATAGTAAAATATTGGAAAAGTGAGATTGGCTTGGTGGTTGATTTGATTTAAAAATGCGATGTCATATTTTTACTATTTTTCAAAATGTTTGAGAACTGGATGTTTTTTTAAAAAATATATATTTTCTGAGGTAAAAATATCTCTATCTAAAATCCTTGATAGGCCAAAATTAGATTTATTCCATTTTTTCTTGTCTAATCCAGTTCAATTCCTAGTCTTTCTATTCTAGTGGAATTTGAAGATTCCCAGTTTTTCAATATATAATTTGATCCCATATTAAAGTATAAAACATTTCCTCTCTCTTGTATTGGCTTAGCTTTTAAAATCATCATAAAAAGTTGCATTGAAACAAGAGCAATGAGACATCATTTATTCAAATCTGAATATATTTTTCCATTTTTAAAGTTATTTATTTACTAATCTAACTTTATCCAACATGTTTTTCACAGCATGTTATAGTTTCAAATAGTATTTGTGAATAATGTTCTAGCT
Organism: Caiman crocodilus; assembly: GCA_030014935.1. Taxonomy (NCBI): domain Eukaryota; kingdom Metazoa; phylum Chordata; order Crocodylia; family Alligatoridae; genus Caiman; species Caiman crocodilus. The sequence goes on from JAGPOW010003642.1 coordinate 40,299,932, forward strand.
GTGGATTTTTCTTTCAAACATGCTTTTTAAAAGACTATTTTGTATGCTTTCATTTAACATCTGCATTTAAGTGTCCATTCTGTACACTGCTAAGTACAAAACTCTCCCTTCCCAATGGATCATTTCAATGAATCACCTCAGAAAATGGAACCAGCTTTTATTTTCTATTGAAAACTCTGTTTGCAGTCACTACATAACTTTCATCAGGTGGTGGTTTCCTCTGGCTGCCAGGTTGCAGAAACTTCTTAATTGTAGGGATGTTACATATTCTTGTTTTAAAATCCTAAAATGGGAAATAGTACAATTTTGAAGAATCGTTGACATTTTTTGCAAAAACTATTTAAGATACATGTCTGGAATCTGACTGAGCTCCAGTTAATGAGATTCTGGATGTGAGATGCATCTAGCCCATTCTTTTCCAAGTAGATATGGAGATAGGAAACAATTTTTAACATAATAATATTTCTTTTAAAAATGTTCTTCTTTCTAGCCATTTGTGCCTTTCATTGTCCAATATCTCCAGAAGAAAGGGGCAGAAACAGATGCTAAGAAGAGACAGCAATGCCACTGCACCCTCTTCTTTCAGCTGTGCAGAGAAAAGGGCAATGAATTCTCTGAGCTCGGTGGCAAGTCAGCATACCTCCTGCTGGAGCTCCCCATGTGCCCTGCACTCTCAGGCTGCCTATACACGTGCTGCTTCATATTCTAATTAAAATGTGTCAGAGCAGACTCGATTAAACAAGTTTGCTCCGCGTTCTAATTAGAATGCTTCAGCGTGGCCTCATTGTCACATGTATGGGTTTAAAAATGGCTGCTGGGGCACTTGATCTAAACCTCGGTAAGTGAGGTTTAGATCAAGCATCCCACAATCATTTTTTAAACCTGTGGGGGCTTAATATGTATAATGGTAAAACATTTTAAGTAGACTGGCTCTCCAGGAACTGCTCTAATTAAAATACCTGCCCTGCAAACCCTGACAGGCACCCTCTGTATTTACTCATTGATTGGTGCAGGATCTGGCTGCAGCCCTTGCTTTTATGCAGCTCTAGTGCCCAGGAGGTGAATCGCTTAAACCCTCCTTTTCCCCTGCCACTGGATTCAACACCCCCCCTCCCCCGGGCTCCACATCTGTGCAAAAGCAGGGGGTCCTGGCCAGAGCTTAGATGGTTCAGCTGGTAAGTACAGGAGACAGGCACAGCTCTGCTAAGAGCTTCACTGACATGCCAGTGAGCTCAAAAAGTGCAAAGTACATGCACCACACAACTGACTGGGGTGTGTCTGGAGCCTCTTTGCCTCCGTTCTGGACTTGCCCATGGGCTGGAGAATATATTGCCTTCAAAGGGTAGTATACAGAAACTGTCATACTGGATGAGACTCAAGGTCCATTTATTTCAGCATTCTTGCCAACAATGGCTGGAGCCAAACGCTTCACAGGAAAGCTTCAGTGGACTGACATAGAAGAATTTTTTCCACTTATTAGGGCTCATTCTTGTTTTTAACTGTTATAGTTGCCTATGTCCTGAAATATGAGATTTAATATTTTTCAAGAATTATGAATATTAGCTATTATAATTCAAGATGGAGTTGCTATCTATACAAATGTCCAATTCCTTTTTCAATATTTCTAGTTTTTGTATAAATGACCTTTCAGAGCAAAAAGTTCCACAGTCTAATTAAGCATGGGAGCAGCCCCAGCTGCTGGAAACAGGTAAGTGTATAAGGTGTGGGGGGTTGGAGGTCCAGGGGACTGTCTGGAGGGCTGAGGTGTGTGCCTGCAAGTGCTGGGAAAGGTGACTGGGCACAGGGCTGTGACAGGGCAGAGGGGGTAGGGAGAAGGGGGTGCGAGCAGTTTGCAGTGGTGAGCTGCGTGCTTGGGCCAGTGGTCCAGGGCCAGTGCCCAACCATAAAGGGGCCCGCACTTGCTGCTCAGGGATTGAAACAAAGGCAGCCCTCACTGCTTGTGCTTTGGCCCAAGCGGGATGGGGGCAGTCAGGGTACCCTCCTGCAGGGCTGGGGTGGGGGAGCAGGGGACTGCAGGTCAGGAGTGAGGTGCCCAGCATGGCCCAGGGGGGCAGGGGACTCTGGGTCAGGCATCAGCAAGGACATGGGGTGTAGGTCAGGACAAGCCATTGATCTTGGCAAATGGGTCCTGGTACGCAAAAAGTTGAGAACCACTGATCTAGTCCAACCCTCTGCTCAAAGCAGGACCATCCCCTTTATCTCTTGGTCTTAATGTGGTCATTTTGAAGGCACTAAGGTTGCACAGTAAAGTCTGCTGACAGTGATTACATTGGATTCCAGGTATTCCTTACCTGTAATAGTGGGAAGTTGGAGAGAATTGTGGATACTTTCTCTTCTACCATCAGTATAGCTTCAATCAGTTGAATATCTGCCCAGGTTACTTGGTTTCCAACTAGAAACTCTGTTCCATGATCTTTTAAAACCTATAGAATACAAGGGAAATTTTGCAAATATTATACTATGGTTAAATTCAATTAATAATATTAAGGACAAGTACGAATATAAGAGTTATGTTTTAATGGTTTTTACATAGTTAGGTTATCTACCATATTATCAAAGGTCAGAACACCCAAATAATAAAATTGTTAAAATTCTCCATGTATAGCATCTACTTACTGAAGAGTCATCTTAAATTTGTTCTCTTCCCTGCCTCTTCCCCCACACCCAATGCGGTGGTGCCTGGGTGCAAGCAATGGGAGGGGGAAAAGGGGAGCAAGGTCCACCCCCTCCTGCTTCCCTCCCTGCTGGCTGCCCCCATTTCCCCTCATCCCTGTCCCCCAAATAGTCCCCCTGGCTGCCTGGACTCCCTTGACAGGCAGCAGCAGCACCACCATCTCTGGTCAAGCAACAATGGCAGTAGTTCCAGCTCTGCCTCCAGCTCCATATTGAATTAATTAAATTTATTCAGTTAACTGTCCTTTCTTTCCTCCTAGTATTATTAAACAACTTTAAAACATGAATCACCTTTTCATAAACTGGGAAGTACCTGGCTGTAGCCCTTTCATTTATTAAAGCCAGATTTTTCTCCTGTTCCTCAGGTGAAAATTTATGGTGGATTCTGATCAAGTCCATCATATCTCTTGTGCCTTCCACATACATGTCAATCCTGAAGAAAACAGAGAAAAACAATATTTTCAGCTTTTCATTCTTCCTTAGAATAACTGAACTGATTTTTACAGAATTTAAGTTTGTGTGATCAATCAACTCATGACAAAGTGTGGGTGTGTCTGCACAAAACCTAAATGCGCATTAGACCAAGTCTACCGTGCATTAATGCATCATGCAAAAAGTGAGCTAATGTGCTAATACACAGTAGACTTAGTTGAATGTGCATTAAGCATCACAAAAATGTGTTAATCTGTGCTAATGCATAGTAGCACCAATTATGGAGCACTAAATTAGTACCTGTTATTACAGGTTCCAAACGTAATGTGTCATAATTACAGCAAATTAATGAACATGTAGGTGTGTCCTCTCTGAGTTCCCCAGAACACCAAGTCATTCATACTGTTGTGCTGCTTGTTCTTAGGGAATATACTAGATTTTCCTTTTCCCATGTCAGCAAATCTCCCTAGCCTCTACCAAAGTCTGCAGCTCTTTAGGTGTTTTTTCCTTTAGAATGCAACTGGCTATTGTGTGAGTTTAACACTGCTCAATGGGCACATCTACATATTCATTAATGTGCAGTGCCTACTATGCATTAAATTTAGTACTTGTATAATCAAGTACTAAATACATGTGCAGTAGGCTGCCGTACTGCACATTAGCATGATTGCATGCTTTGTGTGGCGTTTAATGCGTAGTAGACTTATACTACTGTGCATTAGCATATTAGCATGGGCCCAGTGTCTCCTAACAAGATTTCTTAATATGAACTAGCTATTAACTAATCAAAGTAGTTGCACATATCAATAAACCAACTTGATGACCTATTATGCAAACTCAAAAACATGAAGCCTATCTTATATTGAACACCATGTCATATTTACATTTATATACATTTTACAAATGAACATAGCTTTTTATTAGTTGTTGACAAAAAACAAACATGAAGTCCAGTTTCGGGAAATATCCATGTAAGCAGGGATATTGCCCCACCCAAATTACTTACCACCCACCTGTGCACCCTGTGACACAGTTTTTATTATTTTTAATATAAATGAAGAGCCTTGCTAAGGGGAGTGTTTCATCTGCCTACCTGCATCTGTTATTTTGTATATAATATATAAAACAGCAATGCTGTTGTTTCTATTCTATTACACTATCAACATAAGCTTTAGCAGCACTACTGTAGATGTCAGAGGAGAGCTCAGAAGATGTATTCTGACTGTTAAGGACCAATGTCCATTTCCTCACTCTCAGTAGTTTCGCTAATACCTCTTTTTCCCTCTAGGCCAACATACCTGACTGAATTATATCTCCTGTGCACATAGAGAAGGAATCCTTGCTACTGCAGATGGCAGCAAAGCTATTTAACTATGTAACTTCTAATGTGTCTCATTCACAGGGCATGGAAAAATGACTGCTGAATCCTACAGGAGATTCTTTGGCCTCAGTTCTGAACTGTCGCCTTCTGGCACCTATTAGAGATTGGCCTGTAGCTAGAAAAGCAAGTACAGAAAAACCCAAAACAATTGCATGGGTCTGGGAAAAGGTTCTAGTTTAAATAATTTTGAATCTTATAGGGTCTTCCATCTTCCCTTCACCCTGCTCCATGCTCTCTCTCACTGATTCTCCACATTCTGCTCTATGCTCACTCCATGCAAACACACCAAAATAGATCATTATTTTCTATGATAAACACAGTGATTCTACAAATGGGCCCCAAATTCCCCTTCTGTTGCCACATTAGACAATTCCCAGCTTCTACAGACATATATATGAACTATAAAATATATATATAATTTCTCATAAAGCATGTCAGGACTGTAGACATTTTCCAACATGAGCATTTTTCTGGCTTTTCTAAGTTCCATCTTGGATAGACATAGTCAAATATAGTGAAACCTATGTCCATGTGATTGGCCCTAGGGCAAAGAAACACTTGTCCTTGGTTCAGACTCCTGAGAGAGGACTATCTGTGGAAGTTTCCACCCAGGAAGATGGAGGAATGATTGTAGCATAGGCAGGTAGAGATGTGCTAACTTTAATATGCATGGGTAGCATGCAGAACCCAGGATGTGACAGCAGGGACCTAAACACAGACTAGCAACCACAGTATAAGGTAGTGTTCTGTGCCCCTCTTGTGGTGAGAAGAAACAGGCTCTTATTCTTTCCACATTCTTTGGGCAGGCATGATACTGAACAGTGTGGGTATAGATGTACAAGTTAGTGTGATGAAAAGGACAAGCAACAAGAGGGAATCTGAATCATTAGTACAGGCATTAAATTACTCCTATCTATGCAGCAGAGCCAATAAGTGGAATCTAGAATCAAATGACTCATACATAAACACCAAAAGTACATCGTGTTCTCCAGTAGAGGTTGCAATAGTGCCAAATACTAATGCATGGGTAATATGACCTTCGTATTAAAAAATCCACTGTTTTACATTCAGGCATCCCTTTAGCCCTTTGAATGACAATGTCACACTAGAAGCTTGTATTCAGGTAATCATCTGCTAATTCTTTTTAGCACCACTGCTCCAGAGGATGGAGCTCCTCTAATCCTATAAGCATGTCCATCATTCTTTATCCATAGATCCTAGGACCTTTTATTTGGTCAAATTGGAATGCTTTCTTGAACTTAGTTTGCCAACTGATCCAGATCTGTCACAGTCCTAGTTATTATTTGTGCCTCCAACATCTATGCAACATTGCTTTAACATTATTTTTGTTTGGTTTGTTAAGCATCATCATTTAAAAAATATGTGAGTTGTACAAAGTCCAAGATTCAAATGAGGTGAGATCCCATTAAAAACATGCTCAGTGATGAGTCTCCATTTATAATCACATTTCTATACCTCTCACTTGACTAGTTTTAAATCCAGGTAGTGTGCACCATATTGGATGCATCCCTAAGAGCAGGGGCATGTGGTTGCCATCAGAGAGAAAAACAGCAGCACAAAGTTATGCCATTGCTTTTTGCCTTGCTGAATGCCCCTATATGCAGAGTTAGCATGAGAAAAAATGTTCTAGGTGGGGTAGGAAAGACTGAAACCTGCACCTAGGATGGTCCCAAAAGCCTTATCTGGGGTTCCTGAGGGCCTCCCAGGGCTCTAGCACTGCACTGCTAATTTGCAGTAGAGCAGGGTTTTTTTACACTGGGAGATTCCAGTGTCAAAAAACCCGTGCCAGGAAAAAGCAGGCTGGCACATGTGGCAGTAGCATGCGTCACTTGAAACCAGAGCTGGGCCAGCCAGAGCCACACTCCAGCTGCCAGCCAGGCTCCATGCCCCAGAATGCTGCCACTGGAGTCCTGAGAGGTCCCCAGGACCCCAGGTATGGTTGCTAGGGACAGCCCAGTTTCTGGCCCCAGCTTTCCCAAACCCACCCAGAGCATTCTTCTCCATGCTAACCCCATGTGCAGGGCATGCACTGGGAGAAAAAGCAACAGCACAAATTTTCACTGCTGCTTTTTTCCCCTGTGGCAACTGAACACCTCTGCTAATGGGGATGTGGCCATTGTGTGGTATCTGTGTTACATGATTTACAGCAGTGCAATACTGATGCTATTGTCTTTGTCAAGTAACTTGTCAAGCTAACTTGATATTTTTGAAGATGGGCTGGATAAGCCCATGTTGATTGAAATGAACTACATTACTCTCCTTTAAGTCTTAACTGAGTCTTGTAACAGTCGAACCTCCACTTTGCCCTGGAATGCTGTTAGGCTGTATGCTGGGATGCTGGGTGATTCGTTTTTTCTGTTATGCCCTATCAGCACTGGAAAAGCAAGTCCTAGGAAATGAATTTTATCAAACAAAAGAGTTGGAAGGAGCTTCAAGGATCATCTAGTTCAGCCTCCCTACACAGATGGAGGATTCCCTCTTACTAAATTCAAGGCGTCAAGATGAAAGAGTTATGCTTCCAGCATGCCTACAGCATTTCTTTCTCAGAAGAGTTTTGAAATTCTTCTAATGACCAGAGAGATGCCTGTAAGAATACAGTTGAGACATGAGGTTGCAGCCTGACACCAGGTTTACTTTAAACTACTTACCTTTGAAGGGGGAAAAAAAGGAATCTTTTGTTCATGTCTGCTCTGAGCACTGACTTCATCACTTCTCGTCATGTTTGTAAGGAAATACTGATTAATATTTGTAGAGAGTCTTCAAGTCTGTCTATTTTTAGAGGGCATCGTACATTAACTCATAGAATCGTATTTCTTACTGAATAAAAAGGCAACACATTTAATATCTTTTGTTCTGTCACAAAATTTCTTCTATTCTTTCTCTTCCCTATATATAATATAGGAAAGAGAAATATAATATAATATATAATATAGGGAAGAGATATTAATATGTAGGGTAGTACCCTATATGTAATAAGGTTTCACATATGTATGTTAAGGAAAGGGGCAACTGTTACAGAATACATGCAACCTTTTGGGTTGGAATTGCCAGTTCTCACAAGCTAAATAATGTCCTAGCTAGTTGCTATTTGTGAGAGAATTTTTTCTTGGAAAAATGCTGCAGAAAGCAGCATTGATTACATGAACCTTGATCCTACAGTTTGCTTGCCATAGACAAAATGTTTGAGAGCAAAGAACCACACTAAAATACCAAGGCTCCACACCTCCAAATGCAGGTGTGCACCCCTAATGGCCAACTTGCAGGACATGGCAGGTAGAGTCTTTCTTTGGGGCTGTCATCTTTCAAATGAGATGTCCAACTCATACAGTGAAATTTTTCAAAGCTGCTCAAATTTCATTGAACTCAGTAAGAATTTGGCACTTGACTTCATTAGAATCTTTGAATACTATCGCACTCAATAAAGGAACAATGGCACAAAAATATAACCTGATGTTCTTGTCCAAATCTGGGAAGTGGGATTCTACCACTCCAACATTTGACCTGAGAGGGGTCATCTTCATTTCCTAATCTTAAACTCGTGTACTTTGGAATTAACACATTTGCATTAGAGTGAGTTATTAATAACATACAGGGCTCTCTCCTTCAGGTTCTTCCCATAAAGGTTGTGTTTTGCTGCTATGTAGCCAAGAATGGCTCTGGTCTGCACCATCTTCATCCCATCAATTTCTACCATGGGCACTTGTTGGAACAACAGGGCTCCAGCTTTGGGAAGAAAAGAAATAGCATCAAGTCACTCAAACCCTATAGCATCACACTGGAACCAAGAGGCATAATTTGTAGGCAACTGTTTTGGCACCTTCACCTATATATGTCCATGAGGTACACAATGCTGCTTCAAGATGAGAGCTGGATCCCAATATATTTATGTATTGCAGAGAAACTGACATTCTAGTGTATAATGTGTAATTAATAAAGCATTATTACTGGTTGTGGGAAAGAGCATCTGGCTAAACAAAAATGGATTAGTGATATCTTTAACATGCTTGAAAAAACTATGCCACATTTTTATCAAGGAGAGTTTATACAGTACTGAGAAATGTTCCAAGTATGTTGCAGTTTGAGATATTGAGGATTATAAATCACATTAGGAGATGGTTTTATTAGAAGCCATGAACAACCAAGGCACTTGACAGTGTTTTTAGTGGCAGGCTGGAATGTCTCAGCTTGGGTCAAAGACAGGCCAGTGCTAGGAACTAGTTATTGCCACCGCTTCTCCCTGCCTGTTTGCTGCAGCAGAGGGGAAGCTATGCACCTCCAGAATACTACCAAAGCCTCCCAGCTCCTTGGGGTGGATCTAATAGCTCCATAGGCTGAATATAGCCCACAGGCCATATGCTGCTGACCCTGATCTAGGGCACAGGCAAACATTCACTTGGAGCAGCTTCAAAAGGAGAGCATGTATCAGCTGTTGCACTAAATGCTACATGTGAGCAAGCCTATAGTGATATAGAGGAACTGGATCGGAGTTAAAGCTAGAACAATTTTGCTACGTGACCTTTTGGATATTTAAGTAGGTAACCCTTTTTTAATAGATGTCTTAACTCTTTATGAAAATACTCTTTTATATTCCCATAATATAACTCCATGGGAGCCAACCTTTTTGGCAGGAGTGCCCAAAACCAAGTCCCATGTGCTCCTGGAGTACTGCTCCCATTTTCTTCCCCTGCCTGTGCTCCTGCCTGATCTGTTGCTCTGTTTTCTGCTCCCTTCCCTCTCAGGTGCAATGCTGCCTATCCCTACCCTAATCTGCTGCATGTCACACAGGTTGCCCATGTCACTCGTGGCACATATGCCACAGGTTACTCACCCCTGATATAAAGCATGACTCTCAGCTACCAAGCATATCAGAGCACCAGCTGCTGCTGCAACTACTAAAATACCTCTTTATTCTCTAATTTTAACTATTTTAACCAGTCAGGTGTAGTTCACAGTGGGCACATCTACACAGTCATTAATGCACTGTGGTTACATCAATGCACAATAATTTACACTACTGTGCAGTAGTGCTGGCATCCAGGTTTTTAGTGATGCTTACTGTGCAGAAGCCTAATACTACTGCATAGTAGTGTAGCAGCATGGGATTTTGCCCAGCATGGGTTTTTGCCCAGCACGCTACTGTGTGTTTAGCACCTCGTGTAGACACACCTAGTTTCAACAAGAAGTCTTGATTGTTCTAAATGAGGGTGCTCTTACCCTGCTTGTTGACTTAGTCCCAGGAGAATGATAAATCCAGAAGTATCCAGAGTGCAAATGATCCCTTTCCAACTGCTGATCTCTGCATCCCTCCCTCCCTTCTATCCTCTTCAGGAGCTGGGAACAAGACATAGGCTATCCTAGGTCTACCAATATTAGACATACCTTGCTAATATAATACACTTACAGCAATCCTAAAATAAAGAAAACTGGCCAAGTCACTGTAGCCTTACCCTGCAGTAACTTTTCATACTGTTCTCTTGTTTCCAGAAACTCTTCTACAAACTGGAAATGGAAGAACATAGAAAGGTAGGTTACATACAATGTGTTGGGAATTATGGGTCAGGGATAAAATAGAAAAACCTCATGTCACCAGTTCACAAATGAGACAAGTAAGGAAGTCACCCTGACTCTCCCTAGCTTTGTGGCCTGGACAACCAAGAGGAAGTACACAGTGGAAAGGAGTATTGTTTAGACTATCTGACAAATCTTCATCAGGTCAAACTTCCCTTATAATTTTTTATTCTAAGTAGAGCCTCACAAAACATTTCAGTAATAGTAAATGGTGCCAGTGGGAAGTATCTTCTGCTAAGCTATACTGCAATCAGATCAGGCTTTCATCACCACACACAGTGTTCCAATTCATTTATTTTTCTTACCTTTTGCCTTTTCCTAAAATAAATATCTTTACCTTTATCTGCTCTACAGCTGTCTCCTCTTGATCTTTTATTTCTGAATGGGAAGCAGAGGGCAGCCTATGGCAAAGCACAGGAGGCCAGAATATTTGGTTTTGCTTGGACTGCCAGTGGTACACTGGCCTTGAGCAAATCACACAACATCACCTTAATTTCCTCATAAGGATGCTGATGCAAGGGTTTTTCCAAAATGGTTAGTGATCTGTACTTCTTTACCACCCTTGATTGTATTAGGGTTGTTTTTTTTTTATATATATATCTTTATTGCACATTATCTCATCTTAATACAGTATGTACAAAGATTCCTAAGCAGCACCTATTGAACATATATTACAGGTATCATGTTA